>OX422208.1:384300560-385500560 GCA_949130495.1 Sambucus nigra | reverse complement strand
AAGTACACATGTCATAACCCTAGCAAACATATATCATGAAGCACAACTAGAGTATGGCAAACAAAATCATGTAATCAATCATTCATAAGATATAACAAGTGAAGCATCATGTGCAAGCATACAAGAATCAACGAGTCTAACATCTAGCTCCTCTAAAACAGATTTTCTAACCCAAATAGGTGTATACTTAATGTGCCAGGATTCGAGAATGAAGGAAACACTAGACTTCAAATTCCTACGACATCTTTCGAGATCATAACAAAACACTCTAAGGTGACATTTCCTACCACAATGTGAACATGTGTAAGCTCGAGGAATGTTACCTATTGGTTGACCTTTTTCTAACATCCTTGGATTTGGTTGACCCTCTAAAACAAACAATGGCCTTGACTTTAACACTCGAAGCATTGGAAACATATAAGCCAGTACGATCACTGCTAAAACTACCCGAATCTTTTAAATCATCTTTTAACTTTAAAATTTTAGACTCTAGGGGTTCGAATGGTCAGTGTGTATTTCCTATCATACTCGGTATGAAATATTATTGGGAGACCATTACCCTTTAATTATTACAGAGTATATTCCATATATCTTTTGGAAGACTTATGTATGGGCCGTATGCTTTAAGGTCGGGGTTAGCTCTTAGTTCTGCCTCCCAAGCAGCGTATTGGTTAGCTATGTGGGATTTGATTCCTTCTTCCTCCTCATACAATAGTTGGTGATGAACTCGATACTTCCAAGTAATGTTATCATTTGATCTCAATTTTTGGTCTCTTTCATTCATCTGTACTGGGGTCTAGAATGTCAAAGGAACCGAACTATGGGTTTCTTTGTTTCGAAACTTACAAATATGACATCATTATTAGTTCCTGAATATGTGAGGGAAAATAGGTTGACCGTATATCTCGATGCACCCTACTCGGTGGGTTGGATTGGTACTATAAAGGTGATATGCTCAATCACGTAGAATACCTCATCATACATCTTTTCCCACTTGGTTTTGTGATTTATTATTTCCACATAAGACGTAAGAAGCCCTGACTCATTTGAGAGCATGAACTTTATGACTAAGAGAAAGTCCAAGTTATAATGGTTGGTTTTCGGGAAATGTATGGCCATGATGAATAATGTCATATGATTAGTGGTGGGTTATATCTCTGTTGTGACTTTTTATAACGGGCGGCAACCTACCCAGAAGGGTTATTGTTTGGAGGGTAGTGCATCCTAATCCTCATTTTGTGATGGATGAGTAATATCGGGGTGGAGAGGTCATTGTTTGGGGTGGGGTTTCTTAAAGGGCATGTGTGCATGGGTTAGGATGATAGGGGAGTTTTTTTGTAACATTAAGATTTAGAGGGATAAAACTCTTGGCATCAATGAGTCTGGTGTTGATACCAAAATTAGTATGTTGATGTGGACGAATAATAAGAAGACACGTGTCAATCTATGTGGCACAATAGCAACGAGGAAAATTATTCCCCCGACCAACATACTCACTCCGAGCAACAGGTATACTCCGAGGAACGCCAGTCTTCCGAGGAACACCAACCCTCCGAGGAACTCTTATCCTCCGAGGAACTCCAATGCTCCGAGGAACTCTTGGACGACGAGAAACTAAGGCAATTCGAGCTGCATCTCGACCACAGCATTAATTGCCAGATAATCAACAGTTCAACTATTCATTAAATGCTTATCATCTTGACGCGCACGTTTGAAGAACATTAAGTGAATTACCCTTTCATATGTGTATCATTTAATGTAACACCCTTTCATGTATAGCCTAAGGGCTATAAATACCTTGTATCACCCTCATTCAAGGGGACCAAAATTTCTTGATAGCACTTGTAATCGAGAATTCCCAAACACTCAGCAATAACATAACAGTGGACGTAGGCCATTCATATAAGGCTGAACCACTTTAAAATCTTTTATCTCATTTATTTATCTGTGATTAAATAATTAGAGTAATCTAGTTTTTTACATCAACAGATTGGCGCCGTCTGTGGGAACGATTGTTATTATCGTTTTTCACCAAAAATCATTCATCATCAATGGCGGATAATCCAGAATCTAGCAATCGAAACGCTGGAAATGCTGGAAATCCTCCAAATCCCTCTGCACCTCCAGATCTGGCCGGGATTATGACGAATCTGGCTCAAGGACAAACCGCCATGCAAGAAACAATGAGGCAACTCATACAAACCCTTCATGGCGGTGCACCTGCACGTTCAGGACAGCGAAGTGGTCAGAGGCAAACTTATTTACTTTCTTCACGATCGAGACATACTGAGTCATATCGTAATGAAGAGTCTGATGATTTCTCTTATCAACTTGGGCGAACTTCGTCAATAAGGGCTACAGATACTGATCAACGTATCACTCTCTCTCCAGAAAGACCCAGTGCCTTAGAAAGACTGAGTAGGGTGTCTCCTTTCAGTCGATTAGGCCCTAGGAGGAATAGGAGTCCACCTAAGACCATGTCGAGGAGTTTTCGACAACCATCAAATCTAAGAGAAGGATCAGCACAATCACGACCAGTTGCTCGTCAAGATAGATCTTAGGAGGCTACTTCAGAATGATCTATTGCTCGAACCAATAGGCCCGAGGAAGGAAATGAAGTGTAGAAAGGATCCCTTCAGCGGTTGGAGGATAGATTGGGAGAAATGGCTAAGGCGAAGAATCCCCTACAACGAACTTTTGTTCAAGGGACACCTTTTGTCCAGGCCATTGTGAATTTTCCTACACCGTCAAAGTTTAAAGCACCAGTAGTGACCCCCAAATATGATGGAAAGACAGATCCTGTTCTTCATATAGAGCAATATCAAGCTGCCGCCGATATCTATGCTGTCCCCGACGAGATGAGATGCAGAGCATTCTCAGGAACTCTTACTGGAGCTGCCCAGATATGGTACAACAATCTTCCTCGGGGTAAGATTTCAACTTTCTTTCAGTTGGCCGAGTTGTCCATCGGTAATTTCTGTTTTGGAGCAAAGACAGTAAAACGAGTAGCACACTTGTTAAGTGTTAGACAAAAATCTGGTGAGAGTACTAGAGATTACATAACTCTTTTCAATAACGAGAAGCAGGAAGTCATAGATTACGAGGAGAAGACAGCAATCACCGCCTTGATGAGTGGGTTGTTGCCTAATAAGTTGTATTACACCTTGGCGAAAGATCCACCTAAAACTATATCAGAGTTGATGGCAAAAGCGGCCAAAATCATGAATGCCGAGGAAGCTATGGCTGCAAAGAAGAATATGGATAAAGACACCAAGGTAGACGTCGATAAGTCTAAAAATAAAGAGCATAAGGGCAATGGCGGTGACAAGCGTTCCAGAAATAATAAGTCATCATGGGAAGTCCTGAAGAAATTCGATAATTATACTCCCTTGAAAATGGGTATTAATCATGTCTTGGAAGAAATCAAGAATAGCGAGGAGGTAAAGTGGCCGAAGAAACTAAGGTCAGATCCTGATGCGAGGAACAGGGATAAATATTGCGAGTTCCACAAAGATCATGGTCATATGACTAAAAATTGCATAGCTCTTCAAAACGAGATTGAAACACTCATCCGAAGAGGAAAGCTAGCAAAGTATATTGATCGGGGAGGTGAAAGAAGAAATAATGATCGAACTAGAGAAAGATCTAGATCTCCTCGTCGAGCAGAGGAGAAAAAGAAGATAGGCCATGAAGATGATGCCGAGGATGACCCCGATCTTCCCAAGAAACCAAGGCAGCCAGAACGAGAGGTATTTTCCATACGTTTTGGGTCATTTGATTGTAATGTTATTACAGGAGGAGATGCAGGAGGAGGATATCTTACTGCAGAAAGAAAAGCTTACCTCGGAGAGGCACAAGCTTGCTCGTACATTCAGCGAATAAATTTGTCCGAGGAGGATCGTCCGAGGAAGGTAAACAAAGAGAAGCTGGTTATTGGCTTTTCAAAAAATGACCTGGCAGGTGTTCTTTACCCTCACGACGACCCTTTGGTGATCAAAATGAGGATGAAAGAAGTAATGATTTCAAGGGTGCTGGTAGACAATGGCAGTTCGGCAGACATCATGTACTATTCATGCTTTGACAGTTTAAATTTGAAATTATCTCAATTGGATCCTTATCACAGACCTCTTCTAGGTTTCGCTGGCGAGAAAGTTTTTCCACTTGGGAAGATCAAGTTGGATATATTCATTGGAACTTGGCCTGCTTGTCGAACAGAGAGAATACGCTTCTTTGTGATGGATAAGAATATGCAGTCAGCCTACAACATCATCATGGGAAGAGTTGGTTTGAAGAAGTTCGAAGCAGTCCCATCTACAGTACATCAATGTTTAAAATTCCCAACAAATTTCGGAGTGGGAGTGGTGAAAGGTGATCAAAAAGTGGCTCGAGAATGTTATTATTCATCTGCCGAGCAAGAGGAGCTTGAAGAGTCAAGGAAAAAGACTATTACTTACCAGGTGGATGAAAGTACAGAAATTGAAACACTTGATCCGAGAGATGAATCCCAACTTGTAAAAGGACAGGTGGTAGAATCTACAGAAAATGTTATTCTGGACGACGAACACCCTGAACGAGTAACCCAGATAGGTTCGTCGTTGGATGCTTCAATAAAATAGGGGTTGATAACTTTCTTCAGAAACAGAAAGAAAACTTTTGCGTGGAGTCATGAAGACATGCCAGGAATAGATCCAAACTTCTTATGTCATGAGCTCAATGTGAATAAGGAGATCAAGCCTGTAAAGCAGAGAAGAAGGGTATTTAGCCCCGAGAAGAATCAAGCTATTCAAGAGGAGGTCGACAAGCTCCAGAAATCCCAATTCATTGAAGATGTGAAGTATCCGGACTGGTTGGCAAATGTGGTGATGGTAAAGAAGAAAAACAATAAATGGAGAATGTGTGTTGATTTCACTGATCTCAACAAGGCCTGCCCAAAGGATCACTTCCCATTGCCAAGAATTGACCAACTAGTGGATGCTACCTCGGGGCACGAGCTGCTCAGCTTCATGGATGCTTACTCTGGTTACAACCAGATCAAAATGAAACCTGAAGACAGGAAAAACACTTCTTTTATTACCCCTAGGGGAACTTATTGTTATAATGTTATGCCTTTTGGTTTGAAAAATGCAGGAGCGACATATCAACGGCTGATGAACAAGGTTTTTGCCGAATAAATCAGTTACAACATGGAAGTCTATGTCGACGATATGCTGACAAAGAGCAAGAAAGCTGAGCATCTAGTTGACTTAGGTCAGACCTTTGATCAACTGGATAAATACCAGATGAAGCTCAACCCGACGAAGTGCACCTTTGGAGTACGAGAAGGAATGTTCCTCGGGTACATCGTCAACCAGCGAGGCATTGAGGCAAATCCAGCAAAGATCAAAGCTCTTTTAGGGTTGCGATCTCCAACGACGAAGAAAGAAGTGCAGAGTCTTACATAACGAGTTGCAGCGCTCAATAGATTTGTATCTCGAGAAACTGATAGGTGCCTTCCATTCTTCAAAACACTCCGAAAAACTTTTGAGTGGAATGATGAATGTGAAAAATCCTTTCAAGACTTGAAGAAATATCTGGGAACACCTCCATTGCTGTCCAGACCGGTGATGGGAGAAAAGTTGTACTTATACCTGGCAGTATCAGAAAATGCAGTCAGCTCGGCATTGATCAAATTGGAGAATGGAGTCCAGAAGCCAATTTATTACACAAGTAAGGCTTTCCGAGGTGCAGAGATCCGGTACCCAAAGTTGGAAAAATTGGCATTGGCATTAATTGAAGCAAGTAGAAGAATGAGGCCTTATTTCCAGGCCCATACCATCGTTGTATACACCGACATGCCATTGAGACAAGCTCTTCATAAGCCAGAAAAATCAGGAAGACTGATGTATTGGGCAATAGAGCTTGGTGAATATGATATTGTATATGAACCCAGATCGTCATTAAAAGGACAGGCTGTAGCAGACTTTATAGCAGAATTTACATATCCTGATACCCCCGAGGAGCAAAAGTTGCTCGCTAACCAACCTGTGGATGTTACAGGATCAACATACATGAGTCCAGATCAACTCCGGTTGGAAAAAGGGCTTGTGGATGTAGAAAGATCATCAAATTCAAACCCAGACCAACTTCGGTTGGTAAAAGGGTGAGAATAGATGGTCGACGAAGAACAAAAAATACCAGGGCAGGATGAAAGGAAACAGCAGATATTTCACCGAGGAACTCTGTCAGAAAAGAAATTTGAAGACGAGTTACCTATATGGAAATTATATGTAGATGGGTCATCTTGCACAACAGGTTGTGGGCAGGGATTGTTTTGAACACCCCAGACGAGATTGACGTGGAATATGCCTTACGATTCCAATTAAAAGCTTCCAATAATGAGGCTGAGTATCAAGCCTTGATAGCAGGTCTTAATTTAGTAAAGATTATGGAAGCGCAACAAGTGATGGTATTCAGTGATTCTCAATTAATTGTGAATCAGATGATGGGAACGTATGCAGTTAAAGGAGAATTAATGGTCAAGTATCATGCAAAGGCGATGGAGTTGTTGGCAGAATTTGATGCCATTCAGTTAATCAGAATACCAAGAATGGAGAATGCACAAGCAGACGCACTGGCCCGACTAGCATCAGCTACTCGTACCGAGTTGCGAAGAACGATACCAATTGAGGTGTTAGAAAGTCGAAGCATAGATAAAGGCCTGACGATGAATGTTATTTCCCTTGATTTAGGACCATCTTGGATGGATCCCATCAGGGCATATGTTGAGGAAGGAGAATTATCGGAGGATAAGATCGCTGCCAAGAAATTGAAGTTTAAAGATGCTAGGTATGTACTAACTAATGGTGTTTTGTATAGACGAGGAATTATGGCAGGTTTGCAAAGATGTGTACATCCCTTCGAGGTGAAAGAATTGATTGAAGAGATCCATGAAGGGTCCTATGGAGCCCATGTAGCAGGGCGGACACTATTGCAAAGGGTGATGACGCAGGGATACTACTGGCCAACGATGAGGGTTGATTGTGTAGCCTATGCTAAGAGATGTGATAAATGCCAACGTTTTTCTTCCGTCCGACGAACTACACAAGCATTGTTGACACCCATAACTTCCCCTTAGCCTTTTGCCATGCGGGGAATAGATTTGGTTGGACCACTACCAACGACCCGAGGAAGATTCAAGTACCTCATCATCGCAGTGGATTATTTTACTAAGTGGGTAGAAGCTGAGCCTCTGATTGATATGACATACGAGAAGGTGTACCAATTCGTTTGGAAGAATATCATCTGCCGATATGGTCTCCCTCATGCCTTCATCACAGACCATGGAACACAGTTTGATAACGAGGAGTTTGCCGCCTATTGTCATCAGTTAAACATTTTGAAGGTTCATTCAGCACCAGGCCATCCTCAAAGCAATGGACAGACTGAAGTGACGAACAGAACATTATTAAATGGTTTGAAGAAGAGGTTAAGTGAGGCTAAAGCTAATTGGATTAATGAGCTATAATCAGTATTGTGGGCTTACCGAACAACTCCCCGAGCAGCAACTGGAGAATCACCATATATGCTGGCGTTTGGAAGTGAGGCTGTAATACCTGCTGAGTTAGGTCTCCCAACACACAGAGTGCTGAATTTCAATTCCCCAGTCAGTGACTTGATGAGAAGATTAGATTTGGACATGCTCGAGGAGGTTAAAGAAGAAGCAGCCATTAGGAATGCTGCATATCAACAACGAACAGCTCTGTTCTACAACAAGAGGGTGAAGAAATGCGATTTAAAAGAAGGAGATTACGTTCTAAAGAAGGTCATTCAGAAGCACAATAAATTGGAAGCAAATTGGCATGGACCTTACCGAGTTACAGAAGTTGTTCGACCAGGAACTTATCGAATAGCAACTCTAGAAGGAGAGGAATTCAAGAATGCATGGAATGCTGAACACCTACGCAAGTATTATCAGTAATATAAAATATAAAGCAGTTCTATCAATATGAATAAAGCGATGATGTTTCACCATCTTCTCTCCTTTTATTGAAAGTTTTTCGGGGAAACTAGTGTACAACACTACGCTGCTCGACAGCAAAAAGAAGACGATAGTTCAGACCCACGACCAACTCCGGTTGGTAAAAGGGCGAGAACAAACTATACTCCTTTGGTTAGGAGGCATACACTAGCGTGACCAACTTCGGTTGGTAAAATAACTAGTGGACACCGATAGTTCAGACCCACGACCAACTCTGGTTGGTAAAAGGGCGAGAACAAACTATACTCCTCTGGTTAGGAGGCATACACTAGCGTGACCAACTCCGGTTGGTAAAATAACTAGTGGACATGATAGTTCGAGCGTGATCAACCTCGGTTGGTAAAATAGCGAGAACAAACTATACTCCTTTGGATAGTAGGCGTACACTAATGTGATCAACTTCGGTTGGTAAAAGAGTTAGTGGACATGATAGTTCAAACCCATGACCAACTCCGGTTGGTAAAAGGGCAAGAACAACATTCTTAAAAATGCCAATCTCGATTGGCGTGAAAATAAAATATGCTCTCAAATGCCAACTTATGTTGGTCGGGAGGTAAGATTATTACAAAAAATATAAAAGTTCCTCGAAGAATGAAATATTCCAAACTGAACCAAGTATGGTTGGTCGGGGATAAAAATCCACTAACTGTAGTTGGTCGATGAGGATAAAATTATCGACCTTGGTTGGTCGGACACATTTTATGAAAAAAAATACCAAGTATGGTTAGTCGGGGATAAAAACTCTCACTAATTATAATTGGTCGACGAGCACAATTTAACAACCTTGGTTGGTTGGAAAAATTTTAAACATTTTTATACTCATTACTTTATTATTAAGTGATCGAGCAACATTTTTTATACTTGTAACCTTTTATTACTAGATTGGTCGATGAACCACAAAGTATTGTTATGCAATCACAAATATAAAAGTGTTAGACAAGTACAAAACAATAGCAATACAGATTTGCAAACAGAAAATGAAAGTCTTTCATTAAAATTCAAAACGAATTACAAATTACATGTATACTAACTATTACATTGAGATCCTTACTCTATTGGTTTCTTTCCCTCAGCTTTTGAAATAGGTTCCTCGCCAGCAGGAGGATCATTTAAGGTCTGGGGAGAATTAATAATATTCAAGTCCTTCAACATTCTGACATTCATTACTGAAGGTGTGTCCAAAAGATACTCGGGACGAGATACCTCGATCTGAGAATGAAGATTGTAATCACCGAGGTATTGTGCAATTAAGCTCCGAGGAATGGCACGAGCTGGGATCCATTCCTTGTCCAAATTGAACGGTGTCACAGGCAAGTCAAGCACCCCGGGGTCATAATAGTCCCACAAGTAATGTCCCTGTTCAAGTTTCAACACGCATAAGGCATTCAACCAGCCTTGTTTATAGCCCTCATTAGTGGCATTCTGGATACGAGCATCTAAATGGAATAATGCCTCGTTGTACCCAGCCATCTAAAATTCCCTGGGCTGCTTATGGAATTGGAAGGTTAGTCTCTCTAACTGCTCGTGAAGGCTTTTGGCAAAAATGTCCTTATTCTCTAAAGCAGACTTCGTCGCAGTAAGTTGATCCTCCAAAGTTAGGATTTTCTTGGACATTTCAGACAAAGCCCGATCTTTTGCATTCAGTTGGTACGCTTGGGTTTCCAATGTTGACAGAGTACGAGCTTTTTCAATACTACGAGGAGTTATTGATCGACCCCGAGCAGGTGGAGTACTTCGTTCCTCGACAACATCCTGGGCAACTCTTCCTCGCCCACGAGAACCTCTTCCTCATCCCCGAGTAGAAGTAGAAGTACCAGATCTTCGCAGGATATCCAACTCTTGCCTTAATTTGGCATTCTCAACCTCTAAGAAGGAAAATCCCTCATCGGTCACTGGGATTACCGCTGTTGAAGAAGAGGCTGCAGAATTATATTGTGCTAGTTCTTTCTGCAAATTATTATTCTCTTGCTCCAGCAGTTCAGCAATTTGTCTACAAGCTTCAACTTCTCCTTTTAGGGTCCTCTCCCTGACATCATACCCAGCAAGGAGTTTGTCGTAGCCCTTCTCGGCAGAAAGCTGTTGATATTTCTTTTCATACCCCTCATGTAACAAGGCATTTGACTCCTTGTACTGAGTCTGAAGATCTTCTAGAGTATATTGGAGCTCCTCGATCATATCATAGTAAGCCACGTTATTGGCCACAGCTCGATCAAGTAAGCCCTTCATATATTGATAAGCTTCTACTTCCTGCTCTGAAGCACCATGGCCAAGGATGTCGGCAACTTCTGATGCACTGAGGTCTGTGTGACCAGCTTTATAATATTCATGGCATTGCTGCATCAACTTTGTGTCATTAGCAGACAAAAGATCCATCCTGTCCAGAAACTAACAGAGAAAGAAAAAGAAGATCAAGACAGAGTGCAGATAAAGAAGAGACAATCATATGGAAGAAAAGAACTCAAATTTTATTAGATCATAAGGCAAAGTTACAAAAATCTGGGATACAAAGTACAAGTAAAAGAAAAACAGAAAGAGAATACCGAACAACTTCACACCTTTTCCTTGTCTCCCAAGACTTTCTCGGGAGGCTGGGACGAGGAGCTTGGTTGCTCGGTGGAAATAATGAGTTGGTCGGCGGGAGCTGGAACTTATTCTGGAGGAGCTGGCAGAGATGAAAGCTCCTCGTCAGCAGGCTGGGTAAAGATGATATCACCCACTACCAATGAAGATTCTTCTGAGGCAGCTTCGTCCTTTTCTTCATCCTCGATGGCTGGGGGAGGACCAGGGAGATGCTGTTGAAATAGCTCGGAGTCCTCGCTCACCTTCAATTCTTGCAAAGAAGCAACCCAGCTATCTCGGAAGTATTTCAAACTTCCATATTGCACCTGAGTCATCATAGCAGCTACTCCCTTGTTCCACCCTTTGTCCCAACCTGTGCTGAAAGACTTCTTTATTGCCTTCTTTCTTTTCATTTTCTCCGAGGAGAGCTTCTCGGATAGAAGGTCCTCGGAGGCTTTCAGCTTGGCCTCCAACTCCTCCTTCTGACGATTTGCTTCGCGCAGAAGGTTCAGCTCTTCTTCAGCTGATTTCAGCTTATTTTCAAGCTCCCCAAAGGTAGTGAGCTTCTCGGAGTATTTCTTATTCTCCCTCTCCAAGTCCTTCACTTTATTTCCCAACTGCACCTTCTCTGCTTCAGATGCAGCCAGTTTCTTCTCCCATTCACCTTTATCCTCATCGTACTTCTGACGGGATTCCTTCAGAGATTGGGCCAAACCCTGGAATGCATCCTCTACTCCAGACGAGGAGATTGAAGCCTTGAGCGCTTCATCTTTCTTCACAATGGTGTTAAAGCAACTCACCAGCTGAAAAAAGAAGGTAGTGATGAGTTAGTGCCGAGATACATATATTGATAGAAGGAAATAAGAATTCAAGATAAGAAGAAACTTACTGAAGCAATGTGACAAGTAGCTAGGGATGTCAGCATATCCCTAGGCATGTTTTCCTCAATGCCTTGGACTTCAGGAATAATCCAAGTCTTTACCGAGCTCATTGCAGAGCTCGGGGGAATAATGGTTGGAACACCAGCTCCACTAGTTTGGAGCTGGGGAATGACTTCAGAAAAACTAACCGAGGAAGACTTCTTCAATCTCCTCAGTGTCTTCTCAACAACCTCAACCAAAGAAGAATTTTTGGTTGGAGAGATAGTGATTACTTCCACAGGCGCATCCTTCTGTACAGGAGCCACTGGGGGCTTCTCGGCGACCTTCTGAGGAGCAGCAGAAGGGACAGCATCCATTTTCTTTATCCCCTTTGGGACATCAGCTTTATTTCTCTTTCCATCTCTAGCAGAGGAGGTCTCTTCAAAGAGAGCAGGAACTCTTCTCTTGCCCATCTTCTGACTCAAAGGAATGTGAGAGTCTGGTGAAGAGTCTTCAGAAGCTGGCAATGGTTCACTAATGCTAGCCACAGGACGAGCAGTATAAGAGGATGTATAGCTCCTGTACTGCAGCAAGTATGAAGCAGACCTAATGTGCTCGTCTGCAACCTTCTGATGCAAACTCCAGATATGTTTTAAATGCTTGATATTAACTTCTGTTTCTTTTGAAGTTTTTCTCTTGCTGTCAACTGCAAATAAAAACATAATGAAATATCAGTCATACATTTTGTCAAACACAATGAAATCATAATTTCAAAAAAACAAAATAAGATGAAAATAACCTATCCCATTGCCATATGGAGGGCATTTGGGACCCTCATATACTTCGTCTTCAACCAAAGGGGCATGTTGCCAATTTTTTACAACTACTCCATGTTCAAAATAATCCCTGTTGGCATCAGGGAGGTTGACTACTAGATCCCTATTCAAAAATCTAATTTTTAAATAATAAACATTGTCTAAAACAGCCCATCTATAACAGTACATGATCTCAGGAATTCCTATACGAGTTCCATGAGTTTGATTTAACCTATACACCCCATTAACTATTCTCCATGTGTTGGGGGTTATTTTTGCAGGGACAACGTCAAAATACTGACAGAACTCTAAGCATAAAGGGTTTGGTGGAAAAGAAAATCCACATTCAGCAATAAAGAGGCTAGGGAACCAATGTCCCTCAGCCAAATCAAAATAACTTGAAGGCTCAGAAAGAACCTCCAAAATTACCCAAGATGGAATAGAGAAATCAGAACGGAATTTCTCAAGAGACTCAATAATGTAAACCATGATGAATAAAAGAAGAAGGAAGAAGAGCTTACAGGGAAAAAGGAGATCTGTTGACAAACAAACGAAGAAAGGGATGGACGCACAGGAGAGAGAAAAGCTATAGAAAACTCGAAAGCAGAAATTGAAAAGGTAGAAGACGTTGGGATTGCCTCTGAAGCTTAAATACTTTGCCTTGGGAAACGGCGAAAGAAATGATTACAAAAAGGAAACTATTACGCTACCGGTGTCTAAAAGGACAAAAAGGGCACGAAGATCGAAGCGCCTATAAAAATGCAAAAAGGCGGATTCTGCGAATTTGGAAGGAAATTCAAATATGAAGAAAAGGCTCCTAAAACCCAGGAAGGTCATTTAATATCGCCATATACCGAGAAAGAATGTTCCATACTCCTCAAAGTTCGAAATATGAAACATTGGGGGCTTCTGTTGATACCAAAATTAGTATGCTGATGTGGACGAATAATAAGAAGACACGTGTCAATCTACGTGGCACAATAGCAATGAGGAAAATTATTCCCCCGACCAACATACTCACTCTGAGCAACAGGTATACTCCGAGGAACGCCAGTCTTCCGAGGAACACCAACCCTCCGAGGAACTCCAATGCTCCGAGGAACTCTTGGACGACGAGCAACTAAGGCGGTTCGAGCTGCATCTCGACCACAGCATTAATTGCCAGATAATCAACAATTCAACTATTCATTAAATGCTTATCATCTTGACGCGCACGTTTGAAGAACATTAAGTGAATTACCCTTTCATATGTGTATCATTTAATGTAACATCCTTTCATGTACAGCCTAAGGGCTATAAATACCTTGTATCACCCTCATTCAAGGGGACCGAAATTTCTTGATAGCACTTGTAATCGAGAATTCCCAAACACTCAGCAATAACATAACAGTGGACGTAGGCCATTCATATAAGGATGAACCACTTTAAAATCTTTTGTCTCATTTATTTATCTGTGATTAAATAATTAGAGTAATCTAGTTTTTTACATCAACATCTGGGATGGCACATCTCAATAGCCAACAGTTATCCATGATGTTATAGAGCCCCTAATGGAACTCGTAATGGCAGTCGATCTGCTATTTTTTACTGGGATGCAAAGAAGTGGCTTAGAGGTGAGAGGTTTTCGATAACCGTATAATTTGAGTGTGCCTTTGCCAAGTTTGGAACTCTTTGGGATGAGGAATGTTCTGGTATTTCTCAAGGGGTGTTATGGATGGAAAGGTGCTGTAGTGGACACCATGGCTTGAGGGAGTTAGTAGATTGGCTTGGTTCTAGTTGTGAAGTGACTACAGGGGAAGTGGCATGAGGTGTAAAGGCTTCAGGTGAGATCTTTCGAGTGGAGAATTAATTCATCGATTAATGGGACTATTCCATTGATTTTTTAGCTTTGGATGCTGAACTCTCATCGATATTATACCCTATATGGTTGAGAGCCTTGAAGTCAGGGATCTGGTTGAGACTTAGTTCACTATGTACCTCCTTTCGAAGTTTGTTGATATTATGATTTCAATCAGATCATTTTCTAGGGGCGGTTGACCATTTGACTAGATTATTCTCTTCATCAAGTGATAAAAGTGCCAACTGTTTCTCCTTCCTCTTGTTTTAGCATCTCTAAGTCCTTAAGTGTGATGCCAAGATCCTCATTGTATTCGTACTGCTTAAGAAAAGTACAACATACACTATCCCAAGTTTTAGCGATTCCTTCATATTTCAAACCCATATACTAGGTAAGAGCTCCTCTAAACAAAGTGGAGGAGAAAACTATTTCTAGTGATATGAGGTATATGTTTCAGACCCGCACTTAAAGTCGGTAGTTTGGTAAACAGGTAGATGGGGAGCCCATATGTCTGGAAGACAAGCATTTTAAATTTGTTCGATAATGGCTTTGGGGTAAAGAGCAATTTTATTAATGTTTATAAACTTATTCGAGTTTTTATCTTTTAATGGATTCTTGAAGGAGAGTCAATTAAAATTGGACTTGCGTTATCTCTTGATTCGGAAGAGGGAGAATAACCTCATTTGTCTACGGATGATCTACAAACTTAGCTCATGGGGGGACTTGATAGGAAAGGTGTGGGTACTTGGGATACTGATTGTAGGACTCTAAGTAACTATGAGGGGAAAATATTACATAGAATTGGGGTTGCCGATGTTAGTCAAGGGAAGCCGGTGCATGTACTGGGATAACAAAAACTTGAGGGCTGATCTGAGTTGTCTTAACAACCACAAAAGCAATGCACCACTGTTTGGGATATAAGAAAGAGGATTTTATCTCTAATATCGGGCATAGAAATAGCCTCTTGGAGGAAGATTTATTCTCGTATTAGTGCCTGAATTTTTTGTTACATGGTTGTTATACCATATATATGGAGCACCTCATGGGCCATTCCAAAGATAACAGGTAGCCTCATCCATAAGAGAAATAAGGTCCACTCAATAATAAATATGGTTGGCCACAGTTATGAGGTCGTCCAGACAATTCCAGAAGTATGTTTCACATTGGTAGTCCATTGTTAGCCAACGCCATTAATTAATTATGTTTGCCTAGGCATCTATCATATAATAGGATGACATCAACAACAATCACATCACCCACACATGTGACAGATATGCAAATATTCCCCTATGTGCTTTATTACTAACTTCATGATTATTCTCCCAGTTACATGTAAAAGGTGTAACTTCCTAACCTATAAAGGCACGACACTTATCCATTTATACTCTATCTCCTCTAACAGCCTATATATATCGCACTATCTCTCGTTGTAAAGGGATCAAGATATTTTTCCATATTGTTATGCTTTACATTTCTAGAGTGAGAATGAGAGCTTGTAACTATTGTTCATCCATCTCTTGTGTCCATTAGAATCAATATAATCAACACTGCACCTGTGGACATAGGTACCACTTTAGGCCGAACCACGTAAAATCGATATCCATTTATTTCTTTCATCTTTATCTATTATTTGCTCTATATTAACATTTTTATGATTTATATCTCTTCATCTGTTATATTTTATAATTAATGTACTATTATTAAGGCCCATTTAAGTATACTAGTTTTAGACGATATCAGATTGGCGCCATTTGTGGGAACTGGCAAGCCATTTGTTGCTTTTAACCGTTGTTGATTTCTGTAACTTGAGGATACCCAATTCTGAGAAAATAGTGAATTGTAATCCAATACATCTGTGTTTCATTGGGTTAGAGTACATTAATCCACCATTTCTTTTCAATTCTCTCTAGATTCTTGAAATAATTACTTCGATCTACTTTTCCTTGCTTTGGATTCATTTTCCTACAACTTTTGTCACCATTTTGGTATACTCTATTTTGGAATTTGTGGTAATTTATTTTTTATGACTTCTGTGATATGTGCCAGATAATCCAGAAAGAATCTGCACACCAAAAGGGATTCCTCCTACAAACCCTGCTAGTATGGGATACCTTCATGAAATCTTAATGAGACTGGCCATAGGTCAGGAAGCGATGTAATAAAGCGTGAAATAGTTAACATAAACATTTTTGGTCGGACAAAACAGGGCCAGAACAGACCTAGTTACCCCATTAGCGGTGAAAATTCATACAAGAGGCATGACCTACCATTTCTTGCCACTTATAAAGATAAAAGACGTGTTTAACACGACAGAGCAGTGAAGAACCCCATGAGACTTAATTTCGACTCGTAAGATGAAGGTATCCATTCTAAGCATTCTAGGTCGCGAGATGATAGGACCTACCGTCCAGAGGAAACGTCCACCATCAGAATGACCGGTTATGATGATGAATAAACTTACTCCACGGAGAGGCCAAGTGTTCAAAAAAGCCTAAGTAGGGGCTTGCATTTGATTCTCTGGTCCCAAGAGCAGTGAGGGCACACCAGTGCAAGGAGCTAAGAGTGCTAAGAGAGCACAAGGAAAACCTAGGAGGTCTAAAATGAGGAGTACAAAGTGATCGGCTAGATCTAAAAGAAGTGTGCTAAGGTCGACCCAAGATGAGTAGACTTCTCAATAAGAGAACTCAACTAAAATCCATGGCTGAGTAGTGAAGTCCATCACAGGCCGAGAAGGAAGAACAACTTAGAAGGGATCTATTTAGCGTCTGGAGGATCATTTAGGCAAAATTATAAAGACTAGGAACCCTTTACAAAGGGGTTTTGTCCAAACATCACCTTTTACATCATCAATCTTGGGTTACTTAATGCCCGCAAAATTCAAATTGCCAGTCATCACTGCAAATTATTATGGTAGATGTGATACCATATTGCATGTGGAAAAATACCAAGACACTATTAATATATATTCCATTCCCGATGAGATGCATTGCAAGCATTCTCTAATATGATAACTAGGTTAGCTCAAATCTATTACAATAGCTTATCGAGAGGGTATATTTCAAACATTCAACAGCGGACCGATCTTTTCATAAGCAACCTTTACTTCAGAATAAATCCAAGCAAGAGGGTGGCTCACCTGTTAAGCATCCATCTAAAGACCGATGAAATGACAGGGAGTTGATTACCCGTTTTAATATTGAGAAGCTGGAGGTAATTGATTACAATAATAATATCACAGTCACAACAATCATGAATGGTTTTTTGCCCAAAACATTTTACTGGGTGTTAGTTAAGGATCCACCAAAAATAATGTCTGATTTGTTGACAAAAGTTGGAAAAAACTACGAATGCTAAAGAAGCTTTGGTATCGAAGGAGTTGATTTATTTTAAGTTCGGTACTAGTAGGAGCTTGGAAAAAAATAAATAGTCCAAAGACAACAAGAAGGCTGATAGGCCAAAAAAGTTTAATGAGTATACCCCACTGACTGTAGATGTGCACCACATCCTCGATGAGATTCTAGGGAGTAATAATTTGAAATGGCTGAGAAAGTTGAAGGATCCTCCTAACAGGAGTTATAAAAGTAAGTACTATGAGTTCCACAAGGATTATGGCCATAACATTGACAATTGCCTCGCTTTGAAGAATGAAATTGGGAGCCTCATCAAACGAGGTAAACTGACAAAGTAAGTTGATAAAGGTAGCCGATCAGATAGGATGGACGAGCAAAAACCCAGAAGACGATCAAAGTCTCTTTTTAAGAAGGAGGTCGATAAGAAAAAAGGCAGGGATAATAATTCGAATGATGATCCAGACCTGAACAAGAAGCCTAGGGATCCTATACATGAAGTCAAGATGATCTCTTTTGGGTGTAACATCATAATAAGAGGTGACGCTAGCGGCAGAGATGAACTAGCAGAAAGGAAAGTATACCTCAATGAGGCAAAGGCTTGCGCTCATGTTCGACAGATCGACTTGACCTATGTTATGGAAACACTCCCCAAAAAGATAAACAAAGATCATCTTATTATTAGTTTTTTGAAATATGACATGTTAGGTGTGTTTTACCTTCATGACAGCCCTTTGGTCGTCATAATGAAGGTGCATGAGAATAGGGTGGTAAGGATCATGATCGACAATGGAAGATCGGCCAGTGTCTTATGTTATAGTTGCTTCAATAATTTGAGGTTGAGAGATATTAAGTTGGAGTTGTATCACATGCCACTCATCGATTTTTCATACAAGAAAGTGTTCCCTTTGGGAACAATTGATTCGGAGTTTGTAGTCATCTTCTAGCCAACCTTCTGAACAGAGAGTTGAATGGAGGTGATTCATTTTTCATCCTGGATAAGAACATCTAATCAGCATACAACATCATATTTGAAAGGGATGGATTGAAATTTTTTGAAGTTATTATGTGAACTATTCACCCGTGTCTAAAATTACTTATAAGCTATGGGGTTGGCGTGGTGAAAGGAAATCAAGTAGAGGCCCAGGAGTGCTACTATATATCAGTGGAGTAGGAGGAGCAAAAGAAATTGACCACTACTTATAAGATCGAGACATTGGATCCTCGAGATGAAGATAAGTTAGATAAAGTTCTTATAGTTGAGGAGATAGAGCTTGTGATATTGGATGATGAGCACCCAGAAAGGATAGCCCGGATTGGCTCATCACTAGACCCAACACTTAAAAAAGAGTAAGCATAATTCTTGAGGAAGAGAAAGAACAAGTTCGCCTAGAGACGTGAGGACATGACTATGATAGATCTATGATTCCTTTGTCATGAGCTTAGTATAATGAAGGATGCCAAGCCTGGAAAATAGAAATGTCGTGTATTCAGCCACGAGAAGAACATGATAATACTAGAGGACATTGATAAATAAAAAAAGGCAGATTTTATTGAAGACCTCAAATATCTAGAATAGATTTTAAATATGGTCATGGATGGGAAGAATAATGACAAATGGTGTATGTTCATTGAATTCACGGACCTTAGTAAAGCTTGTCCCAAGATTGACCAACTGGTCGATGCTACTGCTGGGCATAAACTTCTCAGCTTTATGGACACCAATTCGGGGTATAATTAGATAAAAATAAGGCTAAAATATCGAAAGAAAACCTTATTTATCACTAGCCGAGGTACTTACTACTACAATCTTATGCCCTTTAGGGTAAAAAATGCTAGAGTAACATATCAGAAATTGGTGAATAAGGTTTTCAAATATCATATCAACAAAACTATGGAAGTCACGTTAATGATATGCTAATCAAGAGCAAAAAAGTGGCCGATCGCATCAATGATCTTGGAAGAACTTTTGACCAGCTAGAAAGTCACTAAATTAATCTCAAACCCATGAAATGCATCTCCGGGTACAAGGAGGGGATGTTCCTGGGATTCATAGTCAACTATAGGGGTATAGAGGTTAACTCGAAGAAGATCCAAGAACTAATTAATATGCAGCCTCCTGTGAGTAAAAAGGATATCCAAAGGTTGATACGACGTGGGCTAACTCTGAATAGGTTCCTGTTAAGAGCCACGGATACATGTCTTCCATTCTTTAAGGTGTTATGAAAGACCTTCGAGTGGAGTGACAAGTGTGAGGAAACTTTTTTGTATACTTAGGGTTTGCGCTATTAATGTCAACGACAGTCCTAGGTGAAAAACTATATTTATACGTGGTGGTATCAGAGTCGATAATTAGTTTCACATTGATGAGACAAGAAGAGGGAGTGCAGAGGCATGTCTACTACACTTCCAAGGCGTACTGTGGAGCATAAATTCGGCACCCTAGACTGGAAACGTTAGCCTTAGCATTAGTTGAAGAATCCCTAGAATGAATTCATACTTCCAAGTACATACTATTATCGTTTATAAACACCTTCCTCTATGACGAGATGTTTATAAAACTAAGAAAATTTGACAGACTGATGGCTTGAGCAGTAGAATTAGGAGAATACGACATACAATATGAACCCAGAATGACAATTAAAGTTCAAGCAATGACCTATTTTATAGTTGAGTTCACATAAGAAGAGAAAACTATCGCGCCTACTTTCAAGGAAGAGAGATCATCAACAAGAATAATGGAGCAGGCTTTTAAGGAAGAGAGATCAGCTCTAAATACATCCGAGCAGACTTCTCTGGAAAAAAACACAGCACCAAAGACAATTGAGCAGACTTCTAAGAAAGATATCTCAATAAATCCAGCCAACGATATTATTAACAGACCAGATTCATCGGATCAATGGGAAGAGAGCGACCGCAACTTAGAACAAATGAAAAAATATTCAAGAATGGATGTTTAGTTTAATGAGATTTGAAGAAATTCCTCCCATGTAAAGGTTACTCATGGATGGCTCATCATGTCCTGACAGCAGTGGAGCAGACTTAATAATCACAACACCTTACAGGGATGATGTGGAGTATGCCATTAGGTTCAACTTTGAGGCCTCCACAAATGAGGCAGAGTATGAATCCCTTGTAATAGGCTTGGAATTAGCATTATCACTGGGTGCCAAACAACTATCAGCACACAACGACTCTCAACTCTTAGGGAACCAAGTCCTGGGAGTATAGGAGACAAAAAAAGAATCAATGATTAAATACTTGGCCAGGGTGAAAGTGTTGTTATCAAAATGCTCAATTATGCAAATGGTCAGAATACTAAGGGTTAAAAACATGCGATCAAGCGCACTTACTTGTTTAGTGTCCGCCACTAAGACAGAGCTGAGAAAGACAGTACGTGTAGAAGTATTAATGCAATATAGTGCAGATAAAGAATGTGTATTGGTGATGGAGTTAGACATGGGCCCGTCTTGGATAGATCCCATCCGAGAATATTTAGAGACTGGCGTAGTACTGAAAGATTGAAAGGAGGTGTGGAGACTCGGCTACAAAATAGCAATTGTAAGGACATATATTACATAGTTCGTATTTACATTACGTATGTCATATACCGTTACACCAGTCAAAGAAAGTTCAAGTTCATATGGTCAACAAGATGGATCCGAATTCTTGAACAACAAGCCTCCGCAAGATTGATTTTGGTAAGGTTGTGTTTAAGATTCCTTAAAGTTTCATTTAAGTGTTGGGATAAATTCCCTAAAAAAATTTATCAACCTGAGGCATTTTATTGAGTCAGAATAATTTTTCTAAAACCTGTAGGCGGAGTTTTAAAAGATTATATTTTTCGCTTCGATCATTCAAACGGCATTGATATGTAGTTCAAACAACAGTAAGAAGTCGTTCAAATGACAGCTTCAAACGACATTGCATATCGAGTGATGGGTCGTTTGATGGTCGCTTAATATTTTCATCTAACGATAGCGTACTATTTCATGTTTTTAAGGTCGTTAGAAGGTCATGCGGTCCATGGATTAAACGGCATCAGTTGTCAATTGAACGACGTGGAGTTCTCGTTCGAGCAACCCCGTCGACTCAACTTTTCTATAAATATTTGTTTTGTGAGGACTCTTTTTTTAAGACTTTGATGAAAATGAAACTGCAATATGCAGAATTTTTAAGCTTCACTTTTAGGTTATAAAAACTTTATTTTTTGATTCACAAATCGTCCCAATTACTTTAGTGAGTTGTTTTGGAACCCAAGACATAGTTTTGTTGAAGTTTCTCTTGTAGAGACGATATCTCAACTACTGATTTGGTATCTTTTGAGGGAGTTGCTGGCTGACAATTGCGATCACTTGGGAAGACTCAAGGGTGTTCCTTGCTGGAGATAGAGCTACAGTTCTTGTGGGAGTCCATTGTTGATTTCGAGATTGCATCCTATTTGAGTTTGCTGCGGTAAATTAATTACAGATTTCATTGTATTATTGTATGTTGCGATTTACATCTTATAGTGAAATAAAGAATTTTCCCTTTCGGTGGATTTTTCCTGAAATTAGTGTGTCCCGTAATTTGTGATTATTTTATGATGGCATGATTAATTTATTCACCTAGATGCATGTCTTAGGGTTTAATTAATTTGGATCAAAGATTGACTCTAATTAAATAAGTTTATTTCATTAAGAAATTTGCGAATTTATTAAATTGATATCACATCAGCATTCTCAGTAATGTATGTATTGAAAGATAGAATCATGTTTATAAGAGGGTTTATAGTGTTATTACTCAGGTGTGTCTATCATTATAAAGTTAATAACTTGATAAAACAAGTGCATGGGCGCTTGTGTGAAACCTATTACGCAGACAAATAGTTAGTGAAGCTAGTGGTCACTCAAGGTTACTACTATTCCATTATGAAAGATGACTGCACAGACAAGTGTTAGAACTATGTCGTGATAAGAGACTCATTGACGCCGATCATATCCCCTTGGCCCTTCGCCATGTAGGGGATTAACATGATCGGTACTTTACCGAAGACAAAGGGAAGATTCAAATAGTTGGTTGTAGCAGTGGATTAATTCAACAATGGGTGGAGGTCGAGCCCCTGGTGGAGACATCATATGAAAAGTCTTACATTTTATATAGAATAATATTATTTGCCATTATGAGATGCCATATGCCTTCATTTCGGATAATGGTACCTAGTTCAATAACGAAGATTTTGAGGATTACTGTATGTGTTCAAAGATTCAGAAACTGCACTCAGCACGTGGTCGCCCACAATTCAATGGATAGGCATAGCTGACGGACAAAACTCTATTAGATGGAATGAAGAAAAGACTTGATGACGCCAAGGGGAACTTGATTAATGAGTTGTAGAGTGTTCTTTGGGCATATAGGAAGACACCGAGAATAATAATGGGTGAGACTCCATTCGTGTTGGCGTTTGGTACTAAAGCAGTAGTTCCCACTGAGATCGTTTACCCAGCCGTCGGATAATCAACTTTAACTCACCAATGAGCGATTTAATGAGAAGACTCGATATAGATCTTGTAGACAAAGTAATGGATAACGCAACACTACGAGTAGTAGCCTTTTAGCAAAAGACATTTTTATTTTATAATAAAAGGTCGAATCGAGCACTTTAAAGGAAGGAGACTACATGTTTAAGAAGGTCATTTACAAAAGGAACAAGTTTTAACCAAATTAGCATGACCTACGTAGAGTATATGTTGTCGCACGACCTAAAAGCTATATAATTTAAGAACTCGTGAAATTCCAATCACCTGAGAAGGTATTACCGATGATGATAAGATTACAGATCGCAAGGCTAAAACACCATGCAAATAGTTTTATTTCCTTGTAATACATCTTCAAGTAATGAATGAGAATCAAAACTTTATCCTCGACATATGTTGTCATTTTAAGTTTTTTTGCATTATTCAATGTATAATTCGTCGGTATAAGAGATGTGAAATAAGCCTAGGTCGAAGACATTAATCACGATTAAAATCACACTCCATGTATGATATCATCTTTGGATATGTCACAATTAAAAAGTCTTAGCCAAATCTAGAAAATCTAGTGCAATCATATGGACGACGAGATTCGATCATAATTAACTAACGTAAGGATAAATCCTAGTACATTTATTTGACTCTGGTAACAAATGCTAACACATGGTCGGGACAACAAGATCCGTTCATATGACCAGTAAGTTAGCACAAGCATTGGTACATCCTAAGTCAGAATAAATCAGGTTCGTCCAAAATTGGTAACTAATATGGCATATCAGGTCGACAACATCTGACCATATGATCATAAGTCTAAACTACTAGCAGGCCTACCCCAACACTAAGTAACTAGTAAGTCGACATGCCAAGTGGAAAATATCTTACCATAAATCCATTAGACTAGAACCAACAGTAAGGTCAGCGAAGTCTGACCATATTTACTTGTCAAAACTATTTTTGCAAATAACACTTAGCTATAAGTGATGGAAAAAATTTAGACGGGCAAAATAATTGGCAAGAAATCAAAGTATATATATACATAGAGAAAAGAAATTGAATCATATCCAATTTCATAACTAAAGGCAAGCATAATTCCAAATGTTCACAACAAAATATGGAGAGGAAAATATAAAAGCTTAATAAGGATATAAGATCAGGAATACTGAGACACATTCTCAGTTCGTGAAGAAATTTTAGGAGTTTGGATAGTACCTTGATCGAGTTGGAAAGTAGGGGAGGTAGGAGCATCAGGCATGACCATGTCTTGAGCAACTTTTGGAGCAACAAAAAGAGTAGTCTCTATAGCAATAGCCTGATCGATTCCACCGATCTCATCGTCTTTAGTAGCAGACTCATCTACATCCATCGCCTCCTACTCAGCAGCTAAATATTTTGCCTCATCATCATTCCTTTACCATGTCTGGATGACCTTAGTGATGTTAGGGTAATGCTTAATGAATATTTTCTTTAGCTCGTCATAGCCCTCCTAGAAAATAGTGACTAGGTCAATGTTATGTTCAGCACAGGACTTATACTTCCTAACTCCCTCTTATTCAGCATGGGTAAGGGCTTTATTGGATTTCTCGAGGGACTCTGTGTTTTTTAATGGCCTTATTAGCTTGAACGAGCTCTTTAGACCTCTTCTTGTGCACCTCATCTAGAATCTTAAGCTTCACAACATCAGTTTTGATCTTCTCCTTCAGCTTTTTATTTTTTGCCTCAAACTGGCTCAAGGCTTGAATATTTTCCACAAGTTGGTCGTTCTTCTCTTTAATCTTAATGTAGGCCTTATCATAATTAGACTGTGAAGTCTTCAAATCCTAAGGCAAAGTCTCGTGGTGGTTAAGAAGCTCAATATTAGCCTCTCTTTCTCTCATCATTGTAGGCATTCTAGTGTGATGTTACCTACTCCCTTAAGATAATGGTACCCATTACGCCCTGAAAGAAAGATAAAGAGACCGACATAATACATAATATTTTAGCAAAATTAAGGAAATGTAAATTAGGTTGAGAATTTACAACAACATCCTATGCCGCAATATGTTCCATAATTCATCAGTATTGAAATTCCAGAGGAATTATAAATCATGGGCATACCCTTGATAACCAAACATATCAACAACATTGTTTGTGTGGCAGAAGATAATGTTTCCATTATTTTCCAGTTGCTTCAACGTCACCGGGTGTTTAGGGTCAAAGTTAAAGGGGTCCACATCGCCGTAAGAGGAAGATGATCCCCCATCTCGGACTAAACACTGAGCAGGCTGCCTATCGATCTGGACCCTTTCCCTGGGGACATTGGTCCTTTATTGTTTGGGACTAGGTTGATGTGACACTCCGACTAATTAAATACCGGGTAGCTACTCCTTTATTAAATTAATACAAAATGCCAAGTTGGTTCAGTTCATAGCATCACTATCGAAATACGTTTTAACAGTTACTAGCCACCTAATATTTAAAAGTGAGTTGTCAATTTTAATTAAATCCGATTAACCTACAATAAGTAGATTATGAAATGCTAACATAACCCCCACAACATAGTCACAATAGAATAACCATAAAATAATAATGAAACTTGAGGAATACTCCTCACAACAATCCGAGTACTGAAATAAACAAATACCAAGTCCGCATCACTAAATTAATTACAACCCAAAATCTGAAATAACTGAATAGATAAAGTATCTCCAAAAGGAAATAGGGCGACATGACCAACAGATGAGAGAATCTGATAATACAGAGTCAAGATCGAAAATGGAGGCGTCTACTGTCAAGGTCCTGTAACTTCCACAGCAGCTACAGTACGTCACCTGAATGGAACTCCTATGCTTGGTGTCCTTGTGGCTGGGCACCTAAAAGGTTTTACAAAAATAGATTTGAAAGCAAACGGGTCAGAGCCCGATTGTGAAAACAGTTTAAAAATAGCAAGTGTTTAATATCATTAAACAGTGAATATAAAGTACATAATAGTGTGTGCACTCACATGAGTTCCTCACCTCTCAACTAATTGTGCACTCCTATCGTACCCGTACCCATTCTAGTTATTCCCATACTTAACTAGTCTAATACAAAATCTAACATTGCTATACGATTCACGATTTAATTCCGGCATCTTCATTTAAACAAAGTGTCTTACATTTCTTCTCATTTTCCCATATTAGTAATACTACTTACTAGAGGATTTCCATTTTTATCTTTACGAAAATGTTGCTATTAATTATGCTCACATTTATACATGACAGTGCATTTCAATTAACAGTATATTATTCTCATTATAAGTATACAATACTAGCACCCCGAGGCTAAGCTGCGGTGCACACATACTCTGCTATACAATCCCGATACATCACGTACATTAGGACCACGCATTCCGAATCTCTCAGGAATCGTTCTCAAATGACAACAATCACACATAATGGAGGCGAACATAGTTCACATCACATGGGTCACGCACATACCTACGCTCCCATGATCAGCAGACTTATTAACTTCTCAATAAGTCCTTCTCTGACCTATGTCCTCGAGGTACCAATCTAAATCCCCCCGTAGGCACACAAAGATTAGATGGCCCTGATCGAACGCCGAACTCCCATGATAGCAAGTACGGTAGGTATGTTATACACAGATAACTACATATACTAAGCATTCCACATCTTAGATATCTCAATATATTAATAGAGGTATACTCCTCGTTCTTATATCATCATTTAATGTCATATGCTTATAAGTCCCCGATTCATATACATTAAAGTTGTCAACTCTTCTCACGTCGTAATTAGGTACTCGTTTCCTAATTCATAAAGGTCATTCGATTTACTATAAGATTCTAAGTTTTACTCCTCAATGTACTCCAATCTACCAAATATACCCACTAGTCAATACGCGAAGGTTATTACTCCATTAATAAGTCTACGGGACATTTGAAATAAAATCAGGCCTAAAAGGCCATTCTGTCAACTCGTTAGAAGTCTCGTTCGAACGAGGTCGTTCGAACGACGTTCGAACGAGTGTCGTTCGAACGAAAGGCTTCGAACGAACTACCGACTCGTTAGAAGGGATACTGTCATCTCGTTAGAAGCTCGTTCGAACGACCTGGGCAGGTCTTCTAAGGAGATGGCAGACTACGCCCAAAAATCCCAAAATTCATTTTTTTTCTTCTTTCTCCTCTTCGCTAAATCCACCCTAAGACCATCCAAATACGTTTTTAATGTTTATAAACTATTTTTAGTCACCCTAGATCATTCCTTAACATGCTTTTGGGTCAAATCTTACAAATTAACATGCCAAAATCATAAATCCCCAATTCTTATTCCAAACCCTATGAACTTGAACCCAAAATTAAATTTCATAAAAAGACTTCTTATTAATCCGATTTCAGGTCATCAAAAGTTATATTTTGTTTATTGAATTCGTCCATAATCATTCTACATGCAAATTCCTACCCAAAACCGCAAATTTCACAATAATTCCATTAGGTATTCTTCATCAAAATTTCCAAGACATAAACAGTTTTCTACACTACACATGGAGGAAATATTCAATGCAAATAACGACATCAAAACACTTGCCTTAGATTTGTTCTTCAGATGTGTTGGTGGTGGTTCAAGGTTAATTTTCTCCTCTTTTACGATCACAAATCCTTTCCAAAACTGATGGTGTGGAGATGGTTTGGCGTGGGAACCCTTTACCCTCTTTCTAACTTTTCTCAAAAACTACCGTAGCCCACTCTCTCCCTTTTTGGCTGATAATGGCTTTAGTGGTTCTTTTAAAATATCTTAATTAACACTAAAATTCGTGGGTCTAAATTCCCTAATTTTTAAAATTACCAAAATACCCTTCTAGGTTGCCGGTTTGGCCTAAAAGTGGTCCGGGACCCAAACTAAACCCCCAGCTAATGTTTTCTGACTATTTCGACCCTTCCGGACATGTTGGTGCACTCAAAATGACCATTCGGTTGATAAAAATATAATCCACTTTTTAATTTAAATAATTTCGTTCCTGACGCGACTGACACGCGCATCCCAACTAAATTTCCGAATTGTCGTATTTCAGTCTCGCGACAACTTTAATATTTTCAATACTCATGTATTACCATACATACTCAGAAATATTAAATTTTAGCATCTTAATCAAACACCAACTCACATCTCGCTAGTATTTATACCCGGATTAATTCCCAACTAATTCTCATTTAATTCAATTAATCCCTTAAATAAAATCAATAAAATTACGGGGTATTACAGTTGCGATGTGGGACCATCCCTAGGCCTCTTACTACATAGGGGTGGCACATTATTTAAGGCAATAGCCTTCCCCTTGTTTTTAGCTTTCGCAGTGGCAATAACAGCAGTATCAGCTTCGGCCTCCCTTTTGGTAATATATTTAGCATTCTTATGGGCCTTAACATTAGCTATCTTCTCATCATCAACCTTATTTTTGCCCTGGCATCAGCATCGTCCCTATTCTAATTGGCCTTAGTATCAAGTTTCCTATTATTAAAAATTTCCATAGCGACATGACCAGTTCCTAAAGGGGCTATCACATATGAGAGCTTAACTCGAAAAGCTGATGAACTGGGAGTAGAAGATGCATAAAAACACGTCATTAAAACAAAGTCAAAGTGGTAAGGTAAAGATGAGCATATAATGAAAAACCTTATACCTTCTCCAACCTGCTCGATTAGTCCTTCTTTCTCGTCTAACCATATTTGCTCAGTTCATCCTCCCTAGTCAGTAGAAGTGTTGCCCTCAACCATCAAGTTTGTTTGATTATTGCGAGGGGGAGAACCTCTAAGAGGAGTATGATACCCAAGCTTTATAAATTTTATCAAAGAGAAAAGTTTCTCAAATTTAACTGGGTTTGGAGTGCAAGTGTTCAGCACCAACTATGGTTGGCAATTTAGGAACTCTCTTCTTTGTAAAGAGGCCAAGAAAAACCAAAGTTAATGCATAATAAGTCAGAACAAAAGTACGAAGCACAATAGGAATATATGTACCAATGTGATCTGGTCCACACTAGTCATGAGGGATATTACAAGATCTTTTCTTCTTATCCAAACAAAACTCCCAATCACCCTTTATGTACATGAACTGATTTTTCTAGCTATAGTTGCTCATTTGAACAACTTTCACCATCTTTAAGTTGAACTTTTAAGGGGGAAAATAAAAATAGCCATTAGCATTCGCATTGTTTTTTATGCCATACACGAATCTTAAAATATCCCCGGTTAGGCCAAAGCTAATATGGGCGTGCCAGTAAACCATTGACCCTAAGATGGACCTATAAGCAATAGGTGGAAGTTGGGTTAGAGCCACTCCATAACCCCTTATAATAGACATTATGATTGGGTGAAGAGGCAATCGGACTCTTACTTTTAAGGCCCAAACTGGGAAGCATATCTCATCAGCATTGGGCTGATCATAGACTCTCTTATCACAGTTAGTCAGACTTAATAAAATGCTAATAGGAATGTCATATCTATCCTTCAAACCCTATATATCGTATTAAGTAATATCACAGCTATGATTTCGAGAATCAGTGGTGGCTGGATCCCAAGATTCAAAGTTTACTGAAGTACTCTCCTTAGTGAGAGGAACAACCACGGGAGATGTTGAGGCTCTAGGCCTTTCAGGCGTAGCTCTCTCTAGAGAGGTGTCTAAGTCAATTATTGAGATATTGGACATATTGTTCTTAAGTTTCCCACCACCCATAGTGCATTTCATTTCAACAGTACCTCCAGTTTTTAAGAATTCAGGAGAACTATGCTCTACAGCTGGGGGTTGTGGTGCAGGCCCAACAGAGGAGGCTACCATAGGAGTATACATTGGATGACCAGGCTCACCCTCGAGTTGAACAACTTGGAGAGGTTTGGGTAAGCTTCTATCAACAATATCAGGGCAAAATTACTTTAATTCATCCAAATACTAACCACCTCTGAAAAGTGAGGCTTGTAACTCATCAAAGAATGGATTTGGGAGCAAAACGGAGCTTATTTCGGGACAGAGTACATTTTGAGATGAAAACCTAAAAAGCCTAAAATATAGTTAACCCTAGGCCAAATAACTCAATAGCCACCTAGAGGCATACGAATTTCCAGTTAAATAGCATCAACAAGAATAACCAATAGCAAACAGGTAAAAGAAAATGGAATCACGTTGAAATTTATGAAAAATTACGGAAGAAAACCTAAGAAGTAGTGAGAGATAGAGAGAGAGAGGGAGAGAGAGAAATGACATTACTGAATCCCTATAAGGTGGAAAATGACTCAAGTAGTTCCTAAGCTCTGTTAATAAATGAGGGGAAACTGAAATTTTTTGCCAAAAATAGGTTTTCAGATGAGAATCTAGTCAGAGATAGCAGAGGGAAGGGAGAGTTAGCTGTAGACAAAAGGGTTTGGAAGCAGAAAATGTTTCTCTCTCTAAAAGCACTCGCGTAAAGGAAACTAATTTGGAAAGTTAGAAAGAATTTCAAATTTGGATCTTATACTTTCAAAATTGGATTTCGTACTAATTTGGAAATCATTGACTTTATTTAATACGATGCATGATATCATGCTAGGGGAAAGTAACCGATGCTTTACAGAATTGACACGCGTTGTCTAAAGCACGCGCATCATAATCACGCTTGACACATTCCCCAACAGTCAAAACGTGTCAATATCAATGTTTTTAGAAAAAAACATTAGTCAATATAATCGGCGAGTGCTGATAAGATTCTAAGATGACGAGAATTCAGGAAGCCAACAACATTGTTTTGTTAACATTCCACTTTCTCAATTCACCCAACAACTTATTAGAAGATCTAACACTCCATAGAACCCGCTACTAGTTCCATTCATGAGTAAATTTATGGGGGCTTTTGTTATACCATAAATATAAAACACCTCGTGGGCCATTTCGAAGAAAACATGTGACCTAATCCACAATAATAATGAGTTCGACTCAACAATGAATCTGGTCGACCACATTTTGAGGTCTTCTAAACAATCCTAGCAATCCATCTTCACACTATCAATTCATTGTTAGCCAACACCATTAGTTAATGCGGTTTTCCCAATCATGTACCATGTGGTAGGATGATGTAAGCAACAGTCACATCACACACACATGTGGGAGATATGCAAATATTCCCCCTTGTGCTTTATAACTAACTTCATCATTATTCTCCCACTTGCATGTAAAAGGTGTAACTACCTAATCTATAAAGGCATGACACCTGTCCCTATACACTCTTTATCCTATAACAACATATACATACCATGCTCTGCCTTATTATAAAGGGATCGAGATGCATTTTTCATACTATTATGTTCTCCATTTCTAGAGTGAGCATGATAGATTGTAACTACTATTGATCCATGGATTTTTTCCAATGGGATCAATACATTAACATTACACTTGTGGGCATAGGAACCACTTTAGGCCAAACCACGTAAACCCAATTTCCATCTCTTTATCTCAGCTCTCTCTATTGTTTGCTCTAGATTAGCATTTCTATAATTTGTATCTCTCCATCTGTTATAGTGTATAATTAGTGTACTATTGTTAAGGGCCATTTAAGTACACTAGTTTTAGATGATAACAATGGTGTTTTAAAGGCGGCGATATTTTTTAATTGTCTTAAAACCTGATCTATTACGGATGGAGCCTGGTCTTCTTAAGTATATATGGAACATTCTATGGAGCCGACTAAACAGTTATGGGCGGGGAGCTCGCTGATGAAAACTTGAAGATTGCATGGAGTGTGAACTCAAGTTTTTAGGGTAAGAACTTAGTGTGAGTATCTGTTGGTCAAGATAATTGTAGTAAAATTCGAGGAAATTTTGTTCTAGATTTTATAGACCTAAGGATTAACAGAAGGATAATACATAGGAAGAAAAGGATTAATATATGTATGACTTTTTTGATGCAATTATTTTAACTATTTTTAACCGTATGTGGATGATATTTTGTTTTTTTTGTATTTTGTATTTTGTTTGATGGTTTCTTTAAAATGGGAATAATTGGACAGTCTTATTGAATTCGGGTGAATATGGGTGGGTTCTTTTTTTAGTACGAGCAGAGAGGAAGTATTAGACTATAATCTATCGCTTTCTTAATATAAAATGTGGGTAGGGAATCTAACGTAAAGGAACTTTGTGTTGGCAATGACTCGCGAATTCATAACGTTTTATCTTCCATTAAAAATGGCAAGACATTCTACTTAGAATCTGAAGGGTTTGGACCAGCCTCTAGCCGTCTGAAATTTTTGATTTTTTTCCAAAGAGATTGACCCATAATTATCTGTTTTTTTTTTCAATAAGGTGTGTTCCTTGAGATTTTCTCTATATAGAAAAGGCAATGCAACTTGGTGATTGGTGGATCATTTTTCACTGTCATGTATCATGATATATCGGCTTGCTTGAATAACCTTTGAGGTGTGATCTTTATCCAAGTACTAAATAGCTATGAAATCCTATTTAATATACCTAGTACTAAACAAACTTCAAACGTTCCTTATCACTAAGACTTAGGGATCGAGATAGAAGTTACTTAATATATAAGATATGTGTGTAAAAAGAGTGCGAATTATCTTCGACGACCAGTCTTTCGATCGATTTTGGCCTGGAGGGTATAGGGTTTAAACAATATAAAAAATCAAGAATTGTCATATGTGATGAAAAATAATCAATCTTTGTTTTTATTTACTTTTATAATTATTTTATCGCGAGATCCTTCGTGCACCCTTATATGTGTGGATAAACATATAATGTTGTATATGGGGACCTATGTACGCATTTATTTTTTAAGGAAATCTAAAAATAAGGCCTTTAAACAGTTAAAAAACTGTGCATAAAGTAGTCATGCGGGGGTGATGTTAAGAAGAAAATAGAAAGGAATCATAAGTGAATTATTAGTGCAAGGTATTACTATGTGTTGTGGGTAATACCATTTAGAATGGACTCTTAGGTGACATAAATGTTCGTTTATATATTTTTACTACTTTAATTGGGCCCCAAGGGTAGATATACCTTTACAATGTTTTGGGTAAATGCGGATAGTATTTTGGGCCCATTGGGGGCTCGAAAATAGCCCCTTAATAGAGGTCCCATAATGTTAGTTTTTAAGTAGTATTAAGGGTCATTCATTACCATTTACTCTAAGGAGAAGCAAACCCTAGAAGCCATGGGTCTTTAGGGGAAGCAGAGAAAAATCCAAGGAGGATAAACCATAAGGATTCTAACCTATGTCCCAGTGTTCTTCAATTCTAAGGCAAGAATATCTTGCAATCCTCATTATAAATCATTAACTTATTTATAATAAATGTTTTCCCCTTTCCAAATATTATTTTTGAATCATGTTCAGGGATTAATTTGATTAAGTTTGATTATACTAATAATTTGGGTTAATTAGGAATGATATGAATAGGCCATGCATTAAATTGTTGTACCTTAATAATTAAAACATAAAATTGATGGATTAAATGAAGTGGATCTGAAATATAATTGATTTTTAGAATGAAACTTCATTACTACGAATTATTCCCACGTTAATTCAAGGTTTGAGGCTGGAATTAATGATGAACAGTTGAAAAGTCTAAATCTTTAAGTTTCAGTCTTGGATTTGATGTTCCTGAACCCGTATGATTGTGTAAAAATGTTTAGAAACATGTTTTAATTATTAGATTTAAATTTTGGTATTGGTTGGGTTTCGATTTGGAGCATTGGAAACCATTCATAGAAGCTTGGGGAAATAAGCTTTCATTTTTAGGACAATCTGAGACTTTTGCCAGGTGTTAATCGATTCGACCCTTGGGTTGGACCGAGGTCGACCTGGGAAATGGATCGTGTAGCTATCCCGAGTTGATTCAAGTATATGAGAAGTTATCCATGTGAGAGATGGTTGGCAAAATTCAAAAGTTAGGTTTTCTAATGTATAAACCAAAAGATAAATTACGTAGCTTTAATTAAGGCAGAAGAATGGTCAATGCTTTAATTAATTGTACTATCCTATGTCGAGGATTGCATTAGAATGGGTAAATGCGTGAATAAGCGGTATCCTACGGTAGTTTGTATATATCGAGCTTAGAGAGTAATGAATCAAAGTGTTCGGGAGATTAATTCAAGTCTTGACAAATTATTGGTCATGTAATTAATTTAGTAATTAAATGAGGAAACGTATGTTTACGTTAGGAAAGAGTGTGTATGTATAAAGAGATAGATGTACCCATAATTTAGGGACGTAATAAATAAGGAGTTGAATTTAATAAGGTTTAAGAGTTAATAAACCTAAGAACGGGAATATAGATAGTTTGGGGTACACTTGAGTGTACGCGGTAACATGGTTTGAGAGATAATAATCCTAATTGAGATTACAATCCAGTGGTTAAGGATTTTTGGGATGTTGTGGGTACGCTTAAGAGAATGTGTTATCCTATATTTATATAAATTGTGTGCGCGAGTGTGTGTCTATATATATATTTTGTACCGATTATGTGAACATACCTTTACTCATGGTGTATCTATCGGGTAGGGGTTGCGTTTGATATCGGGACTATATAGCATGCACCCGCTTAGATGGGTAGGATATAATGGAGGTCATTATATTAGATCATATGGTTAGCGGTCACCACTTTATGATGAGAGAAGGCTGGATGACTTGATCCATCGACATGGTCTGGGTATAGGCCATTAGTGTTGTTACCACATAGTGATCACCCCATTGTTTATTTGTGTACTTTGCTTAAGCCTGTTACGTGTTGTATTCCTATGGACTTACCAATAGAGGTAGGAAATAGACATCGAAGGTAGTGGATTTCGTGTGATGTAATATATAATGAGAAAAAAATTTAATATAGTCTAGTGATGGACAATTTAGAATAAACCCTATGTCATGTTCAATACTTTATGTAGTTTATTTGTATTTTCTTTGTGAGTGACTTGGTGGGGGGTTGGCACTTGGGTCGTATTCTTACATATGTAGTTATTTATATCCCTTTTGCAGTATATATAGTTGTCATTCATTTTTTATAGTAGTTCGGATAAGTTCACGTTTAATTAAAAGATATTAAAAATAGAGAGATTGTTACTTTTATGAGACTATAAATATTTTAATAAAAGTATATGTGTGGGCCTTAGGGTAAAATCCTATTTGGGTAATTAGTAGTGATTCATGCTAGTTATTCGTTACGTGATGGTATTTATTGTCTAGAGAGAGAGAATTTTGGTATATTTATGCCTTTTGTTGGGACATACGCATAGTATTGCACTTAGATGAGAGGTGAGGTATTCATTGCATGTGAGAGCCGATGAGTGACATATTTATTTTAAATTGGCCGCATGAGTTATATTGATGTATTGGAGATGTTCTTGCAACTTTAGAGCACTGACCTAAATTTATAAAATGTCCCCCAGGCAATTGTATATACAGGTTAACAGGGTTGAGCGATCAGACTTGCGATTGTGGCCATCCAGCTTAATATCCATAGAGTTGGAGCCGCTGGTTCATTGTAGTTGTTTATATGTATTCATGGGAGGTTTCAATAATAATCTATTTTATTTAGTTGAATAGTTGTGATAAGATATTTGATTTAGTGAATTCATTTATTGGAGTTCAGTTATTTCAATTCAATTATCCTTTTTGTCATTTTTTGCTGAGTTTTTGTCATGGATTTTATTTATTTATTATATTTTTAGTTTATTGTAATGGTGAGAATGATATAAATTATTTTAGTGTTTCGGTACTTGGTCCCAGGCCTGATCAATCGGGCATGGAAAATCAGGGGTGTCACATTTTGTATTAGAGCATCCAGGTTGTAGTGTTCTTAAAATCTGCGTTGCATCCATTTTATTTTTCGTTGAGCATTTTTTGATGTGTTAGAACCTGTCATAGGTTTTGTACTCTGGTGTTGCGAAAACATGTGTGTTGACATTATTCGTAATTATTGATCATTGACAAGACTTGAGGAGTATTCAATTTTAGAAAAACATGAAAATGAAGACTGTTGCGAGTTAAGCGTTAATTATAGAACTAGTGGCTAGACAAAAGGGTTTCACCACCGATGTGAGGATGATTATGATAAATTATCGTATATGAGGGTAAAATATGCAACTTAGATACTTTTACAGGCACAAATTAGTGAATGTGTTTTAAGTTGATTCATTTTTTGGAGCTATTGAGCTATTGGAGTTTTTGGTTCTATTTATGGTAATATGGATTGTAATGGAAATTTAGGCCGGTAAAATGACCTTATGAATTTTTATGCACCTAAGAGAGATTGTAATGGATAGCAGCTTTTTAGCAATATATAAGGATTTTGATAATAAATTTATGAGTGAATTAATTCCCATTAGAATGTGGAATTGGTGTCGCACTTAGATTTGAGCAAGGTTCATTTACGTTGTTAAATCCATTTATAATTAAAGTGATGATATGTGAGAGTGTTTGGACCTAGGAGTAGGGTCACCATGTGGTTACGAAATATAAGGTGGAGGCTAGTTAGAAATAATTAGTAGTATAACTGGATGAGTGAAAATTAGTTAAGAGAGTATCGATTTTCGTGTTGGATCGAGTTGAGGTGACTAATTTAGAGATTTTTATGAGGATGGAGTTATCTATGAATTATAGGCATGTATTTTGCTGATGTATTAGTTATGAGTAAGTTTAGGAATAAGTAAGTCCCAAGAGGTTAAAAAAAGAGCATGTTTCGATTGAAGATTTTAATTGAGATTGTAAGATTGAAAATACCCCTATTAGAGATAATTGGGGGAAAATGGAAGAGGATGTTACGAAATAACGAGTTGAACTGAGAGAGAGAGAGAGAGAGAGAGAGAGAGTGGGGTTTTAGGATGAATTGTGATTCTAATTTTTATGATATGTGGTATATGGCCATGTGGTTGATAGGTGCTCGAATGTGGATTCCGGATATAGTGGTGTAGCACTAAGGATAGTTTGGTTATGGTTTATATGTTTTATGTAGTGGGCGTTACTATAGGCACTCAGATTATAGCCACGGGTTTCACATGATTTGGAAAGTATCACCTTATCGAGAGTATGTATAAAGATGTGAATTTTAGATTGCCTATTGATGTAGTTCTTTGTTTATGGATATAATGAAGCATGATAAATAAATAAATATATATATATATGTGTGTGTGTGTGTGTGTGTGTGTGTGTGTGTGTGTGTGTGTGTTGTATAGTGATGTACCTTGTTTGGGCATACTGGTTTTATTGAGAGTTATAACTTTATATGTGGATTGACTGTTGGCAGACTCACGTGGATTATAAGTTAGTGTTCACTAGGATATGGTGTTGGAAGAGAGAGACTTCATTTTATATGAAAGCGACCATGTGATTTATTATGTAGGGGTGGATTATATGTATATTCTTCCCTAAACATTCGATAATGGCGGGAATGTAAGCATCCCTTACGTTGGTATTCCTTATTTGTGAGTTAGGAGAGGGACAGATGGTTGATGTGTTCTGTAAACGCCTTATTTGTTATGTTCGTTGTTCTTAGGAGATGGCAATGCCCTACTGTGGATTTTCATATTGAATGTAATGTTGATAACGATTTTGACTTACGGTACGGGTATGTGTATTGTAGGTAATTTTTGAGTTCAGAGTACTTATATGGGCTATATGCTAGTGGTGGCATACTTTATAGGATGGTTACATGGAATGGTTGTCCGATGATGAATTTATCTTAATATGCAAGGATATGCGTGATGAGAAGCACTTGTATTGTAAACGTTTTAGTTATTTAGAGAATTTTATGGCTAGTGATGACCTCGATTACATAAAGTTATGTAAGGTTATGTATGGTGTTGTCATAGTGACGTTGTCAGAGTGAATGGTGATTGTACACCCTTACTGCAATGGTTATATGTTCAAGGGTTTAGGAGTGGTTAAACACTTTACTTGATTTAAAGTTGGGAAGGGTGTGTCATATCGAATGTTGGAGAAATATCATGATGTTTTTAGCATTATTGGATATATTAACTTAAGGGGTTTGGTATCACTCTTGGAAGGTGTGAGCCTTTTATTGGAATTTTCACATGTTGAGATTTTTTTGGTTAGTGCATTGTTTCGCGTGTGTCCTTGGGCCAATAAATCTCGGTAACCGACTGGACTAGGGAATAGTGTATCGAGAGGGTTCCTTTTTTGGATTCTCTTACGAGACGTCCCACGCATGAAGCTTAAAAAGTGTTGGGATGTGGGCGACATTTGGGCTTTAGGACCTTTGGTTTAATACGTTAGACATTACTTGTGGGGAGATATAACATATCGAGCGACGAAATATTATATGATTTAAGGCCAGCGGGGATAAAGAGTGCAGTGTCGAGAGCACTTAAGAACGTTTGCACCACTAGTTGAATAAGTAATATCAAAGAACCGTTGAGTCACGATTAGTGGTGTATTTGAGTATACCTTTACTTTATAGTTATGCATTGAATGTGTGGTTCAATTTTGGATGTATATATGTGTTATACATATATAATGTTGTGCATGTGTACACATGATATATGGTGTATGGGCACCCTAGCCACAATACAATATGGTAGGCATATGTGAGCCTTTTTCTTTTATCTCGTGGGATACAGTTATGGGGAAAATTTGTATAAGCCTATTATATATGTGCAGGTTACGTTTGTGACGTTATGCGTTAACGAATTCCAAGGACGAAATTCCTTTATTAGGGGGGAGAATGTAACATCCTGTATTTTCATGGAATTGATTATTAAGTGAGAATAAACTAATACATGTGACTAATTATTACTTGTGTGATTTAGTAATAATATATTGGAATAATTTAGATAATAATTAAGCGTTGCATGCGTGGAATAATTAATTAGTGATATTAATTAAATGATTATAGACTATGTGTACATGTAGAATAATTAAGTGAATAATTTATTGGCGTTGTGAGGTATTATTGTGTGTTGTGGATAGTATCATTTAGACTGAACTCTAGGGTGACACGGATGCCTGTTTGTGTGTTTTACCTCTTTAAATTAGGTTGGTGGTAGGTATACCCTTATGATGAGTTTCGGGTCAATTCAGGTGGTATTTTGAGCCCATTTGGTTCCTCGAAAATAGTCATTTAATAAAGGTGCAAGAATTTAAATTTTTAAGTGGTATAAAGGGGCATTCATTACCATTTGTTCTAAGGAGAAGCAAAACTTAGAAGCCATGGGTCTTTGGGGGAAGTAGATAAAAGTCCAAGGAGGCCTACGTCCCAGTGTTCTTCAATTATAAGTCAAGAATATCTTGCAATCCTCGTTATAAATTTGTAACTTATTTAGAATATGTGTTTTCCCCTTTTCAAATTTGAGTTTGAAACATGATTAGAGATTGGCCTGATTAAGTTTGATTATATTAATGATTTGGGTTAATTAGGAATGATAACAATTTGTCATGTATTGAATAATTGTATCTTGATGATTAAAATATGAAATTGATAGTACAAATGATGTAGATCTGAAATATAATTAATTTTTTAGAATAAAACTTCATTATTAAAAATTATTCCCTTGTTAATTCGAGGTTTAAGGTTGGAATTAATAATGAATATACCTATGATGATTTAACAACGAGTTAAGTTGAAAAGTATGAATCTTTAAGTTTTATCTTGAATTTAACGGTCTTGAACCCATATGATTGTGTAAAAATGTTTAGAAACATGTTTCCACGCTTAGATTTAGAGTTTGGTATTGGTTGGGTTTTGATTTGGAGCTTTGTAAATCATTAATGGAAGTTCGGGGAAAGAAGCCTTCGCTTTTAGGCAAATTTGAGTCATCTGCTAGGTGTGAATCGATTCGGCCCTGGGGGCGAATCAATTCAACCCCTAGGTTGGACTGAGATCGGCTAGGGAAATGGATCGTGTAGCTATCTTGGGTTGATTTGAGTATATGAGAGGTTATCCTTACGAGAGATAGTTGAAAAAATTTGAAAGTTAGGTTTATTATTATATAAACGAACAAATTGTGTAAAGTCAATTATGGTAGAAGAATGGTTAATACTTTAATTAATTATACTAGCCTATGTCGAGGATTAGATTAAATGGGTAAATGCGCGAGTGAGCAGTATCCTATGATCGTATATGTATATAGAGCTTAACAAGTAACGAGTTAAAGTGTTTGGGAGATTAATTCAAGTCTTGAGAGGTTATAGGTCGTGCAATTAATTTAGTGATTAAATGAAAAAACATATATGCACGTTACGAAAGAGCGTGTGTATGTATATGGATATGGATGCACTCATATTTTAAAGACACAATAAACTCGGAGTTGAATTTAATAAGGTTTAAGAGTTAATAAACCTAAGAACGTAATGAAAAATCTGGTGCTTATGGATATAGGTGGTTTGGGGTATGCTTGAGTGTACGCGGTATCCTACTTGGTTATATATGTTTGAGATTGTTTAAATGATAATAAACCTAGTTGAGATTACTATCCAATAATTAGGAATTTGGGTACGCTTGAGAGAACGCGTTATCGTATATTTATATAAATTATGTGCTCACGCGCGCACGTGCGTGCGTGTGTGTGTGTGTGTGTATTGTGCTAATTATGTGAACATACCTTTGCTCGTGGTGAATCTATCGGCTGGGGGTTGTATTCAATATCAGGACCGTATACTGTGCACCGGCTGAGATGGGCACGATATAGTGGAGGTCATTGTGTAAGATCATACGATAAGTTCTCACCGCTTTGTGATGAGAGAAGCCATGATGACTTGATCCTTCGGCATGGTCTGGGTATGGGCCTTTGGTGGTGTTACTGCGCATTGATCGCCCCATTATTTATTAGTGTGTTTTACTTAACCTCGTTACGTACTGTAATCCTATGGACTTACCGATATAGGCACGAGATAGACATTGAAGGTAGTGAACTTCGTGTGATCTAATATATATTGAGAAAGAATTTAATATAGTATATTGATGGAAAATTGAGAATAAACCCTATGTCATGTTAAATACTTTATGTGGTTTACTTGTATTTTCTTTGTGCGTGGCATTGCGGGGGTTGGTATTCGGGTTGTATTCTTACACGTATAGTTAATTACATACTTTTTCCAGGATACATAGTTGTTTTTCATCCTTTATGGTAGTTCGGGGAAGAACACATTTTATTAAAAGATATTAAAAACAAAAAGAGTGTTACTTTTATGAGACCGTGAATAATTTAATAAAAGTAAATGTGTGGGACTTGGGGAAAAATCCTATTCGGGTAATTAATAGCGTTCTATGTTAGTTGTTCGTTACGTGATAGTACTTAATTATCTAGAGTTATGTCTTGAGTTAGTACATGAACATAATATTGCACTTAGATGAGAGGTTAGGTACTTATTGCATGTGAGAGCTAATGGGTGACATATTTATTGCAAATTATTCGTAATATTTATATTGGTGTATTGAAGATATTCTTGTAACTTTAGGGCACTGACCTAAATTTACAAAATGTCCCCCACCCCCACCGCCACCATACATTATTATTGTATATACAGGTTAATAGGTCTGAGTGGTCAAACTTGGATTTGTGGTGATCCAGCTTAATATCCGTAAAGTTAGAACCGCTGGTTCATTGTAATTGTGCTTAGGAGTTGTATACATATGAGGTTTAGGTTATACTATATTTTATTTAGTTAAACAATTATAATAATATAGTTGATTTAGAGGATTCATTTATTGGAGTTCAACTATTTCAATTCAGTCATCCTTCCTGTCATTTTTTGTTGAGTTTTATTGTGGTTGATTTTTATTTATTATAGTTTTTGGTTTATCGTGATCTTGGGAATGATATAAATTATTTTATCGCTCCCGGTATTTCGTGTCGGGCCTGATCAACTAGGCATAGGAAATTGGGTGTATCACAAATGCGACAAGATGCTGTTTAATTTGAGTTATAAAATCGGGAATGATGAAATTAAATTAAGGTGAATATTAGTTAATATTGATAAATGGATTTGAAATCCTAGTTTCTCCCATAATTAATTGCATATTCTTGGCTACTCCCGTTAATTGTTCTATTTTAGTATTATATTATAATTCTCATCTTTACACTGTATCGTCTAACTGGAAAGTCTTTAATTTAGAAAATTGATCAAATCTCTATGGGTTTGACTCCTACTTGTATAAGCTATATTATAATAATCCGTGCACTTGCGGTTATTTTTAATTTGATGTGGATACATAGTGGTCTAACTTAGCATTTAATGCACCTAAGATTACTTGAGTGTACTTTAGAGACTATATATAGATAGACTTATTGCAAACAGACGAGAGTTTTGAGCCAAACACACACACACACTTTGAGAGTTTTCTGCGTTTCGTTCTTTAACAACTTTAAAACTAATATTTTAGGATATTATACACTTTTATCGTACGACTACTGGTACACTAATGTTTATCACCTTTCAGATGGATAACACCAGGAAAGGAGGAGAATGGCAGAGTAAAAAAACTTACGCCAAGCCAGAGGCAACACAACCGAGTCTATAACCACTAGGGAAAGTGCTAATCCTTGCGCCGACAGAATTGGCCGCTATTATAGCACAAACCGTTGCTGGCACTATGGTTGACATGTTCCAAGATCAGCCACAACACATGGTTAACCTTCCCCACACACTGCATCTTCTTGATAGAAGGCGAGGAGTGCATTTATCAAGGGCAATCCGCCCGAGTTCACTGGCTCGACATTTCACAACAGTGAAGGAGGGACATAGAGAAGAACCTAGGTGTGGTAGAGTGATCCAATGTGAAGAAATATATGCTCGCTAGATTAAAGCTACTTATAAATGCGTTGTTGTGGTAGGAGTCAGTTATTACCTAGGCAGACAAGTCAAAGATGACCATTCGACAGTTTTGGATGAAGTTCGAAAGGAAGTATTTCCCACTTGCCATTCGGTCTAACATGAGGATCGAGTTTCTGAGGCTACTATATAGTGACTGCACTATAGCATAGTATGAGAGGAAGTTCATTCGTCCCTCCTATTTTCTCTCGAGGATATTGAGACGGAGACAAAGAAGATGTATACACCAAGTACATTACTTGAAGGATTAGACAGATGTTTCTATGCAACCCAACCTTCACTACTTACTTTTAGGTAGTGGAATATGCTCTCTTACATTGCTAGGATCACAATGATTTTTAAAAAGACAAGGCTCTTATGGAGGATAACACTGGGTTCGGCTAGGGGCCGAAGGCAGGGGAGAGTAGTGAGTTGTCCCGAGCTCAGGGAGGGTTCCACCAATAGAGGGGATAAAAACAGGGGTAGTAGCCCCTTAAGAGGTTTCGAGAGGCAAATGATCAATGTCTTCAAGGCCAAAGTTATCAGGGCCATCAGGGGCTAAGGACACCATGACCATGGATATTAGGGCTAAAGGCCACATACAAAGGGGATATGGCCAACAAGGTCAAGGTTAAAAGGACAGACCCTAAGGATATGGACAATAAGGACACTGTTTTGAGGGTCCCCTTAATAGGAATTGCCATTCATATGGCTAGTAGGACCACTATTTTAGGAGATATCCTAGGGGCAATGTATCCGAGCAAGGGCAGTGTCAAGCGTTACCAGACCCGCCATAGTTTCATGCATTGCCAACACCACTGCAGTATCCAGAATTGCCACCATCATCGAGAGACCCAATTCAGGGCTGCTCTTAGTTACATTTCAGGCGTATGTTCAATGTCTACCAGTAGGCCCCAACATAAGCCATCAAGGGTATGTTTTATATATACGGATCTTCTGCACGAGTATTATTTAACACCAATGAATTACATTCTTTTATTAATAGTACGTTTGTTAAGACTTCTGGACTATTATATATTGATATGAAGGTCTTATTACATGTGGATATTGTAACACCCCGTTTAATTAAATACCAGGTGATTAGTCCCATACTAAATTAAATCAGAATATACAGTTGGATCATTATTAGAATCACTGTCGAAAATATTTTATAATCACCTAATACTTAATTAAATATGTGTTAAAAACTTTTAAATTTTAATTTAATAAAATTCCACTTTTTAAAACATAACCCATTTAACACAATCCATTCACACATTGAATACCAACTGAGTAAATATCACAACTGAATTAAATGCAACTGGAATAAAACTTTCTAGTAAAATATCTAAATACAATAATACCAAAGATAAAAATGTATCACAATTACATACGAATATAATCCTAACTCAGATAGAAAGGAAATAACTAAAATCTTTGGGGCGACATGCCCTAAATGAAAGATCACTACAGGGTATGAATCAATGAATATGAAGGCGTCTAAATAAAGCTCACAACTCCATAGCATCCATAGCTTGTCACATGTCATAATCCTCTATGGTTGGCGTCCCTTCGGTTGGACACCTAATATAGGAGATACAAAAGAGAGAAGATAATATGCAAGGAAACGGGTTAGAGCCCGATGTAAACATAGTTTATAAAATAGCAATTGAATAAATGCTATATTTAGCAATTATTATATACATGTTAAATTATCGGACTCTCTATTGAGATTCTCACATCTCATATAGAGTGCACACCTAACGTACCTCTAAGTTATACTAGTTACAGTTCCCACGCTAACTAGATAAACCCAATGTATCCACTATTCATAGCCCAATTCATTCCCACGTATTTCTCTCATAATACAAGTAATAATAATATGTATATCCATTTAGATTCAACATAGATAAGCCCCTTATTAATTCAATTCAATTAAGTGTTTTCATACTTAATTAATTCCAGATATTATTATCTTCCAATTCTACTTTAGTCACACAGTAGATATCAACATATGTATATATATATATACAATACTATACCCCGAGACACAGCTACGGTGCTGCACTACTATGCTATCATGTCCCAATACATCTCGTCACTGTATGGGGACTATAGGTTCGGTAAAAGATTCCTCGAACCACGAATATCAAACACAAACTTTGGAGGCGAACATAGTCCTAAGCCTTTGGGCTACGCACATACCTACGCACCTAAATGATCGGTCACACCCAAAAGTGGTGATCAATCCCTAAGTTCTATGTTCTCGAGTAACAAGTCAAAAATTCCATTAGATTCATGAGGATATGACTGTCCTCACGTGCAAACCTCCCCCGATAATAAGTAAGCTAGGTATGTCATACACATAAATCATAAATCAATCAAATAGGCATTATTATCTACCTATTTAGTATTAGGTACTTACATTACCTATATCATATTAGGAATTTATCCTATCCCAAGTACCCGTCGCATTTCTCTAATACTACCCGTACTTGTAATCACGATTATCATCGTACATATTTTATGTAATTATTTCTCCCATAATCTTTTATTTAATCCAAGCACCCGTATATATGTCCTCGATGTTACCCGTACTTGTCATAACGATTATTCTCCTCTAAATCGTATAATAATTATGTAGATATTTCTCACATGATTTTAATCCTTAATATATTATAATTTTCTAACATTAATCCCAAGTTTATCAATTGATTAATGTGCCAAAATTATTTAAAAACTCATTCTGGGCCATATTACAATTTCCCAAACTTTTCTGGGCTAAATTATAGATTTATGGAAATCTCGTTTAAAGTCAGTAATCTCGTTAGAACGAGATGGAATCTCTTTAGAACGAGATTGACTCTCATTCGAACGAAGTTAGGTCTCGTTCGAACAATGTCATCATTTTTCTTATTCGTCTCGAGTTCCAGTTTTTTGCGTTTTCCTCAATTTCTAACACCCAAACCTTACTGGTTTTCTATCCTAACAGAATCCAAAAATCTGAATTATTATTCTAACATTATTTCAACATATAAATGGGTGATTTCTACATAAAAACATCAATTCCACATGCTCATAAGGGATTATCATCAAACCCATTAAAACCTTGAGATTTTAATAATCTGAATTCTCCATTTTTATCCAACTTGAAAACTCAGGATTTAGAATCATTGTTTCATACCTAAATCATCAAATTTCATTTTAACATGGTAGTATTTTTCTACATGCAATGCTTATCATCCTTTTCAATAACCTTAAGAACATATATTTTTCTCTACATGTAAAATCCTTAATTTTCATCATGATCATAGTCCCTACATGTTATGTATTAAACTACATGAATTTTGCCTAACCATTATCTTGATTTACCAATCATTATAAATTACAAATTCATAAGTTCATGAATCCTACAAAAAAAATCATATTCTAACATGGATATGCTAATTACTAAAATAGAGCAAGACTTGCCTTAAAAGTCGGTTTGAACCTTTAATGAAGACAAATGCTAGAACTTCTCCTTCCCTTTTTTTGACGACTTTTTCGGTGACTATGGTGGTGGTATAAGGTGAAGAGATGGTGGTTGTCCCTTTGGTTTGCCCTAGGTGACTCCTCTTTTCCAAGAACTCTTCCCCTCCTCAAGCTACCCTTTTCACTCTCTCTAAGACTCTTCTGTTTTTCTCTCAAACTTTCTCGCTTGTTTTGGGATGAAATGAATCTTATGTAGAGTCTAGTCTTATTTAAATAAAAAGTCTTAAAGGTAAGCTAAAAGACAAAAACGAAGTTACTTTTCATCTCCCAAGCAAAATGACTAAAACACCCCTTCGGGGTGTCCTTTCATCTCCTAATTAACCCGAGACCCAAATTCAACACCCGAGTAGACTTTTCTGACTATTTTGACCCTTCCGGATGCAACGGCGCACTCGAAATGACCATAAGGTTGATACGAAATAATCTTTTTATATATTTATTTAAATTAGTCCCTATACGTCCAATAATCGCGTCCCGACTTACTTTCATTTATTGTCGTATTAGTAACTCACAACAATATAAATAACATCATATTCATATATTAATTATATATCACTAAGCAATATTTAGAATCATACATTACTTTAATTTCTAGCAATATTAAATCCAGATTAATCTCAATTAATTTTTCATAATTAATTCTAGTTAATCCCCATTAACTTTTAATTTATCTATTTTAAAAGTTATTAAAAATTATGGGGTATTACAGATACCCATATGGGCAGGGGTGCTTCTTTATGTCAGGTTTGTAGAGACGTGAAAGTCAAGATTGGCTATCTATGCTTTTCAACCGACCCTTTGATTTTAGATATGCAGAACTCTCATAATATTTTAAGGATAAATTGGTTGACGGAATATCATGCTTAGATCGACTACAATGGTAAGGCTATCACGTTTTCCATCCCTAGTCAGAAGATGTTTCTCATAACTATGCCTAGGATCGAGGGAGGGTCTAGCACACATTTATATTACATCGATGCGAGCACTTCAGATGAGGTTGTTGTATCCTTATATTCGATATTGATAGTCAATGAGTTTTCGAACGTATTTGATTAGGTACAAGGGCTACTTCTCGCTCGCTAGATATACTTTGATATAGACTTGGCACCAGTCCCATAATGAGGGAACCAAGAACTTATAAAATGACTCTTTTAATCACCAAGTTAAAACCAAATTACCAACTTAATTAATTATGAATTAAATGCATTAAAAATTCATTTAATTCTCCAATACTCACCAAACTAAATTTAAATCAAATATTTTTAATTCAATTCAAATCCTGACAAAATAATCTATTTTAATTAGGTAACCCATACTAATTAATTAATCCTAGGGCTGTGTTTCGGCAGGATCGGATCGGAAAATGCCTATTCGAAAAAAATTCCGATTTTTTCGGAAATAAAATAACTATTCCGATTTCCGATCCGATTTTTTCGAAAAATTAAAAAAATTTCCGAATTCGGAAAAATCGGAAAATCGGCAAAAATCGGAAAAAATCGGAAATTCACAAAATATATTAAAAATCCAGAAATTTCGGAAATTCCAAAATTTCAAAAAAATAAATTATGGATTTTCGATTACTCGAAATTCTCATTTTAAAAAAACAATGAAAATAGCTTAACCCAACATGTAAACACATGAGGATTTGGCTCATATTTCATTTGTGTAGAAGTTAGGAGGATACTCTCCTTTTATAGAGCATATTTTGGAGCCCTCTCCCTCTCCCAACCGATGTGGGATATGGGAAACTTTCAAAAAATCGGAAAAGAAATCGGAAAAATCGGAAATCGGAAAATAATTCCGAAAAAATCGGAAATAATTCGGAAAAAAATCGGAAAAATCGGATCGGCATAATTTCGGAAAAATCGGATCGGAAAAATCGGAAAATCAGAAATTCAGAATTATTTCCGATTTCCGATCCGATTTTTTTCGGAAAAATCGGAAATCGGAAAATCGGAAATCGGCAAACTAAAATTTCATTCCAAATTCGGAAAAAATCGGATCGGAAATCGAAAAAATCGGAAAGTTCGAAAAAAAAACACAGCCCTAATTAATCCAATTAACGAAATTTTTGGGGTATTACTGTACTCAATTTTGGGTCGGATATTAGATTAAGGATTGCTTACATTTGTGTCAGACTTAATTATTATCTAGAGATTAGATGTTAGTTCATACGAGTTATTTATATTCCGGTGTTGGAGTTTATATTTCATCGTGGTTTGAATGGTATCAGAGATGTGTCGCTTATTTATTTATCATTTCACTTTAGCGCTATTAGCATTCATATTGTTTTATTTCTTTCACTCGTGCTTAGAATGTTACTAGTATTTTTACTCTCATATTATTTATGTTTATAACTAATTAATCTATTTATAAATTTTGCTGGGTGTCACAATATTGCTTTCTTCATTACTTTCCTTAACCTGTGATTTTGCCTTCCCCTAAACAACATCTTTCCCTTGGCTGTTGTCTTTACTGGGGCCTCCTCACCTCCTCACTCTTACTACTTTCTCCATCACTACTCTCACTAGCAATCTCTTGTTCATTTTTCCTTTCCTCTCTTATTTTATGTTGTGCACTATGATTATTCTCATCGTCTTCTTCTTTGTCACCCTCACCCTCACCCTCACCCCTACTCTCACCTTCACTCTTTTTCCACATTGTCACTCTCAACATCATCATTTTCTCCACTGCCACTTTTACTCCCACTTTCATTTTTGTTACTCTTACTCTTACTTTGACCCCTTTTTTTCTTACCTTTATCCTCAATTCCATCCACTACCTCATCACTCCCTCTACGCTCATTGTTAACCTTTCCCTTTCTCCCAAGGTCTTCATCAGTCGCTGCATATACACTTTCTTATTTACAACTTTTTTTGTATCTCCACGTTCATATTTTTTTTCTACCCTAACTCCTTCATTTCCCATTAAAGTCTTATTACGAGCCACACCCTTTATACATAACTCATGCTTCTGGTGATAAAAAAATGCTGGTGGCTTTCTACATTTGTAACTATACATGTTTTAATCTACAAGTAAGAATTAAATGGATACTCCATTCATTTTAGATTATTGAGTGTATATAACAAGACTCGATACATTAATGCTGAGATAAAGTATAATTAACTACATCCAACAAAACGCTCTCGAGTTTAGCCAACAACAATCATTAATATAACGCCAGGTAAGATAGCTTTGTATAACATTGCCAGGTAAGATAGCTTTGTATAACATTGCCAAGTACTATTGAATATTACGGTAATGTTATTGAGTATTTTTCAAATCTGGCTTCAATTATGAGTAAATTAACATTTGAATGTTCTTTTGATCGTTTTTCATTTTTACAATCATTTTTTTTTATGTTTTTTGTTTAGAAGTTACAGTTTGGGCTAGCAAATTCAATGCTTTTTTAGTTTTATGCACAATGTAGGGTTACACCAAAATTATAAACAAATTACAACACACCCCTTCTGTTTATAAAATGGAGTTTCTTGTTGATTAGAGAGCTTTGCGTTCTTATTGGTGTGAATAGATTAGGTTTGGTGTTCTTATGGGTGTGAGTTAGAGGGAGAAAGAAGTGGAAAAAAATGAAATGTTTGATCAAATGTAATTTATATACCTTTAACCTTGTGGATGAATATATTTTGGTGGTAGGTCATTTTTTTAATAAATTAAATGGTGTTTCGAAGAACTAGTGCAAAAAAAAAAAGTACCTTTAACATGACTCGTACATAAAGATAATACTATAATTTTGTTAATATTATACTTTCTAAGTAATGTAAGTCTAAAGTATATATATATATACCTTAAGAAAAAAACCCCTAAATTCCATTCACACTAACTAAATCCAAAGTTTTAACTAGTATTAGTACCAACCTATTAACTCAATTCAATATGGACGGAATTTTAATAAACTAGTTAGTTACCCAAGGATGTCTTGGTCATTATGGATTCTTAAACAAACATATCATATCAAATCAAGCTCATTTAAATATTGAATGGGCATGAATAAGAAGGCTTTAAAAACTCTTATTATTTCCTGGTTTTCCCATTGAAAGTCGTTCTCACACACAAAAGCGGCTGAGTTGGCTCTCATCTACGTAAAAAGTAGTGCCAATTTTAGTTCCCACCAAATCGATCACCAGGTATACATATCTTTGTTTATACATTCTTATTCATCCATTGACTAGTTGCTTCCACGTCTGTGTATTATTGTTTTGAACCGGGTTTCTATATCTCTGTGTGGTCTTTTTAAGTTTAAGATTGTTATTGTAGCTGATAAGTGGAATCTACTTGTTTCTCTGTAGGTATCGTGATTTCAATCGATTGATGTTAGGGTTTTTGAGTTTGATTTTTGTGTTGTTATATTGCTACAAGTTAGTTTTATGTGGCGTGAGCGTTTTACTGAAGAGAATGTTGATGTTATGGATTAATATTCTTTGTGGTAATTTATTTAGGGCGGTTGTTTTAGTTTGGATGGATTTGCTTTATGAGATTGGGGGTTGCTTTAATTTTGTTTGACCAGCTCTCGAGGTTTGGCTATTTACTATTTTGCACATGGTTACAATTTTAAGATTTTGTGGCATAGGGCAACAACGGCTCTAATATGATTTTATATTTATATCAATCCCAGCTAGTCTCGCACTTGATTCATGAACTGAGCGGCAACCCCGAATATGTAGAAGGAAGGTTGCCTGTTTAGCAACCACGAGTTCTAGCCAAATCCCTAGGGCACCTTACGTCACGTCACCTAATAAACTAGAATTAATAGGCCCATTACTCCTTACATTGATCTTTAGCTCGAAAATTAGGTAAAACATTCTCAATTATCTTAGTTTGCCCATCGGCAGAACCATGAAAATGATTATGTCATCAGAAAGAAGCAAGTGAAGGACCTACATAGGGGACACATCCTATCACCAAGCAAAATAACTCTAACCATGCCACCATTCACCACCCTAAGAATAAACCTACAATAGAAATACCGAAGTCACATGCCAATCTTTCGTGGTAAGTAAGAATGTATTCTTAACAAAAACTGCCAAGAGTGCGGAACCTATGCATAATGGTTTATACAATATCAACAAACCAAAAAGCTCAAGTTGCCGGTAAAAGAGGCTACGAAAAGAAAATCTCGATAATTAGTTCCCTAATGTGCTCTTACCTCAAGTAATCTACAGAAGGAATTGCACCAAAAATAGCAAACTCATCATCATGTACCGTAATCTAGGACTTCCTAACTCAACACCTTTGAAACACTGCTAGTTCCTCTCTCACCACCAAATAGACCACATGATGCAAAAAAGGAGCTATGTCCCAAACTCCTCTAAATCTCTTTTCTCACTCGACAACCAAACCATATACCTACCAATATCATTTGAAAACGACCCTGTCATTACTCATACCATCCCAAAAAGAACAAGTAAACATCAAACGTGGCTTTGGCTACCGGATAATGCAGTAGGTAATGATCCGTTGTTTTCTCCTCAACTTTACACATCTAACATCTATTCTCTAGCACCCGGCTCCTTCTCTTCAAGTTATCCAATGTCAAAATGACACTCCTCACGATTACCCATGCAAAGAAAACAAATTTCACATGGCAAGACAGTCCTCTACAAGCTCCTCCAAGGGAAGTTTTCTCCAGAGTTTCCTTTCAAGAGGGAGTAAAAAGACTCATTGTGAACTTCCCACCCTGATTCCCATTTCACCTAATCATGTCCTCATCAATCCTTGACAACGAGGCCTCAACCAATAGTTCTAAGTTGGTGTCAACTGTCTCCAAGTCCTAATTTTGAAAGTGCCGTCTAGACAGGTTTCCAAACCGATGCCTTCTTACAACAACATATTCTGCTATTGTGGTCTCAACATCCAGAGTTCATCATTCAAGCTGTGAAAAATGGTTAGCTAATGGTGTGTCCCCACACCGAACATTCTTTCAAGACCTCACCCGCTACCATCCTCATATGGGATGAATCGACTGAATTCCCCCCAACTTCTACCAATAGCCCTCAAGGTCCCCACTCCGAATGGTGCATTTGAATCTGCTGCTTTCCATATAAGATGAACCACTTCAAATCTAGCTGACACTTCTCGCCACTTAATCGGTTCTCCTCTTTATGAAATCTTCATAACCACGTACCCAAGAAAGCCTGATTGAAGATGTGTATATTTTTAATACCGAATCCTCCTTGATTTATTGACCAACAACGCTCCTCCAATTCCATGAGGCTATTTTTTCGCTTCTCTCCACATCCATCCCAAAGGAAGTCTCTCTTGCTATTGTCCAATCTGTTTTTCCTGATTAAAACTGAAGGAGGCATGGTGGACAAATAGTTAGTAAACTCGCCAAAGTGCTTGAGCCTTTCAAGGTCCAAGTTTTAAATAAGCGCTCCAATTGCTCAATCGTCACCATCACAACATCTAGAATCTTCCTACCACCTACAAAGGTATTATGGGACTTCGAAACAATATCGTGATTATTTTTCACCACCCTTTTAAGAAGTAGTGACAGCACTGCTCTTGTTTGGGATAAGAGTGATAAATGATGCATTAAAGCTCTTTTTTATGGTTGTAAAAATCCTTAAAATAGCCATCACGTCCTCTTTGACCATCAACAAACAATGATGAAAGAATGTCATGGTGAAACTATTAACATTGTGCAGCACGATGAATCTCCACTTCTCCTTGTAGAGCTGCTCCCAAACTATAGTATTACCTTTGTGATATCTTCCTTCTTTGTAAGAAGAGAATCCCTAAGCACAACAATGCAACAAAGTGAATTGGTTATGCGCTGTATTCCAATGTCAAATAAGATATAGATTTCCAAGAAAAGGTTTAGGAAAAGTCATTAGTTGGTGGATTTCATGGTGGCTACCAAATCCTGGTTCTGAAGATCTTTGTCTTTTTCACCTTTCCATTTATAGGTTTGTTGATGTATTTCCTCTCTTTTTTCTTTCAGATATACATGCAGAACTTCTCGTCCTCTGAGCTGCAATTTTTTGTTTATTTTTTATAATTTCGTTTCTTACCAAAGAAAGCTAATTGTAGAATATCAAACACTGTTTTCACCGTATTTTTATTGATACGCCAATATACGAAATACTGAAAGTGAATAAGTAAAAATTGCCAATGAGTTTTAGCCATAGTTGTCAAAATCGTCCGATTCGCGAGTCGAATCGTACGATTCGATTCGATTCGGGGGTAAAACGATTCGAATCAAGGTAAGAATCGTATTTGTCCATAGAATCGTACGAATCGGAAGTGAATCGCACAATTCCAACTCGAATCGTGAATCGTGTACAAAAACGATTCTTAAAATTTGTTATTTTTTACCCACCGTAACTCAAGTTTTAACCCAAAACAAAAAAAAGAACGCTGTAACCATAGCCGACTGAAGCAAAAAACCCATACAATAGCCGACCGAAGCAAAAACCCCTAAAACGAAGGGCGTTTTCAATCCATACAGCAAATCGAAGGCCGTTTTCAATTCGTACAGCAAATCGAAGCTCCTTTTCTGCAAAACGAAGGCTGGTACGCTTAATCGAGGGGACACTTTGATGTTTTAATGGTTTCGTTTGCCGTTTTTTGTTTGTTTTAGGTTATAAAACCTTAAGTTTTGATGTTTTTTTTGTTATAAAACCATACGGTTTTATGTTTTTTTTAGTTATTTTGCTTTTTTTTTTTAAATTTTCGTTTGCTTTTTTTTTAGTTGTAAAACTATATGTTTTAGTTATAAAACCATACGATTATTTTTTTAGTTATAAAACCTGTTTTTTTAGTTGTAAAAATATATATTTTTTAGTTATAAAACCTGTTTTTAGTTATAAAAAACCATATATAAAATCTGTTTTTTTAGTTATAAAACCATATTTTTTTTTAGTTATAGTTATAAAACTATATATAAAACCTGTTTTTTTTTATAGTTATAAATCATATATAAAACCATCTGTTTTTAGTTATATTTGTGGCCTTGATGATGATGATGAATGAAGAAGAATGATCATTGATGATGACTTTTTATGATTTATTTTTGTTTTTTACATTTTCAAGCTTAAAATTATTGAGAACATGTGATATGGTTAATTTTTGGGCTATATTTTGGTATATTATCATGTGCTACGATTAGTTTGTTGTCATATTTTGCTTAATTACCAATTCTATAGTGTCAAATCCCATTTACGTATGTTCTATTTCATTTTTATCATTTGATTCCGATTCGACCGGTTCAATTCACGATTCGATTCCCGATTCCCGATTCTGGGGGTAAACGGTTCACGGTACAATTCGCGATTTGACAACTATGGTTTTAGCTCACATGATATGATTATCCACTTTTAATAGAGGCGGAGAAAGTTCAAATTCTGCAGGCCAGTTTCACACCCCTTTTGGGGCTGATTTAAAATGGGGAGGGCTACATTAAGTTGTTTCTTTAGTAGAAGGCTTTTCAGAAAATTCGATTTAAACGCTGTTTTTAAATACATTTTTTCGTGTTTACAGTTATTGGTGGCCTTTGGTAAACTTGTTTTTAAATACAGTTTTTTGAAAATTTGACAAAATTGGCAGACATGTAGATATATATATATATATATATATATATATATATATATATATATTATACATATATATATGTGTGTGTGTGTGTGTGTGTATATATATAGTTAAACACATACATAAAACTTTCATACATACATGATACATGAATGTACATATATACATACATACATCATAAATTATATACATGTACATTTAATATCATGTATTTTTATGTATATTTAATGAGGTATGTTGGGGAGTTTAACTCTCTCTCTCTCTCTCTCTCTCTCTCTATATATATATATATATATATATATATATATATATATATAGTTAAACACATACATAAAACTTTCATACATACATGATACATGAATGTACATATATACATACATACATCATAAATTATATACATGTACATTTAATATCATGTATTTTTATGTATATTTAATGAGGTATGTTGGGGAGTTTAACTCTCTCTCTCTCATTAAATATACATAAAAATACATGATATTAAATGTACATGTATATAATTTATGATGTATGTATGTATATATGTACATTCATGTATCATGTATGTATGAAAGTTTTATGTATGTGTTTAACTATATATATATATATATATATATATATATATATATACACACACACACACACACACATATATAATACAAATGTAAACGTACATGCGAATATATATGTCTATATAATGATATTGCATGTGTAATTCACTATAAAATTATATACATACATGAATTGATAATATTTTTTTAATACATATATACTATATGTATATTTTATATTATTCCATACATTAATAATACATGTATAATACTATATATAAGTATCATGTATCTATTGATAATATTATTTAACTTTATATTATTTCATACGTAATTTTGTGTACATGTACATATATATTTTTTTATTTATAAGAGTTACACACATTAATGTATTATGTATGTATATTATATATTAAGGTATAATGCATTAAAATATTAAGAATGAATAATTCTAAGTTGAAAAATAAAAAACAGAAGTTATAAAACACCCTCAACCCGTTTTCTAAATAACTTGATTATAACACATAAATATTATAATTCAGTGTTTAAAAACATGTTGCCAAACGCAAAATTTTATCAGAATTGTATTTAACAGAATTATAGTTGCAAACCAAACAGGCCATTAGTAACTCAAGACTTTTTTATTTTGCCACAAAAAGGTACTAAACTATTGTAAATATTTTTTGGCACTTCGTTAAGTCCTCCGTCCAAACAAATTGGATGGAATGTTGACATGTCACATGTATTTCTTATGTATATTTTAATTTATAAATTATAAAATGAGGTTGAAAATTTAATGAGTTGGTGTTGTATAACAGTTTACCTAGAAGTTCTAATACAACCCAATGATCTTCTCCATTAAGAGGCCTAAATGTAATTTAACGCTTGCTCTAATATCAAATACCCGATCCAATCCAAGAGGAAATGGTGGTTCAAATCCGAATTTTAAAATCAACCCGTTCAGATCTGAATTTTATAATCAACCCATCTACTCCAAGAGAAAACACCTCAATGTAATTTAGAACAAATCAACCACCTAGAAAAGAAAAGAAAAGAAAAGACAGTGGTTGCATTTGGAATCAACATCCGCTGGTGGGTGCTCTCTCTCTCTCTTTGGATTTTCAGATCTGGATTTTCAAATTGCTGGTGAGTCTCTTTTTGTGTGTATCAAAACTACGATGAAATTCGGAGAGGTTAATGTTGGTTGCAAACTGTAACGCCCGGATCTGGATTTGGGCTATCATTGGGTCAACTCGCACCCGAGCCAAGGTGTTAAGGGGTAGGGAGAAAGGCCTGTTTTATTATTTAAGAAAATCCTTTAATTTACACCATTTTACAAGGAACGAAATGTAATTAAACCGGTTTTAATTTAAGAAATAGGTTGTCGCTTTAAGTAATTAAGTTAATTAGAAAGATTTTTGTTTAGAAAAATCCCGTCAAATCCAACAATGCTAATAATAAGGAAAAAAACTATAAAACTCCTGTATTATTACAACACATGGCCTAAGGGCCAAATAAAAGAATGTCTAAGTGCCATAAATTCAATTGTTCCAAAACACAATTTTTGAAAGTGCCATGATAGAGCTCTAACGATGACTAATACTCTTCGGAGCTTTAATGTTTTTGCCAACGTCCCTACCGGATGTACCTGGGGGTGGAGGTTTTAACATAAAAAGTAAGGGTGAGCAAAGCACTCAGTAGGGTGGGGAGCACTAAGCAATAAATTTTTCTACGAAAATACTATACATATAACGTTTATTTTAGCGATTCCTACAACATTATCATTTAATGAGTACAAATGCAACCACCATGCAATGCAACCCGAACTATGTGCTCATACCCACACTTATACATTTTACATCAACTTTTCGCATAATTAGAGCCCATTTAATCATCCTTATAAACTAGTCTCCATTTCAATATTTATATTAGGTTGTCTGTCTTACATTTCCTAAGCGCAACCTTATTTATTTCCATTTCCATCGTTCTGTTATCAACATTATCTTTTTATCAGAAATTTACCAAATAACCGCGTACTTTAACGGGTTCCGCACCGCCGACTACTTTACCATATGCTCTGGCCAGTGATTTTGCATTTTTCTCCCTGGTGCTCCGGGCCCTTAAATTTTTTTTTTCCCGGTTGCATCCGAGTCCTTATTAATGTGTTTTAACATTTTATCAAATGTCCGCATTATTACACCGTTCTTATCATTCTCACGGTTCACATTTACGTATCACGCCGTTTTTATGCCACTTTATTCAATTCATCCATTTGTAACAAAATGACCAATAAGTTCAAATGAGGAAGTCTAACCACTAGGACCCTCTATTTTGTCAAAATTACCATTAAGCCACTCACTTTGCCAATACATTGTGAAAGTCATATTTTCATCATTATAACATCAAAAATCCTCATTTTATGTCCAAAAATCATACTTCATCTTTTACTTTAAGAAAGTGCCATTTCTTCATATTTCTTGTTAAGAAATACATATGTTGTAAAGTGTCTGATCATTTATTGTCTTGAACATTATTTTTCCTCATTTTATCGACACTTTACAATATATTTAAGGGATGAAATTATCAACTTTCTCGTTTCATCTTGAAACTCATTTTATTTTTCATTATCATGTTTATATGTACTCTGCTAACATACTACAAGATTCTATACATGTGAGGGTGATTTTCAACCATGGTTCAAAGTCGCGGTATCGGTCGATATGCAAAGATACGCTATTTAGAGAGCGTGAAAAATTCCGAAAAAAATATATAAAATTTTAAAAAAATAAGATTAACAATATGTACCAATCAAATATGTTCAAACCATTATTTAATATGCATTACATTGTACGACTAGTTATTCTGAAGTGCGGCAGACTTGGCATATTGCTAACGTACTAATTTTATTTTTATTTTTAATTATTTAAAATTTCTAAATAATTACGTATTAGTGGCTAATTGTTGATTTTAATTTATGTAGGAGGATGTTTGATATTCATGGACGAGACTAGACTTGTGGGGATTCTTTTTTCCCCCAATCTTTATCTCTTCCATTTTTGGATAGCATTATATGACATTTTGATAGGATATTTTGTTCCAAGTTCAAATATTTTTATGTACGGTGAATGTTATTAGTTTTATATTAGTGACATTTTAATTTAATCTTAGTGTGTAAAATTATTCTGGATGTATATGTTATGTGGACAAACATATATAGGTCGTGTTTCTGTAAATGTTACAATATATTTTCAACAACGAAGAAATATGGTAACAAATTAAAATTCTATCAAAAAAGAAAAGAAAATATGACAATGTTCAAATAATGATGCAATTTTTTTTCCATATTACTCAGAAATATTATATAAGGTTACAAAAATTTTCACGACATTTTTTTTGTACAAATAAATGTTTTGTAAAAAAATGTACAAAGAAATGTCTTATAAAACATATACATTTTTTTTTGTACAAATAAATGTTTTGTAAAAAAATGTACAAAGAAATGTCTTACAAAACGTATTTTTGACTTCTTTTTACAAACAAAATTAAAAAGTGTTTTGGAGAAAATTTTTTTTTGGCTACCAAAAAAAATGTCAAAAGGTTAAAAAAAAAACTGTGTCGTTTGAATCGGTTGTCTTGGCGGATATCGCGGCTGTCTCGGCCGATATCGTGGCGAGGCATCTCGGAATCGGTTGTCTCGGCCGATATCTCGGCGAGACAACATGATTCATTGATTTTTTTTGAAACGCCTCTCGGTATCAAATCGGTACCCTCCGATTCCGAGTTGACTCGAACGATACCGAGTCAACTCGGTCGATACTTTGAACCATGATTTCAACTTAGAAATCCCTTATAATGAGTCTAAACATGATATTAACATGAAATCATATTTTATCTTCGTATTCATCACCTTTCAAGATTAAAATGGTACTTGTTCCTCATAAACCCATTTAAGTTTAGTTTTCTTTAAAACTTGCATTTTTCATAACAAAACTTTATATAAACATACTAGAATTTAACATTGCAAGATTATCTACATTCTAGTATGCATCTTAACATGTAGCTTAGGTTTTAAACTTGAAAACATAGTGAGGAAAACCCTACCTTGAGTTTGAAGAGGAGAAACTAAGAATTGATGACTTGAAAGCTCCTAAAACTCCAAAAGCTCCAAGAAATGCACCAACTCGTCTTGAAGGCTCCAAGAACAACTCTTCAACCCAACCTTTCCTTGGACAAGGCTTGAAATGGGTCGAAAATGGCTCGAATAATGATTGGAATGGAGGTATAAGCCTTGGGGATGGTGGAGGAAGGCTGGAAATGGAGGGAGGGACCTTGAAAATGGGGAGAGAGAGCATGAAAATCTGATGGAGAAGCGTTTGAATGAATCCTAACACACTCTCTCTTTTATTTATACCCCCAAACCCCTTAGCCTTAAACCCATGGTCCATCCAAAATCTTGACCCCTGTTTGATTTGCTCCATTCGGAGCTTGGCAGCTCAACCCATCCAAGGGTCCACATCGTGACATCACAAAATCTGCAGAATTTTTGATTTTTCTGCAGGCTCGTTTGAACGGGACTAGACCTCGGTTGAACATCGCATCTCGTTCGAACAGGGCTCCAACGGGAATCTAATGTGGCTGGAAATGCGAACATATGATTTTCGATCGAAGGTTGTTAGAAGAGCTGTTCGAACGACACAAGCTTTCTTGTTCGAAAGACCAAGCACTTCGTTCGAACGACCCCCTAACTTTCTCATATAAATTTTAGGCCATTCAATTCCATTTTAATTGCACAAGGGCCACGAGAATAATTCAAACTAGACAACCATCCATTATATTAAGTTCATGGCTAATAGGCATGCAATTATAGGGAAAGGAGGTACAATATCGGGCACGGGCATCACACAAAAGATGGTGGCGGTGGTGTTGTAGATCGACTATGCGTGATTGGTGGAAAAGTGGTAGCGTCAGAAAATTCAAACAATAGTGACAGTGGTGGTATTGAGCGATTTAGGGGGGAAGAAAACCAATGGTTTGATATGAGGAGAGAGAGATGTGCTCAACGACAATGGAGGTTGCTGGTGGCGGGGTGGGTGCAGTAAGGAATTCATGAAGAAGCATTTTGGATTTGTTTGGGTGGGGGTTAATATAAATGTGGCGTATTTATTACAGTTTACCAAGTACAATTTGGTGAAATGTGTTAATACAATGTAATCTTCTTTGCTAAAATAATTTCCGCATCATAAAATTAAAGACCAATTTAGCATTGTTTAATTTTTTCTACAGATACTTGACGTGCAAAAAGTTCACTGTCCAAATAAAAAAAAAAGTTTACAGTTGGTTGTGCTGTTTGGTCATTAAAGCCTTAATAAAATAATAGCTTTAGTTGGGAATTATTTCCCACCTAGAATTTTTTCTAATTGATTTTTTTAAAGCATCAAACTATAACAATATTATATCACACTAATCATTTATATATTTTTAAATCATTAATATTCAAAAGTAGCTCAATTATTCCAGAATTTTATTTTTTACGTCAAGTAAATATGATGTTATGTGGCGTAAATGTGACACTTGTAACTTGTGAATTACGACAATCAATAGCTTCACCTATATCATGTAAATAATGAAATTAATAAGAAGAATATGTATCCAAGTGTGTGTAAATAAATATATCGATGTAATAGTATGATTATGTGTATTACATGCTTGTAATTAGGATGATTACAATTTTTTTCCGCACTAGTAAAATAATCTTGTACTTTTATTGTGATAAACTTGATTTTGTGTTCCTTTGGTAATTATTTCTTTCTCATACCTGATAAACGCTGTATTTCAGTACTTAATGTTTGTTGGTCACGTTTGGCATCCAAGCGTTTGGCAAACATTCGAAATATAAATTTATAATCAAATTTACACGTGAAAAGATGTATCATCTGTGAAAAGATGTATCATCTGTTCGAGAGTGCTCATGACATTTCAATATTGTGTTTGACACTCGTGTGGTTGTTTGGAAAGTCTGTGCTTCCTAGGTTGTTACCTTGCAGATGGCTTTAGAAATATATTGGTGCAGCAGAGCAGTAGTTCCTATTAGTAAAAACTACCAATATTTTAAGTCTTTGATGTTTCTTTCTTTCTTTTGACAAGAGGCGCTTTTGGTTAGCAGCAGTAGCTACTTTTTATGTATTATAGGCTTATTAGTTTCCCATTGGATTTATTCGGCGATTTCCCACCAAGTGTTTTGTATGAATCATTCACAATGAGTACATAAGAAGTTTTCACATTTTTTCCCCTTCATTGGGTCTTTGCCATGGTTCAAAGTCTTGGTATCGGTACTGGAATCGGACACCCAATTTTCAACTCGGTCGTAGTATCGGGCGGTACGCAAAGATATGCTATCTTGAGAGCGCAAAAAATTCCGAAAATATCTAGGAAAAAAAAAAAAGATTAACAATGTGGACCAATTAGATACGTTTAAACCCATCCTTCAATATGCATTGCATTGTAGAATTCGTTATACTGAAGCGCGGTGGACTTGTCAGATTCAGTATCCATGATAAACCAATATTAATATTGGAAAACAATCAAATGACACATGACTCGATTAAAAATTTACATTGAAGATAAATAGAAATGATTACAATATTTCGTCATTTTGATCTCCCTATCTATTTGCGATATCGATCATACGGATTTGGATAGGAGTAATTTCCTCCAGTAGGGCAAGGGAAGAAATACGAACCATATTGCTTGCTCAGAGGGTTGGGATGACTGGCTGGATGATTTATAATTTGGAAATTGTGGTTGGCGATCTCACGGCTGACTACCGTGATGATAATGTCCAAAACCTCTATATTTAGCACTAACAGTTGAAGATCCATCATAATTCGTTCCTTGATTATATCCGTAATAACCACCACCAGTTGTGCTGCTACTAGTAGATTCATAATGGTCTCTATAACTATCATAGTATCCACCTATACTAGGACTAGTAGATCTCGAAAGTGGTGCAGGACCATAACTATCTGTGCCACTCCCACCCTCAGATATACTATGTCTCCCACCGCGGTATGTATGATCCGTGTGGTATGACCTCAGAACCAATTCTGCCTAGGACAACAGTTGCAACTTCCAACGCAGAAAACCGTGTGGTATGGCCTCAGATAGAACCAAATTCAGTGGTAGAACAACTTGATAGCCCAAACACGAAAAATCAAACCAAAAATCAACCCCGAACGACTCAAGAATCACTGAAATTTCAAGAAAGCATTACCAACAACCAAGATTCATTGTTCTCCTTCCAAACAATCCAAGATCCATCCCAATACAAACCCTAGCCAAATTCAACAAAAAAAATTGATTCCAAACCCTTTTTATCCCAAACTCAAGAAACCCTAATATCCAACCCTTCAAAAAGCCCTAATCCTTTATTCAAAGGGTGCGCCTCTTTGGGCATCCTCCCCATCCCTACCGATGTACCCTTACCTACCGCTCATTCCATTTGCCGACAATGTGACTCTTTTTTGCTATACTCAAGCAAGGCTTGCTGATATTTCTACCGCTTACACACACACCGTTATGATTACAACTTCGGTGGACCCTCAGACACCTCCTCCTTGTGATGACTCGTGGATCCGCATGAGTATCTTCTTTACTCGTTGTACAGCGAGAGGAAGGCTTTGTACGGTGATCATTGACGGCGGAGCTAGCGATAATTTGGTGTCGCAAGAAATGACGGGCAAGTTGAAGCTTCATACGGAGTCACTTGACTCCTCGTGCCGGATTGGGTTGTTGAGCAATGGTACCGCTATTACTCCGAGTTGGCAATGTCGAGTAGCCTTATCGATAGGGGATTACCATGATGTGGTGGTATGAATCGTGATGGATATGATAGTGTGCCACTTATTTTTGGGGAGACCTTGGCAGCATGATCATCGTTGTATGCATGGTGAGCGAGTTAATACCTACTCGTTCAAACACGAGGAGAGAGATTTCCTCCACCACCCTATGAGATCCATCCCTAAGGCACGTCCTTCTGCATTGTTGGTTTCACATGAGGAGTAGCCACAGAGGTCTCGGAGACGGGTCTATGTTACGCTCTTATCAGCCCTATGTCCACACTAGAGGCACCTATTCCCCAATTTATCCAGGATCCGTTAGACTCATATGTGGATGTATGCACATATCCGGATGATCTCCTACCTCTTCGTGACATACAACACGCTATAGATCTTGTACCCGGGGTGCAGCTCCCCAATTTACCCCATTATCGTATGTCACCTACGGAGCACGCTGAGCTACAGAGGTAGGTCACCGAGTTGTGTGACAAGTGTTACATTATAGAGAGCATGTCTTCTTGTGCGGTGCCGACATTATTAATACTCAAGAAAGACGGGAGTTGGCGTATGTGTGTGAATAGTCGCGCCATCAATAAAATCACGGTGAAGTATATGTTCCCTATCCCCAGGCTCGAGGATATGTTGGACCAACTCCATGAAGTAACGATCTTCTCCAAGCTTGATTTGAAGAGTGACTATCATCAGATACGCATGAGCCTTGGGGATGAGTGGAAGACGACGTTTAAGACCAATGACGGACTTTACGAGTGGACGGTGATGCCTTCGGCCTCTCCAACGCTCCTTACACATTCATGAGGGTGATGGCTCAGATCTTGCGCCCCTTCTTGGGCAAGTTCGTCATAATTTACTTTGATGACATTTTGATTTATAGTCGGTCCAAGGAGGAGCATCTTGGACACTTGAACCTAGGTTTTGGAAGTTTTGCGAGCCGAGCGCTTTTTTCTCTCGTTGAAAAAGTGCGCTTTCATGGTTCCATCGGTGACTTTCTTGGGGTACGTGGTATCGGGAGATGATGTCAGGGTGGACGACGCCAAGATTCAGCAATAGTGGATTGACCTACACCCACTTTTGTGACTCATGTCCACAGTTTTCACGGACTTGCCGGGTTTTATCGACGATTTATAGAGGATTTAGCACCGTAATGGCCCCTACCACGGATTTGATGGGCACTTCTTCGAGCGCCGAGTTCAGGTGGACTGTGGAGACCGAGCGAGCCTTCATGCGTATTAACGAATTGATGACAATTGCTCCTATCCTCTCCTTACCCGACTTTGACCAGCTGTTTGAGTTGTTTTGTGATACTTGCAAGATAGGGGTGAGGGCCGTATTAAGTCAGAACGGGAAGCCCATTGCATTTTTCAGTCAGAAGCTGATAGAAGCGGCATCGCACTATTTTACGTATGACTTGGAGTTCAATGCGGTTGTGACGGTAGTGAAGTTTTGGTCATCTTACCTCCTGCATAAGGAGTTTGTGATTAGGTCTGAGCATGAGGCCTTGCGATTCCTTCATAGCCAGTGGCGTGTTAATGACTGACACTCCAAATGGACCGCCTATCTTCAGCGTTACACTTTCCACCTCCAGTACAAGTCCAGTAAGGAGAATCCGGTAGCAGATGCACTTAGTCGGTGAGCTCATGCTTTGGTGACTTTGCGGAGTCAGGTTTTTGGATTTGATGAGATTCGAGCCCTTTACTTGACTGACGTGGAGTTGGGTCCTATTTTTGCCGCATGCTAACAAGGCAATGGCGCGTCGGGTGAGTACCTATTATAGGATGGGTTTTTACATCGGGGGACAACTTTGTGTATTCCTTTTTCCTCTTTACGGGAGAAGATTATATCCGATATTCACGGTGGCGGTCTAGTAGGGCAACGGGGCAGGCATGCACTCACGCGATGTTGCTGGATAGTTTTTATTGGCTGACTATAAGGCGGGATACTAACGTCTTCATCAGGCGTTGCTATACTTGTCAGACGGCTAAGAGACAACATACTAATGCTTGCTTATACACTCCACTACCCGTTCCCGAGCGTCCGTGGCAGGATGTCTTTGATGGATTTCATTGTTGGCCTCCCACGTACTTTCAGCAAGCACGACTCCATTTTCGTTGTCGTGGATTGGTTCTCCAAGATGTCTTACTTCATTCGGTACTCGGGCGATAGATGCTTCTCATGTCGCATCTTTGTACTTTCGTGAGGTTGTTCGTTTGCATGGAGTGCGCCGCAGCATTACGTTTGACAGGGATGTGCGATTTACGAGTCATTTTTGGCGGACACTATGGCGTCTATTACGGATCGAGCTTCAGTTTTCGATTACCTTTCACCCTAGACAGACGGATAGACCAAGGTGGTTAATAGGAGTGTTGGTGACCTTTTACGGTGTCTGACTTCGGAGCATCCCCGTAGGTGGAATATAGTTATTGCTCAGGCCAAGTTGTCTTTAACAATGCCATCAACCGCTCCACAGGTCTCTCTGCCTTTCAGATTTGTTGGGACAGTCTCCTAATATGCCTATTGATCTCGCCGAGCTTCCACTGACAGTACCTACGTGTCCCTCCACGGAGGAGGTTGCGGCACATTTGACTTCCATTCAGGTTGACGTTCGTGCCTGCCTTCAGACTACCTATGCCTTTTACAAAGCGGCAACCGATGAGCATCGCCATTTTGTTTCCTTCCAGCCCGATGATTTGGTTATGGTTTTTCTTCGGAAGGCGTGACAGTTAGGCAAAGGCAACAAGCTTCTTATACGTCGCTTTGACCCTTTTTCCATTATTCGAGCTTGTGGGCAGAATGCCTATGAGGTCGACCTTCCACCTGAGCTTTGCATACATCGCATGTTTGACGTGGCGAATCTTTCTCCATTACGAGGCACCCACCTTGCACCCATTCTCCTTCCCTCATCCTCGACCCATCCGGTCCGTTCACATGTAGATCATAATGAGGGCATCCTTGATTCAGCATTTGTCTCTTCTTCTTCTTTAGGAGGCTACACCCGTTACTTGGTTCATTGGGTTGGACGCCCCGAGACGGGAGATTCTTGGATTTCCGAGTCCACATTGCAGCATATTGACCCCGATTTCTTTCGGCAATACTCGGCATATATGAATTCTTTTCGGGGGGGGGGGGGGGGATAGTCATCATTTTAGCATTTTTTATTATTTTACCCATTTATTCCTTTAGTATAAATAGCTATAATCGGAAGACTCTCATTTGTATAACTTTTGCCTATTTGATATTGAGAGACTAGAGAGAAATAATTCTCTTATTCATTTTTCTTCTTGTTATTGTGTAGATAGTAATTCTTTTACGCTTCCGCACAATTAATTACATCAATTTCTTTTCTTACTATATCGGACCCTCAGTGGTTTGTTTTATAGATGGATTTTCATGTAAACGTTGCAATTCGTGATGGATTTTTGCCATCTCCTCTCAAATCAGCAAGTAAAGATTAGTATTTTCTTGTTTTTTCAACTTTATGTCCATTGCTTGTTTTTTCTGCAGAAATAATTGAGATTCGCCCCGGTTTTCTTCATCTCGGCCGATATATCGGGTCCTCATCTCAGGCCGGCCAATATATCGGCGATTTGAGTCGATATCAACCTTTTTTGATATTTTTTCGTATTGCGACCCGGTATCGTATCGTCTACTGCCGGGTTCGAGTCAACTCGGTGGAGTCTTTAAACCATGGTCTCTGTTGCTCGTTTAAATTGGCCCATTTTGACTCAGTGTGTCTCCTGACTTGACTCACCTGTACTGTAATTTTGTGAATACGGTTTTCTCATGTGGAAAAATTCTCTATTATTCTGCAAACAGCAAACAGTGGTAATTTGGATCATAAAATAACATGAAACAGTATGATGTTTTGATGGTTATTTACTCGCTGACTTTGCACCTTCATGACTAATTTGTTTAGCTCTAGAAATCTTTTGCTTGCTATTCATGATCATTTGTCTGAGTAAGTTCTAGCGATCTTGACTGTTTCACTTAACAGAACGCCTTTTCATATGTTAGAAAACAGGAACAATGAACAAGTATCAACATCTTCAGGCAGATAACAGATATAAGTGAGTTGAAATGGGAGGCTGTTGCTGCTGTTGTTCTTCCGAAGGATTGGAACTGAACAGTTCACCTCCATTTTATCATGTCAGTAGAATCTCTCACCCCATTCCAAATGCTTTCTGCCTTGATTTGATCTTAAGATCAAGCTTGAACAGGGTTTTGTAGTATTCTTTTGCTGAATGGAAGATCATATGTTATTTAAATTTCTCCCATGTTTTGGTTGCAGCATCAATTTTTTGTTAAATTTTTTATAGTTATTTTGGTTGCAGCATTAATTATACATTTTTTTAATGTAATCGAGATATATTTAATTTTCTTTTAGTTGGTAATATCTTTCAATGGCTTTTGTGATGTAAAGAAAAATTATTGACCAAGAGAGAGCAAAATGGAGACATAGGATGATAAGAGTCATGCAGTCAACCTTAACCCAATTACTTGGGACAAATCTGTACCGACTTGAGTTAAGCATATGTGGTTTTTTGAGTTCAACACGGAACTTCAAGCATCAGTTCTATCCTAATGTCTTGTATTGGATTAGGATATGGTAAGTCCTTCTGTTCTTAATCAGAAAGCAGAGATATATTGTATTTATATATACATTTAGGCTTGTGAGGTCCTTAAATGCGAATCAATTTTTTTTAAATAGTTAAAAAAAAATTGGGATGATTTTTCTAAATAAGTTTTGTTTTTTAAACTCGGTACCTAAAATAAGTTGGGGCCGATTTAAAAAAATCAGTAACTAAAATTAGCTTTTTTTAACTATCTTAAAAGATTGTTTTAAAATAGTAAAAAAATTTGTTTTAGGCCGAATCTTTTTATTGGGTATCTATATAATGTTTAGAGGGTCCGTTTAGAAGCCATTTTTTTTGGCTATTCTAAAAAAATTGATCCACCTTTAAGGTCCTCGTTTAAAGGCTTCCAAGGAGCCTGACTATATATATAAATAAAATTGAGTCAGGGTATATAAAAGCTTTCGGAGCGTATTTTTTATTTTACTTAGAGGGTATTTTTGTACTTTGTATACGTGTATGCCATAACGGTTTATTGTACAGTAATGCAGATGGATGTCTGCCCTTGGTGGCAGTTAGGAGTACTGTGTGGCTTTGATGAGGTTCAGGAACTGTATGCGGTATAGTCGTTTCTAGGTCCCATTTTGGACGAGCGTAAGCAGCCACATATAGGATGTTTTACCTTTTCAAGGCTGCACGACTTCGCCATTAGGTCACTCCAGGGTGGCCCGTACTTTACCTACTTAAGTGAGCGGGTTTCTTAGCCATCTTTGTGGAGAGATATCTATGTTGCATGCGACATTGTTATGTTTGTTAGGCAACGAAGAATCCTGCCTACTAATGATGGTCTGTGTAGCCATGGTTGGATGTTTCGATGGATTTTATTTCTCGGACTGTAAAGGGTAATGACTCCTTTTTGTAGTTCTTTATTGATTATCAGAGATGGTTTATGTAGAAGACCTGAAGACTTCAGAGGTTTTTCACGTGGCCAGCATTTTTAGAGGTCATATGTTTACATGGCATACCGTACAAGATTACCCCTGACGGGGATGTTCGATGTACTTCGCACTTTTGGTGTGCATTGTGGGAGCTGTTGCGTTAAACCCTGTGAGTTTTTACCTCTTTCCATGCAGGGACTGGACATACAATTGTTAACTGGAGTGGGCGATTTTGCGGTGCTTGGCAGCGGATAATCGTAAGAGTTGGGATGTTGTGATTGCAACTGTTCGCTGGATGTCTCCCTTTGCTGCGGGCAGGAGTGCAGTGGATTAATCATGGGACCAAAGTGAACTATACAGATTTAATTTGGAAATGAGGCCAGTCCAAGATTTGATATACAGTAAAGATCTTTTGGCAGAAATTAAAGAAAAGACAAGTAAAAAAAATTGTGCTTTGTTATTCCCATCATCCTGCAACCACAGGATGATCCATAAGAAAGGTGGCAGAATTTGAACCCAGGCTAAGTTTGCTTTAAACGTTGTCAACCATTTAATAAGGGTGTCATGGTTCAGATAGTGCAATGCACTTCACCGTATACAGCGTCTAGCCTAGTAGAGACTCCTCCTACAGTCCTTCTGTGTGCTTTGGCTAGTGACTTCGCAATGCACGTGCCTTCATCCGTGAGGATATATTAGCGTTTTACAGTGTATGTATGCTTCCTACAAGGGGCAGATTGATACACATGGTCATTCGTAGTCTTTTAGCTAAGTGACTTGGTTATTGTTTATCTGCATGAGGAACGCGACATAAAAGGACCCACAAACTCTAAATGAGATGTTTCGGTTTGGACCCTTTCGTCTAATATCTAGGTGCATCATACATTCAAAGGCCTCACGTTTCTCCCAACTCGCTACCATCGGATACTTCACAACCAGTGCGTTCCCAGTTTGACCAAGTCAAGGACCTGTGCAACCTGATACGTTAGGTAGGGCATTCCAAAGCAGATACATAAGGATTATTGAGGCTATACTGCAACTGACGAGCGTCCTCGTCAAATGGAAAGTAAGAAGAAGAATTAACTATTGTCTCAACTCTCTTAAAATCTCAAAATAATAGAATGCCTCAAATGAAGCTACAAGAGAAGTATTTATAAGGGGGTTGTAGAAGGTTCTTACTTGAGCTACAAGAAAAGGATTTAATTATAATTATGTCCTTACCAACTTTTAATACTCCCTACTATAGTACTAATCAAAATAACTAATAAAAGAAAGTACATTAAAATAGAGAAAATAACCAAAATGCTACTATGTACTAAAATCTCTGTTCTAAAAGGCCCGCCTAGGCTTCGCCTAGTCCCGCCTAGGCTTGAGTCTTGAGTCTTGAGAGAAACGCATCGCCTACGCCTTATTACGCCTTGTTCTTGGTAAAAGGCTTAAGGCACACTTTTTTTAAAAAAAACAAAGGATTAGTTGACAAATAATGGTTATGGAGCATGAATATGAGAAAGATGGCTACCAAACATACGAATATATTTTCAAAATTCAAGCTATGTACTATTTTATTATATTACTAGCCTTGGAATAATTAAAATAATAAAAAAAAGAAAAACGCCTTTTTACGCCTAGGCACGCCTAGGCTCCTAAGGCTTGAGGCTTGACCTCTACGCCTCGACCACGCCTCGCGCCTTTTAGAACCTTGACTAAAATACTAAAAATAACCTCTAAGCTTCCCAATTCACATCATTCTCTCCCACTTGAAACCAAGCTCGTTCTCGAGCTTTCAAAAATTCAGTGAGTCGTGAACAAATTCTAAAAACACACTGCCTTTTTTCCCCCCCACTTCTCTCTCTTCTATCTTTGTCTTCTCCCTTCTTGATAGGCTCCTTCTCTTACTCTCGATTTGTTCTCTCTCCGATTGCGAGTTAGAAAACATAGCCACCTGGGTCGAACATCAATTTAGGGGAGCCTCAAGAGCGTCAAATCGCGCTACTAGGCGGTTCAAAAACTTCTCAAGTCTATTGGTGTGTGAATCAACGGGAGAAACCTCTTCTTAGGTCCCATTTGCCGTCGTCTACAATTTGTTATACAACAACGGGTGGAGCCAACGAGACTCTGATACCAATTGACGTAAATGAGCGTTAGATGGAAAGTAAAAAGAAGAATTAACTCTCGTTTCAACTCTCTTAAAATCTCAAATGATAGAATGCCTCAAATGAGGCTACAAGAGAAGTATTTATAGGGGGAAGTAGAAGGTTCTTGCTTGGGCTACGAGAAATGAACCTAGTTACAACTATGCCCGTACTAGCCTTTAATACTTCTACCTATAATACTAATCAAAACAACTAATAAAAGAAATATATCAAAATAGAGAAAATAACCAAAATGCAACTATGTACTAAAATACTAGAAATAGCCTAAGCGTCCCAATTCACATCAGCAACATGTTGATCCTGATTTTTTCCAGCAGTATTAGATTAATATGGTTGCGCTGCTTAGGGTGGAGAATGACGCAAGGGCATGTTTTTAATTTTTTTCAAGTGGAGGTCATTTGTGTACTTTGACATCTCCTAACTTATAGTTTGCCTTACTTACTTCTGAGAGAGTGATATTGAGAGCTTGAGACTTGAAATTCTAAGTTTGCATAATTTGCTTTTTATTAGGGATAATTCAAATCTTGTCCTATTTATTGGGTCAAAGATGCATCAAATCCCATTGACTTTTTTTTAATGCACCAAGTCCTTTTTCATTATAAACTACATATATTTAGACAAATATACCCTCACATGCACCCATTTTAAACGCACTTACTCTCTCTCTAAAAATAAACACATAATCTCACTCTCTCTCAAACAACCCTACTTCCACCTCTACCCCCACCCCACCCCACCGCACCGGAGACTCACCGAAAACAGCCCACCGGAAAATCTTGCCGGAGGCCGCCGGAATTCTCGCTGGAGTGTTTCTCTCTCTCTCTCTCTCTCTCTCTCTCTCTCTCTCTCTCTCTCTCTCTCTCTCTCTCTTTGTCTATTTCTTTACATTTTTTGATCAGCGCCAGCGGCACCATCACCCGAGCTGGAGAAGAAGAGTTTTCGCCGGAAAAAATGGAGGTTTTACAGAAACAGATAAATTTATCTGTTTCGATTTTTTCGTAAAAAAATATCGAATATGGGTGTTGTTTGATAGATCTCGACGAGTAGATTCCAAATATATAAATTTTATGAATTTTGGATTTGTAGATTTGAAGTTATGGACTATTAAAGATTTGGTGTTTTTTTTTTTAAGACGACGTTAACAGCTGTCTTGAGCTGTGAGGGTGATTTTGAGGGTGTATTTGTCATTTTAATGTGCTGAGTTGGCAAAATAGGACCTTTAACACCATTGACTCGGTCAAAGGATCTCTTGCATCATTGACCAAGTAAATGGGACTTCAAAATAATTACCCTTTTTATTATTTTGCATCACCAAGAGTCCATTAGAAAATGAAAAGCCAAAGAGAAATCAAAAGAGAAAAGTCAAACGCCATATACAATGCTGGAAATTAATAAGTCGGACCCTCTCTTCAATCAGCTGCCCCAAGCATGTCCTCATAATCTGGTCAAGGACAGAAATACAACAGCACATCCCAGTTGTTTATAATAGCTGAAATTAGTGCTTCCTAGTTTTTTTTAAGTGAGTATTGACTACATTTGGGATAGTCATGAAACCAAAGTGATGTGTACGAGACATCCCTAAGGGTTTAGTTAGATGTTTTTATTTTCATGTCTCATTTAGGTTATTTCCTCATTTTATGCTGTACTTAAGACGGGATTTTAATCCTTGGAATTTTCTTAAAGTGCCCTAATAAGTGATGAATGGATTGTGAGAATGAGATGAAGCCTGAAGGTTTACTTATATTATTTATTTTTTAATCTTCTTTTTAAAAAAGTAGTGATTGCACTTTGTTGCTCCTATTTTTACCGAATTATAATATGGATTCCTATAATTTTTGTCCATACACTGGAAATGTTTTCGAACATCCAGTGAGTGCTTTCATCCTGCTTATCACCCTCATGGCGTAGATTTTGATTTCACTGTCAATCATGTTGGATTCAATGTTATTACAACAATTTGAAAATGTTATTTTCTCACTTTTGCTCTTTTCTTGGTGTTTTGCCCACTCCTTACTGCAGTATCCAAGAGTGTCAGAGGAACATGAGCCCTTGTCATCTCATCATGCGACCGCCTCTACACTCTCTACAGGGCTCTTAGTTGACACAAATCTAGAAACTTCAATCCCAGACACTTATAGACCACCCCCGACACCCATACCATATGATGCAAATCTAGGGCGTCCTCGAACTCCAGTGGGTAATCGAGAAAGTTGTGGCCCCAAGAATGAAGCTCCAGCTCAACCAACAGATACTGAACCTGTTGAAGAACTTAATACTGGAAGCACTAACGACATTACGGCTAAAGACACAAAGGAATCTGACTGCAAACTACAGGACAATATTGAACTTGTCGCATCAGAAGAAGTGGAAAATGAATTTGAAAAATCCGGTGATCTTAGGAAGTCCGGTGAACCTATTGTTTCAGCACTGGAAGAGGAGGATGCTTGTCCCACCTGTCTTGAAGGTAATATGATAACTGTTATTCTTGTTGCTTGAAGGGAATAATTTTTTAGAGAATTAAGGTAAAGTTCATGTTCCTTTCTATATTTGGAATTTTAGGACAATGATTTTCAAGTTTATAAATCTAGTTCCTGTGGTACAATAGCATTTATTTGTGTGGTCTCTTTAGAGTTAGGAGTTCATTTTATTGATCCGCGCCAACGACAATAACTTCACAATTTTTCATGGTGTTTTTAGTATAGGGACTAAATTTATAAAATTATGTGGAGTGTCCTATTTTTATACACTTTGAGCATTATAAGGACCTTTCCTCAAAACCTCTATAATTTTTTAGGCAATCTTTTTTAATTCTAGAGTTTTAGCAGCAGTTAGGATGATCTGTTGTGTTAGGATTTGTAAAGTTTTGTGTTGACTTTTTGTCCCACCTGCAGAATATGACGAAGAAAATCCAAAAATTATTACAAAATGCGAGCATCATTTTCACCTTTCATGCATACTTGAATGGATGGAGAGAAGTAACACCTGTCCCGTGTGCGATCAGGTTCGCCTGGTGTTTATTTATGTTACTGATTGATTGGATGATAACACTTGGCTATTGTCAATCCAGATAATTTGTTATCATGATATGATGTAATGGACAAAGTTCTGCTTGTCTTGCGGTGCAGGAAATGATATTCGATTCCACCATTGATGGATAGCAATGTTGAACTCCAATGTAAGCTTGATGGTTGGCAGGAAGTTTGTACAATTGGAGGTAATGGGTTCATGGAGTTGTCAGTTATTGTTTTGGTGTGTAGGAGCCACAGCTTTTACTGTAGTTGAGTCATTTGTTTCCGTTTATCTTTTAAACGCCAAATGTCTGGGGGGGAGGTGCAAAAAAGGGAAAAGCGAAAAACAAAGTAAATGGAGATACAACACTCATTCAAGGTCCTTTTTTTCCCCCATTTGTTCGTTAGTCCACATTTTAGTGTTCAGAGCGTTGACTGTGTTGCATACAAAATAGAATGAACTACCTATACTTGCCAATTAATTTTGCCAAAACAAAAAAAGGAATCTCTCTCTCTCTCTCTGAAAGAACTTCGTAGCTTCAATTATTTGTTGCATTTTTCAGCTGGATGGATTGTTGATGAAGGATTTGATCAAGAAAGGCAGAATGATCGATTGGATGAGTCCTACAAACGATTTTTTGTGTATAATAGTTTTTATTTTCTTGTTACCTTTTTTTTTCTTTTTTGACAATTGGATTTGTTATAAGAAGTTAAGAAATAGGCTCATGTGCATAATTCATGTTGCAAATGCTTCTCTTTTTATATAGTTTACTAAAAGGTAATGCTTAGCTTATATGGTTGGTTGACTGACCTTTTACGCTCCAACCACCTAATAATTAATAGTCACTGTTTCATTAACCAATAATTTTAAGAAATTTAACTTTGTTTAGTTAATAACTAATGTTAATAACTAATAGTTTATAAAAATATTCCAAGAGGGGAGGGTAAATTCTAAAATAAATTTGAAGTTAAGGGTCAATTCCAAAACAAAACCGAACCCTAATATGTTTCAGTTGTTTTAATTCATATCTTGAAGTACCAATTGTTTGATGTCAACTTTAAGGTAATTTCGTCCAAGTTGATTAATAATGCATGGCAAATCTTTCGTATGGTTAGTAATTAAATGATACATGGATAAAAAAGATTGGCTAACTCGGTGATAAATCCTTAAATTTTTTAGAAATTAACGGTAAGGACAAATTAAAGAGAGTTTTTTTCAATAAGTTCACATATGTCATAATTATTAATTTAGATACTCAAATATAGATACAATTACCTTTATTAATATAAATAGAGTTACACTTATTAATGTAGATAGATTTATAATTACAATTGTGTTTACATTAATAAGTGTAATTGCTTAGTTTGGGCTTATCATTAATTAATTAAAAAGTTTTGGGGTTTAAGATACTAACAAAATCATCGCTTGGGATGATCATATATTAATAGACTTTTACGGGATTTATTTGCTAATGCCTAAAAAAATTATATATAAAATTGCTCATATATATGTTTGTGTGGGTATATGCAAAGGCTTTTAGGCTTTGAGACTCTTACTTTTTACTAATTTTTCTAAACTGTAATATCTCTTCTGAAGATGTTTGGTTAGAGTTATCGCTAAAGAAAATTGATAAAAAAAATTAAGAAAAATATAAAAATGTATATAGGGAGGAGTAAAACGAAATGAAAGAGTAAGAAGTAAACAATTTTTTCATAAGGTCACTTGTATGGCGTGCAACATTTAAGTTTAACTAGATATTAACATTGGAGGTAATAAATTTTGAAACCATGTGTTGTAGAATTATTCAAGTCTAATACCCACCACCCCCCATATAAAAAAACTATTACATAGATTATGCTTAAAAAATATTTGTTTTAATAGCTATATATAGTTGATTAGGACAAATCTCCTACTTTTCCATACGTGAAGGAATAATAGAGCGTTGCATGAAATTCTTATAGCCTTGCTAAAGATCGTTCGTTGGCACTAACCACATCACCATTGGTGGCCACATCGCCGCAATTGGTGGTGCTTCAAAGCAATCACAATATCATTTGTTGTTAAGAGAGGAGTTTGGTGTAATACCCCGTATTTTTATGACTTTTAATTTTGGGAATTTATTAAATTTAATTAGAGATATTAATTTAATATTAATCCGAAAAATCATTTAAATACTTACTAGCGTGATGAGTTAGTAATTATTGGAATTGTGTTGTAAATTACTTTATGGGTAAAGTAAGAGGTGTAATTGTATTTAGTAAAATTATCACGAGAATCAAATTTGATAATTTTGAAAATTTATCGGGACGCGCTTGTATCGTGTCGGGAGTAAATTCGAACTATTAGAAGTGAATAAACCCGTATGGTCATTTTGAGTGCGTCAATGTGTCCGGAAGGGTCGAGATAGTCAAAATAATGTACCCGGGAGTTTAGTTTGAGTCTCGGGGCGTTTCTAAGCCTAATTAACACCCCGAGAGGGCGTTTTAGACATTTTACATTTTTGGGCATGAAAACTCACGAGATTTCTGAGAGTATATCAGATAATAGGAGTTGTCTTCTAGGGTTAGAACAACCAAAAGCCTAAGACGACCATTGGAAGGGAAGAGGCGAAGCTTTCTAAGGAGTTCAAGGCCAAGAACTCCACCGTTTGCATCGCCGTCGCCGCAAAACTTTAGATCGCGCAACGAGGATCGCAACCACACCAATCTTGTCCACTAATCTGAACCTTGAATTCCCAGGCAAGTATCTATCTTGCTCTAATTCAGTTAATGCTTCAATGATGTTAGTCTAGGGTTGATTAGGACTAGTTTTCATGAAAGAAAGCATGTATGGGAGACTCTAATTTGCATGTTGTAGATGTAAAGAACATATTCTTGAAATCAAATACACATGTAGAGGTTGAACCACGAAATTGCAGTAAATTAGGAGTATGAAATCTGGGAAAAGAATGGGAAGAAACTAAACAAAGAAAATATTAGGGTTCTTGATATTTTTATGGATTGTGCCCCTTTTAATTTGTTATACATGATGAAAATTCGCATGCCTTACGTAGAATACCACTTATTTGAGGATATAACACTTGTAGTATAAATTGTTGGGAGTTTGGAAGTCAAGTATATTGGTTTGGATGATTTTGGAAGAAGAAACCTGTCACTGAAAATTCTGCAGTTTCGTCATACCTGCTTGATTGATCGATTGACCCAGGAACATCGATCGATCGACACATCGATCGATCGAGCACCTGCCATCGATCGATCGACCCCTCCTGGAAAACTCAAATTCCCCTTTTTAAATAGGTGGTTCCAACTTAAATGAATAGAAATTCTTGGACATTATTGTTAGAATATTTTGGGAGATAAAGAAGACTAGTAGGACTTTATAAAAATGGAACCCTTGATGTAAGACGAGATTCATATTTAACAGAGGTGTTTTACACTTAAGGAACAATGAGAACGTGTGTTTAAAGGGTGAGACTCGTAAGGAAGTTACGTTGTAAAATAAATGAGTTCCTACTGAAATTACACTTGGGGAGATAAGAATTCACGAGTGTTACGTAATAAGTTGGAATAATCCCATAAATAAAAATAAAAGAGACAAACCGTTATACGGGATAATCTAGTAATGTGCAATGAGAATAAATATCGTAAGTATGGGTCATGGGTGTACCTAAATTAGAATTGAGAATAGTAGTATACATATATGACTGTGATTGTACATATACTATATACGTGTAAAAATCATGCCCGCGCTGCTTGCTATCACTGAGGTTACCGCGCTGGGACAGTCTTATCTCGATGGGACATTTATGGGGAATATTGACTTGTACCCTAGAACATAGGAATCCTTGGTACAGGCTATCGGATCGATAGTCAGGCGGTCCTAAGAGACGTGAGGGTATGTGCTGACATCTTAGTGACTTGGAACTATGCTTCGCCTCAATTTGTATGTGTTTTGTGTTAATACAGTTCGAGAGTGATTCCGAACTAGTATTTCCCTTAGTACGAGTGATACGGGAACTTGATAGCAGAGTATGCTAGCACCATAAATTTTATGTGGGGTGCCGATAGTATGATTAATATATATATATATATATATATATATATATATATATATATATATATATATATGAACTTGAAATTTGGATACTATCTACTGTGACTAAAGGTAGGTAAGTAATAAATAATTATTTCAACTTGGAAATAAGTGTTTGAAAAGTTTGAGGCAATACTGAGAAACTTTATAATCAAATGAGGTTTATGTGAGAACTTTGCTATTAAAATTAATTTTCCTAACAACTAGAAATTGTCGGCTTGAGATCTTGTGAGTAACTTAAGATAAGCTAAACTGTTGGGAGTAGTAGTGCGGTAGGTGTGCACATTAGAAGAGAGGTGAGAATTTCTCAAGAGAGTGCCGCACTAATATGATTGTTGCATTAGCCGGTAAGCATTTTAAATACTTGCTAAACTAATTTTAAACTGTTTTTACAATCGTGTTCTGACCCGTTTCCTATTTTCTCTTCTCCCTTGTATATATATGTATATATCACAGGTGCCCAGCCACAGGGGCGTCTTGCATAGGACCCTTTGGAAGGAACGTGCTGCAACTTAGGTGGGAGTTGCAAGCCTCTTGCTTAGACGACCTCATTATTGATTCCACTTCTAGTTTTACTTTATCCAGTTGGGCATGTGTCGCCCTATTTCATTTATTCAGTCAGTTTTATCAGAGATTGTGATTCGTTTATTAACAGTACTTATACTTTGGGATTGTTACTGTCAGGATGTCTTTCCTTTAAAGTTTTAATGTTGGAATTATTTGGTTGAATGCTTAAGTTGCTTGGAATAATTTTTTGTCAAATTGTTGGGTGATTCTTAAACCATGAATTATGAAAGGTTTTAAATATTGGTTTTAAATTAAATTTGGAAACTGATGTTTTAAAAATGGTTTTGTCACTTAGCTTAATTATTTAGGGTGTTTAATTGGAAAAGTTATTTTTGCGACAGTGATGCTAAGAATGAACCAACCGTTCACCTTGGTTATAATTTAATAAATGACTGATCACCCGGTATTTAATTAGGCGGGGTTTCACATTTGGATTGGCCCGAAAAATATTCCATGAGTGGGAGAGTAAAATTTATTTTTGTACAATTTCTTCGAGTTTTTAGAAATTTAAATTATTTGTTTCTTTTCATAAATCATTTTATGTTTTTGTAAAGATTCTTGTAAGAAGTTAAAACATTTGCTTCATTAATTGCTAAAATGATTTGTTCTTTGTTGTCTATCATCTCACGCATATTCACATACATGTAATATAAATCACCATCACACATAACATGGCTAAATCTTGAATGTAAAGAGAGTAAGGGAAGAGAAATCCATCGGAGATTTTTTACGTAGTTCGGCTTTTCCTACATCCACATTCGAGACGGTACTTCGAAAAGATCTAATATCTTTCGATTCATCAAAGAGGAATACAAATCTTACAAGGGAACCATTTTCATCCTTGTAAATAGAAAACCAACGAGGGAATCATAGTCTACTTGTCCAAGCGAACACGAGCAAGCTTAAGAGTACTTCCTCATTCCTTGATTCCTCGTACACGAAATTACCTGTCAGGAAGATAATGAACTTCATGGCTTTCACGAGTCATCATAGACTGAGGCTTTCTTGTGATTGCTATTGATCCAGGCTTTATAGCTCACCATAAACCAATCATAATGTTTGATTTTTTTTTGTAGGTTGAACACTTTGACAATATTTTCTTATTAATGAGAAGATGAACCTACTTGATGGGTATATGTGCCAAAGAAGCTCTTATTCATGTTGTTATAGTTCCACAAATGGGTTATTGTAGGAAAAAAAACCTTTTTCTTGTTGTTGATGATGATAATGATGATGAATGAATTATATTTGTTTATAAATATATTGTATATATCGGTCAATTATATTTAGTTGAATTTCTTGTGAATTGGGTTCGACTCGATCACAAAAGATCAAAATTTTAGTTATAGTATAATAGAACAGTTCACATCCTAGTCAGGGAAGTGACATCCTATCGGTAAAGCTATGTGTACAATCTTAATTTATTTATCTTGACTACGGGAATAGGGATGGCAACGGGTCGGGTATGGGGCAGGTTTATCAAAACCCAAACCCGTCTCGTGAAAAAAAAAATTAACCACCCCCGCGACGGGTTAAGTTTTTAAGCCCCGAACCCGTTTAAGTATAACCTCCTAAAACCTGCCCCTCGCCCGCCCCGCGGGTTAAAACCCACAGTTTTTACTTTAAAAAAAAATCTGATTTTGTTGTATAACAAATTAAAATAGTGAGCTTTTAAGCAAATTTAATTTATTAATTTAATCCTTTTCCTGTTGAGGGAAGTTTGTGCTTGAATGTAAGTTCTTCGTGCATCAGAAGGTTATTCACAAGTGTAGGAGATAAATGAACCTACATAAATTCAGTCTTGCTCACCATCCCATCTAAATAAAGTAAATAACTAAAATATTATAATGGATATAGTGACATTATACTAATACTTAACATATCTCCCCAAATCAAGACATAAGAATGAATCAAATAATAATATCCCCTCCCCTGATATTTTGGTCTCTACCTTCTTTCGTGTACTGTGAACCAATTAGATTCACAAAAATAAAAAGTAAATTTTGATTAATCCACCACCCACACCAGCTAATGTAAGCATAGGACATCCAGAATAATAGGTAATAGATAATGCCTAAATTTACCTAACACGCACTTGGATAAAATTGTATTTAGCAGGCCTATGAAAGATGATCATCTTCACCAAGGATAGAAAATAACAAACTTGAAACCTGTAAGGACATTATTTTCATTGCCCGTTATCAATTTAGTATGTCGTATACCGCTACACCGTCGAAGAGCATTCAAGCATCAAAGACGGATCCGAATATCAAGTACTTCAACATTCAAGACTTCGCGAGGTTAATTTTGGTAAGGTTGAGTTTTAATTCCTTAGCATTTCACTTAAAGTGTTGGTATATTTTTATCAAATATTTTCTAAAGATTTTATTCTCGGATACCTTTCCGTAGAAAAATCATAACTAATTCATAAAAGATCAGAAAATGCGAAACTGGCGGCCACGCATTCGTATCGAAATTATATACAATCATGGCCTGAGATCTCGTTTGATAGGTCGTTCGAACGACCTGCCTAGGTCGTTTAAAAGACATAGCTATCTCGCGAGAAGTTATCGCGCGATGTCGTTCAAATGACAATGCCTTTTCGTTCGAGCGACTTCAACCTCGTTCAAGTGACGCGCCGCCTTAAGTTTTTTTTATAAATAGGCTTTTCTAACTCCGTTTTTCATAAGAAGACCTGCATATTTTCAATAGACGGAACTGCTACTGCAGAAACGATTTTTGTCTTCTTCTTTTAGGTTTTAAACCTTTTGTTTTCAATTCACAAAACATCCCAATCTTTTAGTGAATTGTTTTGGAATCCTAGATTCAAGTTTGTTGAAACCTTACCTTTGTGGGGAGAACTCTACAATTGGAGAGCTGTGTGCTATTATGGAGGGAGTCTCTATGAAGTTACTCATGTGGGGAGGATAACCTACACCGTGAAGACTGCGTGTCTAGGACTGCGTGTGAACCACTGCTGATTTCTAGCCGTTACTTTGAAGGTTTGACGAAGGCACCCTGCGTTACTCTTGTAGGCGATCAAGTTGTATGTAAGTCAATGGTCTTGTCAATTTTTCAAAGTTTTAGAAATAAAAGGTTTTGCCCTTTGGGGATTTTTCCTGAATTTGGTGTTCCTAATATTTGATCTTGTGATTGTTTGATTTTCATATATAATTCAAACACTTAGATTCATGTTTTAGGGTTTAACTAAAATGGATTTTTTTTTGAATTCTCATTATTTCGTTGTAGCGATTCTAATAATTGGTATCAGAGTCTGTTGCACTAAGTTATTGCGTTTTGATCCTATTTTTCAAAAAATGGCTTTTGGTGGTTTTGATGATTTTCGATGTCAACTTTTTGAAAATCCTAATTGTAAAGTTGACACAAATTCTTGCTTTATATCCTCTATTAAATGTGACTCTAAGAGGTGTTCTTGTTGTGAGGATGTTGGTCACACGTTAGACGAGTGTACCACAAATTTAAAGAAGAATTTGAATAAACCGGCATCTCATGTTTCTACCCTTAGTGATAGTGATTCTAAAGAAGAAGTTTTTTATGCTTCTAGGCGAGAGCTTCCCATCTGTGTTATTAGTGATGAGAGTGAGGAGGAAGAAGAAGAATTGAGTGAGTTGCAAGGTGCCTACAATAATTTGTATTTTGAATCTTTAAAGACAAAAAAGGCAAACTTGAAACTTAAAGCTGAATTGAAAAAACGTGCTTTAGATAATGATAATACTGATTACTTGATTAAGGATCTTAGGGCACGTGAGGAGATGCTTAAAGAGAAATTAGGATATGTTGAGGGTGAGAGACATAGTCTTCGAGGTGTGATGGAGGCTATGAAAAAGGAGCTTTTAGAATTTGAAGATTATAGACGTTTACTCGAATCTAGGATAGGTGAGCTTGAGAAGAATTTGAGAGAATCAAGTAAGGTGAAATTTGATTTGGAGTCTAGGTCGTAAAAGCTAGATAATATCTTAGGCACGGTCCAAATTAAGGAGGATAGGGGTGGTATAGGCTTCAATGAGAGGGTTACACAAATTCCCAAAGCTAACCCCACACAACCTAGGGTTGTTAAGAGAGAGTCTCCGAAGATTGTTAGGAGAGAGCCACCTAGGATCATTAGGAGAGAGCCACCTAGTCAAATTCGGAGAGATCAATCGAGAAATTTGAGGATAGGGCCACCTTTAGGTAACACTCACCGCTCGATTTACACTTGCACACATTGCGGTAGACAAGGTCATCTTAGGCGCTTTTGTTAAAAGCTTTTAAAAGGACCAAGGCAGGTTAATAGAAGAATAAATTCGATTCCCCACACCCCCACATGTCCTTACAAATCCATTTGAGTTAGAAAATCGGATTTAGAGGCTTATGGTCTATTTGTTCATGATTCTCGTTTGATAGCACGTGATTCACCCCATGTGAGATCGTTTGGTTGATTGTGTTGGATGTTTTGTCATACACTATCTATGCATCATGTTATATTCTTTCTAGTGTCGTGTCTCACTTTGACGTAGCGCAAATTGATTTATTTGTTGCATTTGTGTGTTTCGCTACTATTTTAGCACTGTTTTGGATCTGTTTGACCCTTACAGGTACTGTTTTCACAAAATTTTTGCACTGGGCAAAACTGTATGATTTTCTAGGCATTCTGGGAAGTTTTGGTTTTCTCGTTGAAGCGAGATCTATAAGTCATTTGAGCGACAACTCTGTCTCGCGCAAAGTCGCTTCTCGCGACATGCCCTTGTCGTTCGAGCGATAAAGCTAAGTCGTTTGAGCGATATGTCTGGAATTTTTGCTTCCCTTTCGTTTTTAGTACCTAGTGTTCATATGATTATGTTTTGGTACTACTGGGTTGCTTCTGGATAGTTTATATGCAGATATTCATAATATCCATGCTTAATTGATAGCACTGCATTGTTCGTTTGATCACACACGCTTTGACTGATGATTCATTTGTGTGCTTACCATTTGCTAGCATATGATGATTCTCATGCTGACATTGTATGCCTATTGCTGGATGTATCATTTTGTAGTTATTTTTCTTTTTGAAAAATGCAAAAAGATTTTTTATTTTTTTGAGTGACCATTCATATTTTGTTTTGGTCAAATTTGAAAATCCAAAAAGATTTTTGTATTTTGTTTGAACCTTTTATGAATAAACACTTTGGATGACCGAGTCACAATTTCATTCTATTTATCCATGTGAATATTTGATAGTGTTTTGAGACAATACATCATGTCATCTTTGTGCTTTATAATGTTTGGAGCCATTATGATGTAATTAATGTATACTTCCTACATGTTTGACTCATGATTTCCTTTATTGCACACATGCACGAATTTGTTTGATTATTGTGCTTGTCGTATCACATGTTGGTTGGGCGTTTTCATCTCAATCCTTTCCTTAAAACGAACCAAGTGCAATAATATGAGAGTAATAAAAGTAGTGCATGTAAGATCCATTTGCCCGTGAGGAATTTGTTTTGTTTGAAAAAATGATGAGTGAACACGGGAAAGGGCTATGAGTGAATAATAATCACGTCGTGAAGGTCACCGTTTGAGAAGAGCCCGCACAAAAAATAAAGGCAATAAAAAATGAAATATGCCAAAATTTTGGGCCAATAGGTTTTCTCTAAGTTGAGAATTTAGAACCTCATTAGAAAAATAAAATTGCATTATTATATATGAGGGAGTTTTGGATGGATATATCAATGGGTTTGCACGTCCTTTGAAAAGTTCTCGAAACGGCACTAAATAGTTTGGACGTTATTGGTGTGGAAATCATTTAGACTTTGATTTGTTGATTTGATTAAGACGATGTCATCTAAATTCAACAATTTTACACCTAAGGATATTCTTGATGTTCATTCGTTAGGGATACACGTATTCATCGTGCACATATGATTGATTGAGTTGATTTTACTTATCGAATATGTTCACACCCACATATTTCATTTCCATGACTTGGTTGTTTTAGTATAAATCCATGGTGTGATTTTTGTATCATTATTTTTGCTTTTGAAAGAATTGAAAAAATCAAAAATAGTTTGTGAAATTTTTTGAGTTACACCTTTGCATGCGTGTAGTTTGATTCATATTTGCTATGAACTTTTATCGTGACACTCCATGTGTAGTTTGTTTCTTCTTATCTGTCTATTTGGGGACATAATAAAAATGGGGAGAACGAATTATGATTTTATGGGGGAGTTTGCATTATGGGGGAGATTTGATTAGATTGATTGATTTATTCTTATATCATTTCAAACTCGATGTGCCACGAAGGTATTTTCTTTATCTCATGTGTGTAGGTACGAAGATTGATGATTATTGGATTGCACACCCTGATGAGAAAAGCTTTGAGATCTGTTTTTGAAGACTTTTGAAGAAAATTTGAAGACTTGCAAAATTAGTACCTTTCCATTTTTGGGTTCATGGGGGATATTAGATTTGTATAGGAATTTTAGGTTTTGATAATTCGGATGTTTTTATTTTGTACCGGCATATACATAGGGGGATATTTGTAAGGACATTATTTTCATTATCCGTTGTCAATTTAGTATGTCGTATAACGCTACACCGTTGAAGAGCATTCAAGCATCAAAGACGGATCCGAATATCAAGTTCTTCAACATTCAAGACTCCGCGAGGTTAATTTTGGTAAGGTTGAGTTTTAATTCCTTAACATTTCACTTAAAATGTTGGGATATTTTTATTAAATATTTTCTAAAGATTTTATTCTCGGATACCTTTCCGTAGAAAAATCATAACTAATTCATAAAAATAAGAAAAATATGAAACTGGCGGCCACACGTTTGTATCGAAATTATCTACAATCATGGCCTGAGATCTCGTTTGATAGGTCGTTCGAACGACCTGCCTATGTCGTTCAAAAGACATAGCTATCTCGTGAGAAGTTGTCGCGCGATGTCGTTCAAATGACAATGCCTTTTCGTTCGAGCGACTTCAACCTCGTTCGAGCGATGCGCTGCCTTAAGTTTTTTTTTTAATAAATAGGCTTTTCCAACTCCGTTTTTCATAAGAAGACCTGCATATTTTCAATAGACGAAACTGCTACCGCAAAAAAGATTTTTGTCTTCTTCTTTTAGGTTTTAAACCTTTTCTTTTCAATTCACAAAACATCCCAATCTTTTAGTGAATTATTTTGGAACCCTAGATTCAAGTTTATTGAAACTTTACCTTTGTGGGGAGAACTCTACAACCGGAGAGATGCATGCTATTGTGGAGGGAGTCTCTATGAAGTTACTCTTGTGGGGAGGATAACCTACACCGTGAAGACTGCGTGTTCTTGTGGTATAGCTGCGTGTGAACCGTTGCTGATTTCTAGTCGTTACTTTGAAGGTTTAACGAAGGCACCATACATTACTCTTGTAGGGGATCAAGTTATATGTAAGTCAATGGTCTTGTCAATTTTTCAAAGTTCTAGAAATAAAAGGTTTTGCCCTTCGAGGATTTTTCCTGAATTTGGTGTTCCTAATACTTGATCTTGTGATTGTTTGGTTTTCATATTTAATTCAATCACTTAGATGCATGTTTTAGGGTTTAACTAAAATTGGATTTTTTTTGAATTCGCATTATTCCGCTATAGATATTCTACAAAACCATATACTATTCCACGAAACCAGGGACCCGAAACGAAGAATCCAACATACCACCATTGCACTATTCCCCCTTAAAAACATTCTAATATAAAATAATATTAATTTTCATCTGAAAAAACTCCACCCTTCACCCAACGAAACTATGTAAAGAAAATAATTGGCTTCTTAACAGTATGATTTAGATATTTTTTACTAAAAACCCAAATAAGTTGTAACCTTGAAATCGATATAAAAAACAGATGTATAAGATGTATATATCAGCAAAACAGTTAAGAGATCTAAGTTACGATATTTAAGTTGTAAATCGGTATCCAAAATAGTTACGAGATCTAAGTTGTAACCTTGAAATCAAAATATATATGAACAGATGTATATTTGAGAAGATGACCTTTACAAGATGATAACTCAGACCTTGGGGGTTGGGACCGCCGCTGGCTGCCACTGGGAGCTCCGGTGGAGAAGGGTAGGAGGGACACAAAATTTTTTTAGGGTAAATTAAATTTAGTAAATATAGGTGGTGGTAAGTGTTATTAAGGTAATGTAAGAAGCGTACTTAAGTCAAGTTAAGTATTAAACGGGGTGGGGCAGGTTGTGTATGTAGAGTGGGGTTAAATAAATTAACCACCAACATTCTAATACACTATCCCCACAGATATTATTACGCGCAATTTAATATATTTCGTATACTCCGCATTTGATAAATTACACTAGAAAATACTCTAGTAGTTATTTAATTTGTTCATTTAATATGCCACCACATATATTGTAAGTGGCACCATAAATACAGGACACTTGGTTCCACAGATTACATGACATGTGTCAATCCCACTTGAGGCACTTTTGCTATAAAAGAGAGTGTATCCCCTCATTTGATGGATGATGATCTTGGGGGAAAAGTAAGGAGAGGAAATCTAACTCTCCTCCCCCACGAACCTCTTGAGCTCCATCACGGGTTCAACAGTGACGAGCGGATTTTCATAGTTTCATACGGTATATGGGGGTTTGAGAGGCGGCTAGCCGGATTTGGCACCCCCACGCACCAAAACTACAAAAACTGGGCGTTTGAGAGGCGGATAGCCGGATTAGGCACCCCCACGCACCAAAACCACAAAAAATCGAGCTCTCTCCGACGTATCGTACGGACCCACGAACTATGTAGACTTTGATTCCGCAAAGACAGATACGTAGGTGCAACCAAGTTGCTCAAGTCTAAAACACACTCAACGCGGTGCATCCTCAACTCTGCACTCACATCTTAAATTTGGCAATTCTGCACACGGAGAACTCGACAAGAGTGGAGAAAACACCCCATTTCAGATAAGCATTGCAATATATTTCATTATTTAATTTTCGGTTATTACATGAGATGGCGTGATGCATATTATTAAATCTTAGCGGAAAAAGAATATCATTTACTGATTATTTCAAGGTTTAGTTGAAATTTGACTTCAACATCCGTTTTCATAAAAGACAGTGAATACACCTTATGTGATATAATGCCTATATCGGTTCATAATTATTACAGAAACTAGTTGAGATTAATGAACATGTATATACAATAGATTGTGTCAACTGTACTTGTTGCCGTGTGGATTTGAAAAAAAAAATCCAAAAGAGATATGCCTTGATAAATGTTCATATTAAACAAATATATTCGTACACTTTTGTCAAAGAAAAGATATGAATTCCTACTTTCAAGATACTGTTTATAAGCTTTAAGTCATATTATATTGTGTACTTTATTTTTGAGCCACACAAAAATCATACTCCTATTTACTTTTGAGAGAAGATATGACATAAAGTCATTTATTCTCAAACTATTTAAAGAGTAATGCTAGGGAGACCCACCAAATAGACCCAGTTTCAAACCCACCTACGTGGCACAGTCCATGTAGGAAAAGACTCCCTTATGGCATGAGTTAACCCCCTTATGTGGCATGTCCAACTCAGAAAAAAAAAATCTTTTATTATAAAAAACAACTTTTTGATAAGTTTTTTTAATAAGAAAAAGTTATAAAACAGTTTTTCTAGTTAAAAAAAGCATTTTTAATAGTAAACATATTTTTTTTATAATTTTTTTTAATTTTAATTAAAAAAACATGTTTTATTTGATGTCTTAGATTCGCGATTGATTAGTGTCGCTGGCGCGGACCCATATTCAACAAATGATGTGGGTCCGCATTAGTGGCACTAATCAATCGCAAATCTAAGACGTCAAATTAATTTTTTTTTTAATTAAAATATTTTTTTTTCTAAATAAAAAACTATGTTTACTATTAAAAATATTGTTTTTAATTAAAAAATTATTTTATAACTTTTTTTTTTATTGAAAAAATTTATTTATCTAAAAACTATTTTCTATGATAAAAGATTTTTTTTTTTTGCTGAGTTGGACATGCCATATAAGGGGTAACTCATACCATAAGGGAGTTTTTTCCTACATGAAGTGTGCCACGTAAGTAGATTTGAAGACGTAGTCTATTTGGTGGGTCTCCCTAAGAGCATCCACAATGGTGGATGCTCTGAACGGGTAGTTTACCAATTCAAAAAGTAAGTTTACCTTTCATCAGAAGAACTGTTCTGCAGTAGTGATGGCAAGATGATAAAGGTTTTGTTAGACTTCATTTGTTCGTAGGAGTTCCAACAAATTTCAGATGTTCGTAGGAACTCCTACGAACAAATGAAGTTCGTATGAACGCTTTACAAATTCTCTAGCGGTTCTCTAAATTTAGAGAACGCTGCAAATTCATCTACAAAATTTGTTCGCCTCTACCCACCAATGCAGCTCTCAAAATTTGTAAACATACCCTTTGGCTTGGATTTTAGCATCCCATTGCGGATGCTCTGACCTTACACCTATTTAAAACTTCTTGGTTTCATACATTTACATGCTTATAGAGATGTCAGAACCATTGAAAACCTACAAGCTAAGCCATCATTCATACATGTTCAAACTCCGGTAAAAAACCCGATGAAAATCGATCGATCCCTTCTTACCATTTGGGTGGAGATGGAATGAGAGGAGAAACCCAACTGACTAAACATATTCCACGAACAAATCGACCCACTTTGGGTACCCATTCAAATAGAAAACGAGAGCACTATTAGCTCTGACCCACCTCAGGTAGAAAAATTTGCTCTGGCTGGCCTGTATCACATCGAACCATCGAGCCACTTTGAATTCAACTCAGTCTGTATAACAGAGTATGAAGCTGAGCCATTATGAGAGATCAGATCAACATAACAACTTGGGACCTGCTCAAACTGTTGGATATTATGAATGCAATTACATAAATGGAACTCTTTATATATCTCAAAAATGTCAACTTCAATACAACAATGTAATTTCTGAATAGTCACTATAAAACTTCAAGGCGTGATGTCACTTTCCTAAATACAGTATTTGCCCCACACGAAGAATTTCGGTATACCAACGGGAATCAGCAAATCCGTACTCAAGATACAATGAAGCAATTGCACTGTCTGCAACTTATATATTTGAAGACAGCCCTTGGATGTAGCAGCGAAGAACAGTCAATCAAGTTCTTATTCTGTTTATGTGCACAAAACAGAATAAGAGAATTTGTATCTCCTGAAAATTGTAAGAGAGTAATAGCAGGGTCTGGAAATCTGAAACTGGTTTTTGTTATCAATGTAATTTCGTTTTTAGGCAGCCTTTATTTATAGAAAATGAAAGGCTTTGTCTTCAAGAGTCATGACTATTGAATTAAGTCATTTCCGAACAGGTATGACTGTTAATTACCAACAGTCTTAAGTCCTTTCCGAACAGGTATAATAATACCGAATCGGTTTTGCACGGGTCAATCAAAAAGTGACCGCGCCCGAGCTACCGCGATCCGACCCGGACGAATCCCGGCAACCCGCTACCACTGCGGACACGCGGCGTGCGAAGTGCAAAGTGCACCACTAGCGCCTCTACAGCCCACTGCCCCGCACCCGCACGCGCGCGCGCGCGCGCGTGTGCGTGTGCGTACGGTGCTTCGCACCGTATTGAGGTCTCTTGAATAGCCTCTTAAATGCTAGATGAATTAACTCTTCATCTTCCATTTGTACTTATTAAGTGTACAAATTCTTAACATTTTTCCAATGTGGGACTCAAAGGTTGCCCACCCCTTTTATAGCTTAGTGGTGAGACTTAGCTTTGTACATTTTCCAATGTGGGACACTATCCCCTTTTATATTTGGGTTAGCTTCCCACCTCTTCCTCACACTTCCAATGTGGGACAAGCTCTTAAGGCTTTTACACCCAAAAAACTCTTACTCTCTTATTTTAAAAATCTCCAACACAAACTGCAAAAACCCAGCAAACAAAATCTCCCATCACCGAAATCATACACCACTCGTTTCCGGCCAAAACTACCGTCGGCAGCCATTACAAGCTTTGAGCTTTATAAAACAAATTCAGATTTGAAATGGGTTCATCTTTTTCTTTTACACAAACAAAACCCAGCTCCGAGGATTTAAACCAATTGGGAAATCCATCCAATTTTGTTTGGGTATGTTCTGTGAACCAGCCATGAAAACCAAATGCCCCACCTTGGGGAAAAATCAACCTCTATGTTTTCTAAGCACCTCATGCCGATTGGAGCTCCTCCTACGAACCACTTGGTCGCCATACAGGTACATGTGAACAACTTGACCCCCGAGCAATTAGAACTCTAGGGAACCTTGGGGTGAACCTCCAAACAACTTCGATCTTCGAGGACCTTGACCCCCGAGGAAGCTTGAATTCAAACGTGTTTGAAATCTCCGAACAGGTTGTTGAGTTAAAGCAAGACTATCTCTAGTGATCAAGACGATAAAATTCACTCGGAAATTTTATCAAACACTTGGTGTGTGGAAAACACCCAAGACCTTGTTCCGTAAATGAACTAGTGTGCAAACTCCCAATCAATTCAGTCAAGCATCAATGAAGAGACAACAAGAACATACAAGCAATTATCAAGGCAAAACAACAACGATATATCACGGTTCACCCAAATTTGCGCTACATCCACCAATGATGATTTCTTCATTCTATAGATAAATGGAGGAACCCAAAGGTTATACACACACACACATAATTTATCTCTCTTAGAAAGTCACTCACAACCTCACAAGAACTCACCCTTCAAATGGGAGCTCTACCTCTCTTTAGCTTTGATAATTCTCAAAATAGCTCTCAAACTTGTCCTCCCCCAAAACCTAGAAATAACACTTGTATTTATAGATTTGAGCCAAAATGAAAAATTTGTAAATAAACCAAAACTGAAAAAATAGGAGAGCCAAAATCAACAAACTCCACCTTGGCGATCCTGATGATCCAACCAATCTCTAGAATGCTGAAATTGAACTCGCTTGAAGACCGTCCCACCATCTACCAAGCTAATGCGATTCCCCTAGGCGATTCTCACGATCCAACCAAACTCGGAACACAAACATTAAATCCACTCGAAGATCATACACTCCACCCGACGTCTAACAAGCCAATACACTCCACCCGACGTCTAACAAGCCAATACACTCCACCCGACGCTAAGCCACCCCAAACTTCAACCATGAAGTGAGATACCGCAAGTCTTCACTTCAACACTCCAAACGACTCCACCCGCCGAGGAACCAAGTTCTAAACTAAGAACTCCCCATCTCATGCATCTGAATGCTTTCCATGTAACCATACGGTGAAGCTCGCTCCTCATGTAACCCGGTGAGTACACTCCCACTCAATACATATAGCATACACCTTCTTTACACGAAACATTCAAACACATCAACACCATCTTCCTCCTTGAGAAATTAACCACGGATGAGAGGGAAAATTCCTCACCTCTCACACCCTCCAAATCTCACCCTCGAAAGATGTACCAAGTCTTTGTCAGGAAATACTCTGGTTTGCCAATGCTCGCAAACCCCTTTGCCAAAGCTCACAAAAATAACTCATCGGCCTTCCTTGAACTAGCTACACACACCTCGAATCCATCACGGTCCTACAACTCCTCGATTCCAATCAGCCAATGCATGTGTGCAACTAAACCGAGTCAACATCACCCGTTGGCCTCGAAGGGGGACTTCGATCCATCCCCTTGACTAGTAGGTATTCTCCCATCACTACCGTTTACTCTCGAAAAGCTAACACCCAATGTCTCCGTTTTGTTCACAAACGAGACATGCCTCGAACGTTCGATCACTTGTGCACACCACTTCCCCGTCTTCCTCGAAGTCTGATTTAGACGATGAAACCCCTCTCTCTCCTCTCCCCTCGCTAGGACCATACAACCGCGTGTGACTTTTAATACTACACCCGCCACCGACACCCGGCAACCCTTGGAATCCAAACGGCTAATGGATATCAAATTCTTTCGCAACTTTGGGACATAGGCCACACCACCCAATGTGCGTTCCACCCCATCGAATATCTTGAGTTTTACCATCCTGACACCCTCAATGTCAACCTTCTCTCCCTTAGCCAAAGATATGGAACCTTTTTCATTTTTCGTGAAAGTATCAAAATATTCCCTCTTAGAGCAAACGTGATCCGACTATCCCGAATCTAATATCCAATCATCTTTGGAAATAGAGTTAACCTTGGAGATTGTGAGAAGTTCTCCAAGTTCATCTTGATAATTCGCACTCACTACTGTTGCCTTCTCAGAATCAACCTTGCCCTTAACCTTGTTGTGGCCATCCCCGCCGATCCCCGTCGCGGAGGGAGGAGGAATCCTTCGGGTCCCGCGCGTCCCCTCTCGGGAGAGCGCTTCGGCCGGCGTCGATTTTGTGAGGTGTGAAAAATGTAGAGAGATTTAGAGTCGCCAGTCTATTTTACTCAAAACAGACAAAAGAAAAAAGAGGAAGCCACCCCAAAGGATGGCATCCAAAGACATACTGGTCCGTGCGAAACCAAAATGATTCGAAAAGGGTTCGGAGGCTTAGTTACGAAATGGGAAGGTGTTAGGCACCCATTCCGCCCTTTCGGTCTCTCATGGATATCTGATATTTTCCTTTATGTTTCCCCCCGTGAGATGTGTGCTTGTGTATATATATAGAATGGAGGTAGGAATCCTCGACTTGTATCATGGAAAAGATAAAGCGAGTCATCCATAGGAAGATTATAAAAGTAATATTAAAAAAATAAGATTTACGCGGTTACCCCTACGTTGATCGTTATAAGGGAACGATAACGCATATGAGGTAATGCGTAACTAAGAACAAATATATGTATAATATAAGAAAAATGGATTTAGAGAAAATAGAAAATGAGAGAAAAAGTGAGAGAAAGGACTCGAGTCTCGGGTTTTACACCGAGACGCCTACGTAGCCTATAAAGGCATCAAAGTCCACGTAGTTCGCAAGTAGAACGAGGGGTGGGGTTTAACCCATAAATCCAAATGGAGAAATCTCTTATTTGTGAGTGTGTGTGTGTGTAGAAAAGGTGTTTTAGTTGTGAGAAAAATGTGGAAAAAGTGTGAGAATCCCTACTTGGAATTTATGAGCAAACCCTCTTTTTCTTATTTTTTTGGGTTTTTATTTATATGAAAATAAGAGATATGCAATAAGACTAAATAAAATGTATATTAGGATGTTTGAGATGAGATGATAAAAGTTCTAAGTAATAAAAAAACAAGTTATTGGGAATTTAAGAGAATTTAAGAGAGAGTTTGAGAAAGTTGGACCTTCTTGAAGATCTTGAGCGTGATCTTGAATGTTGGAGAGCAGCCCTTGAGCTTGGATGATGATGGAGAGTGGTTAATTCACCAAGTTTGATGAAGAGGATGATGAAAAGTGAAGGTAAAAGAGGGATTTGGAAGTTGAAATCACGCTGCCTTCGAGAGAGGTTTCTGGGATTCGTTCAGAGAGATTTCTATCAGATCTGGGCTCCCCTTTGAAAATGAGGCCAATGCCTCCTTTTATAACCCCAGGGGACTGCCGATCGGCCTTATCATGGCACTGCCTATCGGCAGGTGCCGATAGCCAGGATCCGGGACCTGCCATTTGGCAGTGCGCTTTAGGCTTTTTCAAAAAATTGGCCGCCGAGGGCAAACCATTGGTCAGAATCGCGCACGGGGCATACTATTGGAAAGGTATTTTAGAGACCTTCGAAAGTCCTTTGGACCGATCTCGAGTTCGGGAGTTTACTTTGGGTCAAATGTGGCTCGGAAGCGTTTGTCGGTCCATTGGACGGGGAATCGCGCGGACGCAAACGGTGCGTTCGTCCGTATGGTAAGTCCGAATCGTGCATGGGGCATACCGTTGGAAAGGTTAGGAGATTTATTTCGACATTCCAAAGAGTTTGACCCAGTTTGGAGAGTTGACTTTGGTCAACTGGGCCCGGGAAGTGCTCGGTGGCTTCCCGGAGTCAAACGGATCGTTCGTCCGCATGGAAAGTCAGAATTGCGCACGAGAGGGATCGTTGAAAAGGGTATTCAGTGCCCTTCGAAGATTCATTCAGCCTCGGTCGAGCTGAAGAGTTTACATAGGTCAAATAGAGCCCGAGAGCTCCCGATGGCCTCTAGGTCAGGTTTCGGAGCAAATGGCGCGTTCGTCCGTATGGTAAGTCGGAATCGCGCACGGGGTGGACCATTGGAAAGGGTATTCAGTGCCCTTCTAAGATTCATTGAGTCTCGGTCGAGATGAGGAGTTTTACTTTGGGTCAAACTGAGCCGGGGGGTGCCCGATTGCTTCCAAGTCAGTACTCGGGACGTGACCTGGGTGTATAGTGATGAAGGGAGGTACTAGGGACCTAAGGAGAGTTAAGGGGTAACAGAATGGGGTGTCTACACTTGTCATTCCACAAAGGACATTCTCGGATCATATGACCCCATTCCCGGCACTTGTAGCATTTCGTCCCTTTACCATCAACACCTCTTGATCTAGACCTACTACCGTCATTAAATCCCCGGTTGGAGTTCCTCCCGCCATTTTGCCCACCTCCGTCTCTCGTCATAAGGCCTTCATTATGGGAATACTCGTCACCTCCACCTTCCTTCTTTCTCATCGTGACATGAGATTGAATATCTTGCACAACCTCGTTGCATCGGAGCGTAGACTTCCCAAACATGAGCGTGGTCACAAAATTCTCGTATGAATCGGGTAATGATGCAAGCAACAACAATGCTCGATCCTCATCAATGAATTGAACATCTATCCGATTCAAGTCATTTATCAAGGCATTAAAAACGTTGATATGCTTCATCATATCCTCACCCTCCTTCATCTCAAGCTTGAAGAGTTTCTTCTTGAGGAACAATTTATTTGATAGAGACTTTCCCAAATAAATCTCTTCTAACTTATCCCACATGCCTTTAGCCGTGGTCTCCTCCATCACGTTATTCAACACATCATTCGTGATAAGCATCTCAATACACAAAGCCTCTCTTTGATCAAGGTCAATCCACTCGCCATCGGTCATGCCTACCGATCGTCCCTCTACCACCAACAATGCTAATTGCAACCTCTGTTGGACAAGAACGCCTCACATTCTTCTTTTTCATAACTCAAAATTGATCTTCTCATCAAAATCCTTCATGTCCGTCTTCATTGAGTCACTCGATCCATAACTCGAATCCCATCTCTTAGAGCCTCCGCTCGCAAAGGTTGATTCTCGAGTACTCTCCACACTTTTCGTCATTTGGAACAAAAACTAAAGCTATGCCAAAATTGATTCAACCTCGAACAAAATTACTGGGCAAACAATGCAACCAAAGCTCTGATACCACTTGTTGCGCTAAAGCAAGACTATCTCTAGCGACCAAGACGATAAAACTCACTCGGGAATTTTATCAAACACTTGGTGTATGGAAAACACCCAAGACCTTGTTCCCAAAATGAACTAGTGTGCAAACTCCCAATCAATTCAACCAAGTATCAATGAAGTGACAACAAGAACATACAAGCAATTATCAAAGCAAAATAACAACGATATACCATGGTTCACCCAAATTTGGGCTACATCAACCAATGAGGATTTCTTCTTTCTATAGATAAATGGAGGAACCCAAAGGTTATACACACACACACAATTTATCTCTCTTAGAAAGTCACTCACAACCTCACAAGAACTCACCCCTCAAATGGGATCTCTATCTCTCTTTAGCTTTGATAACTCTCAAAATAGCTCTCAAACTTGTCCTCCCCCAAAACCTAGAAATAACACTTGTATTTATAGATTTGAGCCAAAATGGCAAATTTGTAAATAAACCAAAACTGAAAAAATAAGAGAGCTAAAACCAACATAGGTATCATTGGAACATCTTCGATCTCCGACGGGCCTGACCTCCGAGCAATTCGACGTCCGAACAACCACCTCCCAACATCCTCGACCTCCGGTTTTGATCTCCGAGAAGCCTTAGCATGCGAACTGCCTCGATCGTCGGGGGGTCTTATATGAAATCATATAATAATTTTCTTTGGGAGATGGGATTTGAATTAAGAATGCACAGTCTATTTGAAGTCCAAGTTTTTACTTTTGTTTTATATTAATAAGGGTATTGAGATAATAAGGTACGCGAGGTACCTATATATCATTCGAGCAGGTTGACAATTAACATTTGGTAAAGGCTATTATTTCATTAAATTCGCATGATATGGTATTTAATTTGGGCGTGTTTTATTTATACCCCCTGAAACATACTTTTCAAGGTTTAAAAATATTTGTAGCCTTACACGAATTTTAGTTGCTCGAGTAGAAAAACATTTATTTTTGAAAAAAGTCATATACCCCTTGAAATTGGGAATATTTTATGTTATCCCATGAGAGACCATTTAAAGACTTAGTACGAGCATGTAGTAGAGCAATCCCGTCAAAATAATAATTTCGAGCAATCATGTCAAAATGACATCCTTCGAACAACCATGCCAAAAATGATATCTTTCGAGTGATCTTATCAAAATAAAATTTTGAAACTTAGCAATTTGTTCAAATCATGGTACCTTGAGCAAGTGCCTCGAGTAGCTTCAGTCTTAGTGCCTCGGGCAACTTCAGTCTTAGTGCCTCGAGTAGACTCAGTCCTGGTGCCTCGAGCAGCCTTATCCTAGTGCCTTGATCAACCTTGTCCTAGTACCTCGACCAGCCTCGTCCTAGTGCCTCGACTAGCCTTGTCCTAGTGCCTCGACCAGCCTCATCCTAGTGCCTCGAGCAACCTCATTCATCGTAGCTCTGGATGCCTCATTCACGATTGCTCGGAGGAACCTCCTGAACGATCGCATCCATGGTCCTTTAGAATAACTTTTTGCGTTACCTTGTATTCGATTTATGCTAAAATATGATTTAATCACATTGTGATATTAATTACACGAAAAAATTCAAGTCTGATATTTATTATTCACCTCGAGGTGACTCAACATGCTTATTGACTGAATTATTCTGCATATGACTTAAATAGATTCCAAAACTTCTAAGTTTTCTCAGCTTTGATAAAATAGCCACTACACCAAATCTGCCCATTTGTCAAGGTCATTGACCTTGACAAATCCACCTTGTCAAGGTCAATGACCGTGACATTTTGAGGCGAGACAACTTTTTTTGTCACGGTCATTGACCTTGACAACCTTGACAAAAACACGCATTTTGTGTCACGGTCGTGTCAAGGTCAAGGACCCTTTTTAAAAAATTATCACGGTCATTGACCGTGACAATTCTGGGCAGAATTAAAAAAAAACTGCTGGGCAGTATGGCCACTGCCACTGCCCAGCAGTATATTTGTACCTGTTATAGCAACGTTGTACCTGTTCCAAACATCATATATCCGAACAAACTAAAGATAATGCAAATATATATTCAAATAAGAAACTATTTAAAAAGAAACAACATCACCATCATTTTATCTCAAATCTATAAACTATTTGCATGGAAAAGAGATTTTGTACCGCGACGCTCGGGAACACCTCCTTATCCTTCCCTTCTCGTCCGAATAGCCACATAAGTATAGAGCATATGTGGCCTACCCTTAGGGCCACTCCCTGTCCCCTGAATTGAAATAAAGTAAAATTAGTATCCGCCCCTCAAATATAGATAAATATAAATCGTAATTGAAATCGAAATCGAAATTGACATATAAATATAAATACATTACCTGTAGTGTTAATCAAACAGCTAACTTGAGCTCATATGGCACCTCCTTCCAACTAATGTATCCCGGGCAATCGTGTCAATTATAATTCTCTTCATATCTAAACACTAAGAAATACCATAATCCTATGGAGGTATGCGTTGCAAATTCCTTCCAACCGTTGTGTAGCCAAAAATCAGCAGTTGAAGTTGTCAACTCCACCTTTGAATGGTCTCCCATGTTTTGCTAGAAGTTCCAAGTGGTGGGGTATGGAAAGTGGAATTGACAACTTCAACCGGTGATGTTTGGCTACATAACGGTTGGGAGGAATTCGCAGAGCATCGCTCCATAGGATTATGGCATTTCTTATTGTTCGGATAGACGAAGAGATTCAGTCTCCTCTCCACAAATAGGACACCCCAAATAACTATGTACTAATCACCTATTAAAGGTAAAAAGCGTATATTCATGGATTAGTATAAACAAAACTTAGATGTAGTTGGAATATTTATGTATTAATCTCCTCTCCACACACGCACACTACACAAGAGTGAAAATGATAATGTGCAGATCAAGTAAAAGCATTAAAAATGGATGTTTCGGTACAAATTGAAATATTTATTACAAATTGAAAAATTGTTTCAAATTCGGGTTATCATAAAAAATGGATTGATATTCGGTAGGAGCAGCCAAGTCATCCACACTACTATTTAGACGCCTTGGCGCGTGTTGGACAATTGACCACGGCTCGTTGTTGATATACTCCGAGTAAAACACTTGCTTAACCTTTTGAAATGCACAAACAAACGGCTCATCGCTCACGTGGTCGTTGCTCTTCAACTTGGACAAGTCAACCATGATCAAATTGGTGACAGGATCAACTTTACAAGCATTTTTATCCTCAACTCTTACCCATTCACAGTAAAATACAACCTCTTTGAAGCTTATATAATCCAATTCAAATATATTTTGGATTACACCATAGTAAGTCATTTCAGCTTCAACGAGGTTTTTATCTTTTGCGCTCGCTCGAAAGAAAGTAAGAGCCTTGTATGAAATTCCCGAGTTCTGTACATTTGTACTTTCCTCGTACACTTTAGCGCCGAAAATGTAACCGTTCAATCGATATTTTTTGTACTCTTGTGCCACGAACAAGGGTCCAGTGGCTAGACGAGCAAGCCTTGATGTCGCATCACCCATCTTTAGGAGCTGAGAATATAGATAAATTAATTATATTAGTGGTAAAATTTGAGTGTAATGTAACGTTATATAACGACTGTTTTCATTGTAATTACCTCTTGTGTCAACCATAGCCTAAATTCGCTGTCTGATTGTACCACTATTTTTCGTCTTTTATTGTTCTCACAGGCTTCATATTTACTGCATATTACAAAATTAATCATGTATAAAATAATCTAAAATAATGTTAAACATTATAATATTTGAAACTTACTTTTTCCATTCTTCGACATCTTCATGTGTGTCAAATAGATAACGAGCTACTTGTTCATGTTGCAAACTCGTTAATTTCACTCGTTTTCCCATCACATTACCACCATCATCGAGGAATTCATCAGTGTCATCAACGCTGGTCGAGTCAGTCATATATTCCCGAGTATATATTGATGACTCCACGGTGATGTATTCCTCTGCAATTGATCCTGCAATATATCCCGTATTCTTGACGTAATCTTTAAAAACTTTCATCAATCTTTCAAACGGATACATCCACCGATATCTAACTGGACCACAAAGAAGTGCCTCGTCGCATAGGTGTACCAACAAGTGAACACTTATGTCAAAGAATGCTGGGGGAAAGTACTTCTCCAATGCACAAATCGCTTCGTTCACAGCCAATTTTGCGGCCACTATGTGTTCTCGATTCACTACCTTCTCACACAAGAGGGAGAAGGTAATACTAATTTGCATAATAGCCCTACGCAAATCCTTGTGCTTGGAGAAACAATGCTTAAACAATAGAGGAACCAATTGCATGATCACATGCCAATCGTGGGACTTACACTTATGTAAATCATGAGTAACATAATTCACAATCCTTTGCAAGTTGGACGAAAAAGTAGATGGGCCCTTCAAATTATATATTGTGTCTAGAAGCACCTTCCTTTCCTCACTCGTCAAAGTAAACGCACCAGGGGGAATTACTGTCCTTCCCCTACTATCTTCTTTCAACCATAGTTGTGGTTTAAGTTTTAACGTTTTAAGGTCTTTTCGTGCATTTTCTCCATCCTTCGAATGACTCCCCCCAAGGAAAGTACCCACAATATGTTCAGCGAAGTTCTTCTCTGCATGCATCACATCCAATACATGGCGCACCGGGTTTTTCTTCCAATAAGGCAAGTCAAATAAAATTGACCTCCGAGACCATGCCTTTCTTATCTCAGTTTCATTCCCAGTTGGGGTCTTCTTATGCTTGACATTCTTAAATTTGGGATTCTTACCTGGCATATTTGGGCCACATTTAGAAGATTTACTTTCAATTTCTGAACCCGAAAGTTGTCTCGGCGGTAGCCTATGTTCAGCTCCGCCCAATAAAAAATTGGAAGCTTTCTCAAATCTGAAACTATGAGCTGGGGATAAAAACCTCCTGTGGCAATGGTATACATTTTTTAAGCTGGAGGATAGACGAAGAGATTCAGTCTCCTCTCCACAAATAGGACACCCCAAATAACCATGTACTACACATCCGGATAATGTCCCATAAGCTGGAAAATCATGAATTGCCCACATCAACATAGCTTTCAGCGTAAACTCTTCTTTTCTAAAAGAGTCAAATGATTGCACACCCTCTTCCCACAACTCATATAATTCTTCTACCAAAGGAGCCAGGTAGATATCAATGTCTTCACTTGGTGCCTTTGGCCCATGTATCAATAAAGCCATCATTGAAAATTCAGGTCTCATACACTGTGAAGGAGGGAGGTTGAGTGGGGCTAGGATCACTGGCCATACACTCTGATTGGTGCTTAGATTTCCAAATGGATTGAAACCATCTGTTGATAAAGCCAAACGAATGTTGCGTTGTTCTTGAGCAAAATCGGGATACTCATAATTCATCCTCCGCCAGGCAGTAGAATCAATAGGATGACGCATGATATTACCCCCTACTTCTGCCCTAGCATGCCAAGTCATTGCCTCTGCAATCCATGGTACTGTGAAAAATCGCTTTAATCTAGGCCCAACGGGAAAATATTTCAATACTTTTTGAGGCACTTTTGAGCTTGTGCCTTCCTTACTAGTAGATTGGATATATCTAGGTTCATCGCATACCGGACAACGATCGAGATTTTCATACTCCTTTCGGTATAGTATGCAGTCATACACACAAGCATGAATCGATTTATACTTCATTACCAAACCTTTCAAACTGTTCTTCATAACATGATAGCTATTTGGAAGTGTATTCACCTTGGGTAATAAGCCCTTCACCCATTTCAGAATTCCCGTCACGCTATTGCCAGACAAACCGTACTGCGTCTTCAAACTGTGCAAACCAACCATGGCATGTAAAGTTGTTTGATCTTTCTCACAGCCAGAGTATAACGGTTGGGTCGCCTTAAATTTTAAACTTTGGTAGTCATCGTCAAGTTTTATCGTGTTATCTTCACGAGCACTTGAATCTTCTACATCATCAGTAACCTCATTCTCCTCAGCTTCATAAACTCCGTACGCATCATCAACTAAATCCTCTAACATATTATGATCTACGTCGTCCCCTTCTTCATCTATTCTACTTGTTGAAGGTTGTTGTGAAAGTTGGTCAGGGACAAATGGAACTTTCAATTCACCGTGAAAACTCCAAAATCGATAACTATCTTGCATACCCGATCTTAACAAATGTAGTTCAACTGTTTTCCACTCAAACACCTTACCATTCTTACACCTAGCACACGGACACGAAAACTCTTCATCATTACGACATCTCTTTGCATATTTCACAAATTCGTTAGCACCTCTGCGAAACACATCCCCCATTCTATTAGTCTCACCCATCCACTCTTTGTATTTCGGATATCCCATCACAGCTACCACAACTAAACACCTATTAAAGGTAAACAAAACTTAGATTTATAGTATGTTTTATTTAATTATCCCATCATTTAATTATCCTATTAAAGGGTAAGTGGTCCTATCCCATTCAAGAATGCATTTTTCTGTAATATACTTAACAGCTCATGCACATTGTTACGATTTGAAAAAAATTCGACAGCATATCCCCTTAGTTCTCCAAGTACACGACGTAGATTGGCAGGTGTGAGTGTTATTTCAATTGGTCAATTAAAATAACAGTCACACTTGTCAATCTAGTATGTACCCAGAGAACATTAAGATACGATTGCAGAACTTCCTCCAAAAGTAACAACTTTAAGCCAATAAGAATATTATACAGAAATTATACAGTCTCAAACTGTCCAAACGGGACAATTCGAGAGATCTCATTACAGGGGTAATGACTCTCGAACGGGTCTAAGGGTTATTGAATGCGTACGCATAAGAACTAGAATGCTAGTATCTATGCGCACTATATTTAATTTCAAGTATGTTTCATATAATGGGTTAATTCAAATACAAAAATAAATTCATGGGTTAATTCAAATACAAAAATAAATGCATGTATTGACCACATACACACACACACACACACTATCTAAGCTGTTCTATAGGTATAAAAACAATTATTATCCAATTATTATCCAACTATTATCAATTATTTATTTTGAATGTAAATAATATTCAAAACCCCACCCACCCCCACCCCCTCCCCCTCCCGATGTTTATTATCCAATTATTATCCAACTATTATCAATTATTTTTAAAATTGATGTCTACTTTTAGTGTTGTGTATACCCCACCCCCTGCCCCCCTCCCCCACCCCCTGCCCCACCACACACCACCACACACACACACCCCACCCCACCCCCTGCCCCCCTCCCCCACCCCCTCCCCCACCACACACCACCACACACACACACCACCCCAACCCCTGCCCCACCACACACCACACACACACACACACACCCCACCCCACCCCCTGCCCCCCTCCACCACCCCCTCCCCCACCACACACCACCACACACACACACACCCCACCCCACCCCACCCCCTTCCCCCTCCACCACCCCCTGCCCCCTCCACCACGCCCCACCCCCTACCCCCACCCTGCCCCACCCTGCCCCACTCCCTACCCCCACCCTGCCCCACTCCCTACCCCCACCCTGCCCCACCCCCACACACGCACACACATACACACATATATATATACACATACACACATAAATATACACACAAATATATATATATATAAATGGAAGAGAGAGAGAGAGAGAAAACCGACCTGAGAGAGAGAGAGCAGCGTCGAGAGAGAGAGAGAGAGAGGGAGGGAACGGCGCGGAGGGAAAAAAGAGGGGGGATAGGGTTTTTGCTGCGAACATTGTCACGGTCGTGTCAAGGTCTTTGACCGTGACAAGTATTTATATTATTGTCACGGTCAATGACCGTGACAATTAGTTGTCACGGTCATGTCAAGGTCAATGACCGTGACATAAAACGCATGTTTTTTATCACGGTCATTGACCTTGACAAGGCTGGCCGGCTGAAAGGTGACAATTTGCCCATTTTGGTGTAGTGAGCAAGGGCATGAGATAAATATCTCACCACATGATATATATACGAGATAATTATATTTAAGTCCCATTTGTCGGGTCAACATTCATATAAGTCCTATTGACTTTTCAACAATCCTATAGGCCCTATTCTAACTTTTTAGGAATTTTTTTCACAATTTTACCCTTTTATAACTAATCATCCGTAACTTCCTTTAGGAAGTTACATAAGTGGTTGGACTTTTTTTTAATCTTTAAATGACCATAACTTTTGATTCACAAATCCGTTTTTTTTGCAAAATTACTATTTTTTAAATCTGCTCGATGAGATCTATCAAACAAGATCCATGAAGGCTATAAAATTCCAAAGAAAAAAATTTACACAAACAACAAACTTTACTGTATGTACTAGAATATGAAATAGTTTTATATATGTGACATTTTCACAAACAGATAGTAACATTTATTGTGGTAATATTACACACTATGTATATTGTGGGTACTTGGAAATTAGAACTATGGGCCTGGATGAGTAGCCCAGTCCCGGCGGCCCAAAGTCCAGGCCCTTCATCTTTTATATTGATCCGGTCTCCCCCCACGATCCCATGAAGGGAAGTTATAGGGGAGATGGGAAATATGGAGGAACCCATCACCTCCACGCACCTACATGTAAATGTATATATTAAACCCTAGGTCCGGGACAAAAGGACAAGTTGTATTCTCTGTAATCACTCTCCAGAGTATATAGAAATAATACTGACTGCACCACCTTGGACGTAGGCACATCTTTGTCGAACCACGTACATCTTTTATTATGTTATTGACATTTTATATTCCTTATTCTTCCTTGGTAATTATTTCTCTTGTATTTATTTGTGTTGCATAATAATTGTCACCATAATTGGCGCCGTCTGTGGGAATCGTTCATCTTTCCCTGAGAAGAGCCCACACCAAGAAAGGAGTTTAAGATGTCTGGTCACAGCAGCAATGCCCCTCAACCAGGAGATATTCAAGAGCCACCTGCTCCTCGCAGGATTAGGTCTGAAGTCCGGCGTTCAGATCAGAGAGCTCGCCCGGAAAGGCCAGCCTCAGAGGAAAGTCAGGGACCAGCAAGGTCCACACAGATATCCAGATTAATTGATGCATACGAGGCAAGGCTCCACGAGTAGAGGGAGTCTTCTCGCAGATACGAGGCTGAGAATGCTCGCTTGAAAAGAAGACTGGAAAGACTGGAGAGAGAACTACGTCCTGATACCAGGAGACGCCCGTATCGCACTCCTATCCCTCAGGCGAGCAAGTCTCGCAGCCGAGGAAGGAGCCCTAGGCGAGAATCTCAAAAGGTCGAAGGTGGCGAATCAGACGACCACCTCCGCGAACAGCTGCGAAGAGCTCGCCGCTACCAGAGCCCTGCTCGCAGCGACGAGAACATACGAAACCTAGTCCGCAGAGAGATGGACCAACATCCTGTTCGCCACGGAGCAAGATCAACCAGAGAACTCGTGAGGAGATCTCTCAAAACCCAGATGAAGTCACCCTTCACAAGGGAAATCGAAGAGGAAGAGGCTCCCAAGAAATTTTCCATTCCAAGGTTCAAGATTTACGACGGGAAAACTGATCCCATCGATCACATCAGGCAATATCGACAGGCCATGACTCTTTGGAATCACCGAGATGCCCTGATGTGCCGCATTTTTCCCTCGATCCTGTATGATGTAGCACATAAGTGGTTCGAAAGGCTCCCCCACCGTTCGATCAAGAATTTCAAATCCCTAGACGAACTCTTTACGGCCCGATTCATTACCAGTAGCTCCCACCCTAAAAGGATGGATGCTCTGCTAACAATGAAGAAAACGCCTCAAGAAACTCTACGAGACTAAGAGAAAAGGTATTGGGAGTTATTCAACGGGATCGAGGACTGCGCGGAGGAAGTGGCAGTGGCTTCCTTCAAAATTGGGCTTCCTAGTTCTTCCCTCCTCTACCAGTCCCTGACAAAGAAGGAAGCTATGACCATTGACGACCTAATGGCCCGAATCGAGAAATACGCAAAGGTGGAAGATGTCACCCGCCTTAATGCAGGAGAAAACGGTCGAGCTAAGCTCACTACCAAGGGGAGTGAGAAAACTAAGAACCAGAAGAAAGGAGGAAAGAGTGGGGGAAAAAATGGCTCCAAGAACGGAGGAAACCCTGACGCGTCGAAAGCATTCCAGGCGGTCAACACAGTCTTCAAAGAACCAATTTACAAAATTCTCGCAAAGATCAAGGATGAGCCGTTAATCAAATGGCCTCGAAAAATGGGAGGAGATCCCTCGAAGAGAAACAACGAATTAAGACGCGCTTTCCACAAAGAGGGAGGACATAAGACCGAGCACTGCAAAGCTCTTAAGTCTCACCTCGAGGAGTTGGGCCAGTCTGGGCACTTGAACGACTTTATGGAAAAGAGGGCAGAGAAAGTGGCTTCCAACAGAGAGGCGAGACCCGACAACGTACTGGAGGACGATGCTGGACATGAGTTCGCAGTAATCCACGGAGCATCTGACATCAAGCAGATACAAGGGAACTCGGCTCGAATGGAAGTGAAAAAACTTACGGCGGTGATACAGGCCTTTCAAATTGATCTAGCAAAGTCCCAGTCAGGAAAGCGTCGAAGAGCAGAGGACGCCAACTATAACAAGCATATTGTTTTCACAGATGAAGATCTGGTGGGAGTAAGGACCCCACATCATGATGCTCTGGTCATTACACTCAGGATAGCCAACTTTGACGTTGACAAGTTGCTCGTCAATCAAGGAAGCTCATTCGAAGTAATGTACCTCGACCTATTCAGGAAGTTGAAGTTGAGCGTCGCCGACCTAAAGGAAGCCACTGTTCCTTTGGTCGGCTTCGCTGGAAAAATGACCATGCCCCTGGGCAAGATAGTACTGCCAGTACGTGTTGGAAACATCTCTTGACATCGACTCACCGTACCAGGCCATCCTCGGCAGGGGATGGCTTCATGCGATGAAGGAAGTCTCCTCGACCTACCATCAGAAGCTCAAGTATGTAACCGAGCATGGAGTAATGGAGATCCACGGCGACCAAGCGATGGCAAGGAGGTGCTTCATAGCAGCCATCCGACCAAAGCCGGAGAAGAAGGCCGATCAACCCAGCAAGAAACATGAAGAAGGTGAGACACCTTCCAAATAGCAATTAAAGTACGGAAGACCCGGAGTAGAGGACACCAGGCTCCCCCCCTCCGAGCGCGTCGTCGAGGACCTGGTAGAAATTATGGTCGAAGATGGTGACAGTAGCAGAGTCTTCTTGATAGGAGCATGTCTCACCGACGAAGAGCAGAAGGAGTTGACGACCTTGCTGAGGTGCAACATAGATGTTTTCGCATGGGAACCATACGAGCTGCCTGGAATCGATCCTAGTATGGTCTTCCATCAGCTGCACGTCGACCCCACATTCAAGCCAATCACACAGAAAGCACGGCGAACTGCACCCGAGAAGGCTAAAGCGATAGAAAAGGAAGTCGAAAAACTGCTGGATGCCGGATCCATACGGGAAGTGCAATTCCCCAAGTGGTTATCCAACCCAGTAGTAGTTTCGAAGAATAATGGAAAGTGGAGAGTTTGCATCGACTTCACCGACCTCAACAAAGCATGCCCCAAGAATAGTTTCCCTCTCCCAAAGATAGACCAACTAGTAGACACCACTGCAGCTCACGAGCGAATGAGTTTCCTGGACGCGTACTCTGGATATCACCAGATCCACTTGTACGCCCCAGACCAGGATAAAACGGCTTTCATCACGACAGTTGGGTTATATTGTTACAAGGTCATGCCTTTTGGGCTCAAGAATGCTGGGGCAACCTATCAGCGGATGGTTACTAAAATGTTCAAAGATCAAATGGGAGACACAATGGAGGTCTACATCGACGACATGCTCGTTAAAAGCAAGAAGAAGTAAAATCACCTCTCGGACCTAACAAGTACCTTTGAAGTCCTCAGGAAGTACCGAATGAAACTTAATGCGAGTAAGTGTTCCTTCGATGTCCAGTCAGGAAAATTTCTTGGGTACTTGGTCAGCAAGCGAGGCATAAAAGCTAATCCAGACCAGATCGATGCAATCAATAGAGTGAAACCTCCTCGCACAGTCCGGGACGTGCAGAAGCTCACTGGAATGCTCGCTACCTTAAATCGTTTCATTTCCAAATCCTATGAGAAGTGCAAGCCCTTTTTCCAACTCTTAAAGGGGAGTAAAATGATAGAGTGGAGCCCAGTTTCTCGCGAGCATTGGACGAGCTCAAGTCCTGCCTAAGCACTCCACCATTGCTTATCATACCACCGCAAAAGGATTCTTTATACCTGTACCTCTCCGTATCCAATCACACTGTAAGCTCGGCGCTAATATGCGAGGTTGCAGGGATCTAACACCCCGTCTATTACGTGAGCAAGACCTTGTTAGACACCGAAAAAAGGTACCTACCATTGGAGAAGCTCGCCTTTGCCCTGGTAATAGCCTCGAGAAAGCTGAAGCATTATTTCGAAGCTCATACTATCATCGTCCTTACATTGCACCCCCTCAAGGCGGTCCTAAGGAAAGCGTATTTATCGGGAAGATTGTCTAAGTGGTCAGTCGAGCTCGACTAGTTTGACATCCAATTTCAACCAAGGACAGCTATCAAGGGACAGATCCTTGCTGATTTCATAGCCGAATTCACGGTCGAAGAACTCTCCGACCAGCCTCAGCCAACAAAGCAAAACAACCAAGCAACAGTGGAAAACTGGAAACTATTCGTTGATGGAGCCTCTAACTCAAAGGGGGCAGGGGTAGGCATTGTTCTCATCACTCCAGAAAACACAATCCTTGAGCAAGGAATCAGTCTGGGATTTGCAGCCTCTAACAACGAAGCAGAGTATGAAGCCCTAATAGCAGGTCTCCAAAAAGCGCAAACTCTGGGAGCAAAATATTTGCAGGTGTTCGGCGATTCGCAACTAGTCTCCAACCAGATAAGTGGAGATTATAATGCGAAGGATGAAAGAATGGCAGCCTACCTCGCCTTGGTGAAAAAATTAATGACGAGCTTCGAGGAGATCAACATCCAGCAGTTTCCTAGGGGGCAAAACAGTCATGCTGATGCCTTAGCAGCCCTGAGTTCAGCAGTTGATTCTAGCCTTAAAAGGGTCATCCCCATCGATTTCCTCATTTGTCCGAGCATTAACCACAACAGCAAGCTGCCAAACGTGGAATAAATACTCCAGGTGGGATTAGCCCCCAGCTGGATGGACCCCTTAAAAGACTATTTAAAGGAGGGAACACTCCCAAAGGACAAGAAAACTGCCCACCAGATAAGAGTCAAAGCTGCTCGCTTTCACTTATCCACAGGGGGTGACCTGTATAAGAAGTCCTTCTACGGACCCTATCTTAGATGCGTCCATCCGGGAGATGTCGAGCAAGTGCTGCACGAGCTTCACGAAGGAATCTGCGGAGGTCATGTCGGAGGAAGGTCTCTAGCCTTTTGAGCAATGAAGGAAGGCTACTGGTGGCCATATATGCAAAAGGACTCCGCAGTATATGTCCGTAAATGCCTGAAATGCCAACTCCACGCTCCTATGGTCCACCAACCCGCCAGCGACCTAAAATCCCTGACAAGCCCATGGCCCTTCGCCCAATGGGGAATGGACATCGTGGGACCACTGCCCACCGCTGCCGGCAATCGTAAATACGTGTTGGTCGCAACTGACTACTTCACCAAAAGGGTCGAGGCAGAACCATTGGCGAACATTCGTGATGTTGATATGATAAGATTCATATGGAGGAATATAATCACTCGATTCGGAATCCCCAGAACCATCATCACTGACAATGGGACACAATTTGAGAGTGGCCCCTTCCAGGATTTCTGTAACGAACACGGTATCAGGGACCACTTCAGTTCGGTGGCATACCCTCAGAGCAATGGACAAGTAGAAGCTTCCAACAAAACTGTGATCGATGGATTGAAGAAGCGGTTAGAGCGAGCCAAAGGCGCATGGGCAACCGAGCTACCCCACATCCTATGGGCATACCGAACTACCCCTCGACGAGCAACAGGAGAAACGCCATTCTCACTAACACATGGTATGGAAGTAGCCATCCCACTAGAAGCGGGATTGCCAACAATGATATCCGACCTTGTCGAGCAAGGACAGAATGATGAGACATTGCTCGCTGAACTCGACCTGGACGACGAGCGTAGAGAATTTGCCTTGGTAAATCTTGCGAGCTATCAACAACAGCTCGCAAAACACTACCACAAAAGGGTTAACCCAAGAAGATTCCAAGTTGGGGACTATGTTCTAAGAAAAGTCCTGGGCAACGCGGTAAAGTCATCAGACGGCAAGCTAGGCCCAAACTGGGAAGGACCCCTTAAAATAACTAAAGACGACCTTCAAGGTGCCTATCATTTGGAAACAATGGAGGGCAGAGAGATACCACGAGCATGGAATGCAACTAATCTCAAGAAATTCTATTTTTAGATTCTCAAGGAATTCTATTGTTGAATCTTTTTCTTGTATTTGTTATGCGAAAGGACAGTTCATTTCCCTTATCACTAATGAAAGTCTCTTAGTTGATTACTCTCTGATCAGTAACAGTTGCATTTTATCACACATCCTTTCCAAATCACAGGCACGATGGTCGATATATCAGGAGAACACCCCTCCTCAGGTCATCGTCATGAAGCACGAAAGACCTCTTAGCATTGCCCCTGGCAATATATAAAGCCCTACAGAGTATTCTTAGGCATCAAACCTACTTTGGTGGAACAAAATACTGATCGGATGAAGACATCCAATACCAGGTGTGTCCTCGCCAATTGCCCTACTTAGGCCTAAGGGAGTGTGACGACACAACCTAAAAGGTAAAGTGGGGCACAATGGTATTTTGGTATTATACTGGACTGGGGGGACACTTGCATGACAAAACAACAAGGATTATGAAGCAGCAAGAATATAAAAAGATTGGATGAACACGTTTAGTCGGCAAAATTGCCCAAGACACGAACTTTTCATTAATCTCTTATATTTACAACAATGATAATTCATGTTTAGTCGGTGAAGCTCACCCAAAGAATTTACATTATCGAAAGTACTAAAGAATAACAACTTGCAAAATCTCAAGGAGGTGGAAGCCTCCGAACAAGATAATCTGCCACTCTAGCTCTTCTTTCGTCATCAGGAGCAGGGGCTAGCTCTTCCACGACCTCATTTACGTCCAACTCCAATAGTTGTCGAGGAATAGCATCGATGGGGATCCATTGATCATACCTCCTAAATGGATTGGGCATCATAGTGGAGGAGGACATCTCGTGACGATACCATAACACCGATTTCCTCGGGACCTGCAGCTCTTTCAGGGCACTTAACCACCCTCTGATGAAAGAAAGTTCCTCGAACTCAGATAGTCTTGTTGGAGCATCTAACCAGCCTTGATCATAACCATCAGCCCACGCTTGTCGAGGAACTTTCTTGAATAAATGCCGCAGTCAGGTAACGTCCCTTTGAAGCCCAGCAACAATTACATATGCTCGCCGGACATCATCGCGGAGCTCTTCCATCTCCCTATCACGATGTTCTTCGGCTTCCCTGTTCCTGCCCCTGGTGCCCCTACCAGCTCGCGGAAGGGGAGGACGAGTGGAACCTCGCGGCATAGGAGGAGTATATCCAGCTCGCGATGACGAGGAGCCTTGCAGGACTGTTGAAATAGTGCTCAGTGCATGCTCCTTAAGCTTTAAGACTTCCCTCCTCAGATCTTCATTCTCCTGCTGCAGGAACTCCCCAACTTGGTTGATCTCGGTGGCCTCTAGTAACCTTGCTCTCAGTACACTGACTTCCTCTTGCACTGAGGCACCGATGTCTTCCATTTCCTGGAGCCTGTCCTTCAGCTTAGCCACTATCTCGGACTGCTCCTTATATTTCTGATTCCTAGACCTAAGTGACTTACAAAGTTTAACAAATGCCTGGCAAACTTCAGGGCTTGCGTTAGGACCAAGGGTCCTGCTCAGTTGGGAAGTAGCAGGAATGTAATCATCCACATCAACCAACTATAAGTAAAATAAAGATAGAGGGGAGAAAGAGATCAGCACAAGCAAAAGTAGAGCCTTTTTATTTCATCAATAAAAGTCAAGTACATCGAGCAGAAACTGGGAAAATTATAAGCAAAAGTACAAAAATAGTCCGCAAAGCAGATTAATTATCAACCTCAGGCTGCCCAGAGGTGGATGGCTGCTTCCCCATGTCAGCAGCAGCAGAGGCATCCCCCTCTGCAGGGATGCCCTCAGTCGCCTGGGCAGGACAAACACCGGCAGGAATTGACTGATCAACACCCTCGATGGCTGGGGCAGGAGCTTCCTCGTCCACAGTTGGCTTCGGACCCGGGTCATGCTCGTCGAACAGAGGAGACTCAGCATCAACACCAACAGTTAAAAGAGCCTTGTTCCAGCCCTTCTTGAAGTTCAGACGGCTGATGTAGCCTATCTGAACCTCGGCATCTTCGTAAGAAGCAGTCCACCCGGAGTTGTATGAATCCTCCTTGATGGTGGCTACCTGGGACTCTTTCTCCTTTAAATGCTTGGTCAGAACCTTGTTCTCCTCCACGAGATCCATCTTGCTCGAGCATACTAAGTCATAGGCCTGCCTCAGCTCGTTCAGCTCCTTAACTGCCGAATCCCTCTCTCGATTAGAGTTGACGAGGGCCAGATCAGAGGAAACTCGAGCTGCGTCAGCAGTCTTTAAGTCAGCCTCCAGTTGAGAACCCCTGACTTCCAAAGCGGACTTCTGCTGCTCTAGCTCGCCGTTCCTTCTCACCAGCTCGTCGCCAGAGCGATAGAGCACGGCGAAGTCAGTCACAAATTACAAGAAATAAAGAAGAGATCAAGAAGGAGAAGCAACTAAAACTTGTTAAAAAATTGAAAAATGGAGAGGATCTTACCAAGGCTAGCCTCTGGCTAGCTTGCAGGGCCAATTGATCAGAGACCCCAGCGCCCTCTGGCGATTTGCAGGGAGAACTGCCCTCTCGAGCAGCGCAGGAGCCAGCTGAGGAGAAATGGCAACTGAGGCCCCCTCGGGCAAAGCAGACACCGGGACCAAGGCTTGCCCAGCCTTTGTCCTTGACTCCATCTTTCTCCTCTCTTCCTCTTTCTCCTTCTCCATTATTTTCCTCTCCTCTATTCTCTTCTTTTCCTCCACCTTCTTTCTTTCCTCCTCCTTTTTTCTCTCCCTCTCTTTCACCCGCTCTTCCTATCTCCTCTTCCTCTCTTGTTCCTGAGAAGAAGACCGAGAACCAGTAGCCACGACCCCAGCAGTAGATTTTTATTTCTTTGACCTTTGTGCAAGAAGCGCGTGGTCCTCCTCCTCATCATCTCTGATCAAGTTCTTTCTTGGAGGCATCTCTTCACCTGAACTGCTGGAAGTGCTCGACGATCCACGAGCTTCAGAATCCTCCTCACAGTCAGAGGAACTGCTACTGTCAAAGCTCCCTTCACCCAAATTTCCTGCAGGCTCACTCTCAGAGCTGCTCTCCTCTTCGTCCAACTGGATGGGCTCAGCAGTAGTCTCTCCGAAAGAATCAAACTCTGGTACACTATCCACAGGCCGTGCTATGAAGCTGGAGCTTACGTTCTTATAATCAAGCAAAAAGGCAGCAGACCTGGGATGCTCGCCATCACCCAGAGGCTCCCTGATATTCCAAGCTTTCACCAACTCCGAGATACGAACCTCGCTGAGAGCAGGCTCCAAATTCTTTGACCTCGCTGTGGAAGAAAAAGCAAAGAGGGGTTAGAAAAGTCATAAATCAGCAAAGGTTGAAACAACAGTACAATGTCTACCTATATATTCTTCCCCATAAAAAGGAACAGTGAACCTCTCAGACCTCGACCCTTCAAATTGGGGAGAGAACTGCCAATTTCTAACAAAGAAACCCTCTTGCCAGTAGTCCTTATGGGAATCAGGTAGATTCACTACCAATACCCTGTTCGGGCTCCTAGCTTTGAGGTACAGGACACCTGAGCTAGTTCGTAAAAAGGAATAACAAAAGAAGACCTCGGTAAGTCTTAACCTTGTGCCATACAATTGATTTATCCTATGCACACCGTTCACTATTTTCCATACATTGGGCGAGCATTGTGCGGGAACAATATTAAAATAGCCAAAAAAGTGCAAAAACAGATCATTAGGGGGAAAGGTAAGTCCCCCCTGGGAAAACAACAAAACATGGATCCAGTGGGCATCCTCTATATCCCTAACGTTCCTAAGAGGGAAGACACAACACTCAATTTCCACCCACTCAGGGATGTTGTAGAACTTCCTAAATTCAGAGATTGACCTATTTCCAATCTTCTCCATTGAAAGACTCAAGAAAATCTACAAACCAGAGATAAAGTGCAAAGAAAGGGCGCGAGAAACTTACAAAACAGAAGATCGTTTCGAATGATGAAGAGGCACGAGCTCAAGACGACTAAGAATCGATGGGAATGGGGATTGAGAGGAGAAGGTACAAGGCGCTAGAGTTCTCAGAAGATAGAAGAATGATGGAAAGGCTGAAGCGATGGGAGAAAATGTGGCTATTCCAACAAGCCTTCAAAATCTAATCATAGTGCACAGTAAGCGAAGCATCTGTCGCCAGAATCAACTCCACAGCTCCCGAGGAGTTGCAACACAGCCATTATGGCTAATCATTTAAATCTATTGAGCCCATAAACAAGTCCCAATAAATTTAGGGGCAATTGTGGGTTCCCGGAAATTAGAACTATGGGCCTGGATGAGTAGCACAGTCCCGGCCGCCCAAAGTCCAGGCCCTTCATCTTTTATATTGATCCAATCTCCCCCCACGATCCCATGAAGGGAAGTTATAGGGGAGATGGGAAATATGGAGGAACCCATCACCTCCACGTACCTACATGTAAATGTATATATTAAACCCTAGATCCGGGGCAAAAGGACAAGTTGTATTCTCTGTAATCACTCTCCAGAGTATATAAAAATAATACTGACTGCACCACCTTGGACGTAGGCACATCTTTGCCGAACCACGTACATCTTTTGTTGTGTGATTGACATTTTATATTCCTTGTTCTTCCTTGGTAATTGTTTCTCTCGTATTTATTTGTGTTGCATAATAATTTTCACCATATATATATATATATATATATATATATATACCACCATTGTTGGAACGACCTTTGTCAGAGCTCCGATTTGGGGTGGGTAAGGGTGACATGTGGTGCTGCTGGCGCGGACCTTTGAAAATAAGAGACTTTTGAATAAATGGGTTTTGGATTGACCGGAGTGTCATGGAGTGCCGCTGGCGCGGACCGTTAATAATAAGATTGGATAAATGGGATCTGGATCCTCTTGAGCACCGGTTTGGGGTGAGTAGGGGTGGCATTAGGTGCCGGTGACGCAGAGCTTTAAAAATAGGAGCATATTTATATATATATATATATATATATATATATATATATATATATATATAATGTGATAACACAGTAAATGCTATTGTTTGTAAAAATGTCATAGATATTAAACTTTATTGTATACAACAGAAAATGAAATAGTTTTATATCTGTGACATTTTCCCAAACAATAACACTTACTGTGTTAATATATTTATGAAATAGTTTTATATTAATAACATTTTCACAAACAGTAACATTTACTGAGTTAATATTACACAATATATATTTAGCATTTTCACAAACAGTAACATTTACTGAGTTAATATTACACAATATATATATATATATATAAATGGTAGATCCAAACCTTTTTTTTTTCAAAATTACCATATTTTTAAAGGTTTACGCTAGGGACATTCAATCCCCACCACTACCCACCCCCATTGTCGGAGCTTCAACGACTTTCATCAGAGCTATGATTTGGGTGGGTAGCAGTGGCATAGGGTGTCGCTGGCGCGGACCTCTGAAATTAAGAGAATATTAGATAAATGGGGTTTGGATCCACCGGAGCTCCGATTTGGGGTGAGTAAGGGTGGCATTGGGTTAGGTTTATATCTATAACATTTTAACAAACATTAACATTTACTGTGTTCATATAACACAGTATATATATCCAAACCTCTTTTTTCTGATATTATCTTATTTCTAACGGTCTGCGCCAGCGGCATCCAATCTCCACCACCACCCACCCCCTTTGTCATAGCTCCAACAACTTTCATCAAAGCTCTGATTTGAGGTGGCATGGGATGCCGGTGTAACATTTTCACAAACAGTAACATTTATTATTTGTAAAATTATGACAGATATAAACCTAACCCAATGCTACCCCTACTCACCTCAAACTGGAGCTCCGGTGGATCCAAACCCCATTTATCCAATATTCTCTTATTTCCTAAGGTCTGCGCCAGCGGCACTCCATGTCACCCCAAATCATAACTCTGATGAAGGTTGTTGGAGCTCCGACAATTGGGGTTGGTGGTGGTCGGGATTAGATACTGCTAGCGAGGACCGTTATAATAAGACAATATTAGAAAAAAGAGGTTTGGATCCACCGTATATATATATATATACACACATACTGTGTTATAATACAGTAAATGTTACCGTTTGTAAAAATGTTATAGATATAAACCTAACCCAATGTCACCCCTACTTACCCCAAATCGGAGCTACGGTGGATCCAAATTCCATTTATTTAATATTCTCTTAATTTCAGAGGTCCGCGTCAGCGACACCCTATGCCACTACAACCCACACAAATCATAGCTCTGATGAAAGTCATTGAAGCTCCGACAATGGGGGTGGGTAGTGGTGGAGATTGAATGTCGCTAGCGTAAACCTTTAAAAATATGGTAATTTTGAAAAAAAAGAGGTTTGGATCTACCGTGTATATATATATATATATATATTATGTAATATTAACTCAGTAAATGTTACTGTTTGTGAAAATGTTATATATATATTGTGTAATATTAACTCAGTAAATGTTACTGTTTGTGAAATAAATGTTATTGTTTATGAAAATGTCATAGATATAAAACTATTTCATTTTCTGGTGTATATAATAAAGTTTAATATCTATGATATTTTTACAAATAATAGCATTTACTGTGTTATCACATTATATATATATATATATATATATATATATATATATATCCAATAGGCTCCTATTTTTAAAGTTCTGTGCCACCTACACCTAATGTCACTCCTACTCACCCCAAATCGACGCTCCAGAGGATCCCGATCCCATTTATCCAATCTTATTTTCAAAGGTCCGCGCCAGCGGCACCCCATGATACTCCGGTGGATCCAAAACCCATTTATTCAAAAGTCTCTTATTTTCAAAGGTCCGCGTCAGCGGCACCACATGCCACCCTTACCCACCCCAAATCGGAGCTCTGACGAAGGTCCTTGAAGCTCCAACAATGGTGGTAAGGATTGGATACCGCTAGCACGAACCTTTAAATATAAGGTAATTTTGAAAAAAGAGGGCTTGGATCCACCGGATATATATATATATATATATATATATATATATATATATATATATATATATATATATATACTGTGTAATATTACCACAGTAAATGTTACTGTCTGTTATGTCACATATATAAAACTATTTCATATTCTAGTGCATACAGTAAAGTTCACTGTTTGTGTAAATTTTTTTCTTTGGAATTTTATAGCCTTCATGGATCTTGTTTGATAGATCTCGTCGAGCAGATTTCAAAAATAGTAATTTTGCGAAAAACGGATTGGTGAATCAAAAGTTATGATCATTTGAAGATTAAAAAAAAAAGTTCAACCACTTATGTAACTTCCTCAAGGAAGTTATGGATGGCTGGTTTTAAGAGGGTAAAATTGTGAAAAAAAGTTCCAAAAAATTAGGAATAGGATTTATATGTAAGGGGAAAACATGGTGGGACTAGAATGTCTAAAAGAAAGTCTAATAGGATCTAAACGTGAATGCCCCTATATATACACTCTATCAACTGCATATTGTAGCATGTCAAATTCGCATCATGAAATTGCACAGAATAATATGTCTATGATTCCTCGAAGCATGTTTTCGAGTTTATTTTATTCTATGGACATAAAATAAAATAAAATAAAGGGGGAAATATATACCCCACATGATTATTTATGGCATCATAATATGCCTCACAAGTTACTAATGATTTTTTATGACAGAATTCGAGTCGATTTCTTATCCTTACAGATATTGAAAGCACATGATCAAATTGGGCTTGAGCAATTACACCAGGCCTTACAGATGACAAAGTCAAACGCTCAAGATATTTTATTTTCATTGGGGGCAAATACCCTGTGAAATGTATTTAAATGCTTTCAACTCTTAGATGGTGTTGTAACTAGTAGCTAAATTTTTCTTTACTTTACTTTATCTTGAGATAAAAGACAAAGCAAAGTAAAGAGGGGGAAAATTATTGTATGATGTATCGCTTGTAGTTAGACATAAACACAAGTGAAAAGAATGCTCAGATTCGGTTCCAAAATGGCCATCATTGATGAAGCATCCCCCCCCCCCCCCAAAATATCAGAGTTGTTCAGCATAGCCACCGGATGGCTCGTATATAGCACTAACTATATGACATCACTTCCAGCAAAGTGATAACGGCAAACAAGTTGCCCGCAAAACCTAGAGCATGGATACAGAGTTCATACAAACCTTACCAATATTGTGGTAAGTCGCCCACAGAGGTGCATTATATTTCTCATAAACCTTACTTATATAGTGGTAAGTCACCCACAGAGGTGCATTATATTTCTCACAAACCTTACCAATATCGTGGTAAGTCGTCCACAGAGGTGCATTATAGTTTTCTCACAGACCTTACCAATATCGTGGTAAGTCGCCCACATAGGCGCATTATAGTTTTCTCAAACCTTACCAATATTGTGGTAAGTCGACCACTGAGGTGAATTATAATCCTCACAAACCTTTCCAGTATTGTGGTAAGTCGCCCAAAGCGGCGCATTACAGTTATCATAAAGTCCTACATTACTATGCCTGCCTGACCCTCGGATATGGGAGATTTAAGTCCAATATAACTTGGCCCGCCTGATTTAAGTCCAATATAACTTGGCCCGCTTGACCCTTGGATATGGGAGATTTAAGTCCAATATAACTTGGCCCGCCTAACCCTCGGATATGGGAGATTTAAGTCCAATATAACTTAGCCCGCCCGACCCTCGAATATGGGAGATTTAAAGTCCAATATAACTTGGCACGCATGACCCCCTTAAGGGAGACATAAAGCCCTGCATTACTAGGCATAAGCCTGATTTACGGGAGACTAAAGTCCTATATTACTAGGCATGCTTAAAGACCTTAATTTTCGAGCACGCTTAAAGTCCTAAAAGGACGTTTATGGTTGCTCGACCAAATAAAAGTTGGTCACACTTATAAAATATGTTGGTTTAAAAAACCCAGTTCACTCGAAGCACTAATGGTTGCTCGACTGAATACTGTAAAGATAAGTTTTGATCTTATGATTGCAAAAAGATCCACTATACTCAGATAACCACCAATTGGTTGCTCGGGCCAGTACATCTAGCAAGTTTGTTGTTCAAAATGTTTAAACCCACAATAAAATTGTGGAGACATGCTCATTCGAGAGGAATGGGGGAAACTCCCAAAATACTCTTCCAAAATGAAAAACAGAGGCAACAAAGATAGCCCCCCAAACTACATACATATGATATATGCATATACATGCATGATAAACATGGCGAATATGTTTATGTGATGATTTTCTAGTTGAACAGGCTAAACGATTATTTCGTACACATAGTTGATATGTCTCTGCTGAAGCATTAACACACCAACTATGTCTACGAGGGGGCAAATGTAGAGTAGGGTTAAATAAATTAACCACCAACACTCTAATAAAATAACCCCATTTATTTGATCAAATTTTGATTTATCATTTATCAAGTTTTGTTACAATTTAGACCCTACACGGGCTGAGATATTTGTGACACCCCACCTAATTAAACATCGGGTGATCAGGCCTTTATTAAATTAAAATAGGTTTCTCAAATGGTTCATTCTTAGCATCACTGTCGAAAACTTTTTAATTACTAATCCCCTAAGTGAAAATTAGATCGGTGCCAATTTTATCTTTCTTAAAACAGATAAATCAACCATGCTGAACAAGGAGTAAAAATAACCATGTACTGTAACTCAATCAACAAAGTATAAATACAACAGAACAAAAGTATTACCGAATAAACCATCGATTAAAAGATCCCAAACAACAATAGAACAACTACTAGTCTGAAACTGGCATCTCAAACTGATACCGGACTACAAGTCCATACATAGAATAGTGTGAGATCCTGTACTAGATCTGAATGAGAGATATCGTCTAGTCAAAATCCTGTAAGCATCTACTGTGCTAAAGCTTTGAGTCCCTGGAATGAAATCAGCATACATGGCGTCCCTGTCGCTGGACACCTAAAAGATTTTGAAAATATTTTATTGCAAGAGTTAGTACTCAAAACATTTTGAAAATATTTAACAAGCGTTTATCACAATATAAAATGCGGTTATTGATTACACATGTTAGGTTCTCGTACACTCTCTTGAGTTTACTCACCCCTCATCTTTTGTGCACACCTAACGTTCTACACTTAGCCTACCTAGCCATATGTCCCAAGCTAACTAGGACTAAGTAATCATCTGAACTTATCTATGCTTAAGTTCTCGTATCGCCCACACGGTACATCCATTTCATTAACATCCCGCGAAGGTTAATTAATACTCAAGTACATTTCATCTATGTTATGTTTCAAAACTTCTCATTTTGTTTCATTACTAAATTTCTACAATTATCACAATTTCTATCTTCCCACTTTTGTAATTAAGTTTCACTACTTAAATTACTAAATAGATATTCTCTATCTAATGTTACGTTTCGTAATTAAGTTTCACTACTTAACTTACCAGTTTGGTATGTATCTTTAAATACATAATATATATCAATCTACTAACACACAGAAGTAGAATATCATTAAGTATATATTTCACACACAATATATACTAAATATCAGTCATTACTACTATGTCATTTTGACACACATAAAGGACTCTTGGTTCAGAATGATTCATCGACCCCAAGTACAGAGTTGGTTCGAAATGATACATCGACCCCAATTATTTATATATATATATACACATATTCTGGCTCGGACTCTTTCATCACTCCACCAGTTAGAAGGTTTGGTTCGGCATTTTACATCGACCCCAAACATATAATAACCCAATGTTAGTTCGGAATACTCCATCAACCCTAACATATAATAACCCTACGTTTGTTCGGAATACTTCATCGACCCTAACGTAGTTAATTTAGGTATACATCTCTCATCCTAATAGATCATACAATTTAGTAGGTACACACCCGACCTATCAATCATACTTGTACATAATATAGTATTCTCTTATATTAACAATAATTGTTTGCTTTACAAATTTATTTCACTTTCATATTAATTCGAGTATTCACCTAACTCTAAGGATCCTAGTTACCCCTTGTTATATCAATTCAGTATTTACCCTTGTTAACCTACTGACTCAATAAATTTAAGCTCGCTCACACTTTTTTGAAATCATATTCTTATCATCTCGAATTAGAATACGTCACAATCAAGCCTATGAATCTCCACTTTAATTCTCTCACAAAATTAAAGTCCAACACTCAATCATAGACCTACTTTAATATCATTATTCTAGAAATATATTTCATCAAGGTCCCAAACACTTCCCCGATAAAATTTTAGGCATTTGAGTCTTAAAAAGAAAGATCTCACATTTTCTCGCAGCCGAAACGAATCATAAATTTTCTGACAGATTAAACACCCTATAGTAAAATTTCGATTTCTCCCTCTACAGAACTCCGATTGACCTGATTCCAAGTTCATTGGATAGATAAGAGAAATAAATTTCCAGTAATGTATGGTTAACACTATAATTCTAAGTAAAATTCAAATGGCACACGTTTAAAGTCACGTCAAAATTCTGGCAGATTACTATGTTGACAGATCAAACACCCTGTAGTAAAATATCGATTACTCCCTCTACAGAACTCCGATTGACCTGGTTCCAAGTTTATTGGATAGCTAAGAGAAATAAATTTCCAGGAATGTATGGTTAACACTCTAATTTGAATTACAACTGAAATGGCATACATTTAAAGTTGTGTAAAAAATTCTGGTAGATTGACATCTTGTGTTCATTAATTAAACCTTAAGTCATTCAAGATTCATGTTCTTTAACCAAGAACTCATAAAGATTATATGTTAATCATCAAATATATTCAAATTTTATTTTATTTTTACTTAGGGATTCATTCTACATGCAATCCTACCCAAACATATGATCAATTCATACATTTAGTTCAATGTTTTTTCAATAGAATCAACCAATTCTTAAAATTTCCTACACATGGGTATTATAACTTGAATTTGATTTGTAATAAACACTTTCCTTGACAGAGAGAAATCTTATTTTGTGGAGTTGATGATGGGTTGATGTTCTTATCCCTCCATCCTTCTTCCATGGATGATTTGGGTGCAAGATGCAAGTCCAATTCTTCAAGAATCCCTTCTTAAGCTTTGGAATTGGTTTTTTCCTTCTCTCTAATGGTATTGGTGTTTACATGGGTTTTCTAACCCTAAACCCTCTTTCATACGGCTGATAAAAGGCTCTCAAATTCGTAGGTCTTCATACCCTCTTATTTTAAAAGACCAAAACGCCCCCGAACAGTCTCGATTTAGTCCAAAATTACCCCGAGACTCAACTAGTACCCCCCCGGTATACTATTTTGACTAATTTGACCCTTCCGGACTCATTTGTGACCTCTAAATTATCATTTGAGTCATTTAAAAATATAACTCGTTCTCACCCCAAAACGGTCTACACGCGTTAAGTAACTATTTACTACTCGCACTAAGTAAATATAATGAGGCAATATAAATCGGTATCTATCTCTCGATTAATATTCCATAATCATAATTTTTTAAAAAAATCTTACTAAATTACTCCTCTTACGTAATTTAAATTGAAGCCGTATTTTCTCATTTAATTCTCCAATTTAATTAAATAGGAATATTCAGAAATACGGTGTATTACAATATTATTACGCGCGATTTAATATATTGCGTATACTCCGTATTTGATAAATTACACTAGACAATACTCTAGTAGTAATTTAATTTGTTCATTTAATATGCCACTATATATATTGAAAGTGGCACCATAAATATTGGACACTTGGTTCCACAGATTACATGACATGTGTCAAGCCCACTTGAGGCACTTTTGATATAAAAGAGGATTTCTCCCCTCATTTGATGGATGATGGTCTCGGGGGAAAAGTAAGGAGAGGAAATCTAACTCTCCTCTGCCACGGGTTCAATAGTGAGGAGCGGATTTTCATAGTTTCATTATGGTATATGGGAATTTGAGAGGCAGTCAGATTTGGCACCCCCCCCCCACGCACCAAAACTACAAAAACTGGGGGTTTGAGGGGCGGATAGCAGGATTAGGAACCCCGCACGCAGCAAAACCACCAAAAATTGAGCTCTCTCAGGCGTATTGCACGGACCGACGAACTACACAAACTTTGATTTCGCAAAGACGAATACGTAGGCGCAACCATGTTACTCAAGTCTAAAACACGCTCAATGCGGTGCCTCCTCAACTCTGCACTCACATCTTACAGTGTATATTTTTACGAAACCTGAACCCGCCCCATTTAATAAGCATTTTTATAAAACCCAAACCCGCCCCAATTATTTTAAATGGGTTTTTAACCCGCCCCATTAGGGTCGGGTCGGGTCGGGAGGCCTGCGATTTTGATTGAATTGCCATCCCTATACGGGAACCAATTTGATGATTTGAGAATTTATCTAATAGTTCAAGAAAGATTGTACTAGTACATCTGGAATGCATTGAATATGACCAATGGTAAGATTTGAGTATAGGTGGTGACTATATTATACTTACACAATCTCATAGTTTGCAAATATTGTATAGATTCTTAATCCCGAGGGATGTAAGGATTAAAATATTCACATAATTATTTCTTTGAATTCTATGGGTGAGAGTCGATTTATTAGGTAAATAATCTTTGTAAGTTGGAAAATTATTGTTTGAATATGTTCGAGATCATATTCTGTAAGAATTGTCCACGAAATATTCTAGATTGTGATACCCCATTGATAAACTTATATGTTTTGATTTTACCATCAAACCTAGCCGATTGATTTTATAATCCACTAGAGTATCAAATATGTTAAGTTTGAGATCAAAGAATAAATAGGACATAAGTGAAAATTGATTCGTGACAAATTGAATTTCCACTAAGCGGATATTGAATACTCAATACATGGAATCATATTATGAGCTATCTAACTTTGCAAACAAGGCCTTACTATTCGATTAATTTTAAAATAATTAAATTAAAGTAGAATTGTAATTATTTAGTTGAATTAATTATAGTTAAATAGAATAGAAAATAAATTACGGGACTTAATTTCGGATTTCATGTTTTTGTTTAGAATTCAATTTAATTATTTTCCTTGGTTACTAATATAGTTCATATACCAAGTAACAATCCATTAACTCTCTGGAAACCCTAATTAACTAAAGGCCACTTCATATATATATATATATATAGGTCAAGGGAATAAATTTGTAAGGATATGTTTTATAAATGTCTGGGGTAGAATCTAGTAATTTTCCAAGTGTCCTAGATCATAATTAATATGTCTAATACCGCTACATTCGGCTCGTCTCCATGATCATCCACGACGGTCTTGATCCGAATTCATGCATCCATCATCTTCGTACGTGCATCATGTGTCATGCAACGTACACTTCAACAGTTCCCACTACTCCACGTACTTATGGTAAAAATAATTTTAATTGGAGTGTTTAATTATTTGCATAAATAGTTGGGAATATTTTTAAATAAAATTTTGAAGTCTGGAAGATGATAAACATGCAAGATATTTTTAAGGAGTTTTTTTGAGGCACGTCACTGATGTCATTTGAACGACATTATATCTCGTTCGAACGAGATGCCATCTCGCTCAAATGACATCGTATGTCGCTCGAACGCCGCACGACCTCAACCTGCCTATTTAAACCGTGTTTATGCATCACGTTTTTCTAAAGTTTGCATACCTCCGTTTATGCAAAATAGTACCTTTTTCCAGACTTCATATTTTAAGGTTTTCATACCTTTTTGATTCACAAATAATTCTCAATTCTTCATGTGAATCCTCTAAACCTCAAAGAATATTAAACTACTCAAATGGAGTACACTTGTGGAGAAGGAGAATCTTTTCCATTACTGACCATTTGGAGCTCTTGTGGGAAATCTAGCCGACGACATTGAAATCGACGTGTAATACCCCGTACTTTTATCGATATTTATTTATGGGATTAATTAAATTAAATGTGTATTAATTTAGAATTAATCCGGATATAATACTAACGAGATGTGAGTTGGTATTTGATTATTATGCGTATATATGGCAATATATGAATATTAAAAATATTGAAATTGTCGTGAGACTGAAATACGGCAATTTGGGAAATTTAGTTGGGACGCACGTGTCAGTCGCGTCAAGAATGTAATTATTTAAATTAAAAAGTAAAATTTTATCTTTATCAACCGAATGGTCATTTAGAGTGTGCCAACGTGTCCGGAAGGGTCGAAATAGTCAGAAAACACTAGTCGGGGGTTTAGTTTGGGTCCCGGGGCATTTTTGGGCCATACCGGTAACTTAAAAGGGTATTTTGGTAATTTTGGAATTTTGGGATTTATAACCAACGAATTTTGGGAATTAAAAATAGGGTATTTAGTAACCCACTAAACCATTACCAGCACTTAACTAATTAGAGGGCAACGGGAGTTATAGGAGAAGTTAGAAAAGGTTCCCAAAGAGAAAACATAACCTCTATCTTCAACCTTCAACCTTGGGAGAGAAAGAGAGAAAGCAACCTTCAACATTCAACAGCAAATTCCAAAGATTAATCCAAGGCAAGTGGTTTAATTACGTTAATTTCAAGCGAATGTTTCTTCCATGCTTAGATTTGATAAAATTGCTTTATATTGGGTATTTGATGAAAACCCTTGAAATTCGAAATAGAAATCCATGATATGTTATAGGAATTGCATGTAGATAGATATTGGGTGATTGTACTATGAGGAACACAACTTTTTATGATGTAAAAACGGATTTATGATGTGAAAATTGAAGATATGAAATTTTGAGTTCATACCCATAGGGTTTGGGGTAAAAATTGGGGATTTATGATGATTTCATGCTATTTAGGAAGATTTGACCCCATAAATATGTTAAGAAACGACCTAAGAATGTTTAGGAACCTTAAAACACCGTTGGGATAATTTTTGGATGAGTTTTGAGAAGAGGAAGTTTGAGGAAAAATGATTTAGAAATTCTGGGCTCGAAACTGCCATCTCGTTAGAAGACCTGCCCAGGTCGTTCGAACGAGCTCGTTCGAACGAGCTTCTAACGAGGTGACAGTTTGCCTTCTAACGAGTGGAAAGTTCGTTCGATGCCTTTTGTTCGAACGAACTCTCGTTCGATGCCCTTTTCGTTCGAATGAACTCTCATTCGAACGACCTCGTGATGCTTGGGAACGCGTTCGTGATGCTTTCCAGAAAGCACACCGTCCGGAGTTCGCAGGTAGCTCCGATGTTGTGGTATCAAGTCAGTGGAGGAAAGATATGCAGAGTCACTTAAGAATGTATGAGTGCACCGATGTTCAGAAGCAGATACTAGCTACTTTCAAGCTAGTGGGATCTGCATTGCAGTGGTGGGAGTCTATTACCACCGCAGAGGAGAGAGATACTCTCACTATACAGGAGTTTTGGGTACGGTTCGACCGCAAATATTTTCCGTCAGCTGTTCACACGGAAATGAGGAGGAAGTTGATGAATCTCAGACAGGAGGGAAAGACTGTGGCCGAGTATGAGGCCGAATTCACTAATCTACTGAACATTGTTCCGGATGAAATACCGACCGAGGAGAAAAAGATTCAGAAGTTCACCGATGGATTGACTTGGAGGATCCGTCAGAATTTATTGGGGAATATCTCGTTGGCCACTTACTCTGACGTGGTTAACATTGCACTACTACACTGCCAGGATCACCGCTTTCACATGTCTGAGAGCAAGAGATCAGGAGAGTCTAGCCATCAGGGCAGGACTGGGGGAAATGGTGCTAGTGGGGCACAATCTGCTCAGGGACAGCACATGGAGGGTGAGCAGGGTTCCCAGCAGGGGGATCATAAGAGATTCAGATCTGGAGGTTTCAGAAGTGGACAGGGAGGTTTCAGGCAGGGCCATCAGGGTCCGAACGGCCATCAGGGCCAGCAGGATCAAAATGGTCAGCAGCAGCAGTTTCAGCAGGGCCAGCATGGCCAGGGGAGGAATGGTAACGGTCACCAGGGCCGAGGACAACAGGGACAGCGAGGGGGAAACTTCCCAGGGAAGTGTTATGTTTGTGGCAAGACTGGACACAAATGCCAGGATTGTCCTGACAGGACAGGGCCCCACAGCAGCAGCAGCAGGGTGCTCGACAGGAGCCGCAGAGGCCTATGTTTCCCGCCGCCCTCCCAGCACCACCACAGATGGCAGCACTACCACCCGTGCCAGCGGTCCCAGTTCAGCAGGGACAGCTTCAGTATGGGAGAGTGTATCAGCTCCAGCATGCCGTAGCCCCACAGGATCCACCGGCCATTGAGGGTATGTTCTCTATTCAGGGGACTATGGGGCGTATTTTATTTGACACGGGGGCCACACATAGTTTCATTTCTATGAGATTTTCACGCACCATTGGGTTGTTAGACACCGCCGAGAGCACGGTTACTTGTGTAGATTCACCGTTGAGTAGGGGTTCCGTGATTTCCCTTATATGTAGAGGCGTGGGTATAGAGATCGGGAGGATTACCTTACCCGCGGATATGTTAGTGTTAGAGATGACCGAGTATGATGCCATTATTGGTATGGATTGGCTAGTTGCATACCGAGCCATGATTGACTGTTTTAGTAGGAGTATTATCTTTGCCATTCCCGGACATGAGATGTTTTTAGTGGCGATCCCTCGCCCTGAGGGAGGATCCTCCACTCACTTGTACTATATAGAGTAGGAGACCTCTAAGGAAGTGGTGATACCACTTGATGCGATTCCGGTTGTTCGAGAGTTTGCCAATGTATTTCAGGATATACCTGGATTACCTCCGAGTAGAGAGATAGATTTTGTGATCGATTTGACGCCGGGCACTCGGCCTATTGACAGCGCACCTTATCGTATGGCTCCAGCTGAGATGAGAGAGTTATGGGATCAGATTGAGCAGTTGTTGGGTCAGGGGTTTATCCGGAGGAGTACTTCACCGTGGGGTTCCCCTGTGTTGTTCGTAAAGAAGAGGGATGGATTGTTGAGGTTGTGTGTAGATTACCGAGAGTTGAATAAGGCCACGATACGGAATAAGTATCCGTTGCCCCGAATCGATGACTTATTCGACCAGCTGAGAGGAGCTTCTTTCTTCTCAAAGATTGATTTGCGATCAGGATACCATCAGTTGCGTATCAGGGAAGAGGACGTCTCGAAGACTGCTTTCTTAACGAGATATGGTTCCTACGAGTTTCGGGTTATGCCTTTTGGTTTAACCAATGCTCCAGTCGTGTTTATGGACTTGATGAATAGGGTGTTCAGAGAGTTCCTAGACCAGTTCGTCATTGTCTTCATTGATGACATTCTGGTTTACTCCCAGACAGAAGAGGAGCACGCCGAGCATTTGAGGCAGGTTTTGCAGACACTACGTCAGAACGAGCTGTATGCAAAGTATGAGAAGTGCGGGTTTTGGCTGAAGGAGGTTCAGTTTTTGGGGTATATTATTTCCGACCGGGGGATATCTGTTGATCCGGGGAAGGTATCCGCGGTGAGGGAGTGGGGACATCCCACGACACCCACTGAGATCCGTAGTTTCTTGGACCTAGCAGGATACTACAGGAGGTTTATTCGGGGTTTCTCAAAGATAGCGGGTCCTTTGACACATCTGACTCGTAAGGGTGTGCCGTTCATTTGGAGTGATGACTATCAGTTGGCATTCGATGAGTTGAAGGACAAGTTGACCTCAGCAGCTGTGTTAGCATTGCCGAGACCGCGAGTTGAGTATCTAGTTTACACCGATGCATCCTTATAAGGACTTGGAGGTGTATTGCAGCAGGAGAGTCAGGCCATAGCTTATGCTTCCCGTAAGCTTAAGCCTCACGAGAAGAATTACCCCACCCATGAATTGGAGTTAGCGGAAATGGTATTTGCCCTTCGGATTTGGAGAAATTATCTTCTGGGGGAGAAGTTTCGATTGTTCACGGACCACAAGTCCCTACAGTACCTATTCCCGCAGAAGGAGTTGAATATGCGGCAACGGAGGTGGCTTGAGTTTGTGAAGGATTATCAGTTTGATATACAATATCACTCGGGGAAGGCTAACGTGGTACCAGACGCGTTGAGCCGTAGGTCAGTAGATGAGTTGGCCGAAGTGTGGAAGGCTAAGTGGAAGGAGTTGGGACACCAGGATGCAGTGGCCCGATCGTTCATGTCTGTGATGACTGTTACACCGCAGATTGTCACGAGAGTGGTGAAGGCACAGGCAAATGACTCGTTTTATCAGGAGCAGATAGTTCGATTACTAGTAGAGGGAGCTGAGTCCTATACCGTTAGCTCAGACGAGGTATTACGCTTCAATGGGAGACTGGTTGTTCCGAAAGGGGAGGAATTGCGACACGAGGTGATGGCAGAGTCGCACGGCTCACGGTTCGTGGTACATCCTGGTGGGGACAAAATGTACCAAGCCATGAGACGTCAGTATTGGTGGAGCGGAATGAAGAGAGATATTGCCGTGTTTGTTTCTAAATGCGCCACTTGTCAGCTGGTAAAAGTGGATCATCAGAGACCGACATGACTTCTATAGACATTAGAGATCCCGATGTGGATATGGGAGAGCATCACCATGGACTTTATCATGGGGTTACCTACGTCACAAAGGGGTCACGACTCCATTTGGGTAATTATGGACAGGTTGACCAAAGTCGCTCATTTTTTACCCGTAAGGACAGACTACACTACGGGACAGTATGCCCAAATTTTTATTGCAAAAATAGTGAGACTTCACGGTGTGCCCTTAAATATCGTGTTTGACCGAGACAAGATATTTGTTTCACGGTTTTGGGAGAGTTTTTAGGAGGCCATGGTCACAGAATTGCGGTTGACTGATGGGCAAATCGAGCGTATAAATAAGATATTGGAGGACATGTTGCGTATGTGCATCATTGACTTTGGGGGTGGATGGGAGCAGTATCTTCCACTGGTGGAGTTTGCTTACAATAACTCCTACCAGTTCACCATTGGCATGTATCCATTTGAGGCGTTGTACGATAGACCTTTTCGTTCCCCAGCATGTTGGTTAGAGGTGGGGGACAACAAACTACTTGGGCCGGAAGTGATTCAGGATACTTCGACAAGGATAAAATTGATACGGAGTCGCATTCGGGTAGCTCAGGATCGACAGAAGAGCTATGCTGATGCGAAGAGGTTCTTCAGGGAGTTCAAAGTGGGGGACCAGGTTTTACTCAGAGTATCTCCTATGAAGGGGATTATGCGATTTGGGAAGAAGGGGAAGTTGGCACCGAGATATGTGGGGCCATTTCCTATCATTGGGCGGATTGGGTCCGTTGCATATAGACTTGGGTTACCGGAGCATTTGCACAGGATTCATAATGTGTTTCATATTTCCTCGCTAAGGAAATATCTTAGAGACGATTTGGCTCATACTCACATTGCTTTGGAGGACATCGATCTCCAGCCTGATAGCTCCTACGAGGAGGGGCCGATTTCTATTTTGGGCCAAAGTGAGCGGAAACTGCGGTCAAAGATAGTTTCGTTAGTACGTGTTCAGTGGAGGCATCATAATGCCGAGGAGTCCACATGGGAGCACGAGGATGAGATGCGCGAACGCTATCCAGAGTTGTTTTTACCAGGTACCTTCTAGTTCCGAATTTCGGGACGAAATTCTGTTATTAGGGGGGAAGTATGTAATACCCCGTACTTTTATCGATATTTATTTATGGGATTAATTAAATTAAATGTGAATTAATTGAGAATTAATCCGGATATAATACTAACGATATGTGATTTGGTATTTGATTATTATGCGTATATATGGCAATATATGAATATTGAAAATATTGAAATTGTCGTGAGACTGAAATACGGCAATTTGGGAAATTTAGTTGGGACGCACGTGTCAGTCGCGTCAAGAATGTAATTATTTAAATTAAAAAGTGAAATTTTATCTTTATCAACCGAATGGTCATTTCGAGTGCGCCAACGTGTCCGGAAGGGTCGAAGTAGTCAGAAAACACTAGCCGGGGGTTTAGTTTGGGTCCCGGAGTATTTTTGGGCCATACCGGCAACTTAAAGGGGTATTTTGGTAATTTTGGAATTTTGGGATTTATAACCAACGAATTTTGGGAATTAAAAATAGGGTATTTAGTAACCCACTAAACCATTACCAGCACTTAACAAATTAGAGGGCAACGATAGTTATAGGAGAAGTTAGAAAAGGTTCCCAAAGAGAAAACATAACCTCCATCTTCAACCTTCAACCTTGGGAGAGAAAGAGAGAAAGCAACCTTCAACATTCAACAGCAAATTCCGAAGATTAATCCAAGGCAAGTGGTTTAATTACGTTAACTTCAAGCGAATGTTTCTTCCATGCTTAGATTTGATAAAATTGCTTTATATTGGGTATTTGATGAAAACCCTTGAAATTCGAAATAGAAATTCATGATATGTTATAGGAATTGCATGTAGATAGATATTGGGTGATTGTACTATGAGGAACACAACTTTTTATGATGTAAAAACGGATTTATGATGTGAAAATTGAAGATATGAAATTTTGAGTTCATACCCATAGGGTTTGGGGTAAAAATTGGGGATTGATGATGATTTCATGATATTTAGGAAGATTTGACCCCATAAATATGTTAAGAAACGACCTAAGAATGTTTAGTAATGTTTAGAAACCTTAATACACTGTTGCGATAATTTTTGGATGAGTTTTGAGAAGTGGAAGTTTGAGGAAAAACGATTTAGAAATTCTGGGCTCGAAACTTCCATCTCGTTAGAAGACCTGCTCAGGTCGTTCGAACGAGCTCGTTCGAACGAGCTTATAACGAGGTGACAGTTTGCCTTCTAACGATTGGGAAGTTCGTTCGATGCCTTTCGTTCGAACGAACTCTCGTTCGATGCCCTTTTCGTTCAAACGAACTCTCGTTCGAACGACCTCGTTCGAACGAGACTTCTAACGAGTTGACAGAATGGCCTTTTTGGCCTGATTTGATTTCTAGTGTCCCGAAACCTTATTTAATTGATGAGATAGCATTCCCTTGTTAACTAATTGGTATAGTTGGGAGATTTGGGATATATTGAGGAGTAAAATGTAGAAGAGTGGTTTGAACCAAATGATATTTGTGGATTAAGACGCGAGTGACTAATCACGATGTGAGAATAATTGAAGACTTAAATACATATAAACCGGGGACATGTAAATTGTGTAATACTAAAAGTTGGCATAAGAATGAGAAGTATACCAATAATAAAATATGAAAACTACTAAGATGTGTGCATGCTTAGTATATATGATTTTATGTGTATGACATACCTACCATACTTGCTATCACGGGAGGTTTGCATTCGTTTAGGGCCATCTAATCTTTGTGTGCCTACGAGGGGGATATAGATTGGTACCTCGAGGACATAGGTCAGAGAAGGACTTATTGAGAAGCTAATAAGTCTGCTGATCATGAGAGCGTAGGTATGTGCGTGACCCATGTGATGTGACTGTGTTCGCCTCCATTGTTTGTGATTTGCTATTATTTGAGAATGATTCCTGAGAGATTCGGAATGCGTGATCCTTATGTACATGATGTACCAGGATGGATATCAAAGTATGTGTGCACCGCAGCTTAGTCTCAGGGTGCTAGTATTGTATATTTATGTAGAGAATAATATACGGTTAAATGAAAAGAATTGTCATGTTTAAAATTGTGAAGTTTATTTATTGTAATGACTGCTAAAGAAAAAAAAAAGATAACCTGTAGTGAATTGTATTACTAATAATTGAGAATCCGAGTTTAAGTAAAACTCTCTATTTAATTGATGAATTTGGAATTAAAGCGCGAATCGAGTAGAAAGGTTAGAATTTATTTTGGTCTAGATAGATATGAGAATCACTTGAATGGGTACGCTACGTTAGGAGTGCACAATTAGTCGAGAGGTGAGTACTTCACGTGAGAGCACGTCCTAACATGTATTTTGCATTCATTATTTTAATGTTATGAAATCACTTGCTGTTTTTAAAACTATTCTCCACATTCGGGCTCTGACCCGTTTGCTTTCAAATCTATTTTTTGTAAAAACCTTTTTAGGTGCCCAGCCACAAGGACACCATGCATAGGAATTCTATTCAGGTGACGAGCTGTAGCTGTTGTGGAAGTTACAGGGCCTTGACAGTAGACGCCTCCTTTTCTAGTCTTGACTCCATGTTCAGTTTTATCATTTGTAGGGCATGTCGCCCATTTCCTTTAGAGACATTTTACATTTCAGTTATTCAGACTTTGGTTTGTAATTAATTTAGGATGCAGACTTGTTTTATTCATTTCAGCATTGGGATTATTGTGCGGAGTATTTCCTCCAGATTCATTATTATTTGATGGTTTCTTTATTGGGAATTTATTGTGAATGGTTATGTTATTCTTTTATAATTCCTTTATTGCATGTTAATCAGATTTAATTTAAAATTTGACAACTCACTTTTTAAATACTAGGTGGTTAGTAATTATTAAAATGTTTTCGACGGTGATGCTATTAACTGAACCACCTTGACATTTTGTATTAATTTAATAAAGGAGTAGCTACCCGGTATTTAATTAGTCGGGGTGTCACACGACGCCTGCGGGTATTTCGTATGTCACTGCTTGTATTTTCATTGTAATCCATGTAAACCAAACTTTACAAATTATAGTGAAAATAAGATGATTTTTCCTCAACTGCGCAAAATTTTTCTGGATATAAATTTTGTTCTAAAAAATTGATTTTTTAAAAAGCGCAATTTCAATGAAAAACTTATATAATAGAGTCCCAATTTTTGACGGGTCAAATCATGCCTATTGGAAAGCATGCATGAAATCTCACCTAAAGGCTATTGATGAACGTGTCTAGGTTGTGTGTGAAAGAGGGTGGATGCCTCCCACTATCAATGTAGATAAAGTAACTACTCTAAAATCTGTGACTGCATGGACTGATGATGAATTTAAATGGAGTAAATATAACTCTCGTGGGCTAAGTGCCATTTTAAAAAATGTCACCCCTGACGAGTTCCGACGCATCATGATGTGTACCATGTCTAAAGAGGCATGAGATGTTTTGCAACTTACCCATGAAGGCACAAATGCAGTGAAATAATCTAAATTGCAAAACTTAACTACACAGTTTGAAACTATCTCTATGCATGAAAATAAGTGTTTCGATGAATTTTATGCACGGTTATCTGATATCGTGAACACTAGTTTTAACTTAGGAGAACACATTTCTGATGCTAGGGTAGTTAAGAAAATTTTGAGATCACTACCAAAGAGATTTATCCCCAAAGTCACCGTGTTAAATTCATTAAGTAATTTGAGTAGGCTGAAATTAGACGAGTTAGTTGGAGACCTATAGACCTATGAAATCGACATGTTCCCAAACATGATAAAATCAAAAGATTAAGGGGTAGCACTTAAAGCCCAAGCCAGAAATAGTGAGGTGTCAAAGATAGGTAAGTCATCTAAGAAAAGGGAGGAAGAGATGTCTGATTCTGATTTTGACTAGATAATTTGGTCATATTTGCTAAAAATTTCAAGAAATTTCTCAAATTAAAGAAAAATGGAAATTTTAAAGATAAAAAGAATTTTGAGAAAAAAAATCTGAAAAGAAATTTGAGAAATATAAAAAGGACACCTCTAAGAAAGAAAGTGAGAGATGTTTTAAGTGCGACGTTAGAGGTCATAGGGGGTTTGAGTGCGCAACTAGGCTGAAACGTCAAGAACAATCCAAATCTGCGTTAAACACCACCCTTAGTGATGACAGTGAGGTCGATTCGGTGGACTCTGGAGATGAGTCACCGCATGAATGTAACTTCATCGCATTCATGGCTAGTCATGTGATTACTAACAGTGCTCCTCATGACGATGAGGATGCAAGCTCACAGGGACACCTTAACAATGATAGCAGTGCGAGCGAGGTGGAGGAATAAACAAGTGAAAGAGAGAGTGATCTTTGACGCGCGTACGCTGATTTATATGCTGATACTTTTAAGACCAAAAAGCTTAACAAAGCGTTAGCTCTTAGGATAGCTGCTCTAGAGAAGGAGTTAGGAGAGATGAGAGAGAGATACCTCCTTGTCCACTGTGTTGAGAGAGAGAAAGTTTTTGGAGAGAGAGAAAGTGTTTTTGCAAAAGAAAAAGGAGACTTGACTAAGCAAGTGGCTGACCTGACGAGTGAGCTCCATACTTCCCTGGACACTCAAAAGAAACTAGAAGCCCTTGTAGCCCAACTGACTCAGGACCTTGAGAGAGCCCGGGAAGTCAAGGTAAGAATTGAGGACCGATCTGGTAAGATGGGAAAGATGCTCCTCGCCCCTGCTTTGGGTTTAGGTGAGAGTCTGGGAATAGGTTTTTATGGAGCTTCCACATCCCATACGACATTGGAACCGGTTCTCGAGTTTATTATAAATCCATATGGCCACCCACCTAAAAATCAAAAGAGAGTTCGGCAAGAAAAGCAAATCGAAGTCGGCCTAAGTCTACTTATTTTCATACTTACTACAAAAAAGGCCATCATCGTGAGTTTTGCTATAGTTTGGGTCGGACACGATGTACTTTTGCTCCGTCACATGCTACTACTGATTTTGAGAGTCTTAGAGAGCGAGTTGAGTTTCTAGTCGCCACATCTCAGAGTATAGTGGAAGAGTTCTAACGAATTTCTATGCCGTTAGTGGACACTTCTAAAATCCCGAATAGAGTCAGCAATGACAAGGGCAAAAAAAAGGTTACCATATATTGGGTGCCTTAACACAACGCAAAAGCCCTTGTTGTTCATGTTTCTCTTAAAGCACATAATACTCTACAATGGTATTTCAATAGTGGGTGCTCCAGGCACATGACTGGTGACGTTTCTCTGTTTACCTCCCTCGAGGATCATAAGGAAGGTAAAGTCACTTTTGGAGATGGGAGGAAGACTATCATAGTAGGACGAGGTACAATAGAGTTACCAGGATTTCCTAAGCTAGAGAATGTGTTGTACGTTAAGGGATTGAAAGAAAATTTACTCAGCATTAGTCAGCTGTGCGACGCTCACTTTGCAGTAAAGTTTGATCGGAATAAATGCCACATTTATGATCAAACCGATAAAATTCTATTGCAAGGGGTGAGGACTAAAGACAATTGTTATGGGATCATGCCCGAGTCCACATATGTCTGCAAACACTCCATGATCACTACTATGGATATGTGGCATCAACGTCTAGGTCATGTGAACTTTCGAGATTTGGAAAAGTTAGTTAAAAAGGATATAGTACATGGCTTACCATTGCTTGGAAAGCCAACTTTCGTAGTTTGTGGACCCTGCCAGTTGGGAAAGCAAATTCGTATCCCCTATCAGAAGTTGAATTCCATTACCACCTCTCGCATCCTTGAGATACATATGGATCTTATGGGTCCCACTCGTACTAAGAGTTTAGGTGGTAAGAGGTACATTCTCGTGACGGTAAATGATATCTCATGCTACTCTATTGTAGGTTTTCTACGATAGAAATCCGATGCTGTGGATTTTCTTACGAATAAGTGTCGTATCCTGCAAAATTAACATGGTGTCACTATCAAGAGAATAAGTAGTGACAATGGCACTGAGTTTAAAGAATCAAAACTAGATCTTTTTTATGATAGACTCATAATCAAACGCGAATTTTTGTCCGTTAGGACTCTTCAGCAAAATGGGATTATTGAGAGGAAGAATCGGACGATTCAGGAGATGGCTAGATCTATGCTTTTGGGTCGAAAGTTGAAAGAGAATTTTGGGCAGAGGCCATGTCTATCGCATTCCTTATGGTGAATATGGTATATATTCGTCCACACACACTTACGATGCCCTATGAATTGCGGACTGGAAAGAAGCCCAACCTTTCATATTTTCGTGTCTTTGGGAGCAAATGCTACAGACTACGGGATAGAGAGCAATTAGGAAAGTTCGACTCACGGAGTGATGAGGGGATATTTTTAGGTTATTCATCGTCTAGTAGAGCTTATCGAGTGTATAATCTGAATATCTCTAAGGTTATGGAGTCAATAAACGTCACCGTACATGATGACGAACCATCGGCGTTTATTGATTCTAACCTTTTGGGTAAGGGTGACACAATTTCTACTAATGATACCGTTGTGCCTCCCATACCTAGAGTGGATCCCATTCCTGATTTAGGGGACACTCTTGCTTGGGTTCGCAAGAGTCGTGATCCTTCTACTATATTAGGAGATCCCACCCTAGGGGTCAAGACTCATGCTCAGTTAGAGAACGATGTTAGCCATGTTTGCTACACGTCCAAAGTCGAGCCTAAGAACTATAAGGAAGCTCTCAAAGATGAACACTGGATATGTGCTATGTAGGAGTATAGAAAGAATGATGTCTGGGAACTGGTCCCCCGACCTAGTGAGACAAATGTGATAGGTACCAAGTGGATCCTCAAGAATAAGGTGGATGAGACTGGTAATATTATCCGAAATAAGGTTAGGTTGGTCACTCAAGACTACACACAGATTGAGGATATAGACTTTGATGAGACATTCACTCCTGTTGCGAGGATTGATTCCATTTGATTACTACTCTCCATCTCATGTCATCTTCACTTCAAGTTATATAAGATGGATGTCAAGACTGCCTTTCTGAATGGCATTCTACAGGAGGAGGTTTATGTTGAACAACCAAAAAGGTTTGAAGTCCCCAAGCACCTTGATCACGTGTACTATCTGAGGAAAACCTTGTATGGTTTGAAGCAAGCACCCCATGCTTGGTACGAGAGGCTTACTTCCTATCTCTTAGGCCGTGGATTTAAGAGAGGGGGAGTTGATATGATATTGTTTGTCAGGAGAGATGACGGTGCTATTTTGGTTGCCCAGGTCTATGTGAACGACATAGTCTTTGGATCCACGTGCTCCCAGCATGCTCAACACTTTGAGGAGGAGATGAAGAGTGAGTTTGAGATGAGCATGGTTGGTGAGCTTACTTTCTTCTTGGTCTCCAGGTTTTTCAGCTAGAGGATGGGATGCTCATATCCCAACCCAAGTATGCTAGAGACCTTGTGAAGAAATTTGGTCTAGACTCCACTAATCATGCACGTACACCGATGAGTACCTCAACTAAGTTTAGCAAGGACACTTCAGGCAAGGATGCAGAGTAAACCTTGTATCAGAGTATTATAGGTAGCCTTATCTACTTGACTGCCAGTCATCCTGATGTAGCCTTTAGTGTTGGAGTCTGTGCGCGATATCAGGCGTCCCTGAAAGAGTCATACTTACTCTCTCTTAAACGTATTATCAAATACGTGAGTGGGAATCTCTCACTTGGCATTTGGTGTTCCTTTGATACCAATGACCGTTTATCCGCCTATTCGGATGCCGATTGGGTCGGGGATGCAGATGGGTGTAGGAGCACTTCTGGTGGGTGTTTCTTCTTTGGTTATACTCTTGTCTCTTGGTTGAGCAAGAATTAAAACTCCATCTCTTTGTCCACTGAGGAGGCTGAGTACATAGCCACCGGGAGTTATTGCACACAACTTCTATGGACGAAGAAAATGTTGGAGGGTTATGGGACACAGGACACCATGACTATTTCCCGTGATAACACGAGTGCGATACACATATCCCATAATCCATTCCAGAATTAGCGCACAAAACACATTAGGATACGCGAGCACTTTATCCGTGAGCTTGTAGAGGAAAAGGTCATATCGTTAAGTTTTGTATCTACCGACCTCCAGTTAGCCGATATCTTCACGAAACCTTTAGATGCACTTAGATTCGAGAGTCTTATGAAGTATTTAGGAATTTGCACAGTTGACTGAGGGGTGGTCACCAGGTCTAAAGTAGGATACATTTTTCTTGATTATATCATTTGATTCCTATCTCTAGCTTGTATCATTTGTATAATTATTTGTTTGATTTTTTTAAAAAAATTTAAAAAATCCATTTTTTTTTCTTAATTTTAGAAAAAACCAAAAAGATTTTCTTTTGATAATTTTTTTAAAAAGCACAAAAAAGTTTTGTATTTTATTTACATCATTTATGGATGAACATTTGAGATAACTATAAGTAAAGACGTCATTCCATATTTCACGTGACTGTTTGACAGTGATTTGAGATGCTACATCATTTTATCCATGTGTTTTACATTGTTTAGAGTCTTTGATATGTGATTCGTGATATCTTTTACATGTTTGGATCCTTATCTCCTTTATTGCACACATGCACAATATTATTTGAGTATTGTACTTGTCTATCACATATTGGCTTGAGTGTTTCCATCTCAATTCTATCTATACAATGACCAAAATGCGATAAAACTTGACACGATAGTAGTGCATATAAAAACCATGAGGAATTACTTGCAACATAATATGATGAGTGAATCACGGGAAAGGGCTACGAGAGTTCAAAATTAACTCGTAGAGAAAGCCGCCGTTTGAATAAGAGCCCAAAAAAAATTAAATGGAAATAAATAGAAAAACAAGCCAAATCAAATGGGCCAATAGGTTTTAGTTTCATCACATCCAAAGAAAAATATAATGTAGAATTATTTATGAGGCGGTTTGGATGGAAAGAAATGAAAAACGGGTTTGTACGTCCTTGAAAGTCATGAAAAAGCGTTTCACACGTTTTGGACATTATTAGTGCGGAAATCACTTTGTGCTTTGATTTGCTGATTTGATTGAGTCAATTTCTTTTAATTTCATAATTTTTACACCTCAGGAGGATGTTGATTTCATTCGTTAGAAATTTCCAACAATCATCGTGCATATATGTTATGGTTGTATGTGTTGATTTTCCTGTTGAATTTGTTCACATCTCTACATTTTCGCTATCATTGACTAGGTTGTTTTGGTGTTCTTTCATGGTGTGATTTTTTTTCTTTAAAAATTTTGAAAAATTCAACAAGAGAAAGTTTATTTCCTTGTGACATTATCCATTTTCATTGCTTATGTTCTTCATATCTGTCTATTTGGGAACATCATAAAAAGGGGGAGAACGAATTATGGGGGAGAGTTACTTGTTTGTTTTATAATGATATTGTTATATGCTTTTGCTCATCATTATATTTCAAACTGCTGCGCATCAAGAGTATTTGTTTCTTGTCTCATGTGTGTAGATATCAAATTGGAAAATCATTTTTGCACACCCTGATGATGACAAAGAAAGTTTGAAGAGTTGAAGATTTGAAGATGATCGTATTTGTGAAGACACACATTTAGTATTTCTAGTTTTTGGGTTTAATGGGGATATTAAATTATATATCAGTTTGTTTATTTTGGGCAGTATAATTCGGATATTTTTATGTATGTATCGGAATAGACATAGGGGGGAGATTTTTAAGGACATGTTTTATAAATGTCTGGGGTAGAATCTAGGAATTTTCCAAGTGTCCTAGATCTCAATTATGTATGTCTGATACTGCTACATTCGGCTCGTCTCCACGATCATCCATGAAGGTCTTGATCCGAATTCATGCATCCCTCATCTTCGTACGTGCATCATGTGTCAAGCAATGTACACTTCAACAGTTCCCACTACTCCACGTACTTATGATAAAAATAATTTTAATCAGAGTGCTTAATTATTTGTATAAATAGTTGGGAAATATTTTTTAAATAAATTTTTGAAGTCTGGAAGATGATAAACATGCAAGATCTTTTTAAGGAGTTTTTTCGAGGCAATCTCATTCGAACGAGATGCGACCTCCCTCAAGCGACATCGTATTTCGCTCGAAAGACGCACCGCCTCAACCTGCCTATTTAAACAATGTTTATGCATCACGTTTTTTGTAAGTCTGCATACCTCTATTTCTGGAAAACAATACCTTTTTCCAGACTTCATATTTTAAGGTTTTCGTACCTTTTTGATTCACAAATAATTCCCAATTCTTTATGTGAATCCTCTAAACCTCAAAGAATATTATACTACTCATATGGAGTACACTTGTATAGAAGATGAAGCTTTTCCATTGCTGACCTTCTGGAGCTCTTGCGGGAACTCCAGCCGACGAAATTGAACCCAACGCCTGTGGGTATTTCGTATGCCACTCCTTGTTTTTTCATTAGAATCTGTGTAAATCGAACTTTACAAATTATAGTGAAAATAAGATGGTTTTGCCCCTGTGGGGGATTCTTCCTCAACTATGATTGTCTTGCATGCTTAATCTATTTCTTTATTCAATCCCTTTTGTTTGCGAGAGTTAAGACTTGTTGGGACTAAAATTAGAATTTAATTAAATAAGTTTGACATTGATTGCTGGCGCACTCTCAAAATTTAAGGTGCATTAGAACTCTTAAGGGTTGGATAGGGTGAGATAAAAATACTATTCATATTTTTGTAAGGAGGTGAGGATATAAAGAAATATTTTTCTCTTATTTCACAAAGTTTTCATCTCTAAAAGTGCTAACACATACAGTTTTCTTTGTGTGTATCATATACTAGAAGATCTGAGGGTTTTTTCCATTTAAGCAAGGATTAAAGGTGGTTGATTATCAACAACTTCTTTATTAAATATGTCTCATATACTGGAACACCTACAAGATCCATAAAGGCATGATAGTCTAAACCCTAGATCTGGTTTATGTTATTTTGTATTATGAAATATAATGAATCAAAATCCTATGAGCACAATTTTTTTATTGTCAATCCCAAGAGTTGAATGGAAATTTTTTATTTTCAAACCATGTTTTTGTTGATGACCACTTCTTGTTGAGGAATTTAATGATTACTGATCGAGTTGGAAACTGAGCGTTCGTGTAAATTCGCTAGTCGTTGTTATCGGATTCCGACCACCATACAAAAAACCTAAACTTTAACTACAGTCTTGCAGAGTATAGTGGCGAGTTTGGGTATCGAACCCACAGGGAATGTTTGATAGATTTTAATTGAATTATTACTTCAAAAAATAAAGTGTAAAAGATGATGATTGAGTGAGAAAGGAAAAAGGGAAAAATAAAGAAGTTAACTAAAACTAATTGGAAAATTATGGTAGGGACACAATCCCCCAACCCTAGTGTATTGATGGTATAAAACTAATCATAAATTTAAGTGATTAATTAGACCCATAATTTAGTACTCCCAAGCATTATGTATATGAGGTTCAAGACCACACCATACTTAATCAGAGGACGAGTAAATCGGTATTACGACAGTGACACTCGAATTGCATTCTGAAGCATCCCGGTTACCCTGAAGCAAACGATATCTAAAGATATATAATTGTCGCGTTTCTACGCAATACAGTCGTAATAAATCATTAAATTTAGAGAACTAATTTTATTCACATGCAACTACCACATCAGGTTGGGTTCATGCATCCCAACCTTTAAAAACCTAGCCTAACATGAGAAATAATAATAAAAGTGCTGAAAATAAAAGTTACCAAGATTGAAGAACAAGAACATGCAAGAAGAAATCAAAGATTGAAGAAAAATTGGAAAAGGTCTTGAATTAATGGTGCAAAGTATGTAAATTCTTCTCCTAGATGTTCCTACTTGTTATGGAGATTTTACATCAATGAAATCTGAATAAAAAGAGTCCTAATGACTAAATATATAGGCTAGAGGTCGTTTAGAAGAGTCCCCAAAACACAAAACTCTTTTGGCTAAAAGATAAGGACAAAATAAAAATCCTGTATCTGGCAATTTGTCACACTTAGAAAGCGTGACTAATTTTGTAACGGATCTGGAGCGTAACTAATTTTTTAACGGATATGGAGCGTGACTAATGACCGGATCGGTTCTTTTAATTTTCATCAACTTCGATCCGTCTTCGTTCTGGGGTTCACTGGAACTTTGTATTTCGGATCGGTCCGATCCAGATCCGTCCGATTTTTCTTTGACTTTTTCTTCTATCTTTGACAGCTCATAATTTCACACCGGGACTCCGATTAAGGTACCGTTTTTTCCAGTGTTCTTTTAATTGAAAGATCTTCAACTTTCCAGTTGGCCCCACCTACAGAATAAGGCATGAAAAATTACGAAAATACCCTTTAACTCCTCGTTTCTTGGTTTTCTTTCACTGTTTTGAGTTCTCTTTGGCACTAACTTGTATGAAATACCTGTAAAACACATAAGAGATACACAAAATATGAAATTCTTGCCAAAAAGGGTTAGTAGCATAAATATGAGACAAATTCAAGCTATTTACACCGCACGGGATCATAAAAATACCGAAATTAAGGGGATAAATGTGAAGAATTTATGCCTAATCAATTACGCTATGTCATTTCCATGAAAGAAACCTTCTTGTGTTGTATGATCTCTTCTTGATTGTGTGGAAGTTTTATGGTATTGTAGTTTATGAAACTCATCAATGCTTGATCAACAATGTGTTGTTTTTATTGCTAATGATCGAGCCTTCTTTACCTCTTTTAAAGATTCATTTTTATCGTTGAAGAACTTGAAGATGATTTGGTGAACTTAATTCTTCATATAGAAGAAGACAAATTTTCTCTCTTTTCCATTTTGAATTTTCACTAATTATTTTATTTTGTTTACTTATTTTGTTGATGAACTTTGAGGTGAGTTGCTGTGCATGTTTGGGTTTTGTTCAAATCCTCGAATTTAATTTCCTGTGAAGTTATAAGGTTTATATGAGAGCGCATGTACTCAAATTCAAAACAGAGTGAAGGTACCAAACTAAAATTAGTATCGTAAAAAGGGTAATATTTTCCTTTTAATTCTTTTTGGGAAAAAAAAGAAAACCTAGGTTTATGTGAAAAAATGTTACCCAAATTAGATTGCACCAAATTTTATCTTATACTGGATAATTAATCTAAAGCAGAATAAGTAAAACAATCACAAAACACTATATGAGGAAAAAATTCACTAATGGGAAAAAAACATTGGCCCTAAATGAATGACAAATGCATGATGGTAAATTTTAGAAATATAAACTAATGAATTACAACAACACAACGCGCTAACTAATTATCCACGCTTTCATACCATATCTCCGGTAAAAATTTCCAACAACTGAAGTACGCTACACAATTGCGATCGATTTTGGCCTCGACCAATGTCTTCAAATATTTGCCACAATCAAAATATATTTTTTGAAGTTGAAAATGGGATTTGCTAAGAAGTCACCAAATGCTTAAGGCACCACTTTTTAGGATGGGAGTTTTCCTTAAGGTTTGGAAAGCGATGAAAAAAACTTTGGCTTGCTTAAAACTCATAATGGATTTTTGAGATATTCACATACTATGAGTTTAAATACTCTAAAGATTAAAACCATAGTGTTGTTATTCATTTTTTTTGTATTTTTGAGATGTTTTTTTTAAACTTAAATCATAAGTACTATTGAACCTTAAAACACTTTTACCTATACGCTTGGACAAATATATTTATATCTTTATTATTGATGGGTTTTTAAAATCACTCTTGATCAAAGGTCTTTTTCATTAAGAAATTTTCTGTAATATTTTTGCTCTCACGATTTTTTTGACAAAGTTATTGATAATTAGACAGATCTCTCCACATATATGATGTTTCTCCACGGGTGTGGTGAACCACGAGCAGTACAAGTGGGGAAGGTGATCACATTACCAAGATCTCACACTAAATTGTTTAAAGATGGAAATATATGGATAAAAGAAAGTCTTGCACAGATTCCTGAGCAAAAGGGAAAAAATCATTAGAAAATATCTTATTCACAGAAAAAATTCACGGTTCGCAAAGAAATGTCGCGGTCACAAAAATGTCTTCATTGACACAAACCATTTGCGACAATGGAAGTCAAGCAAGACAGATGCAAAATTGGGAAAATTTCTGAAAGTGTTCGTAACCAGATAAGAGACTTCGCAGACGCCAAGAAACTTTTCGCTAAAGCGACCAAGTCGTGAGAGATCCCAAAAATTTAGTAAAGGGAAAAAAGTTATTTAATTTTAAACTTAATAAAAAAATACACATGATATACTTATGTAATATTCCTTTTGAAAATATTTATATGAACATATCGTTGCATACTTATATCATTAATACCGAATCCATATCAAAGTGCACAAGCACAAAAATAATTTTCCATTATGAAAAGATTAATTTGAGTATGAAAAAAATGCAAGTCTACTAAGTCTATTATCTCAACCTAAGTGGCATTCTATCGTTTGCGAACATGTACAATGTCCAATTGAATTTTAATGAAGCTTTCCAGCGAATATAAGTTTACATGATGCTTTATTGGAACGACCTCAAGGACAAGAGACTTAAATTATATTTTACAACGCGAAATGCGATAATCTAATTATCGAGGGGATACATGAGTATATAAATACTTTTAAAATCCTCCATTCTGTGACAAAATATAGGTTACAAGAAAAAGTAAAAAAATATAACACCCAGTCCCATAAGAGAACGCCTAACCAAATGCAAAGATCAACTTAATAACATGTAACCCTAAAACCAATAATTCAATAATCAAAGTGAGAACTTGATCCTGTTAACCTATCATACACTTACTAAAGATGATCACATTACCAAATGTATATGAATATAGTTAAACATGGTGTTATAAGATGAATGATAAAGATGCGTAAATCAATTTATAAAATCATCTTGTAAAATAAAATATATCAATAAGTTTAGGAAGCATGTATATCTAAATGATGTATTGTACTTCACTTATTATGTGTATATACTCCCCATACTTTATTTTAGTATAAAATATGCCATAGTGTCATTATAGTAAAACTCTCCCTTAGTCTAACCTTCTCCCTTGTTGCCATGGGATTGACAAAGGAAAGAAAATTAATTCAAAAAATGGATTTAGTCAATGATAAAATAATAAATTTTATATAAAGTTGATTAAAGTGACATATACCATAAATAAATGTAATCCAATTCATCAAACATATATAAAGATGTAAGACAACTCAACTAAATAAATATATGATTTAAGTTCAAGTATGAAGTCTTCGTATGGAGAGTTAAGACATGCAGTACACATTGGAGCTAGTGGAGAATTATTAATGTTGATTTTATTTATAGTGTATCAAGATCATTAAATATAAATGAGTAGGTATGAACTATAAACATCGTAGTTCTTGGAAATAATATCTCTTTCTTCTAAAGCTTATCATGTCACTGTTCGACTTAGGACGATGATCTAGGTGGAGGATCTCAGTCTGATTGGAAAAATACATCGGCCGTAGGTAGAGATATACTATAACGGTCTCGTAGTGGATAAGACAAGAGTTCATAGACTATAAGTCACGTGTTTAAATAGTACAATATATTTTTGCGGTTGTAAACAACGATTGTAATTTTATTATCTATATTGGTAAAGACAAGTTGGACCAATCTTAATTACGGGATGGTTAGTGAATAGGTATGCATTAAAGTCTTCTTGATGGTCTAAGGTGACGGGTTATATATGTATTAAAATTCTAGCGTGTAAAAAAAATAGCAACTTTCCATTACACGTGGTTTATTGGTTGACTTCAGTTAAATGTTCTAAGATGTCTGGGTTAGTAGAATTTTTCTTATTTTCTACTAAGGTATATGATCGATGAAGAATTAGTATTCACACTAAATTGTATGTTTCCATCTTTGTGGGGCAAACGAATGATCATAGTTTCTAAAATGGGATATATAGAGACCATGTACATTCAGATTTGAGTTTAGGAGGCAATTAATAGGCTTTGATGATTAATTAATTTTGTGACACGATAAGTGATAATGTATGTTATTGGAAAGTAGAAATAACATGGTTGTATGATATCAAGATGTAGGCAATAAGTTGTATATGTTTAAAATTGGGCAAGGTCGAGGATTTACTAAAATAAACTATATAACACATTAGAGATAAGAGCTTATCAAGAACATATGAGATTAATCGGTGTAAAAAAATTAAGTAAAGAGATGTTGAGAAATTGGAATCAACTGGAATAATGTGGGTCAATGAGTAGATAATAATTACAAATGGAAAATTAGAAAAGACTTATTTGGCAGTTGTCAGGACACAAATTTCCAATTGAGTCCATGTATTGTGTTGGCTCAATTCCGGACAAAAACATTTATTCATAGGATAGTATGTAATTGTAATACTCTCAAGCCTATTAAGTGTTTGTTGAAGATGTAGCGGCAAAGAGTATAAAGCTTCATCAAATGTGCCGGTTTGCGTGCTTCGTTTCTACGTCATCAACCATAGTTCCATGCTCCCAAGGTATGAATGCAATATTATATATATAGGAGCTTGGAACAATGTTTATTGGGTGTTAGGTTTAATAAAAACTGTGTTTTATTTTCAGAAAGAATTAATTAGAACTTTAAAATAAGTTTATAAAAGTTTCTAGGCCAAAATCGAATTTTATAAACTTTCTGGAAGTCGTTCGATATGTCGTTCGGACGAGTTTTTTCGTTCGAACCAGATGTCGTTCGAACGAGTTTGCCAATGAGGTTCCAGTACAGGCCTATGACATGTCGTTCGAACGAACCTTATGTTCGAACGAGATATCCAACGAGTTTCTAACGAGTCCATACTGGAGCGTCGTTAGAAGTCTCGTTCGAACGAGAATTTCCTTCGAACGAAATGTCGTTCGAACGAGATGCCAGGCGGGAACAGTTTTTGGCATTTTTTTCACCCACTTTCCCACTAAGTTTTTAACCAACTTTTTCAGACTTTATCAATAGCGGGAATAATATTTTCCAAACTAACTTTTTCATTCCATTTTCATCTCTTAGAGAGAATTTGAGAGAAAATTGTTTTAAGGAAAATGTTCAAGTTTTGAGTATTAATTTTCAAAGAGAAATTTACTTACCACTCTAGTTTTACACCCAAATTAGTGTTTATCCAAGTTCATATATACATATCAATTGCTTGGAGTTTGGCACCGGTTTTTCTCTACACCGAATTGAAGAGAAGTTGTTTACTTTGTTGTACCCGCTTGGAGAAAGGCTTCATGTACGGGTGACGGTGACCATAGAAAGTCCTATCGGTGGATTCCGAGACCACAGTGGTGTTCCAAGGTTATTCGCTAGGAAGAGGTGTCTACAAGAAGAAGCGTCGAGGCTTGAGAGGGATCGAGTCGCGCGTTGTAAGTCTATCTGTCTTGTACTTGTAATTCCGTATCTAGTGAATTTGTGGCTAGGGCCGTCCGAGGTTTTTTCCCGTCTTGGGTTTTTCCTCGTACATCGCGGCGTAGTGTGATTGATTTATTTTATCTTGCATAAATAATTTAGAACGCATGCTTAGGATAATTCAAGATAAAATTTGGTTTAAATTATCACACTCAATTTAATTTGGACTTAAATTGAATTTTGGGTGAAGTTGTTTAATTCAAGTCACTTGCTAAAATTGGTTTGGCATAACTTCGGAATATTGACAATCATGACTTAGGCAAAATTCTAGGACTTGGATTAATGAATTAATTGGTTTAAGTGAAATTAATAATTTGTGTGTTTTGTTTAATTTCACTCGGTTTAACTTTAAGAAAATTAAAATTTGGAATTTAGTATTTGTTTGTTTTAGTTGAACCATCGCCACCGTTGTACGCTTCCGCATCATTTCGTGTTTTATAAAAGGAAATTATAAATAATTTTTAATTATGAAAATTAAAATCCGGGGATCCATAAACTCACACCGTTTACAAATTGGTATCAGAGACAAAGCGATAAATTATTTCGTTAATGATCCTTTAAATAATTTTTGGCTAAAATGGATTTTTCCCCATTTTCAAAATTTCCTATTTTCGATGGTTCAAACTACGCGTATTGGAAAGCGCGTATGAGATCGGCACTAAAATCTATCGATAAGAGAGTTTGGATGTCTGTTGTTAACGGGTGGTCCCCACCAACTTATTTAGTTGAAAATGAACGTGTTCCCAAACCCGCCGATAGATGGACTGAAAATGAGTTTAAACTTGCTAATTTCAATTCCCGTGGTTTAAATGCCTTGTTTAGCACTGTCACACCGAATGAATTCCGACGTATTATGACGTGTGAAACCGCTAAAGAAGCTTGGGATGTTTTACAATTAAATCATGAAGGAACTAGTGTCGTTAAAGCTTCGAAACTCCAAAACCTCACCACTCAATTTGAAACTATCAAAATGAATGAAAAAGAAACTTTTGATGAATTTTATGCTAGACTTTATGATATTGTTAATTCATCATTTAACTTGGGAGAGAAAATACCTGACGACCGTGTAGTAAAGAAAATTTTAAGGTCCCTACCCGATAGATTTATTCCAAAGGTGACCGTTTTAAATTCTTTACCCACTTTAGCCTCTACGAAATTAGAAGAGCTTGTAGGTGATTTACAAACCTATGAACTAGATATGTTTACCTCTAAAACTGAAAAGAAAATCGAAAAGGGCGTTGCTTTAAAAGCCCGAAAAGGGGTCAAACAAGTAGTAGAGAGCGAGAGTGATAGTGACTCGGAAGACATGGCTTTGTTTGCTCGTAAATTTAGAAAATTTCTTAAAATTAACAAAGATAAATTTAAAAATGATTTTAAAAATTTGAATCTTCTAATCATGACAAAGGTGAGAAGATTTCTAAAGCCGAGAAGATTCCTAAAGCCGAGAAGATCACTAAACCTAATAATGAAAATTTAGATAGGGACGAGTCCAATAAGTGTTTTGGTTGTGAAGGTTATGGCCATAGGGCTTTTGAGTGCCCCACTAAACTAAGGAAAGAGGGTAAGCGACCCATTTCATATAATGCGACCCTTAGTGATAGTGATAAGGAAGAGAAGCCCGATTCCCCCACTAAGAAACATTTTGTGGCTTATATGGCTAGTCATGTGAGTGATAGTGAGAACTCATCGATTGATGAAACCTTAACTCATGACACTTCCAAGGTCATAGCTTATGATTCTCTTGTTTTTGATGATAGTGAGAGTGGAGAAGAAAGAGAGAGTGAAAATGAAGAAGAGGTTAATGTGAGTGAACTTCAAAATTCTTTTCAAGAACTTTATAAAGAATCTATTAAATTGAAAAGAGCTAATTTGAAGTTAGAAGCTAGTTTAAGAGAGAGTGTCAAGGTCGTTGATGAAAATGTTTTAATAGAAGACCTTAGGACACGTGAGAGGACTCTTCGAGAGAAGCTTGAATATGTAGAAGGCGAGAGAGATAGCCTTAGGGGTTTAATGGAATCCTTGAAAAAGGAGCTTCTTACTTTAGAAGAGCGAAATGTTTTATTAGAGTCTAACATTTTAGAATTGCAAGATAAATTAAAAGACTCTAGTAATGTCAAATTTGATTTGGAGTGTCGTTCGGAAAAATTAGATAAAATCTTAGGAACGGTCCAAATTAAAAATGACACTTGTGGTTTAGGCTTCAATACTTGTAATGAATTTACTCATAATGCCAAAACCAATGTTTTAGGAGAATCTACTGGGAATGAATTTAAAGATCACTCCTTAGGTAAATCTTTTCGACATGTTTTTACTTGTACCCATTGTGGTCGAAAAGGTCATCTTAGGAAATTTTGCTTTGATCTTAAACGAATTCCTAGACAATCCCATAGTAAAGTAACCACGGTAGTTAACGTTCCAACACCTCAAGATAGTCATTCTTCATTAATTTGGGTTAGGAAATCCGACTTGGTTGCCTTGCAAAATAGGGTTTTTGATTCTCATTTACTATCACATGATTCCTCCCTTGCTAAATCTAAAGGATGAATGTGTTAGTCTTTTGCATACTTTAGCGTTTGTACTTCATGCTATATTCACATGCTAAATGTATGCTTGTTTAATCATTTTCTAGTCTATGCTCCATGCTTATCACATGCTAGAATTATGATTTTTGTTTGTCTTTTGTATTATGTTTCCTTCATTTTGTTTGCATTAAATGAAAAATACAAAAAGATTTTTGTTTATCATTTGGATTTTATCCCTTGGTAATTTAAGCTTAATGAAAAAAATTCAAATGATTTTTGTTTGCCTTTTGAGTATATATTTTTTATTTTTGGCTAAAAATTTCAAAAACTCAAAAAGATTGTATTTTGTGTGTATTTTAGTTTGACACACTTTAAGTGGCATATACTTGTGTTTGAATTCCATAATTTACGCTCCCACGTGGCTAGAACTTTTGGTTTAGATTATCAATCCTAATTATGTTCTTTACCATAGTTTTATGGAGTAGTTGGATTTTGTGTTGTTTAAATGAATTCTATTTTTATATGCCTCTATTCACACATGCACGAGCTCTTTTGAAATTTTAACGTCATATGTATATTTGAGCTATGTGAGGTGTTCTCCTACCAATCTTGTCATCTACATATTTGTGACTTAGGAGGACTAGTGCATGTCAAAATCCGTTGCATGTGAGATTTATGCGAAAAACGAAAACATGATAAATATAAATGTGCACGGGGAGGGGCTCCGAAAGGACTAAGTGATCCTTTTCGATTGTAAGCCACCATTTGAAATGGACCTAAAAGAAATACGTGGTCCAAAGGCCTAAAAATAGAAAATATGGCATTAAAAAGAAAATAATTTGCCAAGGCCTATGTTTGATTGATATATTCATTCAAATTTAATATAAATGCATATTGAGGGAGATTGGATGATATATCAACGGTTTGCACGATGTCCATTTATCCTAGTTGCGTATTTCATGTCATGACTCTATTGGTTTGTAGAATCATCAATATGCTAGGCTTGTATGCATTGTGTATGTTTTTTCATTGAGTTCAATTTATATTGTCACATGAGGTTATATTTAAATGTGATGAAGTTTGCAATCAAATGAGAACTCCGTGAATATTTATTAAGTGTTTGGGTCTAAATTTAATCGTTATTAGTTCACACCCCAACACTTCCGTTTTCATATGACACATTTTTGCCATACGAGTGTGCAAACTTATTGTATTTTGTGTCATGTGTGAGTTTATATCTACTTATATATGCAAGTACTCTATTGGTATATTTCTAGTATATATATATATATGATATTTGTTTGTCGTTGATTTCTAGTCCATCCATACTTATACTTCATTATTGGTATCTATCTTGGAATAGTTATGGTTTTGTTGCCCATGTGATGTAATGTCTTAACACTTTAAGCTTCAACGGGTTTATTAATTCTTTATCCTTTGCCTATTCCTGAACAAAAAGGGAGAGAAAAATGATAGGGGGAGAAATGGTATCTAATCCTATTATTATCGTGTCCTAGTTTGGGGGAGATTTATCTTAGGGGGAGACGTCTTTCTAAGTAGGTCATGTGTTTGATAAAAGGGAGAATTAATTTAGGGGGAGTAATTAATTAAAATTGCATTTAATACTTTGATATTCCCTATGCATTTGATGAGTTTGCTTAAGTGTGCAGGATTTCTTCTAAAGCGGCATTGTTTAATGGCAAAGTGTTTTATCCTTGGGTTGAGTCAAGTTTGGGTGGGTTATGTTTTGAGTCTAGTAGAGCTTGACGGACCTTTAGGATTTTTGTTTGGTTTTTGTCCCGGAATAGCCAAAGGGGGAGATTTGTAAGGACACAAATTTCCAATTGAGTCGATGTATTGTGTTGGCTCAATTTCGGACAAAAACATTTATTCATAGGATAGTATGTAATTGTAATACTCTCAAGCCTATGAAGTGTTTGTTGAAGACGTAGCGGCAAAGAGTATAAAGCTTAATCAAATGTGTCGGTTTGCGTGCCTCGTTTCTATGTCATCAACCATAGTTCCATGCTCCCAAGGTATGAGTGCAATATTATATATATAGGAGCTTGGAACAATGTTTATTGGGTGTTAGGTTTATTAAAAAACGTGTTTTATTTTCAGAAAGAATTAATTAGAACTTTAAAATAAGTTTATAAAAGTTTCTGGGCCAAAATCGAATTTTATAAACTTTCTGGAAGTCGTTCGATATGTCGTTCGAACGAGTTTTTCGTTCGAACCAGATGTCGTTTGAACGAGTTTGCCAACGAGGTTCCAGTACAGGCCTATGACATGTCGTTCGAACGAACCTTATGTTCGAACGAGATATCCAACGAGTTTCTAATGAGTCCATACTGGAGCGTCGTTAGAAGTCTCGTTCGAACGAGAATTTTGTTCGAACGAAATGTCGTTCGAACGAGATGCCAGGCGGGAACAGTTTTTGGCATTTTTTGGCATTTTTTTCACCCACTTTCCCACTAAGTTTTTAACCAACTTTTTTAGACTTTATCAATAGCGGGAATAATATTTTCCAAACTAACTTTTTCATTCCATTTTCATCTCTTAGAGAGAATTTGAGAGAAAATTGTTTTAAGGAAAATGTTCAAGTTTTGAGTATTAATTTTCAAAGAGAAATTTACTTACCACTCTAGTTTTACACCCAAATTAGTGTTTATCCAAGTTCATATATACATATCAATTGCTTGGAGTTTGGCACCGGTTTTTCTCTACACCGAATTGAAGAGAAGTTGTTTACTTTGTTGTACCCGCTTGGAGAAAGGCTTCATGTACGGGTGACGGTGACCATAGAAAGTCCTATCGGTGGATTCCGAGACGGCGGTGGTGTTCTAAGGTTATTCGCTAGGAAGAGGTGTCTACAAGAAGAAGCGTCGAGGCTTGAGAGGGATCGAGTCGTGCGTTGTAAGTCTATCTGTCTTGTACTTGTAATTTCGTATCTAGTGAATTTGTGGCTAGGGCCGTCCGAGGTTTTTTCCCGTCTTGGGTTTTTCCTCGTACATCGTGGCGTAGTGTGATTGATTTATTTTATCTTGCATAAATAATTTAGAATGCATGCTTAGGATAATTCAAGATAAAATTTGGTTTAAATTATCACACTCAATTTAATTTGGACTTAAATTGAATTTTGGGTAAAGTTGTTTAATTCAAGTCACTTGCTAAAATTGGTTTGGCATAACTTCGGAATATTGACAATCATGACTTAGGCAAAATTCTAGGACTTGGATTAATGAATTAATTGGTTTAAGTGAAATTAATAATTTGTGTGTTTTGTTTAATTTCACTCGGTTTAACTTTAAGAAAATTAAAATTTGGAATTTAGTATTTGTTTGTTTTAGTTGAACCATCACTATCGTTGTACACTTCCGCATCATTTCGTGTTTTACAAAAGGAAATTATAAATAATTTTTAATTGTGAAAATTAAAATCCGGGGATCCATAAACTCACACCGTTTACAGCAGTGACACAAAATATGATAATAGTTAAACCAAGGAAGTTATGGAATTAATTTTATTAGAATAATGTTGTCATTAAATTTAAAAATTAAAATTCTAGAAATATCGCGTACCGCGTTACACGTGTTATAAAAATATTATTATTATTATTATTATTATTATTATTATTATTATTATTAATAATAATAATAACAATAACAATAACAATAACAATAACAATAACAATAACAATAACAATAACAATAATAATAATAATAATAATAATAATAATAATAATAATAATAATAATAATAATAATAATAATAATAATTGGGTTTTTTGTCAAAAACTACAATGCTCAAATTTTTTTGAAAATCTCCAGATCGATTTAAAATGTAATTTTGAACAACTTTCATGCTTTGCATTTTCTCAAACAATGTCATTTAAGGCCTGCTTTGGTGAATTTTTAATTCGGGCATATTGAATTATAAAGTTTGTGGACTTATTTTTAGATGACTCTGTAATACCCCATATTTCTGCGTATTTGAAATTTACTTAATTCGTTAGATTATTCGTTTATTTTAAATTACGTGAGCGAAGTAATTTAATGGAATTAAATAAAAATGTGGTTATTAAATATTAATCAAGAGAAATAGATAATGATTAATATTATGTGTTAAAATTTACTAAGTGAATTGTAAATGAGTTATGGAAATTATTATACATCATAACGTGTGAACTTGGCCTAATTGAATTTATCTCAACCGGGCGTTGTGTGTAGATTGAGGTTGAGATAGGATAATCATTCAGAGTGACTCGGATGATAGTTTTGAGGTCATGGATGACTCCGTAAGGGTGGAAATAGTTAGAATAGTATACTCGGGGGTGTCGATTGAGTCGCGAGGCAATTTTAGACTAAATCGGCACTGTATAGGGGTTTAGTCATTTGGTAAATAAGGGTTAAGAGACCTATGAATTTCTATCTTATTTATCAGTATATAAATGGGAGAGGCTGGGGTTTAGAGGTTATGAAACTTAGAGAATCCATTAGAGAAGAAGAGAGGCCATTTGTGAAGCCAAAGTGAGAGCTTTTGAGAGATTGAGGTGTGATCTTACCCCATCATCAATCTTGGAGTGAGGATTGGAAGAGCAGATACTTCATTCAACACCCAAACCACGAAATCAGATCACACAAGCCCAAGGCAAATGCTTATTTACAGTTTTCTTTGAAGTTATAATACCCATGTTGATAGGGTTTTGAAATATATTGATTAAAGTTACATCCTTGAAAGAAAATGATGATTAAAACTCATGCTTGTGTAGAAATTACAAGTAGTTTGAGGTGATAAATGTAGAGAATAAGAAATCAGAGAATAGATGATAATATTCGCAAATTAAATATGGTTTTTTGATAAAAATGGTGGAAGAACATGAAATCTAGGGTTTTGATGAATAAATGTGATAATCCATATTTAATTAGAAAGTTCAATGTTTTGAGGTTTATATCACGTGAGAAATAATCCTAATGCATGTGGAAAAGGGTTAAGATACTTGGTTTGAAGTTTGGTAATGAACCATGAAGAGTTGAATGACAAAAAGTGAGGAAAAACGTATTTGCGTGTTGAAAAAGGAGACAATCTACAGAATTTAGAATCGATTCGGCACAGAGGCAAAATCGATTTGGATAGCGAATCGATTCGGCCTCCTGAAAAATCGATTTGGGTTGCCAAAAAAATGTGAAAATCTCCCGTTTAAGCCTAAAAATCCTAAAATTTAGTTGGGGAAGCCTTGGGACCTTGTTAAAATGTAATGTGAGATTTGTTATATTATAGTAGGATTGTGACGAGATTATGATTTAGTCTTAATAAGAGAATTAAGGCGATATTTAATATACTTAAATTGAGGTGTAATTAATTCGAGAGAGGGAGAATGAAGTACGAGAAATTTCAGTGAATTTATGTAAAGACCAATAGTGTAAGATAGAGCTAGCTACTGTATTTCATTAAGGGGGTAACTCAGACCCTTAGAGTAGAGATTAATACTCATATTAACACGATAGTGAGATAAATCATAAATTTATGGTATGGTGAGTATTCGAGGGATAAATACTACATACGAAATTGTAACAACCCAGGTTTTTGAGCGACTATTTTATACTATTTTGCCTGATGGGCTAATTTTATAAAATAGGGGATGTTGGAGTAAATAATATTTCCCGTGAGACTTAGGGATAATATTTACTATGTTTTGTCTATTTACCGTTATGAGAAGGTAAATAGCATTATATTGTGTATTATTGCGTCGTTATATGTAAAATGACGGTTATGAACTATATTTAAATTTGAGTATAATTAATGAAATAAAATCAAAATTGGAACATAAAAATAGTTCACACTTTCCCGAATGCCAAAATAGGGGGTGCGGTTGTTTTTAGAATAGTCGAGATAGTCGAAATAAGTGCCACGTTATATTTTTGGGTCTCGGGCACTTTTACGCGTTATGGCTCAATTAAGTGGTTACGAGTCATTTTAGTGGTGTATTAACAATTAAAAGTGGGGATTTTTGTTTTTGAGACCCGTATAAGTCCCCCACCCCCTTTCTTTTTCTTCATTTGTGTGAGAGAAGCCAAAGGAGAGAGAGAGAGAGAAGAGAGTTGGGAGAAAGAGAGAAAATGGAAGATTTGGGCCGGATTCCGTCACTATCGGAGGTGATCCGAGACTACGAACCTCGAGGCAAGTTTCTTACTTGCTAGATGTTGATTTAATGTGATAAATTGCATGTTTAGTTAAGTTTTGGAGATTTAAACCATATATTGGTTTTTGTTGATTTTGATGATTTAACCCTTAATTCTTAGTTTTAATTTGATTTGAGGATAAAGTAGTTAGTAATGGTGTAGAAATGATTTGGGTTAAATTGTTGTTGTTGATGTTGGGCAAAATCTAGGGTTTGAGGGTTTTAGGGCTTTAGGGTTCAAACAACCCGTAGCTTAAACTTTGAGATTCTGCAGAACCGAATCGATTCGGCCCTAGCGAATCGATTCGGTAAGGGGAAAGTGTCAGGTATGGGTTGACCGAATCGATTCGGACCCTTCGAATCGATTCGGGGTTATGCAGAATGCCAGGGTATTCTTGATCGAATCGATTCGGACCTACCAAATCGATTCGCTTTTGGGGACCGAATCGATTCGGGTAGGGCGAATCGATTCGGATGTCCTGCATTTTTGGGATGTTTTTTTTTAGTTTAGTTTTGGTTCTTTTCTTTTAGGCTCGGAGTTTAGGACCCTTCCTTTGGGAAGTAATTAAGAGTCCTAGAGGGTGGTTTTGGGTAGACTAATGCCCTAGGATTAAATGGGATATTTAGGCTTACCCCGAGGGCTAGTTTGCGTAGGTTGATATCCGAATGATTTAGGAGATTAACCTAGAGATAAATTGGAGATAAAATGTTAAGGTTGAGACAATTGGGAGACTCTCCTTGAGGGAGATTCATTTTAATGGTTTAAATTATTATATTGAAGTCTTAGAGACTAATTTGAGGTTTATGGCACTTCGGGTCTTAAGTCATTAATAAAATATGACATTTAGAATGAGAAATGCATAAAGATAAAATGTGGTACTAATAAATAAGTACAAATGATTTTGAGAATGTAAAATTGGATGTTTTCAAATGGAAAAGTAATGTTTTTCATAAATCTTAATTTATGGATACACACCTCTCTAAATCGTTATCATAAGGGAAGTCGCGCGCGTTGTGGTGAATCCCCCTGGCTAATGAATGCAGGGTGGATATAGTCCCTAGGCTATGTGAGCGTTTGTGATTGTATATTTTTTTGCGCTGGTTAGGAGATTCCGGGTGTGGTCTTGACTATCCCGCAGGCACATGGCCGCTTCCCGACGTTTCGATAGGATCCCAGGTTGTCTTGATGATAGGCCCTGGAAGATGATAGCCATTTAGGGGCGCGCACAGTGGGGAAACCCGGACGGGCGGTCTTAGAATCGATATATATATATATGATTATAACTATTCTGAATCAAGTTGGACTTGATGTATAATGGGTGCCACAAAGAGCACAATGAAATGCCATAAAGAGCATGAGAAAGTGCCACAAAGAGCACGATGAAATGCCATAAAGAGCATATAATGATGATTATATTCCTGATAAGGAAGAGATTTTTACAAATGTATAATTGAGATATGATGCCACAAAGAGCATAGAAACTATGATTTTATTTCCTGATAAGGAATGAAATTTCGAAATGAAATAGTATATGATGAAAGTAGAATGGTAACATTTGATAAAATGTTGTACCATTTATATGTATATTCCTAAAGAAAGAATTAGGAATTGTGCCATTAGATGATGGATGGGTTTATTTTTTTTATTTCTTGAGTAGCTGTAGATGTGACCTCCCTCACTTATGCACACACACATACATTTATTGATTATTTCGTGCTAAGGATCTAATGGATCTCAACGATCAACCTTGCCTAAGTAGTAGTGTATCGGGGGGGGGGGGGGGTTCCTTGTTTGGATTTCTCTTTGCGAGACACCCCACGCACGAATAGGGCATAGTGTTGAGACTGAGGAGAAGTTAGCCCTTAGTACTTAGGGTTAACTAGAACATCTCATAATATTGCGCTTGGTTGCTGCTAGATTGAGAGGTGAGAAATATTACTGTTATCTGCGAGAGAATTACGCACTTAACCGTCATGCATTTTTAGTCACATGGTAATCATATCAAACCGGGCCCTGACCCGTATCTATATTTCTCTGTTCTGCATATTCTTTGCCGCTACAGGTGCTCTACCGCATGGACACCCGTGATTACATTTCCATTTCAGTTGTCATGGAGCTACAACATATTGCGGATGTTGTAGGTTACTTGTATTAGACGCTTCTTTCTATTGCACTCTAGTTATGTTCAGTAGATTTATTAGGGCGTGTTTTGCCCAAGGTATTACATTCGTTCATTATATTGTAAATATTGAAATGTAATACTCTACGTAATTATTTGTATTGGTTTGTTCGCCGACAGCTTATTCGGTGATATTTATTATATTGTCATTCTTTATCCATTGATTTTTGGTATCCACCATTTTTGCAAATGGGATTGTCTAAGTGTTTTTCTTTTACTTTCAAATTTTTTAATTTGACAGTCCGTTTTCTAAAATGATTGGTGGTTATCTCATACTATTATTTTAATCGACAGTGATGCTGAGAATGGACCACCTATGATTCCTGTGATTATTAGAGTATTGAGCTGGCCACCTATTATTTTAGTAGGCGGGTTGTCATAGGTGGTATCAGAGCATTAGGTTCTAGAGTACTTAGTAATATGTGCGGATGTTCTACGTCTTCTTCATTTCTCTCTGGTTGATGTGGAGCCTTAGGAATAAGGTCGTTGAATTCTCTTGTGAGATTTCGTTCTCCTGCTATGGTATGAGAACCCCGAAGATCTTCTGTGCGTTCATGTGAGACTTGTAAGTCGTTAGATGAAGGGCGTTGAGGAAGGCCGTTGTGAAGGCGTCATAGGATGGGATTACTATAAGCTGTAGGCTGTGGTCGGGAATAAGGGCCGCTTTGGAGGTCTTTCCCTTTGTAGCATTCTTTTATATGTCTTCCGTGACTACTAAGTACAGTGGAAATAGTTATCCCAAGTACCGATGTCAGTAGAGAGGGGTACTATGCTTGGGACTCCAAGCAATGTCAATTCGGAGCTGAGAGGTCCTTAACAAGGACCACATGTTGAAGTTCGGTTGGATAGAGGAAGTGTAACCTCGTTCGGTGAGAACGTAAGGCCCGAGAGTTTTGGCCTAGAGAGGGGTGTAGAAGTGCCCAAGTGTGAGGGTTTGAGGAAAACCTTTCACCCGTTGGGGTAAGGTTGAAGTGGCAGGAATGATAATCGCCTCTTTATGGTGGGGCAAAATGTTTTTGCCAATTGAGAGGGCCTCTCATTGGAAATGATAGGCTCGTAAGTAAGTGTTGGTAACAGTTCTAGAGAAGTAGTGTTCATGAGACCCCATGGGTGGACATCCACCTGGGGAAGACTCGTGGAGCTATGGTCGGGGAGGCTGGTAGGATGTTCTCTTTGCTGAAGAAGTTAAGGGAAGTATGCATTCTGATCTTGTCGGTTGTAGAACAAGGGCGAGATTTGGAGGCCTAGTTGGGAGATTGATGGAAGTAGTTTGGTTCGGTTCAGACTAGAATGACGTGTCTTTGAACCATTGGTAGTAGCCAAGGAGGTTGGCTAGTATGTTGGTGGAATTTCCAACTAGGGTGCGAGTGGTGCATTCCTTAAGGTAAGATGGAGTAGTATGGTGTTAACCCTAGATTCGGGTGGGTATATCGAGCTTGTGGTAGTATCGGTACATTTTTTTATATATATAGTAAGTATATCTGTATGACTTCCAGGATAGGGAGTTCTATATTTTCTTTCACTCGTTATGGGGCGAGTGATGATGTGTGTGGTATGGGCTACTTGTATAATATGTATTATACGGGTAGAGATATTCTTAGATTGGTTGGTGTGATAGCAAGCGAATGAATCGCGAGGCTATCCTATTCCTAGTTCTAGAGAAGAACTAGTTGTTCTATAATATCTCCCCTGGTTACAGGTTGAGACTTTATAGAGGTGGTTTACGGTATGTAGATAGTTTCCTTTATTTTTTCTTTTATTTTGTTTGCTTGCTTTGTTTGCCTTGCTTGTGTATGTTGTGCCTTATCTCCATGACCGTCTAGTTAAGGGGATTGTGTGGAGGGGTTCCTTGTTTGGATTTCGCTTCGGCGAGACGCTCCACGCATGAACCTTAACAACGTTGGGAGTGGAGAGATGTGCATTTTCTTTTCTTTTCTGTTCTTTCTTTTCTTTTTCGGTTGGTAGAGATGCTGGGTTGGAAGGTTTAGCCAAGAATCACGTATATGAGTGATTAAGGGTTAAGTTGATGTGCAATATATGAGCACTATGACAGTTTTCCTCTGATCGATGTGGGGAAGACTAAGATTATGAAAGTCCGATAGAGACTTATGATTATGCCTTAAGGAGAAGGCCATTTGTAAAGAAGTATATGTGTATTTTGAGATAAAGCATTTGTGGAATCTTACAAAAAGTAAATGCCTCAGCTGATTGTTATGGTAGGACGTAGACGTAAATATGTATTAGTAGAGTTTCGAGTTAGGATTTTGTTATTCCCGATCATGTGTCTTCGACCGTTACTTCTCGACGACCGACAATGCGAGGTAGTAGTGTAACGGGAGGGTTCCTTGTTTGGATTTCGCTTCGGCGAGACGTCCCACGCATGAAACCGAGCTAATGTCAGAAGTCGGGAAAGGTCTTGGACACTAGGGATATATTTAGTATTATACTTATACGACTAGATTAGATAGAATATAGATCGTCTTCAGGATTCTTAGGACGCTAGGCCCTTAGGGCATGCGACGTTATTTTAAGAAGGTGGTTGGGAGTTGACCACAATAGGTTTGTGGGTTAAATCTATGTAGGATTTGGTCCCTAGAACGAGAAGTAAAGGATCTTGAGAGATTCGGGATGTTGGGCCAAGGGAGATGAGGCCTTTCTTAGATAGAGTGTTACGTCGGTAACCTAGTTTTTGGAGGAGTTTAAGTGTGAGAGGACTTTTTCTCCTGCACTCGTGTTGTTATGATCAAGAGTGGGTTTAACGAACGAGTCTTTACCAGGAATGGGAAGTATTAATATGGGAGCATGGACTCATTGTTCATGTGTCTCACACTTTTAAAACTTCGGGAGAAGTATTATCCCACGCTTGATTTGGAATTCGTAGCCGTAGTATTCGCCTTAAAGAATTAGAGGCACTACTTCCTGGGCAGGAATTTGGGTCTTTTCACGAGCAACAAGTTGGTAATTATGAAGGACTAGCGATAGGATATTCCCTTTCGCTAAGGAAATGAGAATGGGAGTAGTATAGGCGCCGAGTAGAAACCGTCTTAGAGTTTAATCGTGGCATGGAATGCCAATGGAATGAGTTTAACCGATGGGGATATATTGTAAGAGCATTTATGTCCGTGATTGACCCTTTCACCTACTAGTATGTAGAGAGTAGTGTGGAACGAGGACGGGTCTATCCGTGGATATCCTTATCGGATTTGTCGATAATGCAACGGTCATGATTCTAGTTGAGAAAACTGTGGATCATCGGACCAATCGCTGCTTACTCAATGGAATTGGGTGGGCTAAGTACAAAAGTATACGCCCAGCTCTTCTTAGTAGTAGTTCTAGAACTGTATGCGGTTCCTAGCAATGGTGGTGAACTGAGAGAGAGACATTCGTGTCAAGGTACTGGTAAAGTTTCCAGGAAGAAATGGGAACCGTGTGGATATGGGGTATATCCTACCCCCATAAGTGGATGGGTGGGTTTGATTTAAAGGAAGGATTGGAGTAGTAGTTCTTATGGATCGAAATTTCCGTATAATAAACTCGGATCGTTTTCGATAAGCATGATGCCGTGTGTAGCCTAGTACAGTTGGCAGTGTGCCTCGTCTATTCGTTGGAATGGAAACAGCGAATAGTATATCCCTTGGACGGGGAGTGGTCCGGGAATATTTCTTTAAAGGTTGGGCTCATTGATCAGTAGACTTCTAAGGGCTACGGCAACGCGAATAGGAGTTAGTAGTGTTGGGGATAGCGATTTTAAGTTAGAGTAGTTATTCCCTAGTAAGGGTGGAACGTGTTTCGACAAGTAAGGCAATTTGTGCCGAGGTTGTGTAGATATCTCCTCCCTTAATAGAAGGGTGGGATTGATAGTTCCTGAGGAATGATTTGGTGCTATGTTAGAGCATGATGTTGTGGACTGAGATCGAATAGTAATGACCTTAGTCTGAGTCCTATGGGGACGCTGCACTGCAGAGGGGTTTGCTAGTATGGTAGCACGGTTTTTGGTAAAGTATACCCTTTATACGGTTATGGGTTACGCCTGAATTTTGAGGGAAAAATTCCCCTTTAAGGGGGGGAGTATGTAACAACCCAGGTTTTTGAGCGACTATTTTATACTATTTTGCCTGATGGGCTAATTTTATAAAATAGGGGATGTTGGAGTAAATATTATTTCCCGTGAGACTTAGGGATAATATTTACTATGTTTTGTCTATTTACCGTTATGAGAAGGTAAATAGCATTATATTGTGTATTATTGCGTCGTTATATGTAAAACGACGGTTATGACCTATATTTAAATTTGAGTATAATTAATGAAATAAAATGAAATTGGAACGTAAAAATAGTTCACACTTTCCCGAATGCCAAAATAGGGGGTGCGGTTGTTTTTAGAATAGTCGAGATAGTCGAAATAAGTGCCACGTTATATTTTTGGGTCTCGGGCACTTTTACGCGTTATGGCTCAATTAAGTGGTTACGAGTCATTTTAGTGGTGTATTAACAATTAAAAGTGGGGATTTTTGTTTTTGAGACCCGTATAAGTCCCCCACCCCCTTTCTTTTTCTTCATTTGTGTGAGAGAAGCCAAAGGAGATAGAGAGAGAAGAGAGTTAGGAGAAAATGGGAGAAAGAGAGAAAATGGAAGATTTGGGCCGGATTCCGTCGCTATCGGAGGTGATCCGAGACTACGAACCTCGAGGCAAGTTTCTTACTTGCTAGATGTTGATTTAATGTGATAAATTGCATGTTTAGTTAAGTTTTGGAGATTTAAACCATATATTGGTTTTTGTTGATTTTGATGATTTAACCCTTAATTCTTAGTTTTAATTTGATTTGAGGATAAATTAGTAGTTAGTAATGGTGTAGAAATGATTTGGGTTAAATTGTTGTTGTTGATGTTGGGAAAAATCTAGGGTTTGAGGGTTTTGGGGCTTTAGGGTTCAAACAACCCGTAGCTTAAACTTTGAGATTCTGCAGAACCGAATCGATTCGGCCCTAGCGAATCGATTCGGTAAGGGGAAAGTGTCAGGTATGGGTTGACCGAATCGATTCGGACCCTTCGAATCGATTCGGGGTTATGCAGAATGCCAGGGTATTCTTGATCGAATCGATTCGGACCTACCGAATCGATTCGCTTTTGGGGACCGAATCGATTCGGGTAGGGCGAATCGATTCGGATGTCCTGCATTTTTGGGATGTTTTTTTTAGTTTAGTTTTGGTTCTTTTCTTTTAGGCTCGGAGTTTAGGAACCTTCCTTTGGGAAGTAATTAAGAGTCCTAGAGGGTGGTTTTGGGTAGACTAATGCCCTAGGATTAAATGGGATATTTAGGCTTACCCCGAGGGCTAGTTTGCGTAGGTTGATATCCGAATGATTTAGGAGATTAACCTAGAGATAAATTGGAGATAAAATGTTAAGGTTGAGACAATTGGGAGACTCTCCTTGAGGGAGATTCATTTTAATGGTTTAAATTATTATATTGAAGTCTTAGAGACTAATTTGAGGTTTATGGCACTTCGGGTCTTAAGTCATTAATAAAATATGACATTTAGAATGAGAAATGCATAAAGATAAAATGTGGTACTAATAAATAAGTACAAATGATTTTGAGAATGTAAAATTGGATGTTTTCAAATGGAAAAGTAATGTTTTTCATAAATCTTAATTTATGGATACACACCTCTCTAAATCGTTATCATAAGGGAAGTCGCGCGCGTTGTGGTGAATCCCCCTGGCTAATGAATGCAGGGTGGATATAGTCCCTAGGCCATGTGAGCGTTTGTGATTGTATATTTTTTTGCGCTGGTTAGGAGATTCCGGGTGTGGTCTTGACTATCCCGCAGGCACATGGCCGCTTCCCGACGTTTCGATAGGATCCCAGGTTGTCTTGATGATAGGCCCTGGAAGATGATAGCCATTTAGGGGCGCGCACAGTGGGGAAACCCGGACGGGCGGTCTTAGAATCGATATATATATATATGATTATAACTATTCTGAATCAAGTTGGACTTGATGTATAATGGGTGCCACAAAGAGCACAATGAAATGCCATAAAGAGCATGAGAAAGTGCCACAAAGAGCACGATGAAATGCCATAAAGAGCATATAATGATGATTATATTCCTGATAAGGAAGAGATTTTTACAAATGTATAATTGAGATATGATGCCACAAAGAGCATAGAAACTATGATTTTATTTCCTGATAAGGAATGAAATTTCGAAATGAAATAGTATATGATGAAAGTAGAATGGTAACATTTGATAAAATGTTGTACCATTTATATGTATATTCCTAAAGAAAGAATTAGGAATTGTGCCATTAGATGATGGATGGGTTTATTTTTTTTATTTCTTGAGTAGCTGTAGATGTGACCTCCCTCACTTATGCACACACACATACATTTATTGATTATTTCGTGCTAAGGATCTAATGGATCTCAACGATCAACCTTGCCTAAGTAGTAGTGTATCGGGGGGGGGGGGTTCCTTGTTTGGATTTCTCTTTGCGAGACACCCCACGCACGAATAGGGCATAGTGTTGAGACTGAGGAGAAGTTAGCCCTTAGTACTTAGGGTTAACTAGAACATCTCATAATATTGCGCTAGGTTGCTGCTAGATTGAGAGGTGAGAAATATTACTGTTATCTGCGAGAGAATTACGCACTTAACCGTCATGCATTTTTAGTCACATGGTAATCATATCAAACCGGGCCCTGACCCGTATCTATATTTCTCTGTTCTGCATATTCTTTGCCGCTACAGGTGCTCTACCGCATGGACACCCGTGATTACATTTCCATTTCAGTTGTCATGGAGCTACATCATATTGCGGATGTTGTAGGTTACTTGTATTAGACGCTTCTTTCTATTGCACTCTAGTTATGTTCAGTAGATTTATTAGGGCGTGTTTTGCCCAAGGTATTACATTCGTTCATTATATTGTAAATATTGAAATGTAATACTCTACGTAATTATTTGTATTGGTTTGTTCGCCGACAGCTTATTCGGTGATATTTATTATATTGTCATTCTTTATCCATTGATTTTTGGTATCCACCATTTTTGCAAATGGGATTGTCTAAGTGTTTTTCTTTTACTTTCAAATTTTTTAATTTGACAGTCCGTTTTCTAAAATGATTGGTGGTTATCTCATACTATTATTTTAATCGACAGTGATGCTGAGAATGGACCACCTATGATTCCTGTGATTATTAGAGTATTGGGCTGGCCACCTATTATTTTAGTAGGCGGGTTGTCACAGAAATATGATGATTGGGTTGTGTGTATACCTACTGATTTGATATAAATATATAGGTTATGTGTATACCTATTATATGATTGGGGTTACATGTGAACATACCTATGCTGCATGCTATCACGGAGGTACCTGCGCACTGGGCGATCCCACCTTGCTTATTTTAGGGAGGTCTGGATTTGTTCCCCAGGACATAGAACTTAGGGCGACTCGCTATGTACCGTGTATTAGTGAGGCTGACAGGTTGTTTGGGTATGCTAGGTATGTGCGTATCCCAAAGTCTTAGAACTATGTCCGCCTCCATTGCTTGATATTTTTTTTGGGTTCGAGAAGACATGCCTAACCAGTAGTCCTTATTTTGGTACGAGAGGTACATTGACTGATACTAGAGTACGCCTATTTTCACGGTGGTCCTTTTGAGAGACGCCGTGATTATATATATTATTGAGATAAAAATATATACCGGTTTGAATAATTCTACTTATGTGTGATAGTATACTTCTAGATATTGTGCAGCTAAATAATTAACTAAGTAGTGAAACTTAATTAAATGATTTAGTGATAACAGATGGAAATATGTTACTTATAGTATTAATAACATACGAGAGATTTTAATTCAGATAGCGTATTGTATGGGCAGTACGGGGACTTATAGGTTTCGATAGCCCAGATAGATACTTACGTCTAGTTAGCTTGGGCAGTGTGGATAGGTGGGATACGTAGAAAACGTTAGGCGTGAACAATAGTTGAGAGGTGAGGAAACTTAAGAGAGTGTACGTGAACGTAACATGTGTAATCAATTATAGATTTTAAATTGAGATAAATATTTGCAAAATGTTTTCAAAATGTTTTGGGTTCTAACCCTTGCTATAAATCCTTTTTCAAAACCTTTTGGGTGTCCAGCCATAGGGACGCCAAACGTGACGATCTATACCAATGAGGATTTGCTGCAATGCTGTGGAGGCTTGTAGGATTTGAGTAGACTCTTCTACCTTTCATTACTTGTATAGGATCTGATTTTAGTATTTCAGTTGGGTCTGTTGCCCCTTTCAGACTTTATTTATTTCATACTTGTAGTCAAATTTATTTACTAATTGTTAGATATAATATTTGTATTTGGAGTTTATAGCCGATGGTTAATTCGATAAGACACTATTTATTTATTCCTTATGATGGTTAGACGATATTCATTGTGTGGATGTTTTAATTTAATTTTCAGCACATTATTATCGATTGTATAATGAAAGATAAAATTTTGGCACCGGCTTAATTAACAATTATTGAGAATGAACCAAATGAGAAACCTATGTTAATTTAAGAAAGGACTGATCACCTGATATTTAATTAGGCGGGGTGCCAAAAATGTTATCAGAGCATCAAGTTCCAGTGTCCATAGGATCTGTATGACTTACCACGATTTCAGCGTATCGTTCCTTTGATATAGAGACCTATTGTTGGGACTGTTTCTTTTCCATTCATGTGCTTGAGATATTATACTTTTGCGGTTATATTTGTACTGACGGTGAACTCATACAATTCGATTTATTTTTAGATGTCACATAGGAGAGAACGATAGGCTGGGAACGCTGGAAGAAGTGATGTAGGAAAGGAGCAACGAGTACTTCAAGTACCATAATGTATGGTAACTATCACATAGGTGGCTAGTATCATAGCAGAAGAAGTTACTGTCGCATTATTACACTACCGAGAATAAAGTGTCCAACTAATAGGAACTAAAAGAACAAGGGGACCTAATCAGTCAAGCAAGTCAGGAAGAAATCATAACAATGTAACACCAAAGCAGCAACGACAGGATATTCGAGGCCATCAGGGCCAAGTGAATAACGGAGATGGATAGCAGAGTTAAAACCACTAGGGCCAACATGGTCAGGAGCAGGGAGATTGCAAAGGGATATGTTTTACATGTGGAAAGGGTGGCCACAAGCGCCAACTTTGTCCACAACGAGCTAAAGAGAAGCCCAAATCGGACCAGCAGGGTAAAAATAAGAAAAAATTCACTGTTCGTTGTTATATTTATGGAGAGGCGAGTCACCTAAAGAAAGATTGTTCACAGTTGGGACAATAGCAGGGTCAGTACCATCAGGGTAATCAGGGCCAACGTCAAAGAGAGTTTCTAGGATAGTGCTTTATTTGTGGATAAACGGTCCACAAGAGGAGGGGTTGCCCACAATAGGGGAGAGCTCCGCAACCGCAGGGTACCCCACATGAGCAGCAAGCACAGAGACTACCTGCAACACTAGTCCCACCCACACCACCACAATAGGGACAACTTCAGTATATAGATGCTTATAACATACGATATGCAGTCATGCCACGGGCACCGCAGATGCCACTAGCATTTTAAGGTATGATGTTTTGTTAATTTGTATATCCTTGGTGAAATAGTGAACTCATGGTAACATGGGTACATCACAATATATAATTAATAACACTAAAATTGGCAAGCAATTCAGGTTTAGTGAGTACATTGGCAATAATAGTCGTGTAGTTAAATGCTTATAATTACCGTCAAATCGTGGAACTCCTCTTGCGTTGCCTATGGGGAGGCGAGTGTAAATAATAAGAAGATATGCATAGTATGTATTAGTTCTTTACTATTTTAGAACGATATGAGAATAGAACGTGTTGATTCCCCGAGTTCAGGCCAGGTTGTGATGGTCCAAGCGGTGATAGGCGGTTACACCAGGGCTATCATGTTCACTATTTTAGGGTAGGATGTATTTTGAAGTATCACCTGAAAGAGGGTCAAACCGTAAAAATATTTCTATATACAGACTTCAGGGAGCATGTAATTATTATTATGGTCGATCTCGATATGTAGGGGAGTAGACATCATCATTGGGAGACTGAGCTTAGAAACAGACCCACTTGTATTAGATGTGAAGGGGTATGATGTCATTCCGGGCATAGATTAGTTGCCAGGTTACAGGGTGATGGTAGACTGTTACGAGAGAACCATAGTGTTCTCCATTCTGAGTCAGGAGATGTTCTTAGTGGCGATGCCTCTTCCTGAGGAATGGCGTGCACACACTTATACTACATTGAGGATAATACCTCATAGGTGGTAGTTGTTTCGATAGACTCGATTCCAATTGTGAGATATTTTGAGGATGTATTTCAAGAAATACCGAGGTTACCACCCAGTCGCGAGATCGAGTTTTTTATTGACCTAGCATCAGGTACGAGACCGATTGCCCGAGCACCATATCGCATGGCCCCTTCAGAGATGCGAGAGTTGAGGGAGAAAATTCAGTAACTATTGGGGAAGTATTTCATTTAGCGAAGTACATTGCCATGGGGTTCCCCGGTGTTATTTGTGAATAAGAGGGATGGTTAGTTTCTCTTGTGTGTGGATTATATGGAGATGAATAAGGTCACGATACAGAATATGTATCCGTTGTCGATCATCGATGACCTATTTGATCAGTTGAGAGGGGCTGCATACTTCTAAAAGATTGATTTGATATCGGGATATCACCAGTTACGCATTCGGGAGGAGGATGTTCCCAAGACCATTTTCCTATTGCATTATGGGTTGTACGAGTTTAGGGTGATGCCGTTTGGGCTCACCAATGCGCCAGTAGTGTTCATGGATCTCATGAACAGGTTATTCAGTGAATTCTTGGACTAGTTTGTAATTGTGTTTATAGATGATATTCTGGTTTACTCTCGTACTGAGGAGGAGCATGCGAAGCATTTGTGTAGGGTCTTGCAGACACTCTGGGATTACCAGTTGTATGCCAAATTCAAAAAGTGTCAATTTTGACTACGGGAGGTACAGTTTCTTGATCATATCGTGTCTAATAGGGGTATTAATGTTGATCCGAGTAAGGTATCACCGATGAGGGAGTGTGGACATCCCATAACACCGACAGAGATTCGTAGCTTTTTGGGGTTGGTTGGGTATTATGACCGCTTCATTAAGGGATTTTTGAAGATTATGGGATAATTGACGAACCTAACTCGCAAGGGGGTACCATTTTTGTGGAGTGATCACTATCAGCTAACCTTTGATGAGGTAAAGGTTAAATTGATGTCAACACTGTACTTGCATTACCTAGGAGTGGGGTGGAGTACCGAGTCTACACTGATGCATACTTGTAGGGACTTGGGGGTGTATTACAGTAGGAGGAGAGGGATATAGCTTATGTGTCTCGAAAGCTTAATCCCCATGAGAAGAATTACCCCACACACGACCTTGAGTTGCAGCGATTGTGTTTGCTTTGAGGATATCGAGATACTATCTTTTGGGGAGCAGTTTACATTATTCACGGATCATAAGTCACTTCAGTATCTCTTCACATATAAGGATCTGAATATAAGACAGAGGGGATGCCTAGAATTCGTGAAGGACTGCCAGTTTTATATACAATATCATCCTGGAAAGACTAGCGTGGTAGCAAAAGCATTGAACCAGAGATCCACTGAGGAGTTGGCAGAGGCCTGTAAGGCGAAGTGGTGTGAGCTTATACACGATGATGAGGTTGCCAGAGCGTGCATATCGGTTTTAGCTATCACTCCCAAGATTATCACGCGGGTAGTGAAAGCACAGGTGGAGTATCCACACTATTAGGATAAAGTGCAACAATTATTAGCTGAAGGTGTAGAGTCTTACTTGATCAGCTCAGAGGGAGGCCTACATTTTAATGGGTGATTAGTTGTGCCTGAGGATGAGGATTTCAGGCATGCTGTTATGATGGAGTCCCACGGTTTAAGATTTGCGGTACATCTCGATAGGGATAATATGCACCAGGACATAAGGAGATACTATTGGTAGTCAGGGATGAAGTGGGGTATAGTAGAGTTTGTCTCGAAGTGTGTTACCAGTCAGTTAGTTAAAGTAGATCACAAGAGGACTTCTGGGATGCTACAACCATTAAACATTCCCATATGGAAGTGGGAGAGCATCTCGAGGGGTTGCATTACAGGACTACCGTTGTCATAAAGGGGCCACGATTCCATTTGAGTGATAGTGGATTGGCTGACCAAGGTGGACCATTCCTTGTCAGTTCGCACCGATTTTGAGATGATGCAGTATGCGCAGCTGTTCATAGCGAAGATAGTAAGCTGCATGGGGTACCGATCAACATTATATGTGATAGAGACAAGATCTTTGTGTCACATTTCTAGTAGAGTTTTTAGGAGGCCATGGGCACTGAAGTATGAGAAAGTACCGCATACCACCCACAGACAGATGGACTGACTGAGAGGGTAAATCATATGCTAGAGGACATGTTGAGGATGTGCATCCTCGTTTTTAGGGGGAGGATAAGAGCGATAACTTCTATCGGTAGAGTTTACGTATAACAACTCTTACCAATTTACTATTAGCATGACACCGTTTGAGGTGCTTTATGGGATACCTTATCGTTCACCAGCTTGCTGGTTAGAGGTGGGGGACAATAAGTTATTGGGACCAGAGATGATACAAGAGATGACTACCAAGATCAAGATAATTTGGGGATGTATTCAAATAGATCAAAACCAATAGAAAAGTTATGTCGATGAAGACCAGAGGCACATAGAGTTAGAGGTTGGTGATCGACTGTTGATTCGTGTGTCTCCCAGGAAAGAGGTCATGAGGTTCGGTAAGGAGGGTAAGCTAGCGCCGAGATATATGGGACCTTTTTCAATTTTTGAGAGAGTTGGATCAGTGGCATACAGATTGGGGTTACTAGAGCATCTTCAACAGATACACGATGTGTTCCACGTGGCATCACTGAAGTAGTACAGGAGGAGCAAGAGAGATTTTTGGAAAGTTCCACTCGAGGAGATTGATTTGCATCCAGGTGTCTCATATGAGGAGAAACCCATGGCTATTCTGGATTGTACTGAGCAAAAGCTGCGGTTTAAGGTGGTACCATTAGTTAGAGTTTAGTGGGGATACCACAGTGTTGATGACTCCATGTAGGATTGGGAGGATGATATGTGAGAGCAGTATCCAGAATTATTCGTCGGTATGACCTAATTTCAGGGACCAAATTATGCAAGTGAACTAATTTAATAGAATTAATAAAAGAATGTTATTATTAAATATTAATCAAGGGAAAGAGATAATGATTAATATTATGTGTTAAAATTTACTAAGTGAATAGTAAATGAGTTATTGAAATTATTATACGTCATAATGAGTGAAATTGGCGTAATTGAATTTATCTCAACCCCGAGTCGTGTGTAGACTAAATTGAGGTCAAGATAGGCTAATTATTTAGAGTGACTTTAATGATAATTTTGAGTTGAAGAATGACTCCAGAAGGGTAAAAATAGTAAGAATAGTTTACCCGGGGGTGTCGATTGGGTCCTGGGGCAATTTTAGACTAAACTGACACTGTATAAGGGTGCTTTAGTCATTGTTAAATGAGGGTTAAGAGACCTACTAATTTCTAACTTATTTATCAGCATATAAATGGGAGAGGATAGGGTTTAGAGGTTATAAAACTCAGAGAATCCATTAGAGAAGAAGATAGGTAATTTACGAAGCCTAAGTGAGAGATTTTGAGAGATTGAGGTGTGATCTTGCCCCATCATCAATCTTAGAGTGAGGATTAGAAGATAAGATACTTCATTCAACACCAAAACCACGAAATCAGATCACACAAGCCAAGACAAGTGTTTACTTATAGTTTTCGTCGAAGTTATGATATCCATGTTGATAGGGTTTTGAAAGATATTGAATAAAGTTACATCCTTGAAAGAAAATGATGATTAAAACTCATGTTTGGGTAGGAATTGCATGTAGTTTGATTTGATATCTGTGGAGAATAAGAAATTAGAGAATATATGACAATATCTACGAATTAAATCTGTGTTTTTGATGAAAATGGTGGAAGAACATGAAATTTAGGGTTTTGATGAATGAATGTTATGATCGATATTTAATTAGAAAGTTTAATGTTTTGAGGTTTATATTATGTGGGAAATCATCCTAATACATGTGGAAAAGGGTTAGGATATCTGGTTTGAAGTTTGGTATTGAATCATGAAGAGTTGAATGAGAAATGTGAGCTAACACGTATTTGCGTGTTGAAGAAGAAGACAATTTGCAGAATTTCGAATCGATTCGGCGCAGAGGTGAATTGATTCGAATAGGGAATCGATTCGGCCTATTTAAGCCTAGAAATCCCTAAATTTAGTCGGGGAAGCCTTGGGACCTTGTTAAAATGTAATATGAGATTTGTTATATTATAGTAGGCTTGTGAGGGGATTATGATTTAGTCTTAATTAGATAATTAAGGCGAGATTCAATATACTTAAATTAAGGTGTAATTATTTCGAGAGAGGGAGAATGAATTACAGGAAATTTCAGTGAATTTATGCAAAGACCAGTAGTGTATGAAATAGCTCGCTACTAAATTTCATTAAGGGGTAACTACGACCCTTAGAGTAGAAAGTAATACTCGTATTAACATGATAGTGAGATAAATTGTAAATTTATGGTATGGTGAGTATTCGAGAGATAAATACTATGTACAAAATATGATAGTTGGGTTGTGTGTATACCTACTAATTTGATATATATAGATTATGTGTATACCTATTATATGATTGGTGTTACATGTGAACATACCTATGCTTCCTGCTATCACGGAGGTTTCACGCACAGTGGGCGATCCCACCTTCCTGATTCCTATGGATTTGTTCCCCAGGACATAGAACTTAGGGCGGATCACTATGTCCCGTGTATTAGTGAGACTGACAGGTCATTTGGGTACGTTAGGTATGTGCGTTGCCCAAAGGCTTATAATTATGTCCGCCTTCGTTGCTTGATAGTTGATTTTTAGGTTCGAGAAGACATGCCAAATAAATTGTCCTTATTTTGGTACGAGAGGTACATGGGCTGAAAGCAGAGTATAACTATTTTCACGGTGGTCCTTTTGAGAGATGCCGTAATAATATATTAGTGAGATAAAAATATATACCAATTTGAATAATTCGACTTACGTGTGATAGTATACTTTTAGATATTGTGCAACTAAATAATTAATTAAGTAGTGAAACTTAATTAAATGATTTACTGCTAACAGATGGAAAAATGTTACATATATTATTAATAACATACGAGAGATGTTAATTCAGATAGCGTACTGTATGGGTGGTATGAGGACTTATAGGTTTCGATAGTCCAGATAGATACTTATGTCTAGTTAGCTTGGGTAGTATGGCTAGGTGGGCTAAGTAGAAAACGTTTGGCATGCACAATAGTTTATAGGTGACAAAACTCAAGAGAGTGTACGTGAACCTAACATGTCTAATCAGTAACTGATTTCAAATTATGATAAATACTTGCAAAATATTTTTAAAATGTTTTGGGTTCTAACCCTTGCTATAAATCCTTTTTAAAAACCTTTTAGGTGTCCATCCACAAGGACGCCAGACTTGACGATCTATTCCAGGGATGATTTGCGGCAGCGCTGTGGAGGTTTGCAGGATTTGAGTAGACTCTTCTACCTTTCATTCCTAGTGTAGGATCTGATTTCATTATTTCAGTTTGGCATCTTGCCCTATTCATACTTTATTTATTTCAGACTTGTAGTAGGATTTATTTACTAATTGTTGGATATAGTATTTGAATTTTGATTTTATAGTCGATGGTTAAATTTGTAAGACATTACTTATTTATTACTTGTGATGGTTAGATGATATTCATTGTTTGGATGTTTTAATTTAATTTTCAGCACATTATTATTGATTGTGTAATGAAAGGTAAAATTTTGATAGGTGGTTAGTAATTAATCTAGTTTTCGACAGTGATGCTGAGAATGAACCAAATCAGAAACCTCTTTTAATTTAATACTGGACTAATCACCAGGTATTTAGTTAGGCGGGGTATCACATGCTCATATTGGGTGTTGACCACTTTCTAGCCATATCTGGACCCTTTAGGTAGTAGGTTAGCAACCCCTAACTGGTAGGGGATATGGGAGATGTCAACGAGGCATGCAGGGTGCCTTATAGGGGGCATGTATGATGCCTTATAGGGGTTAACCTACTTCATTTTTTCCTCCTATTTATGAGAGTGAAAATGTCCATTTTGTCAAATTCCCAAGTACACCTTATCTCTACCACTTTTGCTCAACAAAACTTTCTTAATATCTCTATATTTCACTCATACTATCCTATACTATTACCCTTCCATAATTAAAGGTTTACAAGAGTTGTAGTTTTGTTATTTTGGGTGTCAAAAATGATTGTTAGAAGAACTAAAATTCGTAAAGTTTGGAGCTTATTGGGTTTTATTTTCAACATCTTCATCGAGAATGCATCGAGACTGTATTATTGAATCATCGTGTTGACACGTACAAACTAAGAATGTGATAACCCATAAAATCCATACAAGATGATCATGTCTCATAAAAAAATCACGTGAATAAAAAATATTTGGTAACATTCTTTGCATAACGAAGTAAATTAAATTGGACATGTAAAAAAAAGAGATAATGAACTACAGAATAAAGACAAAACCAACTTTGATACCATATAACATACGATAAAAAGTTAAACCAACTCAGGAATATAAAATGTACATTCGATATAAATCCAACTCTGAATACAGTACCACATGTACATACGCTGACTCGATAAACAAATAAGTAAGAATAAGAGAGCGAGGATGTAAGCTTGACACCTACATCCTATAAGAGAAGCACTGAGAGATCTATTATGGAATTAGTGGTGATGCAGCACCAACGACTGGTGTACTGAAAGTATAATTCAACATCAATGCTAACATAAAGTTTATGAAGAGCAAGATTATAATTTAGTTTGGGCTAAAATATACCTAAGCATCTTTCTCTCATATTTTAGTTGCTTTTAAGGTATCTAATCCCAAACAATCGTAAATATCACATGCGTTTAATCCCACGCCCATATATACCCTGGATTATGTCTTATCCATCGAAAGGGAATTATACTTACAAGTTTTATGAATAATAATTTTATATGTATATCATGTATATAATATATCATGGGAGGTATTCTCTACATATACATGAACATAATGCAAGTACGGCTCAATACAAGTACACCACAAATGGGCTACTCTCAAGCCCTCATATAACATATGCCTATCCAACCCCCTTCGGGGATCTCTAATGCATGCTAGGCATATAATTAGATTATCCCACGCATGTAACCATCAATAAACTCTAATAGATAATCATTATGACTTCACACCGGTTATATTTAAACCCATGCCCAAAGTTAAATGAAAGGATCGACTTGTGAATCTCATGTAGATACAATGAAAATATCAGCATGTTGTGTCCGAGGTAAAATAACTAAGGTAAAACCCATCTCTCGCATCAGGAACCAACATAGTCATCATTGCTCAAGCCCTATAAGGATATCCCCTATAGTATTAATCCAACGAGTACTCATACCTGATATGTCGAACTTAAAACACACAGGTACATATATAACACTTTATTGATGGGTTAAAGCAAGCATACACAAAAAAACCATAACCATAACCCTCCAAGATCCCAGTCTACGTATTTCCACACATTTTAGATAATTAATACCATATATAAAATGATTATCCCACTTTAGGGTTTATAAGTTAATCTTAAACTCCCCATAGGATAAACATCCTAATAACTTTTCACAATAACCATATCAATGTTGACCATCTCATTTAATACTCTAAGCCTCCAAGAATACCTATGACAGTCCATTCCACTCCCGAATTATTACTATAACATTTGAGATTGTAAGTAAAAAATAGCTACCCATCTAAAACCCTAACTAAACAAACAAAAGATAAATCCCAAACCTAAATCACAAATCCAAAATTTCAGCCTGATGCATCATTAGTAAAATATTAAAAAAATAGAAAAATGCAAAAATCGTGCACACGCATTCGTAATTTACAGATTTATCATTCTATTTTCCAAGTAGATTGATAAATATTAATATGGTCATTCGAATCACAACCTTAAAGTGATTTGAATGACCCGTTCAAATTAGATTGACACAATTTTTTTTCTCCAACTCTCAATTCCGCCATTAACAACCACAAAACCTAACTTCCAAGCCTCTAATCAATCCTAAGGCCAACGCCAATTAAATATATGATATAACACATAAATACCAACCTAATTTAAAAATTTTCAGGTAATTGAATCAATATTTGTACATAAAATATTAGTTTGTATAGTTAGAACCCTAAGTTCATTAATCCAGCCAATTCTACTCACATTCAAACCAGTCTCAGGGGGATTTTATGTAGGTTACAATGAATAAATTCTTCTTAACTATTATACATCAATTCCATATCAAATTCATCATGAATTCTACCAAAATTAGATTATCTGAAGAATGTGAAAACTAGCTTAAATTATCTTATTAATTTAATTTTGAAATTTATTAATGAATCCACAAATTTTAGATTTCAATATAATTGTGTTTTGATTCCAATGAATATATATAATATATAAAAAAAGAAAATATAATCCTACCTATGTAAACTTGCCTCAATTCTAATTATGATTAATTCTATTCCCAATTCCTCCTAAATCTCCTCTTCCTGAAGTTGCGTCCTCTCTTTAGCTTTAGGGTTTCTCTTTAAAAGTGTTAGAATGCAATAGGTTTAGACTAATGACCTTTGTAATATGATAATTTCGAAATTGGGTTTTCTCCATAATGTACTTGACCTAATGAATGAATATCTTTCCAAAAGGACTAAAATCTAGCCTATGTCATATGCCAACCCATAGGACTTAAAATTCATTATTTAAATCATAATCGAGCAGTCTGATTATCCCGAAAATCAAATTGAATTAAGACACTAAACAAACTTATATTTAGATCAATTCTCAATTACATAATTAATGAATTACCTTATATTAGTTTGATTCTAAATTCATATAATAGAACAAATATAAATATATACAGTGACATCACACGTCATGACAAGCACGCATCATTAATTTCCAAAATTAAATAATGCACAAAAATGCAGGGTATTATAAATAAGTTGGGAAAATTAAAGTTATATAAACTTGTGACATCCATTTATGGATTTAAGCTCACATAAAGGGATTGGGTCGTTCAGTTTGATCATAATCGAGTATTGGTTTCGATCACATCCCGAAAAACACTTGTTTGTATGAGAATAATGATGGAAACGTTCTAGTATTTATAGTATAATTTATGGATAATATTTTCTTAATCAAGAATGAGGTGGGAGTATTGTCTTACATATGAGTGTGGTTGTCCGAATATTTGATATAAAGTAATTAGGACAAGCCAGACACATCTTTATGATCAACCTTTTGCTAGATCAATTATAAAGGATGTTGGGCTTATCCTAAGTCATTTACATCAATGTTATATATAAAGGATTATGATCGAGATCCCATTAAAAGGGTTTCTTTTTAAAGTATGGAATCATTGTGTCTAGGAGTCAATTGCTTAGGACAATTGATTAAATGGAATGAAGAAGGAATATACATAATGCTTCGACAGTGGACATCTTAACAAATGTTATATATTATGTACAAAGATCGAAATCACTTATGCTTTCAGCATGGTCAATATATTCCAGTCTTATAGTCTTATATCTTTTAGGTACAAAGACTAAGTTTTTCATTCATGTAAGGATTCCAAGTTTTTTCCTTGAAATATGTGTTTACCCACAGAGGTTGAGCTATCAGTTGGACAAGTGTGAAATAATCTTGGATTTATAAATCAAATAGGGAGGCAAAAGTTTTTGCCACTTTGATGGTAATTAGAGGTTATATGGCGTGATTGTTTCCTAAGTAACTTAAGTGAGGTTCCTTCAAGAGAAATTAGATACTATAATTTTAATGTTAGTAGCGGTACGATTGCTAGATGAACATAACCTATAACCTATAAGAGGGTAAAGTGCACTGAGTGTAGGTTTCAACTAAACTGATAGATCAAACAAGACTATGATAAGTGTATCACATGGATGTATTGGGTAACACTCGATTAATCCTTCTACCAATAGGCATCAAACTATCGTATATATGGGTTGGGGGTTAGATACATGGCTTTAAGACAAAATGGGAGGCATTCTTAGAACCATGTATGATGTTTACTTTTAAGTATAAGTGTACCAGTTCATTTTGTAAAAAGAATCATGGTTACAAGAATGTGTTATATTTTGTTTAAAAATATTGTAGACACTCTGGCAAATAAAGCTCGATATGAATTCAGGTGAGTCATTTTTGGGTGATCACGAGGAGATTGGAGTTCCAATTCCAGCACTTTTAAAATGCTCACAACCTATATAAGGAGTTAACTTCCTATCAAAACGGTTGGGATGAAATTATGGTAGTTTTTCTCGAACTATGGGAACCTGTTTGATGACTTAAGGAATTGTTCAATAGTGCGACAAAGGATTGTGATCGATACATTACAGGAACATAATTAATAGGTCCACCCTTGAGATTTGAGTCTAAGGGTCATCTTCATTAGACCCAAGAAATCTCACACCATTTACAAAAGTTGCATAGATTCTTAATCCCAAGAATTATAAGAATTGCAATGCTTGCACAAATGTCACTTTGAATTGTATAAGTGCAATCTAATTTTATATTGAGCTAAATGATCTCCGCATATTGGGTGACAGTTGAATAAGCAGGAATTAGATAATAATTCGAAGAAATCCGCATCCAAGGGGACTGTGGATTGTGATACCCTTTGGTAAACTTATATAATTTTTTTTCACCAGTAAAACCTAGTCGGTGGATTATGTAAGAGCAAGATTTATAGTGGTCTTTATGTTTTTAAGTTTGGCCTATTTCGTTACACCCCACTTCACAATCATATACATTATCAAGACTTCATGTAAAGACAAATTAGTGACCGAATGGAGAAATCAAAGATCGATCATCATTACATTTATCGGAGAAGGTATATTACGTTTTTTCTCTATAATATTTTCGTTCATGGGTATTTTAAAAGTTTTTGAAAACATTAAATATTTTTCAAGATGTTTTTTAAGCTTTTTGAAACTTTCTCAAAGTCGTTAGAATGACATTAGATGTCGTTCGAATGAGGACACGTACCTTATTATAAAATCTTCGAACTTCATTCGAATGGGATCATTTTTAACTTTTGGTTTGATATGGAATCTTGTTGAATCAACCGTTTGATTGATGTCCAAACGAGATAGGGTACTTAGTTTGAACAAGATTGAAATAAATTATTTTTTACTTGATTTCAAATGAAATCTTTCAAGTCAATCTCTTGGAGATTTTTCTCCTTTCATATATAGATATGGACTTGTATTTTTAACTAAACCTCTTAAACATCTTTTCATGATCAAACATTATAGTTTTTTCATCACAAACCACGGAGAATACAATCCATGGTCATACCCTTATGGAGTTTATGTTCCACTGCTAAAAATAAGAATATAGTTTCTTGAGGTTAATCGTTGGACACCAAGGCAAGTGGAGTTTGCTGTAGAGTATTTTTGGATCTGCATCACTTGCTATTAACAATAAGGAATGAAGACATTTATGCATCACTTAGTTGATTCTAAGATTTTGTAAGTCTTTAGACGTCGTTTCGTAATACATGGTTGTAACAGTGGTGAAATATAAGTTTTTTCCAAAAGGATTTTTCATCATCTCCTCCCTTATTTGGTTTATGGTTTATTGGCTTCAATTTAGATTCATATATATTATATTTTTAGGTTCACCTAATTTAATCAAGATAAAATTTGGACTAAATAGAATTTGGTTTATTTGTGTGTGACCTACTCTATGAATTATATATATAATTGGACCACTTGGTTTTTCAAATTGGTGTCAGAGCTTGTTCCATAAGTTATTTATATGAATCCTGGTGGTTATATGGAGAACACGTACAATGAGCCACCTTTATTTGATGGAGTAAATTATGCCTATTAGAACAATCGAATGAGGTCGTATCTAAAATCGATTGAGGAGCGTATTTGGCTTGCTATTGAAAGGAGGTGGACTCCTCCTACGGTGACTAATGTAAATATCATTAGTCTTAAGCCGATCGCAAATTAGACTGAAGATGCTATTAAACTGTGCAATTTTAACTCTCGAGATTTAAATGTTATTTTTAATGATGTCACACCTGAGAAATTTTAGCGCATTATGATGTGTACCATGTTTAATGAATCTTGAGATATCCTTTTTCTCACTCATGATGGTAACAATGTTGTGAATGATTCCAAGCTTTAAAAACTCACCGCACAATTTGAGACAATAAACATGCTATAATCAAGTACGTTTGATAAATTTTATGTTAGCTTGTCAGATATCGTAAATTCATGTTTTAATTTGGTTTAATAGATTCCTAAAACAAGGGTAGTTGAGAAGCTTTTGAGGTCTCTCCTGGTGCATTTTAGTGCGAAAGTTACCGTACTAAACTCTTTGGGAATTCTAGACACACTTAGGCTAAATAAGATCGTGGGTGAGCTTCAAGCTTATGAATTAGACATGTTCCCCGATTTAAAAAAAAGAAAAGCGAAAGAACGGTAGCTTTAAAATATAAATCAAATAAAGAAAAGGTTTTCAACTCTGATTCCGAAATTTAACATGATGATCTTGTCCTGTTTGATCAAAAATTCAAAATGTTTCTCAAATTTAAAAATGAAAATTCTTCTAAGCCCCAAAATAAATATTTTGAGAGAAAGGAAAATTTCAAATCAGGTCAGAATGTTTTTATAATAATCAACAGAAAGCTAGAGGAGAGTATCCTAGGAAAGATGGATCGGAGAGATGCTATTAGTGTGAGGGGGAAGGTCATAAAGCCCATGAGTTCCCCACTAGTCTTAAAAGACAAGGCTACGGAAAATCTGTTTATAATGCCACTCTAAGCGATAGTGATGTCGAGCTAGTTGATTCTGGGGATGAATCACTATATGAACTTAATTTATGTCATATTGGCACTACTAGTATGTCCCACACCGATGATGACATTTCTAAACATGAGAGCCTCTTCAATGTGCCAAAACCATTTTAGAGAGAGTGAAGTTGATAATTTGCGTGGGGGTGATGATATGAGTGAGAGAGAATGAGATATCCAAAGTGCATACATCGAATTTTACACCAAGTCTTTAAAAAAAAGGAAAAATAAAAAATTGACTCTTAAGGCATTTTCTTTAAAAAGGAGTTAATAGTTTTGAGAGAGACTGAGGCCTCGGTGAGTCAATTTGATAAGTTGAATTTATTTGTGTGAGAAACTCATTGTGGTAGGTAGGTAAAATACTATTTTGACTAACAAAGTGGCAAGTCTTATGAGACATCGTCAAGCATGATTGGAGACTCATGAGAAACATGAAGATCATGTTTCCATACTCAAGAAATATCTCGAACATGCTAGGGAGGTCAAGGTTACTTCACATGACACATCTAATAAGGTTGAAAATATGTTCCTACGTACCGCATTTGGTTTAACACGAGGCAAGTGATATGTTACAATGGTGCATTCACTTCCAATATCGCACCAAAAATACTTCCCAATTTTGTGATGAATTCTTAAAGACCTCGACCTGGCCTACTAAGAAGAAATCATCCTAGTCGTTTTAACCAAGGTCGTACCAAACCCATCTATGTTTGTACAAATTTAAAACAAAGAGGTAACCTTAGGGAGTTATGTTTCAATCTAGGAAGAGTCTCTCACATATATTCTCCCACACCGCCATAACACCTTAACAATCTTCAAGAGCAAATTGAGTTCCTTGTTGACAGAGGAATTTTGATGATGTATATGCCTTTTGAGAGCATCTCCAAAACAAATTATTATGGTAAATACTTGTTTCTAGTATAGGGTGTTTTTCACATTGAAATCATTTGCCCATGTAAGTAGATTATATGTTTATATATTGAAAAATCCAAAATGATTTTACTTTTCTTTAAAAAAAAGTTTGAAATTTTCAAAGAGATTTTTGTATTTTGTTTTTACACCATATATGGATGTGCATTTTACATGTTCGAATCATAATTTCATTCATTCATTCATGTGACTTATTCATGGTGTTATGAGACTAGGGCTCATTTTATTTGTTTGGTTAATTATGCATGTTTAGCATTGTGTTGTTCATTATTCATTACTTCCTTCATGCTAGACTCGTGATATTGCCTTTATTACACACATGCACAAACTTTTGAACATTGTAATTGCATGTCCTATGTCAAATAGTATGTTCTCATTTCAATCGTGCTTAATAATGAACTGAATGTACTAAAAACTAATTGTGCATGTAAGAACTATTGCCCATATTTTTTAACTGAAAAATTGATTTTATTTTAGCAATGGGAAGGAAAGATGCAGTCTACTCTATGTTAAAGACCACCATTGGCAAGTGCCTAAAATATTAATTCGGCTCAAACAAACAGAAGTGCCAAGGCCAAATTTTTTTATTTATGATTCCTTAACATGACACTATGATTCCTTAAATTTTTTTTGGAGTTTATGATTAAAATGTGAGATTTTGATGGGGTTATAATTTTAAGACCAATTAGTTTGCGTAATGAAATTTCTTTAAAAACATTAAATAGTTTGGCGTTATTGATTTGAGAAGCATTGAAATTCATGGCATTTTGTATAAGTTGAGTCAATTTCACTTCGTTCAACTATTTTCCACCAAAGGTTGAATTGAGTTCTTTATTTAGGAGTGTTTCCTTGACTTTGTTTCCTTCGATACGCGTGTATTTGTTGACTTTTACGTGTCTTAGGTTCACACCTATTCATTTCATTTTCATGATTCAGATATTTTCATGTTATTCCATGGTGTGTATTTTTCTACTTACATGTATCTGTTCATACTAAAAAATCCAAAAAAATAAAAAATTATTGGTTGGTTTATTGAAGTTTCATTGAATATTCTTAATTCTTTATTATTTGGGATGATATTTCGTATTTGGATTCTCGTGATGCTAACTTTTCATGATTATATTCTAATCCTTTGTCTACTACAGACAAAAAGGGGGGAGAACGTACACAAGGGGAGAAAATACTAAGGGGGAGTTTTTATTTTGTTTTCTTTAAACCCCAGGTGTCATGGTATTTCCTTTGCTTTATGTGTGTAAGTATTTTATGTCTTGATGATTTCATGTATCACACGATGAGGATTTTCAGTTGAAGACAAAGTCTCAAATGTTTGTTCCTTTTTTGGTTTAGGAGGGACATTAATTGAAGTTGTCATAAGGTGTTATTTGTTTGTGGTTTGTGTTTTGTACTTAAATAGACAAAGGAGTAGATTATCAAGAGCAAGATTTATAATTTTTGTTATATTTTTAAGTTTGGGTGATTCTATTACACCCCAGTTCCCCATAATGTACATTCTCAAGACTTCAAATGAAGACAAGTTAGTGATCAAACACAACAATCAATATATTTATTGGAGAAGGTATATGAGGTTATTTCGATGTGATATTTTTGTTCGTGTGTATTTTAAAAGTGATTAAAGACATGAAATATTTTTCAATATAGTTTTTAAAAAAATTTCAAAGTCGTTAGAATGACATTGAATGTCCTTCGAACGAGGAAATGTACCTCGATAGAATTGATTCACACCTAGTTCGAACGAGATCAATTTTAACTTATGGTTTTCTCGAGAATTTAGTTGGATAAGTCATTTGACAGATGTTAAGACGAGATATGATACTTCGTTCGAACGAGTCTTTCCTTCGTTTGAACGAGCTTGCAAAAAAATATTCTTTTTCCTGATTTCAACTACAATCTTTTAAGTCTATCTATTGGAGATTTTTCTCCCTTTGTATAGAGATGTGAACCTGCATTTTATACTAAGTCTTTTATACATATGTTTGCGATTAAACACTTTAGTTTTTCATTCCAAACCCCTTAGATGATTTGAGATCACTTTATCAAACAAAGAAGAACACAATTCTTGTCCATATCCATATAGAATTGATTCTCCACTACTGAAGATAGGAATCCGATTTCCCAAGGCTAATAGATGTACACCGAGACAGGTGGAGATTGTCTTGGGGTATTATTATATCAACATAGCTTGATGTCAAAAACAAGGAAGGAATTTATTACTTCATCACTTAGTGTAGTCTTAGATTTCGAACATTTATAGATGCTATTCTATAATACCTAGTTGTAATAGGGCTAAAATATAGGTTTTTTCCAAATGGGATTTTTCCTCATCTCCCATCTTCTTTGGTTTGTGGTTTGTAGTATTCAATTAAGATTCATATATCTTGGATATTTAGTTTCACCTAATTTAATCAAGATAAAATTTGAACTAAATAAAATTTGTTTTTTTTGTGTGACCTACTCTATGAGTTCTTCGTATAATTGGACTGTGACACCCCGCCTAATTAAATACCGGGCGATCACTCCTTTATTCAATTAAATCAAGGTAAATAGTTGGTTCATTCTCAGCATCACTGTCGATAAAAATAAATTTTCCAATTTATCACCCTAAATAATTAAGCTAAGTGTCAACAACATTTTCATACAAACTTTCCAAATTTTTATTAAAGAAAAGATTTATTTACTTAATAACAACATTTCTACAATTAAGAATCACACCTCAATAAACCAAATAACATAATACATTCGTCAATCGAATGTCAACATATGAAACTAAAATCATAAATCCATCCCGAATAAATCCCATAGAACAATACTAGAAATAACTGAAATATAAATGTCCCAACAACAAATGAAATAATGGAAAGGGCGACACATGCCCAATAAATGAGAATACTAGAAGTGGAGACAATAAAGAAAGCCGTCTACGCAAGTGACCTGCAACTCCCACCTAAGCTGCAGCCCGTTCCTCTCAAAGGATCCTAAGCAAGACGCCCCTGTGGCTGGGCACCTGAAATATATACATATATATACAAGAGAGAGAGAGAGAAAGAAACGGGTCAGAGCCCGAAAGTGTGTTTGATTTAAAATACGTTTAGCAAGTATTTAAATTGATACAGGCCAATGCAACAACATATTAGTGCGTCACTCTCTTGAGAAATACTTACCTCTCTTCTAATGTGCACACCTATCGCACTAATCTTCCTAACGGTTTGTTTTATCAATTATCGCACTAGTCTTTCTAAAAGATTTAATCTATCTTAGATTACTCGTGAGATTTACAAATTACTAATTCCACTTTAGAAAGATGTTCCAATTTGTAACCAAAGTTCTCTATTTTTAACTTTATAAAAACAATAAAGTTTCCAGTGAAATATTATGCTTTCTCAAAACAAGTATTTATAACATGAGCTAACAACCATGTCCTACTTATCAAATCTTAGTAGGCAGTTTCAAATATCATAATCTTATATATATATCAAATACTCGTATAATATATATATATAACAGCTCCCCGAATAAAACTATGGTTCGTGCATACTTCCACTATCCAAACCCCATACCACTCAAATCAAGGGGAATACAAATTCGGAATCACTCTCGAATTGTATTAACACATACACAAACAATATCGAGGCAAAGCATAGATTCCAAGTCTCTAAGACGATGGCACATACTCGCGTCTCTTAGGACCGTCTGAACTGTCGATTCGATAGCCTGTACCAAGGATATCTATCTTCTAGGGTACAAGTCAATATCCCCCATAAAGGTCCCATCGAGATAAGACTGTCCCAACGCGGTAACCTCAAGGATAGCAAGTAGCGCGGTATGTTTTTCACATGCATATAATATATGTACACACAATCATATAAATATACCCCTTTATCATATTGAAATAGGTTCTTCTCATCACCCATAATTATACCAATTATCCTTAATTTCACATTTATAGAATTACGTATAAGGTTTCATTCCTAACCTTAACTCGAAGGGTTTTCTCACTTATTACTTAACACTCATGGGCTATATCCTCACAAATCTGAATTTCAGTAAGTGTCTTTATTAGATTCCAACGTAACTCTCTTACGCACCTCACCCTTTAAATTCATAAATCTGCCAACCTAAAGTAAATATCCCATAACTACCATTCTCGTTGAACATTAAAGGTTCCAACATTTATTTCATATACCCTACTGGTCCTCAATGTCTCCCAAATCATTTATTTAGAATGACCAAAAATCATTTCACGATAAACTTAATTTAACTAATTAAACAAGGGAAATAGGAGTCTGCCAGGAGGGGTCGATCGATCGAAGCTTGGGGCTCGATCGATCGAACCTTCGATCGATCGAAGCTCTAGGCTCGATCGATCGATCAAGCAGGTCTGGGCAAAATTCTGCAAAATGCAGTTACGGGATTCATCAAACTTCTTCATCCAAAACTATGTTTTTCCATTCTAATCGTCCCAAAAATCCTACTATCATCATCATAACATTATACCAGGTGTTTATAACGTAAAGCATGTGTATAACTATCATTAAACATGGATTTTCAACCTAAAATCATGTCCAATTATCAAGAACCCTAGAATTTTCTTAAACAGATTTCTAATGAATCTTTCTCCCATATTTCTTTATTCTGATCACCAAATTTCGTGGATTATTACCTCTACATGGCAAGGGTTTCCAGAATCAACATATACATCAATACTACATGGGTTCTCCTATAAAAATGGGGTTTTCTTCCATAGTTTTTATCACAATTCATTCCTAAGCTAACATGAATATTGCATCAACGAAAATAGCAAGTTTAAACACTTGCCTGGGATTTTGGTATGCAGAATCACGGTTGATTTTTGGTATGGCTGCGTTCCTCGACTCGTGATCTACGTGGTGGTGCTGGTGGCGGTGCAAACCGGTGGCTTTTTGGCCTTGGATTTGCCTTGGAGCTCTCTCCTCTCTTCTCCAATGGCCGTCACTTGATTTGTGAATGTTCTAACCCTAAGAGGCTGACCTAATGGCTGATATAGGTTGGCTGAAATTCGTGGGTTTAATTACCCACTTATGTAAAATGACTAAAAAGCCCTCTCGGGGCACCAATTAGGCCTAAAAATGCCCCGAGACCCAAACTAAACCCCCGGGTATACTTTTCTGACTATCTCGACCCTTCCGGACGCGTTGGCGCACTCAAAACAACCATACGAAAAACTTATAAAATATTTACTTTTTATTTAACAAAATTAGTCCCGACGTGACACGGGCACCTCTCGACTTAAATTTCCGAAATAGTCATTTAATTCACTCTTGACAACATTATAAAAATAAATCTCATATATTACTATACTCATCCAGTAATATGCAACAAATAACAATTTCCAATAATTACTAACTCTCGTCACGCTAGTAAATATTCAAAGCAACATTCCGGATTAAAATTAAATTAATTTATCTCAATTAAATTTAATAAATCCCATAATTTTAAAAGCTATAAAAATACGGGGTATTACATACTTCCCCCCTAATAACTGAATTTCATCCCGAAATTCAGAAAATAAGGCCTATCCGATAGCACAATTCTGGATATCCTTTTCCGTACACAAACTAACTACACATTACGGCGCTCAATTACTATAGCCCTTTCTTCACAGCAACATTGTTTTACATTCTCATTAGAGATACTTCACCTTGTGTTCCCAACCGACAACATTCACATAAGTCACGCTTATACGTTATGCATTTCATTATCTCACTAACATTAGGAGGCCGCACCCTACTATAGACAATTACTCGGATCTTTATATACAAAACTTCCATTCTGAGAAAATATTACGAACATTTGACCACTTGTTCGCCTAAAACAGTCGTGGAATTCTACCATAGTTATCGGGTATTTTCTCGACCGATCCAAAAATTCTGATTATCTACTCTCCTCTAAACATACAGAAGGAGAATAGTCGAGGTTCTTCCATAACAAAACCTTAATAAGTACCTTGTATGCGACAAACAGGTACGAGTGCTTCTACAGAGCATTCTTGAAATCATCGTATCAAGATTCCAAAATCTCCTTCACGTGGCTCCCCAAATCTTTAATCACCGTGCGCCTATTCCCTGGCTACGGGTGGTACATCCTACTCGAAACGAAACCTTATCTCCGCTGGTTCCTGAAATCCCATATCAAAGGTGGGATTTACCAATCTCATCCTGATTCAGAAATTTATACTGCGTCGGACTATGCACTGGCGCGATCCTTCCTTTCAAAGGAAGTCTGGGGCATACTAGTTAATATAATAAACGATCCCAAAGGAATATCAATCACTTCCTTCTCATCGGCTTAATTCACATGTTCGGGATGAACCCTTAATCTTGTTTTGACGATGGCAACCCATCCAAGAACTGTACCAACTTTACCGACCTCTTCCAATTTCAGGAATTGTCGATAAACACAAAATTCTTTAGTTGATTCTCCGCTTTCAACCAAACCTTACTTATGGGCGGTGCATGTAGAGACTACTCACTACGTCTCGCTAAACATTGATTCTTCCCTTGAAATGTCTCACATTAAGTGACACGTAATACTCCCCTTCCTCCATGGAGTAGGCCGAAAGTTCCGACCCGTGCTCTTCTCTCCACGAAGCGCACTTCTGGATCTCTTATACCATACTAACATCCTTACTCTTTGTATGCGCAAGTCGCTCTCACACTTGACTAATAACAACTCCGCTTCGGGTGTTCTTCATAATCATTAAATTCTACTCTATTCAAGGAATACCAATTTTTGAACGGCTTCTAAAGCCTTCCAATCAAGTTAGGGCGTACTATTCTAATTGCACACTCATGTATGGATTATCTCCCCTCATGTGACGTTTAATCCACTCTATCACTTCCACTTCGTCATACTATTCCCACAAACATATATTTCACACGTCTATTTTCACGTCCCTTCGATTCGGACCATTTTAACTGTAGTTAACCAAGATGCCCACATTTTTGCAACACTCCGACCGCCCTGGGAGAGCGAACGGCGTGCTACTCGTCTGTAGAACTAACTAAATTCAACGGAATAGAAGGAATAGGGCATTCAAATTCCATGACAATAAAAGAGGAATAATAATTCTCAACCTTTCTCAGATAAGTACAACAATTTTCCCAAATAGGTACAACAACTAAAGTAAATCACTAACGCTCTATTCATCAAAATAATTATAGGTCATCTCTTATGTATAGTATAAAGTTCTTTCCAGATAATCCATGCTAAAAATCATTCCAACTTTTTTATTCACTTTGTGTTCTGTACGCGGTTATGATATTCGGGTACTCTCAATCACCTTAGAAATCAGAATTCTTAAATTCTCCTTATCATAGTTCCACCCCTCAACTTGTGGGGATAACTTTCAATGTTTTCCTACCACAAGATCCGGCTCCAATAACCTTAAAATAAAATTCAACTTCCAACTTACATACATAATTACTTGATCCCATTTCGACCAGGGTACCAAACTCGTGGAATAGTGACCAAACGTCTCCCTATTTCCAACCTTACGCTAAGTTTCATGCGTGGGATGTCTCGCAAAGCGAAATCCAAACAAGGAACCCCCCTGATACACTACTACCTAGATTTGTCGGTCATCGAAATCCGTTAGGTCCTCCGTCCTTGGTATGTACCCCTTTATTCCGTCTCTTGACAGAAAAGTTACAATTCTCCCATAATTATGCTTAATAAAGAACGTTTCACCAATTTCACTACCGTATTGGTTGATGGTAATAGCATTCCATAAACCTCGAATACATACAATCGGAATTCTCGAAATTCTTTTCCCTAATAATAGGGGTATAAAGATTAACTCCCACATCTCTAAAGGTTAAATATAACAATGCCCTCTTCCTATCACTAAGTCCGGAGTGCTAAACATAATACTGAGTCAAATCTTTTCGCTCAACGGTAAATCCCGATACATACGGAATTATACTAACAAAGTCTATACATACATTGGCATCGAATATCTCGAGCCCACTATCTCCTCCGAAGTCTCTTGGATAGATAATATAAGTGCGAGTCCAACTTCCTTACAGGTAAGCCTAGCCAAAGCAAACATGAAACATGTTGCACCAATGCAACTACTCCAATAGCCTCTCAATAAATGCCCACTATCATACTACCCATTTTTATAACATTTTAACAAAGATAAAATCATACTCGTGTATCGCATCACTACAACAAGCAATCTCCATAAAGTATAAAACACGGTTGATTTTTGGTATGGCTGCGTTCCTCGACTCGTGATCTACGTGGTGGTGCTGGTGGCGGTGCAAACCGGTGGCTTTTTGGCCTTGGATTTGCCTTGGAGCTCTCTCCTCTCTTCTCCAATGGCTGTCACTTGATTTGTGAATGTTCTAACCCTAAGAGGCTGACCTAATGGCTGATATAGGTTGGCTGAAATTCGTGGGTTTAATTACCCACTTATGTAAAATGACTAAAATGCCCTCCCGGGGCACCAATTAGGCCTAAAAATGCCCCGAGACCCAAACTAAACCCCCGGGTATACTTTTCTGACTATCTCGACCCTTCCGGACGCGTTGGCGCACTCAAAATGACCATACGAACAACTTATAAAATATTTACTTTTTATTTAACAAAATTAGTCCCGACGTGACACGGGCACGTCTCGACTTAAATTTATGAAATAGTCATTTAATTCACTCTTGACAACATTATATAAATAGATTTCATATATTACTATACTCATCCAGTAATATGCAACAAATAAAAATTTCCAATAATTACTAACTCTCGTCACGCTAGTAAATATTCAAAGCAACATTCCGGATTAAAATTAAATTAATTTATCTCAATTAAATTTAATAAATCCCATAATTTTAAAAGCTATAAAAATACGGGGTATTACATGGACAACTTGCTTTTCAGATTATTTTATAATCTCGGTGGAGGAGGAAATAAGTTATGTATCAGAATTAATAAATTGATTAGATGATGGTTAAAATAAATAAATGATAAATTTATTTGACCAATCAGGTATTGAGCATTTAATGTGGGGAATCATATTATAGTGTGAGCATAAAACACGAATAATGTTTTAACTATGAATTATTGCTAAACATATTGTAAGTATATAAGTGTGTGTGTGTATGAAGGCCTATGCTCCTCAACACTGCTAATTGAGATCAAGTGGAACTGAGATCTCCGATAGACCATTTACTGGCATACCAAACTTCCATTGGTCCCATAATCTAGATTTAATGAACAAATATACCGCATTTCATCCTCCCCATCTAATAAGCGTGGTCATACAAACATTACTTCCTAGAGGAGGATTAAGTAGTGCATCACTAAGCTTCCCCTTTGTATGATTACCATATTATACCTCAAAATAAATGCTAAGGACCCCTGAGGGTCACCCGGATCTCAAGTACTAGGAAAGATGTTATGTGGTACCTCAAGATCTCATAAAGTTGGCCCCAAATCAATCCCAAGATCTCATGGATAAAAATATAGACTTCAACAACTAATATGTCAGGTAGGTGAAAATCACTCTTTTTTTTAAGGAATCTCATTTTTTAGAAATTATTCTCACCTTTCCCATTTCTTTATCATCATCCCACGTGGTTACAATCAAAATGGAAAAATTGATTGGGCCGAATCATTGCATAGAAATATCATTATTTGATTGATCTAAGTTCATGTAATTTATTTCCACCTACCACCACCTTAGAAACCCACTACCATTAAAAGCTCCTATTCCCATTTATTATTGAAAACAATACCATACACCACCTATAAATCCACTTGCCCACACTCCATTGCCTTGCTGACACCAGCAGACCTCAGGGATGTATCTTCCATACTGCACTAGTTCAATCAGTATCTTCCCAGATGATTGTATATAAATAAGGGAGTGTTGGGACATTCAAACGGATCCAACTATTCGAATTTTACAAATAACATAGAGTTTAAGGATTGTCGTAAGCCTTAAGCCTTTGTTACACACTCTTATCCCACTATTGAGAGCTTTACTTAAAGTTTAAGACTATTTTCTATTGTAATACGTGGTGTAGTCCCAGTTGAGCCCTAATATAGCACACATACCCACAGAAATCATTTAGTTACTTAATAAGGTCCTTTGAATTATCAATATAGGATTCATGACCTCAAACTCCCCTGTCCAAACCTCAAGGGGTCTACTAGCTTGTAATACTCATCAATATTATAATATATATGCATAACACCTTTGAATAATGGACATATGATGATTTCCTCAGGTGTGAAGCTATTTAAATCTGTTTCACTTTGACACCTCTCACATCCACCCCATCTGAGGTCTTAGGCGAGCAAGTGTGGGTCATAAGTCTTAAACAATTTATAGTCTCATTAGTTTGACATCATATATGGGTATGACAAGTTCTATTCCCCTCAAAATACACTTTTACCCTTTTCCAGAAATGGTAACCAATGCCACTTTGGCTAGTTATTTCAATGAAACGAAACACGACAAAAAGAGTTGTAAGTGCAGCTAACTACCATCCTTAGTCGACGACCATTACCCTTAGTGGTAGAGGAAGGGTGTTGCCAGAACTCAGTGGAAATAAGGAAAATAATAATCCCCAAGTGGAGGAGGGGAACAATCAAGAGGTTGTGTCTAGGTACCCCAATGATCTTACCCGTGAATTAACATGTAAGATAGGCTATAAATCTTCAGATATTAGTTCCAAGGAGGATCCAAGGTGTTCATGCCCTATGACGGTGAGATAAAGAAAATGAAAAATAAGTTGGGTAACTCCCTCTACTAGTATAAGATTCAGACTCCCAAACCATTGAACTCGCACTCCGAAAGATGTTATCTCCTTATTATAAATTCATTCAACATTATGATCTCCCCCCTAAGTGGACGATGCCTAATATAAATCCATTTGATGGGTCCAAGGACCCTATTGACCATGTGGAGACCTACCGGTCCCATATGCTCCTCTAAGAATGCCAGATGATGTCTTGTGTAGTGCTTTTACCATTATTTTGAGGGGAACTAGAATATATTGGTTTGACAATATCAAACTAGGGATTATTTGAACTGAGGTGGCAAAGTCTTAGTATCCTATTCATTGAGGATCAAAAAATGAGGAAGCTTGTGAATTCTATCTTCCACTTTAGATAAAATTACAATAAAGTTTTGAGAGAATATTCTAAGAGGTTTAACCAAGATGCTCTCCGAGTCGATTATCTGAATGATGCAATTTGTGTAGCCATTTTCATCTCAGGGCTAGTGTCTGAGGATTTATTGAGGTCATTTAGAAAAAGGACACCCAAGTCGATGATAGGGCTGCTTGAAAAAGCCCATGAATGCATGAATACAAAGGATGCTATCTTACTCAAACACGCCATGGTTACCCCTCATTCAGGGATGTTTGAGGCGTGTTCATATGTCAATTTGAAAGTCCTAGTCATGACGGTTCTCATAATGGGAGACTCATATCACATTTGTCATAGTTTCTCATTCACGAGGCGATGGTATGTTAATTCTCATTGTGGCAAAGATCGGGGCCAAGTTCTTGCTCGTCGTCCATGGTCAGACATAACAACTTCTCCCCCATTGCCTTTTTGAGAGCCTCTTTGGGTGACCATTTTTGATGACTTGCCTCCCAAGTTGGGGAGTCTATCAGTGGTTGTTTTGCTCCATTGTTCGAACTTGTCATGCTTGGGTGGAGCTTTTGCAATTTGATAGAATGATGTGTACACGAGACGCACAAATTTAATTTTAAAAAAGGTCGTACCTAGTGCACAAGGCTTCCGCTTAACTAAAGTTTCAGGGTCCGGAAGAGGAGTGGTGGATGTGGGCCAGCCTTATCTCATATATGGAGATACTTCTCTCATGTCTAGAACCCGAGACTAACCGTAGTTTGGGCGAGGGCACATATCGTCGCGTAAATTTAATTGTATTGTTGATTATTTTATTTCACGTCTTGTTTGATCATTTTCTCTCTTTTATTCACTATAATAAGTGTAATATTCCCTTGCAATATACTAGTGTTCCCTCTTTAATCATTTTACCTTATAGGTTATTTTGTCTAGCAAGCTAACTTAGCTTATAAATAGTCCATAAGTCCACTATTGTAAAAACTATTAGTACTTTGAGATGATGAATGATAATTAGAGAAAAAAGTTGGCACTTAGATTTATTCAATGTTCTTGTTAATATTGTTATATAATTTAGATTTAACTGATACACGACATTCACATTTACGCCATTTTTTATGATTATGGATTTAACTTGTAAGGTTCCAAATTTACGTCGTTTAATTATATTTTGCAAATTTCAAACTTGATAATGTTTATTGAATTTTGTATATGGGTACTTTTATACCCTATATATTTTATATTTTAATACTCAGGTTGGTAAAGTCTAATTATTAAATTATACAGGTTATTAAACAATTTAATACCATACTCTATATAAAAGAAACAAATGAAATATATGACAAATATAAGTATGCGATATGAACGAATACAAATTTCATGTTAAAGAGTCCATAGCCATAATAGAGAGAGAGAACACTAACCAGATATCAACCAATAATGAATCTCAAAAGAATACATGCTAATACCGTTAAGCAAAGTACATGTTACTAAAAGTCTAAAAGCACATCCCGCTCTACTGAAAGTAAATGATTGTCTACTAGCATAAAGACCTACATCAGTCTCTACAGATGGTAATCTCAAGAGAGAGAGTGGAGGATAAGTGCTAGCTAAATAAGAGGAAGACTAAGCGAGACGTCCAACTGTAGCACCTGAAAGTCAACATAACTATAGACGGGTCAAAACCCTAGTAATTCATTAAGTTACACGATTCAAATTAGTTATATATGCGAATGGTAAATCCATAATTTTTATAATCAATAAGAATATCCCAATGTATATCACGCAACCTCATAATGCATTTGAATTTACTCAATTCATTTCATTAATTAATTATTCTCTTAATTGATAAACATGTAATCGACATGAATTATTTCTCCCTGGCAATCTCAAGATCGTGAATGCCCATAAAGAACCTACACACATTCCGTAGCTGTCTGATTCACAGCCCAGAATACTTATTGTTGCTTACTTCATTGCCCAAAATACCCGTAGCCACCCTACTACGCAATGCCAAAACTTCACAACACCGTGTGATGTAACATTAGTCTATAGAAAATCATAATCTTCAAGTATGCCAATATAAAGGTGTTCCTTCTTGGCATTCACCCAATAATTGACGTTCAATATATTCAATTATCAATGAATTTTTCAATTTTAATCGTATTTTATCATTCCTCGTTATCTCATCATTACCCCCATTACCCCATCCCTCTGGTCATTTTCGAATAAAGCATGTTGACAAGTGTTAAACCATTACGCTAGGAGGAGAAAGGGATAATAAATCTATACAGAACTACTCGTAATCGAAGCATTAAAATAAAGATGTACTGATCTTATTAAAGGTTTTGATTTCATTACTCCTACGTATCTCGATACTCAGTGTTTGGGGTGTCTAAAAAAAATGAAATACAAGTAAGGAACCCACCCAATACACTTATGTTTAAATAAGGTAGTTGTTAAGACAATTAATTAATTAAAGGTTTATTATGAGGAAATATAGTAAGGGATTGAGCATTTGAATATCCAACCCCCATAACCAACCATTATATATCCAAAATAAGACAAAACAACCATCAACTACATAATAAACGTTTTATCCAATGCACAAGACTCTCACTTAACTGCAGGGTTTGGTAGAGGCAGATGTTGACTTGCCTTACCCCCATATATGGATATATGGAGAGGATTCTCCCATGTCTTGAACCTAAGACCAATTGTAGATTGGTTAGGGGCACTTTCCATCGCACCAAGGTACGACCTCTATCAACTACACAATCCAACGTAAATTTATCCCATGCTCATTTTAAATCACCCACTAGAATAAATTCCATTAAGGATGAGCTTAAATAAATTCTCATACGATTGGTACGTTTCTCAATTTTGAAGAACATATTAAATAAGACTTAATTAGTTTTTCAAGGGTATAACATTGGGTAAAAAACACAAAATCCTCACATGAATAATTAGAATTTCATAAAGTGTTTAACATCATGAGTACTAATCATGGAGCTAAATGTGCAACTCTATCTAGCATGTAAATTCCCAATTTCACTTAATTAACTACATCTCAATTTATATTCCAATAATCACGGTCCCAAGAATTAACCACAAAACCCTAACATGTCAATTTCGATAACAAGGGATACATATTTAATTTCTAACCATTATTAAGACAACATTTTAAAATCGAGCATGTGAGGTTAATTAATTTCATTTTATTAATAACATACACTAGGAATCTTAGAAATCCTATGGGTTTCTAACTCGTTTCAATTTTACACTTTAGGTTTATGTGACATTTAACATGAACATATATAAAAGGATAAGTATAAAATGCAACTTACCTCAAAAGATGAATTAACATGCCTTGAATTGAATGGAAGAGTTCTTGAAAAGTTTGCTTTGAATCCACTTGAAAAGCTTCCTTGAAACTTTGATTTGGAAGACTTGATTTGATTTCTCTTTAAAAACCCCTTTGTAAACTTGATTGAAAACTTGAAAAATCTTTGGTTTGATTTGTGGTAATCTGTTTGTTTAAGGAGGAAACGCAAATTTAGGGTTTCATTGATAATACGAAACCTTTGAGGCTACAAATCCTATTATCTTTGATAATATGAAAACCTACTTGTTTCCCAAGTAATGCACAAGTGCACAAATGCCCCCAAACCTTTCTGAAAATTATCCATGAGTCTAAAATTGTATTTTTATCTTCCTATAATTCCAATTTAACGCCCCAAATCAAACTTTAGCCCATATATATGTATCAATTTATCAATTGAACTCTAAAATTCCAAGTTAACTCATTTTAATTTATATATGCATAAATATATTCGAGTTGTCTTTTATTAATTAAATCACTTTTAATTAGTCAATCTCTTAAAAATATTGGGTATTACAGGTACTTTTACTCGACTGATCGAGGCATCGAAGTTCCTCCTGTTTGAGTATAATATTTACCCCTTCCAAAACCATTAAGACGATAATGATCCTCTGGAAAAATGTCATACCCCTTAATTTTCACCACATAAAGTGGCTAGTCTTATGCATAGAAAATATGAGCTATTAAGCATGTGACAAAATCAATCGATAACAATTATAACAATATGATTAAGGGTAAGGTAACTGGAATAATGTCCCAATAGGATATAGTCCAACACATAACCCATAAAACGTAATTGTCACCAAATATAACTAGGAGTACTGGAGGGTAATAATATATTCAAAACTAAAAGACAATAAAAAAAATGAACAGTCCAACTACTGAGACTACATCTTAAATGAAGATGATTATACATGCTAAAGTTAACTTTCAAGAGAAGAAGCAACCTCCACATATATGTCTAAGTCTTGAAAAGATATCAACATAATGTTGATCATACCCACACTAAGGAATCCTCTACGTGATCCAAAAATTAATAGGAATGATATAAATCATATAGAAACCATGTTGTCGCTATATGTAAAGGTTAGAAAGTTAAAACTATCCAATACAGACCCCAAATATAATCCACCGGACATTGATAAAGATGTTCGCGATATAAAAATTCATGAGTTATATCTCACGGTATCAAGTATGCTTCAAGATGAAATATGTGTCATAACTAATTAGAGTTGGAAAATTTAATTTGACAATAGTTCATAGTTACATTACCATAAGATATCAAAAATATCACGAGATGAATAAAGTCACATGACAATAAATCATAGCTATAGGCACAACCATGCCATATATAACAAAGATTGAGCACTAAATCGTCCCCAATCAAAAGACCATAAAAGGAATCACACCATTATCCCTTAATGCCCAACCACAATTAAATTTCATACTGTATCGACTAATCAAAAGAAGGAAACTGTCATAAACACTACTATTTAGCGAAAAAAAATAGGTTTTCAAAATTTAACAGATTAGGGAACCATCTAAAATAATATTTACGACCATAAATATAACTCTATAACCGAGATTATTTTGAGCCCAACCATCCTATCCTCCAAATTATACCAAAACTTAACCATAGGGCATCCATCTTGCTCATTAGGCAATTTAATAACAAATGGTTTGTAAAACACTTAACTAACTCACAAACCAATTATAATATACTAAATCATACAACTTTGAACCAGCCCCATGCAACTCATATAAGAACCACATGCAACTTATAAGAACCACAGGGCACTCAATCGACCCTCTCACCAAAATAACGCCATGAACTATATGGCACTATGTTTTCAGGCACATAGTACCATAGAACAAAGGTCGCCACCTATAAGTAATACTAGTTACCTACTATAGCTTCGATCCACCAACCTCATTGTTGCAGTTAGGTTTAACCCTCATTAAGCCCTACTAAGGGAAATTGATTTTCCAAATATATATGGCATAGTTTTGTATAGGTTTAGGTTCAAAACTTAATCTAAACTAAACTAAAATCTTCCTTAAAAGCAGAATTGTCATTTTTGCCAGGACTGAATTGACTGGGGATCTATAGCCCGACTCCAAACTCAAAAAGTTAAAAAGTTTAAAATTCTGCATTCTATATAATCAAAAAAGTAGTCAAAACTATAACAATGATCCTCAATTGCATTAATTTACAATATATATTGAAAATCCTGACTGATTCAAAACACTAGATCCAATGAATTGATCCTAATTCGACAACCAAATTTCATACTAATCATCAAGAACCCAAAGTCCATAATCATGGTTTCCAATTATAAATTCTCCAAAAAATCAAAGGTTTGATCTCAACATATAAAATCAAAATTCCTAGTTTAATAGTAATCGCATCATTAGATTAATCTAGTAACACAAATTTTGATATAATCATTTCATATCATAAGAGAAAAGTAGACATAATTCCTTTCCCATATATAATGTCTTCATCCTTTAGGACAATTCTTAAGAATCTTTCAAAGTGTCAATCTTCTTTTTCCGCTCTAAGCCTCTCCAATTAGCTAGATGCTAGAATGTGTAGCTAGGGTTTGTTATAAGGCTATTAGGTTAACTAACGAGGTTGTGTTATATTTGTAATGATATTCTCTCATTTATGCCTAGGAATAGGTTAAACCCATTAAAAGGTCTCAAACCATTATTTTATTTGCTCCAAAGTTAGCCCAATGGTTTACCAAATCCATGGATTCAAATTCACATGTTTTCTACACTATTACGACAGTTTAAACCTACTTAGTGTCCAACCCATAACCAAACATAACTCTCATCTGGTATGATAATAAGAAAATAAAATAAAGTTACGTAATACAAGATATCCATTTAAATAAATTAACCTAGTATTATAATAGTCTCGACTCCCAATTAATGACCCCTAATATATATGAAAAATATCCAAATAAGGAAACCCCATCCCTAGGTATATACCATCAGTCTCGATGATGAATTTTATAATACTATGTCATATAGGCACAAATATTTAATATGAAATAAATAAATCTTACGCGAATTCAATTTACCAATATTAAAAATGCGAGATATTATAGGAATTGGATCGAGATAATGGTTCACTAAGAATTAAGATATAACTCGTCTTGAAGAACTTGCACCGAGAACGCCACATAGAACAAGAGAATATAATACAGAGGGTAAAAAATAAGAAACACTTCTTCAATTGATTTGACCATTGACAAGGAGACAAATTTTGGAGTAGCAAGCATTTCTTCACATCAAAAGATAAGGAGACAACCTTAACGAGAGTAGTGATTGTGATGGTTGATGATGGCCAGAGGTGGTGTTTAATGGTATTAAGTATAGAAAATATTTTTTTATTAATTTTAGTCTAGAAGTAGGTTCTTGGTAGGTTAAAACTTCTTCACGAATAAATGAGAATTGAGGTTTGATTTATAGGATCGGATGAATAGTGGGTGAACAACGATGCATCCTGATGTAAATGGGCGTCAAATGAAAAATAAGAATGCTTTAACTCTTATCTCAACTCTCTCTCAATATCTAAAAAATATAGGAATGACTCAAATGAGGCTACATGTGGAGTATTTATAGGGGGAAGTAGAAGGATCTACACTTCAGCTACAAGAAAAAGTCCTAATTCCATCTACGCCCTTACTGGACTTTAATACTCCCCTTATATAATACTGAACAAAATAATTAAAATAACAACAAAAGAAAAGTACATCATATCATAATATAAAAAATAACAAAATGCCACTCAAGTGGGTACGTACTAAAATTAGAATCTAAGCTTCTTAATTTATATCATTCTCCCCCACTAAAAAAGATTTCCTCCACAAACTCATAGGAGAATACCACCGGGGTCGCTCTCCAGGAAGGTGATGAGAGCATGCCATGGTGTGGGATCATCTTTCTCCCCGAGGTACTCTTGCCACATGAAGAATTCAAAGTACGATGATGGGGCAAAGAACAATCCAAAGCCATATGGCCTACTACTCCAGAATTGTAGCACTTAAAGTAGCTATTTCCATCGTCGTAGTAATAGAGGGTGGAACACTGGAAGTAGGAGGGAAACAGAGGTAGTAGTGTGTGAACAAGTAGTGGAAGTGGTATGGTGACACGTCTCCACCTTCGTTGTATACTCCACTGCCTTCGCAAAGTTAGAGATTTCACATAATGAAAGGTCTTGCTGAATATAACATTGAAGCCAATGAATGTAGCAGATGATCCACTACTCCCCCGTTTCTCCAAGTTGAGATCGTGTGCATAAGATTTAAAACCTCTTAGTGTAGTCCAATATGAATGTATCCTACTAGAGGGCCTAAACTTGGAGAAATAAGTCTCTCTCGTAAGTGGCAGGGACAAATGAGGCCATCATTGCTGCCCATAACTCGGTCCAAGACTGGATAGGAGGATGACCCTTAATTACCCTAGACTGATCCAAATCATGTCTCCAAACACTAGCATAGCCCTGAAATTTGGTTTCTCTAAGAAGAAAACAACATTTTATACGCAAAAATTTAGTCATTGCATCGAGCTAGAGGTGACCATCAAATATCAACACATCAACCCTCATATCCCCCTGCATGCTTTGAGAAATCATTTGAAAGGTTATATGACTAATGGGGTCACCTCTGTGAAAAATCTCTGCTGGATGGTGATGTGGGCACTTGTCCATAAAATGTCTTCTCTGGTAGAACAAAAAGCAGTGCCTGCCTGTAATCGACACAACATACGAAGGAATCGCCGTCAGTGAAGCTGCTTGAGGTGGAATAGGCACTGTTGGCTGGCGATGTGGGCACTAGTCCATCAAATGTCCTCCTTGGTAGCACAAAAAGCAGTGTCTGTCAGTAATAGACTCAAATGGAGTGATCTTCAGACTTAAAGAGTCAAAAGGTGAAACATATATGCAAGATTTTAAAAGGTACGAGGCGGGGTCGAGACAAAGGAGCCTAGGTGCGGCTAAGAGAAGCCTAGGCATAGAAAGACGTTTTCCTTTTTTATTATTTTAATTATTCTAAGGCTAATAATATAACAAAATAATACATACCTTGAATTTTGAAAATATATCTATATGTTTGGTAGCCATCTTTCTCATATGCATACTCTATAATCAACATATAAAATGTATTTCTCAACATTTAATAAGCAATATACAAAATATAATTTTCATAGTTCAATAATCATTTAATCATAATCAATAAAATGATTAAATATAAGAAATTTATTTTTCACCTTTCAAATGAAACATATAGACTTTTGGTCAGAAGTTGGGCGGTAATGTTAGGCCTTTTTTGGATGAGAAGCGAGATACTATTTATCTGTTGATTATTTTAGATGAGATATTTGTTTGATTTACAAAAAGTCTTTAAAAGGCAATATAGTTTCACTAAAGTCATTTTTTTTCCAGAAAAAATCTGACTTAAGCCTTTTATCAAGAATAAGGCATATGTTTAACGGGCATCCCACACAAACTGTGGGTGGTGAATATTATCTCTGTGGTAGGGGGGAGGCATGGTGGTATGAAGTAGATGTGGGAGGGAAAGTGTAGTGTAAGTAGTATGTAGTTGGAGGTACGAGTTAATATAAGTAGTTACAGTTAGGGGTAGGGATGGAAGAGGATGTGGATGATACGGCTCACAATGTCATTGGGGGTGGTGGAGGGTGTGTGTGGAATCGTGTAGGAGGTGTAAATCATGGATGAAGTCAATTGTAGCCCAGGGTTTGTAGGGTTGAGGAAAAGTAGTGATTTGGAGAATACATGGCGGTGGAAGGTGTGATGATAGGAGTGATGGTTGTATAAGTTTGGATTGGGCGGTGGTGGACAAAAATTTGAAGGGTTGAAGCCTAGGATTAAAAAATTTGGTGTAATTTAAAAAAGAAAGATGGAAATCTAGAAATTGATGGGTTTGGATCTTTAATGGATTGAATGAGATTAGTGGGTTGGTTTTGGACCAATTAGGATGGATTTTTTTCTGTTTGGCTCAGTCACAGGAGGGGGTGTCGTGCTGGGAGGCACCGCTACTATCGATTCCCACCAATGGTAACAAGATGTCATGTTTTTTTTACCGTGAGTTCCTGGGTGTGATTTTGGTGTTCGGTGGGGTCGGGACTCAGATGAGAGGCTGATTGAGAGTCAGGGAGTCCTTGGTAGGCTTTTGTGTTTCGTTCGGTGGTTGAGGTGGGGCCGCCAAACCTGTCGGTACTCCCACAACTCCTGGAGTGCTAGTGGCAACGGTGGTGATGGGTGGAGGTGATTTTTGGTGATTGGGAGAGGGGTGGAATGTGGGGAAGTGGTGTATGTGAGATTAGGGTTTTGGGTTGTGGTAGGAGCGGTGTAAGGGCGGCTCATGGATGCTTCGGGTGGAGGAAGGCGAGCATCAAGAGCTTCAAATCCTGGTACGAGGTAGTTTAAAACCTCCTCGAGCCTATTAGTGTGCGAATCAATGGGAGAAAACCTATTCTTAAGTCCCATTTGTCGTCGTCTACTATTTGCTATACAACAACAACAATGGGTGGAGCCAACGAGACTCTTATACCAATTGACATAAATGAGCATCATATGGAAAATAAGAAGATGATTTAACTCTCATCTCAACTCTCTCTCAATATCTAAAAAATATTAGAATGCATCAGTGAGACTACATGGGGATAATTACAGGGAGAAGTAGAACGATCTAAACTTGAGCTAAAAACTAGAAGAAAGGGTCCAAATTACATTTTTGCCCTTACTAGCCTTTAATACTTTCCTCCTATAATACTAAATAAAATAAAGCTAACAATAAAAGAAAAGTACATAATAATAGAGAAAATAACAAAAATGCCACTCAAGTGGGTACGTACTAAAAATAACCTCTAAGCTTATCAATGCACATCACATTAAATAGAAGCTATTGCATTATATGAAACATGATAAACTATGAGATAAGACTCGAGCAAATATGGTTTGTGGGATGATGTGACATCTCATGGTTAGTTTGCAGATTATTTTGTATTGGGTGATCATGATGTCTATTATAAAAGTAAAATGAGTAAGGTTAAGATTTTATCGGTACCATTAATGGGAATGAGCTATCAAATGTATTGAAAATCTAAATATAAGTAAATCTCTGAAGGTGTGCACGAACTCGAATAGATCGAAAAAAACCTAACCAGACTGGACCAACTTTTGCGAGTTTTTTAAAATTGGTCTAAAATGTGAAGGACCGCTTTCATTCGGTCTCGTTCCGAAAAAATGGGTATGAACCGGACCTGACTGCTATATATATATATATATATATATATATCTACAAAATTAATATATACAAAAAAATTCTCAACAACACTAAATAAAGGGTTTACAACACACGGTTCTTCTTTTTACCCAACCAAACAAAATCCATCAAAACCTTATCCCATTTTTTAAAACATCTATCTCTCAATCCATCCATTGGTCCTTCCCAGTCACTCCTCCCCCCTTGATGCTCCTTAATCTACTCTCTCTCTCTCACGACAAAAAAACAATTCGATCGGATCTGAAAACTTCAGTCAAAATCACATCCAAATTCCCTTTCAAACTACCGATGCCGACCAACGATTAAAATGTTTAAAAAATAATTTTTTTACATTATTTAGTTTAAAAAGCCATTTTTTCATTATTTCGTTTTTAAATGACTATTTTTTACATGATTTTAGATTTCTAAATTGCTACAAGGAGGGACTGGATCTCAAACTTGGAGGGCTTGAAGTGGTTGTAACATCCCGTAATTTTTTAGGCGTAAAAATCTTCGTTAAATAAACAATTTTGAAAAAAAAAAAAAATTTTTGGAATTTATTTAATTTTGGTATGTCAAAATGTTGGTTTTTATATATAAAAATAAGGTTTTAAGTGGAATTTGAATCTGGATTAAATTTGGAAATTATTACTTTTTGTATAAAAATCGGGGGAGGATCCGACCTAAGGAGGGTAAAAAAATAAAAATCCAACCATTCGATCGAGATGAATTTTTTATAGCAACTCCGTCTCGCCGTCAGCTACAACATTTTAAAGTTCAGCCAATATCAACGGTTCGATCATCCGTAATAAAATTTCGAGTGCATGTGTTTGATTATGACTCAAATTCGTTTTGGTATATAAACATAAAGTGACGGATTTAGGACTTTTAAAATACATTTCGGCCTTCTAAAAAATCAGTAGCCTCCTCTATTTTCATCTTTCTCTATCTATAAACCCTAAACCCAATTTTATTCAATATTTAACCCATGATTTGAAGGCTTATTTGGTGTTTTCTCGAGTTTGGGCTAGAACGAGTTTTGATTGTTTTTGCGGGAGGAACATAGTGGTATGATCAGAATTTTAAGGCGAATCGTATGAGTTTCTTGTGATCATTTTAAGGTACGAGATTTACATAATATTCTTCATGAATATCTCGAGAGTAATTGTTTTGTTACTCATTTATTTGTACCCATATTGTTGATATCATGAAGTTTATTGGAATCTAAAATATTGATTCGATTTGAGATATTGTATTTGTTTATGGGCATGGTGTCATAAAAGTTTTATATGACACGAAGAATGGTCACCCGCCGATAGTCCCAAAGTCCAATAGAAAGGATGAGGCTTTACGAAGCTTATTTGAGGTGAGGTGAGGCCCGATGAACTATTGATGTGTTATTGAAAAATTAAATTGGTATAATGCTCGGATGTCGTATTGAACTTGAATTTAGATTCGTATTGTTGCATTTATTCACCGTTATTATTATGAGAATCTATTCTTATCATATTGTGTACTTTCCCGTATTTTTCTTTTAGTGGCAGGTGAGAGTGCGCGTGCGTTCAAATGAATTAATTATTTAATTAAATTCCAATTCCAGACCCAACCAAATTTTTAACTCTTTCAAATAAACAAGATTGAAAAAATTAATCTATGCATGCAAGACAGTCACAAATGAGGAAAAAATCCTCGAAGTGAAAAACCATTTATTCACTATAATTTTGTAACTCACTACTTACACGGATTACAATGAAATAATTTGACACACGATTATCCGTAGGCGTCGATCGGAGTCGTCAGCAATGGAACAACCACAACAGCTCCATAAGAACACTCAATTCTATTTCAGCAAAGATATGTCTTGGGTTCCACAAAACAATTCATACAAAGTAGATGGGATTATGAATTTAATGGACAAAAGTTTTGAATCGTTAAAAGTGAGAAGAAGACATACTAAAAATTGTAGAACACAAAGAATTTTTCTTCTTGAAAAAATGCTCTATCAAAAGCCAACTTTTCTTCCCTTAATAAAATTGTACGTGCATGGGCATTATATAGAAAAGATTTTGACCTGAGGTAATATACCTTGGTACGCAGGTTATCCAATAACAACAGAGGCGTTTTGAGTTTTTTAAAGAAGCAAAAGGCGTGGCACTTAAAAACAAAGGATAAGATTAGCCTTTAATAAAAAATTTATGTACACAACTTTAAAAAAATTTCTAGGGAACTTAGCCATATACCAATCATTAGTAGATGCGTGGCAAACCAAAAAGTCACCAAGGAAAAGTTTCTCCTTTGAATTGGTAAGAACCAACCAACACACAACTTCCCAAATAAAGCTTTAAAGACCAAAAAGGCCAATCATTATCCCAATGATTGGAAGTAACAAAAAAAACGGCGGTAACTAACTCAACCCCCCTCTTTTTTTTATAAACAACCTTAGCCGCGTGGCATGTCGCATATTGGCAAGAAAAACAAAGTGGCACCTGCTATTACACCCAACCTTAAAGATGCCGAAACCTTGAACAGGAAACCAAAGGCGAGTTGGCCTTAAAAAAAAACTTCTTTTCCAAGAAAATATTTTTTTAAATGCCAACTGATTTTATTTAAAAAAACTTTGTTTCCATTTTTTTTTAAATAACACTTCTTTTATTCAAAATATATTTTAATAAAAGTTCTAAAAACAATCCCAACACTCTAAATATAAAATGCAAGTGAAACTTAAACATAATTTTACCAAAATTATCTCGTTGGAGCTTGAATGTTGATGTGCACTTGTAATTCGGATCTGGAGTTTGTAGATGATAGCTTCCTCAATTCTTTGATGACTTGTAGAGGTATACGACATAATTAAATGTGACGGACAATGTCCTTAGAAATATCCCCTATGTCTATGCCGGTACAAAATAAAAAATCTGAATTATTAATCACAAGAATGACCTATACAAATCTACCCTCCCAAGATAATCAAGGAAAGATAAAATGACAAGTCTTTAAACTTTCAAACTTTGCTTCAACAATCAAAATTTCAAAACTCCAAGCTTTTCCCATCAGGGTGTGAAAAAATTTGATTTTAAATCTTCGTACCTACACACATGAGATAAAGCAACAAACCCTCGTGACGTATTGAATTTGAAATAATATAAACATAATCAATGTTAGCACAATCAAATCTCCCCATACTAAAACTCCCCCATAATATCATAATTCATTCTCCCCTTTTTTATTTGTCCGAAATAGACAAGGAAAAGAATAAATCTCATAAAGTAAATCGGGGTGTCATGGTAATCAAGCAAATAAACTATTTTTGAATTTTTTCAATTTTTCACACAAAATATACAACAAAGAATCACACCATGAAAGAACACAAAAACAACCAAGGCGATGATAGCGTAAATTTAGGGGTGTGATCAAATTCGATAAGAAAATCAATGCGTACAAACATGAAATATATGCACGAGGAATATCGAATACTACTAACGAATGAACTCAACATCTTCCTTAGGTGTAAAAAGGTGGTAATATGAGACATTGACTCAATCAAATCAACAAATCAAAGCTCAAAGTGATTTTCACACCAATAGCGTCCAAAACGATTTAATGCCTTCTCAGGACTTTTAAGGAAGTGCAAACCCGTTTAAATTCTCCAACCAAACTCCCTCAGATTTATATTTTGAATAGAGGTGATCTAAATTCTCAAACTTTGGAGAATTGCTGGTGAAACCTAATGGCCCATATTTGGCATGCATTGCTTTTTATTGCCTTTAACGTTTTTCGGGCTCTTTTAACCTCTTTCGACCTCGGATAATAAAATTCCTCAATTTTTTAGGTCCGATTTAACGGTGGATTAGTATTCACAAAGGCAAAATGAACCTTTCGATGCCCTTCTCCATTTTTAAAATACCACACAGTCTCACCAAACAGTTTTTTCATGCATTCCAATCTTGTCAAGTTTTATCGCATAAGGTACATTGTATAGACATAATTGAGATGGAAACACTCAAGCCAATATGTGATAGACAAGTAAAATAATCAAATAAAGTTGTGCATGTGTGCAATAAAGGAGATAGGAGTCAAACATGTAGAAAGATATCACTAATCCCATCTCAAAGACTCCACACAATTTAAAGCACATGGATGCAATGATGTAGCGTCTCAAATCACTATCAAACAATCACGTGGAATAAATGGAATGAAATTTTTGACTCGGCTATCTTAAATGCTCATCCATAAAAGGTGAAAATAAAATACAAAAATATTTTTGTGCTTTTCTAAATTTTTTATAAAAACAAAATCTTTTTGGATTTTAAAAAAAATATAAAAATGAAAAATAATAATACACATGCTACAAACTAACAATAGGTAGCATATGATATGAACATGAGAAAGCATCCTATCCTAGACACGGACCAACCCCTCAGTCAACTGTGCAAATCCCCCAAGATTTTCTAAGACTCTCGAATCTAAGGACATCTAAAGGTTTCGTGAAAATATCGGCCAACAAACGGTCGGTGGGTACGAAACTCAGGGACACGACTTTCTCCTCAACTAACTAACGTATAAAGTGCTCGCGTATCCTGATGTGTTTTTTGCACGAATGCTGGAATGAATTGCGGGATATGTGTATCGGGCTCGTGTTTTCACAGGAAATGGTCATGGTGTCCTATGAAATCCCATAATCCTTCAACATTTGCTTCATCCACAAGAGTTGCGTGAAATAACTCCCGGAGGTGATGTACTCAGCCTCCACAGTGGACAAAGAGATGGAGTTTTTCTTCTTTCTCATCCAGGAGACAAGAGCAGAACCAAAATAGAAACACCCACCAGAAGTTCTCCTACAACCATCTACATCCCTGCGGCATCCTAATAGGCGGGCAAACGGTCATCGGTATCAAAGGAATACCAAATAACGTATGAGAGAGTCCCACTCACGTATTTGATAATACATTTTAGAGCGAGTAAGTGTGACTCTTTCGAGGACGCCTGATATCGCGAACATACTCCAACACTAAAGGCTATATCGGGATGACTGGAAGTTAAGTAGAGAAGACTACCAATCATACTCCGATATAAGGTTTGCTCTACGTCCTTGCCTGTAGTGTCCTTACTAAGCTTGATAGAAGTACTCATAGGTGTACGCGCATGCTTAGCGGAGTCTAAACCAAATTTCTTCGCTAGGTCTCTAGCATACTTGTATTGGGAGATGAACATCCCATCCTCTAGCTGATGAACCTGGAGACCAAGGAAGAAAGTAAGATCACCTACCATGATCATCTCAAACTCACTTCCTCATCAAAGTGGTGAGCATGCTGGGAGCACGTGGAACCAAAGACTATGTCATCCACATAGACCTAGACAAATAAAATAGCACGGTCATCTCTTCTGATGAACAACGTCATATCAACTCCCCCTCTCTTGAAGCCACGGGCTAAGAGATATGAAGTAAGCCTCTTGTACCAAGCACGGGGTGCTTGCTTCAAACCATACAAGACTTTCCTCAAATAGTAAACGTGTTCAGGGTGCTTAGGGTCTTCAAACTCTTTTGGTTGTTCCACGTAAACCTCCTCCTGTAGAATGCCATTTAGAAAGGCACTCTTGACATCCATATGATATAGCTTGAAGCGTAGATGACATGCGATGGCGAGTAATAAGTGGACGGAATCAATCCTTGCAACAGGAGCAAATGTCTCCCTAAAGTCTACACCCTCTATCTGTGTCTAGCCTTGAGCGACCAACCTAGGGCTTATTTCTGATTATGGTACCATTTTTATCCATTTTATTCTTGAAAATCAACCTGGTACCTATCACATTTGTCTCACTAGGTCGTGGGACAAGTTCCCAGACAGTGTTCTTTTTAAACTGAAGCAACTCATCCTGCATAGCATATATCCAGTATTCATCCTTGAGTGCTTCTTTGTGATTCTTGGGCTCAACTATGGACGTGTAACAAAAATGACTAACAACGTTCTCTAGCTGAGAACGAGTCTTGACCCCAAAGGTGGGATTGCCTATAATGGTGGAAGGGTCATGATTCTTGCGAACCCAAGTAGGTGTGTCCCCTAACATAGGAGTAGGGTCCACAGGGTGTGTGTGAGGGACAAGTAAATAGCTCCAAGAAAAATCCTCATTCTCACACTGAAGGCTAGGATCAACAAACACCAGAGGTTCGTCATCTTGCACGGTGACGTTTATTGACTCCTTAACCTTAGAGCTACTCAAGTTGAAAACCCTGTATGCTCTACTGTTTGATGAATATCCAAGCAAAATTCCCTCATCGCTCCGGGAGTCAAACTTTCCTAATTTCTCTCTATCCCGTAGGAGTAGCATTTACTCCCAAAGACCCGAAAATATGCAAGGTTGGGTTTCTTGCCAGTCCACAATTCATAAGGTGTTTTAAATGTGTGTGGATGCAGGTAAACCCTATTAACCATGTGGCATGCGGTAGACACTGCCTCTGTCCAAAACCTCCTACCAACCTTACGACCCAAAAGCATAAATCTAGCCATTTCCTGAATCGTCCAATTTTTCCTCTCAACAATCCCATTTTGCTGAGGAGTCCTTACGACTGATAATGCATGTTTAATTCCAAGGCTATCACAGTAAAGATCTACCTTTGCTTCTGTAAATTCAGTGCCGTTGTCACTACGTATCCTGTTAATAGTGACTTCATGTTGGTTTCGCAAGACACGACACTTGGTCGTTAAAAACTCTACAGCATCTGATTTATCTCTTAGAAAACCTACAATCAAATATCTAAAGAAATCATCCACCATCACGAGTATATACCTCTTACCACCCAGACTCTCAGTACGAGTAGGACCCATAATATCCATGTGAATCATCTCAAGCACACGAGAGGTGGTAATGGAATGCAACTTCCTATGGGGCCTACAGACTTGTTTACCCAACTGACAAGGTCCAAAAATCGTGGAAGTTAGCTTTACAAGGGATGGGAAGACACTTACTAGGTCCTTTTTAACAAGACGTTCTAAATCTCTAAAGTTCACGTGACCTAGACGTTGATGCCATAGATACATAGAAGAAATCGTGGTGCTGTTACAGATAAATGAGGACATGGGTATAATCCCATAGCAGTTATCTTCAGTCCTCACCCCTTGCAATAATAGTTTACCGGTTTGATCATAGACATTACACTCATTCCGATCAAACTTTACTGCAAAGTCAGCATCGCACAACTGGCTAATACTGAGTAAATTAGCTTTCAAACCTTTCACGTACAAAACATTCTCTAGCTTAGGAAATCCAGGTATCTCTACTATCCCTCGTCATACTATGCTAGATTTGCTCCCATCTCCACATGTGACCTTGCCTTCCTTTCGATCCTCGAGGGAGGTAAAGAAGGATACATCACCAGTCATATTTCTGGAGCAACCACTATCAAAATACCATTGGAAGGTATTATGTGCTTTGAGAGTGACATGAACAACAAGGGATTTTTCATCTTTCTTAGGTACCCAAGAAGTGGTAACCTTTTGTTTACCCTTATTGTTGTTGGTTTTAGCCGGAATGTGGGAAGCATTCACTGATGGTAAAGACATCCGTCAGAATTCCTCCATCAAACTCGGTGATGTGGCGGTAAAAAATCAACACGCTTTCTTAGACTGATAAAATCATCAGTACGATGTGGTGGAGCATAAGTACGTGAAGTCTGACCCAAACTATAGCAATACTCTCTCAGGTGGCCTTTTCTTTTACAGAACGTACAAAAGAACACAGTTTTAGGCAGACCTTGGTTTGCTTTTATCGGCCGAACTCTTCTCTTGGGCTTTGATGGGCGACCATATGGAGTAGTCGTAAGCTTAGTAACTGGTCCAGGTGCAATCTTAGAGGTGGAAGCACCATTAAAACCAATTCCCAGACTTTCACCGAATCCCAAGACGGGGGTGAGGAGTATCTTTCCCATCTTACCAGATCTATCATTGATTTGAACCTTGACTTCTCGTGCTCTCTCAAGATCATGAGTGAGTTGGGCAACAAGAGCTTCCAGAATCTTTCGAGCCTCTACGGATGCACAAAGGTCTCTCATCAGATTAGCCACTTGTTTAGTCAATTATGCTTTTTCTTTCTTAAAACTCTTCTCTCTCTCATCATAAACTAACTCTCTCTCTCAAGGCAGTGCTAAACGATGACTCTTTCTCTCTAGCCTCTGGTAATTCTTTTTCAACGACGACGATCCTAAGAACTAATGATTTTTTACATTTTTTGGTTTTGAATGATTCGACATATAAATCGGCGTAGGCACGTTTAAGATCACTCTCTCTCTCACTTCCAGCATCTTCTCCCTCCCTCTCATTACTGTCAAGGTGTCCATGTGAGGTGGCATCATCATCGTCATGAGATGCAGTGGGAGAACCTCCATGACTAGCCATTAATGTTGTGAAGTTTCATTCATGCGGTGATTCGTCTCCAGAATCCACCGACTCGACCTCACTGTTGTCACTCAATGTGGCATTTAGGATAGCTTTACCCTTGCCTTGATGCTTCAACCTAGTGGCACACTCAAAATCCTGATGACCCCTACCATCTCATTCATAGCATCTCTCTTCATCTCTCTTGGGGGTGTCCTTTTTATCTTTTTTTATCTTTCTTGCCATATTTATTTTTCTCAAAATTCTTTCTAACTTTAACATTGCCATTTTTTAATTTGAGATTTTTTTTGATGTTTTTGGCAAAAAGAACCAAGTTGTCTAAATCAAATTCTCCCTCAGAATCAGATGTTTCTATCTCTCTCTGTTTATACGCTTCTTTCCTTTTAATGGACCCCTCACCCTTTCTGGCCTGGGCTTTAAGGGAAATTCCCTTATCTTTTGGTTTAACAGACTTAGGAAATATGTCAATTTCAAAGGTTTGTAAGTCTCCAACCAATTCCTCTAATTTAAGTGTGTTTAAATTACCCATAGAATTTAGCACAATGACTTTTGGGATAAAACGCTTTGGTAGTGATCTTAGAATCTTTTTAACTACTCTAGCATTAGGAATGTGTTCACCAAGATTAAATCTAGTGTTTACAATATCAGATAATCTAGCATTAAATTCATCAAAACATTCAGACTCAAGCATGGTGATAGTTTCAAATTGAGTTGCTAAGTTTTGCAATTTTGATTCTTTCACAACATTAGTTCCTTCATGGGTAAGTTTTAAAACATCCCATGCCTCTTTTGACGTGGTACACGTCATTATCCGTCGGAACTCGTCAAGTGTGATGGATCCAGAAATAACACTAAGACCCTTAGAGTTAAAAGATGGCCATTTAAATTCTTCTTCAGTCTATTCAGTCACAGATTTTAAATTAGTCACATTATCAATAGTGATAGAGGGAGGTTTCCACCCTCTTTCAACCAAAATCCAAACACGTTCATCTATGACTTTTAGAGCAGATTTCATATGGGCTTTCCAGTAAGCATAATTAGTCCCGTCAAAAACTGGCATTTTATTATATAATTTTTCCATTTTGAACACGCCCTTTTTCAAAAATCATTTTTTTCAAAAATTGATATCTCAGAAAAATTTTGCGAAAAATTACAAGGTATAATTGTGTAATTTGCTCTGATACCAATTTGAGAGTGCGCGTGCGTTCAAATGAATTAATTATTTAATTAAATTCCAATTCCAGACCCAACAAAATTTTTAACTCTTACAAATAAACAAGATTGAAAAAATTAATCTACGCATGCAAGACAATCACAAATGAGGAAAAATACCCGAAGGGAAAAACCATTTATTTCACTATCATTTTGTAACTCACAACTTACAAGGATTACAATGAAATAATTTGACACACGATTACCTACAGGCGTCGATCGGAGTCGTCAGCAATGGAATAACCGCAACTGCTCCACAAGAACACTCAATTCTATTTCAGCAAAGATATGTCTTGGGTTCCATAAAACAATTCATACAAAGTAGATGGGATTATGAATTTAATGGACAAAAGTTTTGAACCATTAAAAGTGAGAAGAAGACATACTAAAAATTATAGAACACAAAGAATTTTTCTTCTTGAAAAAGTGCTTTGTCAAAAGCCAACTTTTCTTCTCTTGATAAAATTGTACGTGCATGGGCATTATATAGAAAAGATTTTGATCTAAGGTAATATACCTTGTGTTGATATAAAAAATTAGATTATCTCTAATTATTTAATCACAGATAAAAATAAAGAAGACAAAAGAATTTTTAAAGTGGTTCAGCCTTAAAAGAATGTATTACGTCCACTATTTTGTTATTGTTGAGTGTTTAGGAATTCTCGAAGTAAGAGTATCCTCAAGAAATTCCGGTCCCTTTACAATAAGGATTATATAATGTATTTATAGCCCTCAGGCTGTACATGTTAAAGGGTGATACATAAATGCCCCTTAGGCTTATACATCTGCATGATAATAATAAGCATTTAATGTGCAGTCAATCTGTTGGTTATCCTGCTATTAATGCTTTGTTCGAGATGCAGATCGGATCGCCTAAGTAGCTCGGTACGCATAAGTTGCTCGATGCAGTAAAGTTCCTCGGAGAGCTCTTGTTGGTCGGAGCGCCTGAGTTGATCGGGGAGGCAGAGTTCCTCGTCGCTAATATGATTGTAAAAAATGCCGGTATGTGCCACGTAGATTGACACGCGTCTTATTATGATTAGTCCATGTCAGCAGGTTAAATTTGGTATCAACAGAAGCCCCCAATGTTTCACAGTTCGAGATTTGAGGAGTGTGGAACATTCTTTCTCGAAATATGGCAGTTTTAAATGATCATCCTGAAATTTAGGAGTTCTTTCTTTTGTATTTATTTCTCCTTCCAAATTCGTAGAATCGGGATTTTTGAATTTTTATGACCGCTTCGGTTCCCGCGCCCTTTCTGTCTTTATAGCCTCCGGTAGAGTAACCGTCTCTTTTTGTAATCATTATCTTTACCCCTTCCCAAGGCAAGGTATTTAAGCGCTGCAGAAAATCCCATCGTCTTCTACTTTTTCAAATTTGTATCTTTGAGTTTTCCATTGTCTCTCTCTCTTGTGCGTTCATCCCTTCCATCGTTCGTTGTCAACAGACTCATCCTTTTCCTGTAAGATCTCCTTCTTTCTCTTTGATTTCCTTTATTCATCATAGTTTACCCTGTAGAGTTGCTTGATAAGTTTCGTTCTGATTTCTCTATTCCTTCATGGGTTGTTCTGGAGGAACTTTCTGAACCTTCAGATTACTTCCGTTTGGCTGAGGGACATTGGTTCCCCAGTCTATTTGTGGCTGAATGTGGTTTTTCTTTTCCCCCAAACCCTTTGTGTCTGGAATTCTGTTAATATTTTGACGTGGTTCCTGCAAGAATAGCCCCCAATACGTGGAGGATAGTTAACGGGGTTCATAGATTAAATCAAATTCATGAATATCGTATAGAAATTCCTGAAATTATGTTTTGTTATAGATGGGCTATTGGTGATAATACTTTTTATTTAAAAACTAGGTTTTTAAATAGAGCTTTAGTGGTCAATCTCCCAGATGCTAATAGGGGCTACTTCGAGCATGGGGTTGTTATGAAAAATTGGCAACACCCTCCACTAACTGGAGATGATGTTTACCAGGGTCCTAAATGTCCTCCCTATGGCAATGGGATAGGTTGTTTTTATTTTATTTTTGAAACCATGCTTTCTTTGTGTTTGATAAAATGTGTGACTGATATTTTCATGTTTATTTATTTGCAGTTGACAACAAAAGAAGGTCTCCAAAAGAGACATAAGTTAATTTAAAGCATTTAAAACTTATCTGGAGTTTTTATCAGACTGTTGTCGACGAGCATATTAGATTAGCTTCATATCTGCTGCAGTACAAGAGTTACACCTCCTCTTTTACTGCTCGTCCGGTGATAAGCGACGCAGAACCAATACCAGCTTCTACAAGTTCTTCACCTGAGTCACATATTCCTTTGAGTAAAAGGATGAAGAAAAGAAGACCTCCTACCCTTTTTGAGAAATCTGCCTCTGTAGCTGGAGAGGCAAAGAAAATTAAGCATGATGTCCCATGAGAGGGGACAAAGAAAATTGATGCACCTCATTTGGATGCTCCTGTGAAGGTTACCGAGAACCCCCAGTGTCCCCGAGCAAGGCCGCTGCTCCAAGCGAGGTGATTGCCATCTCTCCGACTAAGACTACATCGTTAGTCGAGACCGTTGATGCTCCTCTGAGGAGGCTGAAGAAAAGCTCCTCGGTCAATTTGGCCGAATCCATCGCTCAACCCCTATCTACTGAAAGTGGTGTTCCTACTTTTGTTGCCCCGAGCTCTGCCATGAGCTCGGTGAAGTCTTGGATCATTCCCAAGATCCAAGGAATTGAAGAAAATCTTACTCGGGACATGGTTACCACATTAGAGGCTCATCATATTGCTTCTGTAAGTCTTATTGTCCTAAACTTTCATCCGTCCCTTGTTATATCTGTGCACTGACTTGCTATTATTTTCTTTTCCCAGTTGGTGACCTGTTTTAATACAATTCTGAAGAAAGATAAAGCTATTAAAGCTTTAAGCTCCTCGTCAAGTGTAGAGGAAGCTTTGATGGGCCTGATGCAGTCTCTGAAGGATTCTCGTCAGAAGTATGCTGATGATAAGGCCACTTGGGAGAAGAAGCTCACTTCGACCAAGAAGGAGAAGGCACAGGTTATTGAGGTCACCAAGGGGTTGGAGAAAAAATAAAAGATTTAGAGGAGAAGAATAAAGAGCTCGAAGGGAAGCTCAAAAATGCTGGGGAGCTTGAAAATAAGCTCAAGACTGCTGAGGAGGAGTTGGGTCAACTTCGGGAAGTAAGTCATCAGAAGGAGGAAGTTGAGAATAAGTTGAAGGCTGCTGATGATCTTATTTCCAAGAAGCTTTCCTCGGAGAAGACGAAAAGGAAATTGGATGTCAAAAAATCCTTCAGCGCCGGCTGGGATAAAGGGTGGAATAAAGGTTGGGTTACCATGATGTCGCAAGTGGAATATGGCAGCCTCAAATACTTTAGAGATGGATGGGTCACTGCTCTGCAAGAGATGAAAGTTGATGAAAATTCTAAACTGTTTCAGCGACACATCCCGGGTCCCCCTCCAACTCCTGAAGAAGAAGAAGAGGAGGAAGCTGCCTCTGAGGAATCTTCCATGGTGATGGGAGATCAAATTTCTCATCCCCCAGTTATCCATCCCACTGGCGAGGGACTTCAACTACCCGTTATTTCATCCGAGCAACCTCTAGCACTTCTCGAGAAACTCTCTGTTCCATTCGAGCAACCTACCTCCTCGTCCCAACCTCCTGAGAAAGTTTTGGGAGACAAGGAAAAGGTGTAGAGTTGTTCGGATTTTTCTCTCTATTTTATTTTTCTTTATCAAATGTAACTCTGAACTTTGTACTTCTCCTTTATGATGTAATAAAATTTAAACTTTTGATTATGCATACTGTTGATTCTCTTCTTCATGCTTTGTTTGTACTCTTATTAATTCTTACTTTCTCTTCCTTTACTAGTTTATGGCCAGGATGGAATTATTGTCTGCTCATGATATAAAACTATTGAGGTAATGTAATGAGTACTTCAAAGATGGTCATACAGATATGAGTGAAGCACAAATCGTCGACATCCTTGGTCAAGGTGCTTCAAAACAAGCAATTGCCGCCTACCAGTATTTGAAGTGCCTACTCGACCGTGTAGTGGCTAATAATGTAGCATACTATGAAATGATTGAAGATCTCCAGGGCACTCTTGAAGAGCTTCAACAACAGTATAAGGAATCTACAGCCCTTTTACACAAGGGATACGAGAAGAAGTATCAAAAACTGAATGCTGATAAGGGATATGATAAATTGTTTGCTGCTTAAGAAGTGAGAGAGAGGACTTTGAAAATCGAGGTCAAGGAGCACAAGAAGATAGTTGAACTGTTGGAGCAGGAAAACAATAACTTTCAAAGAGAAGTATCCCAGTTGAAATCTGCTGCCTCTACTTCAAACGCTTTATTCCCTGTGAACGACGAGGGATTCTCTTTCATGGAGGTCGAAAATGCTAATCTTAGAGATGAATTAGAAACCTTGAAGATAATTGGTTTTTCTACCACTGCTCGGGGACGAGCTAGAGCTCCTCGAGGACGAGCAAGAGCTGCTCGGATTACTGTCAAGGAACAAAGAACTCAATCAACTCTGGAGAACCAAGCCTTCCAACTGATGGCAATGAACCAGGCATTGGCTGAGATGTCCAAGAAGATCATGAATCTCGAATAGCATCTCTCTACACAAAAGTCTACTTTGGAGAATAAAGAAATTTTTGCAAAAAGTCTTCATGAGCAGTTGGAAAGATTGACTTATCAATTCCACAAGCAACCCAGAGAATTATGGATGGCTGGCTACAATGAGGCTCTCTACCATTTGGATGATTGGATCCAAAATGCGAATAATGAGGGTTACAAACAGGGGTGGTTGAATGCCTTAGGTGTACTGCAACTGGAATAGGGTCATTACCTGTGGGATTACCATAATCCTGGGCTGCTCGACCTACCAATGCCACCATTCAAGCTTGACATGAGCTGGATCCCTGCTCGGGCCATTCCTCGGTGTTTGATTTCCAAATACCTTGGTGATTACAATCTCCATTCTAATGCTGAGATATCTTGACCCGAGCACTTACTCGATCGACCATCTGTGATGAACATCAGGATGCTTAAAGATCTTAACTTCATAAATTCCCCTTATGCTTTGGACGATCCACCTGCTGGCGAGGAACCTGTTTTAAAAGCAGAGGGGAAGAAACCAATATAATAGGAATCTTGATGTAATAATAAATTTGTATTTCATTCTTGATGTATTTTGCTCTACATTTAATGAAATAATTTTCTTTGCAAATCTTGATTGCCATTGTCTTGTATTTGTAAAACACTTTACATCTGTGCATGTTAAAAAGATAACAACATTGTGTTATTTGTCGATCAACTAGAGTTTGTTAAACTTATTGTCGACTATCTTGAATTTGTGGTAATCATTTGACGACTAACCAAAATTAATGATATTTTGTTTCTCGACCAACTTATCGGTAATTTACGAGTATCAAAAAATTCTGCTTGATCACTTTCACATACTCATACTTTGTTTAAATAAAATGCTTCCGACCAACTATAGTTAACCTGAGTTGGTGGATTTTTTCTTCCCGACCAACCTTAGTTGGCATTTTTGGGAATAGATTTACTTCCTAACCAACCTTAGTTGGCATTTTTGGGAATAGATTTACTTCCTAACCAACCTTAGTTGTCATTTTTGGGAATAGATTTACTTCCTAACCAACCTTAGTTGGCATTTTTAGGAATAGATTTACTTCCCGACCAACCTTAGTTGGCATTTTTGGGAATAGATTTACTTCCTAACCAACCTTAGTTGGCATTTTTAGGAATAGATTTACTTCCTAACCAACCTTAGTTGGCATTTTTAGGAATAGATTTTCTTCCCAACCAACCTTAGTTGGCATTTTTGGGAATATTTTTCTTCCTAACCAACCTTAGTTGGAATTTTTAGGAATAGTTTTGAGTAGTACTTTTGCTGAATGTGTAGCACCAGTATTCCGCGAAAATTTTTCAATAAAAGGAGATAATTGGGCAGAATGTTGTCACTTTATTCATACTGATGAAATTTCATTACATGAGAGTTTACATCACTGATAATACTTGCGTAGATGTTCTACATTCCATGCATTCTTAAACTCCTCCCCCTCTAAAGTTTCTAATCTGTATGTCCCTGGTCGAACAACTTTCTTAACTCGGTAAGGTCCATGCCAGTTTGCTTCCAGTTTGTTGTGCTTTTGAATCACCTTCTTTAGCACATAGTCTCCTTCTTTTAGGTCGCACTTCTTCACTCTCTTGTTGTAGAACAAAGCTGTTCGTTGCTGGTAAGCAGCATTTCTAATGGCTGCTTCTTGCCTAACCTCTTTGAGCATGTCCAAATCTAACCTTCTCATTAAATCGCTGAAAGGAGAATTGAAATTCAGTACTTTGTGTGTCGGGAGACCCAACTCGACGGGTATAACAACTTCACTTCCAAATGCTAGCATGTATGGAGATTCCCCTGTTGCTGCTCGGGGAGTAGTTCGATAAGCCCACAATACAGAGTGCAGCTCGTTGATCCAGTTTTCTTTCGCGTCATTCAGTCTTTTCTTCAAGCCATTTAGAAACGTTCTGTTTGTCACTTCAGTTTGTCCATTGCTTTGGGGATGGCCTGGAGCTGAGTGAATCTTCAGGATATTTGACTGATGACAGTAGGTCGCGAACTCCTCGTTGTCAAACTGAGTTCCATGGTCTGTGATGAAGGCATGAGGAAGACCATATCGACAAATGATGTTCTTCCAAATAAATTGGTACACCTTGTCGTACGTCATATCAATGAGAGGCTCAGCCTCAACCCATTTAGTAAAGTAGTCGACAACGACCACGAGATACTTAAATCTTCCCCTAGCCGTTGGCAGTGGCCCGACCAAGTCTATTCCCCATATGGCAAATGGCCAATGGGAAGTAATGGGTGTCAATAATGCTTGGGGAGTTCTTCGGATGGAGGATAAGCACTGACACTTGTCATATTTTTTAGCATAGGCTATACAATCAGCCCCCATCACCGGCCAGTAGTATCCTTGAGTCATCATTCTTTGCAAAAGTGTCCGACCCACTACATGGGCTCCACAGGACCCTTCATGGACCTCTTCAATCAAATATTTCACATCGGTGGGATGCACACATCTTTGAAAACCTGCTATAAATCCTCGTCTGTATAGAATACCATTAGTCATTACATAACGAGCAGCCTTAAACTTCAATTTCTTGGCTGCAAGTTTGTCAGTTGGTAATTCCCCTTTCTCAATATATGCCCCGATGGGATCCATCCATGATGATCCTAAATCGAGGGTAATAAATTTCATTGTCAGATCTTCATCTATACTCTGACCAGCTAAAACTTCAATTGGGATTATTTTTCATAGCTCGGTACGAGTAGCTGATGCTAATCGAGCTAAGGCGTCGGCTCTCGCATTCTCCATTCTTGGTATTCTGACCAGCTGAATAGCAGAAAATTCCGACACCAGTTCCTTTGCCTTTGCATGATATCTGATCATTAATTCTCCTTTAGCTGTATATACTCCCATCATTTGATTTATGATCAATTGCGAGTCACTGAAGACAATAATATGCTCTACCCCCATGGTTTTTGCCAAACTAAGACCTGCAATCATGGCTTCATATTCAGCCTCATTATTCGAAGCTTTGAATTGGAAGCGTAGGGCGTATTCCACGTCGACCTCATCCGGACTGTTCAAAACTATCCCTGCCCCACATCCTGTAGTGCAAGATGAGCCATCCACATATAGACTCCATATAGGTAACTCATCTTCAAATTTCTGATCTGATAGAGTTCCTCGGTGGAGAATTTATTGCTTCCTTTCACTCTCTCCTGACATTTCTTGTTGTTCGTCGATCATCATTTCCTGCCCTTTTACCAACCTAAGATGGTCTGGGCTTGAGTTTGATGATTCTGTAACATCTACTTGCCCTTTTACCAACGTAAGTTGGTCTGGGCTTGGGTTTGATGATCCTGTAACATCCACAGGTTGATCGGTGAGCAACTTTTACTCCTCAGGGGTATCAGGATAGGTGAACTCTGCTATAAAATCTGCTACTGCTTGCCCTTTAAATGATGATCTGGGTTCATAAATTATATCATATTCACCAAGCTCTATTGCCCAGTACATCAATCTCCCTGATTTTTCTAGTTTATGAAGGGCTTGCCTCAATGGCATATCAGTATATACTACTATAGTATGAGCCTGGAAGTATGGCTTCATTCTTCTACTTGCCTTGATCAATGCTAGTGCCAATTTTTCCAGCTTTAGATATCTAATCTCTGCTCCTCGGAAGGCCTTACTCGTGTAATAGATCGGTTTTTGTACTCCATTCTCCATTTTCCATTCTTATCAATGCCGAACTAACTGCATTCTCCGATACTGCCAGATACAAGTATAATTTTTCACCCGTCACTGGCCTGGACAACAATGGAGGTTCTCCTAGATATTTCTTCAAGTCTTGAAAAGCCTTCTCACATTCATCATTCCACTCAAAAGTCTTTCGGAGTCTTTTGAAGAATGGGAGACATCTATCAGTTGCTCGCGATACAAATCTGTTGAGTGCTGCTACTCGTCCTGTAAGACTTTGCACTTCTTTCTTCGTCGTTGGAGATCGCAGCCCTAACAGAGATTTGATCTTTTCAGGGTTTGCTTCAATGCCTCGTTGATTGACAATGTATCCGAGAAACATGCCTTCTCGTAATCCAAATATGCACTTAGTCGAGTTCAACTTCATTTGGTATTTATCCAACTGATCAAAGGTCTGGCCTAAGTCAAGTAGATAATCGGTAGCTTTCTTGCTCTTTGTCAGCATATCGTCAACATAGACTTCCATATTGCAACTGATTTGTTCTGCAAACACTTTGTTCATCAGCCACTGATATGTTGCATCTGCATTTTTCAAACCAAAAAGCATAACATTATAACAAAAAAATTCCCCTAGGGTAATGAAAGAAGTACTCTCCCTGTCTTTAGGTTTCATTTTAATCTGATTGTAACCAGAATAAGCATCCACGAAGCTCAACAGCTCGTGTCCCAAGGTAGCATCCACTAGTTGATCAATTCGGGGAAACGAAAAGTGATCCTTTGGGCATGCTTTGTTGAGGTCGGTGAAGTCTACACACATCCTCCATTTGTTGTTCTTCTTCTTCTTCACCATCACCACATTTGCTAACCAGTCTGGATATTTAACATCTTCAATAAAGCAAGATTTCTGGAGCTTCTCGACTTCCTCCTGTATAGCTTGATTCTTCTCGGGACTGAATACTCTTCTTCTCTGCTTCACAGGCTTGATCTCCTTATTAACATTAATCTCGTGACATAAGAAATTTGGGTCTATTCCGGGCATATCTTCATGACTCCAAGCAAAAGTTTGTTTTCTGCTTTTTAAGAAAACTATAAACTCCTGTTTTAATGAGGCATCTAACGACGAACCTATCTGAGTTGTTCGTTCAGGGTGCTCGTCGTCCAGAATGATGTTTTCAGTAGCTTCCACTACTTGACCTTTCACGAGTTGCGACTCATCTCTAGGATCCAATGTTTCCATTTTTGCACCTTCATCCACTTGATAGGTAGTAGTCTTTTTCCTTGATTCCTCCAATTCCTCTTGCTTGGCGGATGAATAATAGCATTCTCGAGCTACTTTTTGATCACCTTTCACAACTCCTACTCCAAAATTTGTTGGAAATTTTAGGCATTGATGTACAGTAGATGGTACTGCCTCAAACTTCTTCAATCCTACCCTTCCCATGATGATATTGTAGGCTGATTGAACATTCTTATCCATCACGAAGAAGAGTATTCTTTCTGTTCGACAAGAAGGCCATGTACCAATGAATATATCCAACTTGATCGTACCAAATGGAAAAACTTTCTCGCCAGCAAAACCGAGGAGGGGTCTGTGATAAGGTTCCAGTTGAGATAGATTTAGATTTAAACTGTCGAAGCACGATTAGAACATGATGTCTGCCGAGCTACCATTATCTACCAGTACTCTTGAAATCATTACTTCCTTCATCCTCATTTTGATCACCAATGGGTCATCATGAGGATATAGAACACCTGCGAGGTCGTTCTTTGAGAAACCAATGACCAATTTCCCTTTGTTTACCTTTCTCGGGCGATCCTCCTCAGCTAAATTTATTCGTTGAATGTATGAGAAAGCTTGAGCCTCACAGAGGTAAGCTTTTCTCTCTGCAGTAAGGTCTCCTCCTCCTGCATCTCCACCTTTAATAACATTACAATCAAATGACCCAAAACGTATTGAAAACACTTCACGTTCTGGTTGCCTTGGTCTTTTGGGAAGATCGGGGTCGTCTTCTGGATCATCTTCATGGTCTCTTTTCTTGTTCTCCTCTGCTCGATGAGGAGATCTAGACCTCTCTCTTGTTCGGTCGCTGTTTCTTCTTTCATTTCTACAATCAACATACTTTGCCAGTTTTCCTCGTCTAATGAGCGTTTCGATCTCATTCTGAAGAGCTATGCAATTTTTGGTCATATGGACATGATCTTTGTGAAACTCGCAATATTTTGCCTTATTCCTCCTGTCAGGATCTGTCTTCATTTTCTCTGGCCAGCTTAATTCCTCGTTGTTCTTGATTTCCTCTAGAACGTGGTTGATGTCTTTCTTCAAAGGAGTATAATTATCAAATTTCTTCAATACTTCCCATGACGACCTTGTTTTTGATTATTTGTCACCACCATTGTTCTTATGCTCTTTCTTCTTTAGCTTTATTACCCTCCACCTTGGTTTCTTTGGCATCCATATTCTTCTTCGCAGCCATAGCCTCCTCGGCTTTCATGATCTTGGCCGCTTTTCCCATCAGTTCTGACATGGTTCTGGGTGGATCTTTGGCCAAAGTGTAATACAACTTGTTGGGCAGCAACCCACTCATCAAGGCGGTAATCGCTGTCTTTTCCTCATAATCAATGACTTCGAGTTTCTCATTATTAAAACGAGTTATATAATCTTTGGTACTCTCACCAGCTTTTTGTCTAACACTTAACAAATGCGCTACTCGTTTAACTAGCTTTGCCCCAAAATAGAAATTCCCAAATAATAACTCGTCCAGCTGAAAGAAAGTTGAGATCTTACCCCGAGGAAGATTATTGTACCATATTTGATCAGATCCGGTAAGAGTTCTCGAGAATGCTCTGCATCTCATCTCATCTGGAACAACATAGATGTCGGCTGCAGCTTGTTATTATTCTATATGAAGGACAGGGTCCGTCTTTCCATCATATTTGGGGGTCACAACAGGTGCTTTGAACTTTGATGGTGTGAGAAAATCCACAATGGCCTGGACAAAATGTGTCCCTTGAACAAAAGTTCGTTGTAGAGGGTTCTTGGCCTTAGCCATTTCCCCTAGTCTATCCTTCAGCCTCTGAATAGAGCCCTTCCATGCATCGTTTCCTTCTTCGAGCCTGTTGGTTCGAGCAACTGATCGCGTTGACGTGGCTTCCTAGGATCTATCTTTACGAGCAGTTGGTCGCGACTGGGCAGATCCTTCCCTTAATTCTGATGGTTGTTGAAAGCTCCTTGACGCGGCTTTAGGAGGACTTTTGTTCCTCCTAGGGCCCAATCAATCAAAAGGAGAAACCCTACTTAATCTCTCCAATGCACTGGTCCTTTCTGGAGAGAGAGTGACCTTTTGTTCAGTATCTGTGGCTCGTACCGACGAAGTTCTTCCTGGTTGATAAGAAAAATCATCAGATTCCTCAGTACGATATGAATCGATATGCCCAGTATGCGAAGAAAGTAAACGGGTATTTCTTTGGACACTTCGCTGTCCTGAATGGGTCGGTGCACCGCCATGAAGGGTTTGTATGAGTTGTAGCATAGTTTCTTGCATAGCTCTCTGGACCTGGGCCTGATTTGTCATTATTCCAGCCAGATCTAGAACGTTTGGCAGAGCAGATGGATTTGAGGGGTTTCCAGCGTTTCGATTGCTGGATTCAGGATTATCAGCCATTTGTGATGAACTGTTTTTGGTGAAAAATGAATATTACAGTCATTTCCCACAGACGGCGCCAATCTGTTGATGTAAAAAATTAGATTATCTCTAATTATTTAATCACAGATAAAAATAAAGAAGACAAAAGAATTTTTAAAGTGGTTCAGCCTTAAAAGAATGGCCTACGTCCACTATTTTGTTATTATTGAGTGTTTAGGAATTCTCGAAGTAAGAGTATCCTCAAGAAATTCTAGTCCCTTTACATTGAGGATGATACAATGTATTTATAGCCCTCAGGCTGTACATGTGAAAGGGTAATACATAAATGCCCCTTAGGCGTATACATCTGCATGATAATAATAAGCATTTAATGTGCAGTCAATCTGTTGGTTATCCTGCTATTAATGCTTTGTTCGAGATGCAGCTCGGACTGCCTAAGCTGCTCGGTACTCATAAGTTGCTCGGAGAGCTCTTGTTGGTCGGTGCGCCTGAGTTGATCGGGGAGGCAGAGTTCCTCGTCGCTAATATGATTGTAAAAAATTCCGGTACGTGCCACGTAGATTGACACGCATCTTCTTATGATTAGTCCATGTCAACAGGTTAAATTTGGTATCAACACCTTGGTACGCAGGTTATCTAATAACGACAGAGGCGTTTTGAGTTTTTTAAAGAAGCAAAATGCGTGGAACTTAAAAACAAAGGACAAGATTAGCCTTTAACAAAAAATTTCTATACACAATTTTAAAAAAAATTCAAGAAAACTTAGCCATATGCCAATCATTAGTAGATGCGTGGCAAACCAAAAAGTCACCAAGGAAAAGTTTCTCGTTTGAATTGGTAAGAACCAACCAGCACGCAACTTCCCAAATAAAGCTTTAAAGACCAAAAAGGCCAATCATTATCCCAATGATTGGAAGTAACAAAAAAAAACGGCGGTAACTAACTCAAACCCCTTTTTTTTATAAACAGCCTTAGCCGCGTGGCATGTCGCAGATTGGCAAGAAAAACAAAGCGGCACCTGCTATTACACCCAACCTTAAAGATGCCGAAACCTTCAACAGGAAACCAAAGGTGAGCTGGCCTTAAAAAAAACTTCTTTTCCAAGAAAATATTTTTTTAAATGCCAACTGATTAAATTTAAAAAAACTTTTTTTCCATTTTTTTTAAATAACACTTCTTTTATTCAAAAGGGATTTTAATAAAAGTTCTAAAAAAATCCCAACCCTTTAAATATAAAATGCAAGTGGAATTTAAACATAGTTTTACCAAAATTATCTCATTGGAGCATGAATGTTAATGTGCTCTTGTAATTCGGATCCGGAGTTTGTAGATGATAGCTTCCTCAATTCTTTGACAACTTGTAGCCGTATACGACATAATTTAATGTGACGGGCAATGTCCTTATAGCAGGTTAGTGTGGATTTGTAAGCTATGGATTTTTGGAGGATTTTAGAGCACCACGTTTGGAGAATTTTATATTTGTATAGCTTGACAGTGTAATTTATTATGAGAGCTTAGTATTATTTTTGAGTGAAATGTAATTGTAAAAATTTTGGAAGTGTAAATTTTGGATTCATTATATTTATTTTGTGGAATATAGACTCTCTATACTAATTGTTGAGGATTTAGTTTAGTTTTAATCGTAGTAGAGCCTCGTTTTACGTGGGGTGTTACTTATGGTATCAAAGCATGGTCTTAGGCCTTGTAGGTTATGAGTCCGTTTCACTTTCGCGTTACCGATCTTTAATCCCCTTTGTTGATTTGTACTCCTTAAGGTATTGGGTCTGGCATATGTGTTTGCTTTGTTTCTTGGAGATAAGGAGTTTTGTGAGAAGGACATTATAGGCATTGAGGTTAGAAATAGTAATCATGATACGAGAATTCTTAGAGTTGATTTTGAAAAATATATTTTTGGCAGATCGTTAGTTTAAATTTTGGATATATTTAGTATCGATGCAGTGATGTAATTTGATTTAAGGATTTAAGCTTGCGATGTCATTTGGTGATAGAATCGAGTGGTGATTCATGAGAGAGCGTGGTACGCCATTATTTTCATAGTTATGCGTAAATATATAGTTATGATATATTGTATCTTTGTTCGTGGGGTATGTGCGTGTACTATTAAGTGTATAGGCGGCCAATCCTATCATTCTATGGGTAGGCATATCAAATTTACGTTTAACGTTTATGCTTCGTTGAATTTCGAGGACGAAATTCCCGTATTAGTGGGGAAGTATGTAACATCCCGTAATTTTTTAGCCGTAAAAATATTTGTTCAATAAACAATTTAAAAAAAAAATTGGAATCTATTTAATTTTGGCATGTCAAAATGTTGATTTTTGTATATAAAAATAAGGTTTTAAGTGGAATTTAAATCGAGATTAAATTTGGAAATTATAACTTTTTGTATAAAAATCGGGGGAGGATCCGACCTAAGGAGGATAAAAAATAAAAAAAATAAAAATTCAACCGTTCGATTAAGCTAAATTTTTTATAGCAGTTCCATCTCGCCATCAGCTACAACATTCTAAAATTTCAGCCAATTTCGACGGTCCAATCATCCGTAGTAAAATTTTGAGTGCTTGTGCTTGATTATGACTCAAATTCTTTTGGGTATATAAACATAAAGTGACGGGTTTAGGACTCTAAAAATACATTTTAGCCTACTCAAAAATCAGTAGCCTCCTCTGTTTTCATCTCTCTCTCTGTATAAACCCTAGCCTTAATTTTATTCAATATTCAACCCATGATTTGAAGGCTTATTTGGTGTTTCCTTGAGTTTGGACTAGAACGAGTTTTGATTGTTTTCGCGGGAGGAACGTAGAATCTTATGAGTTTTTTGTGATGATTTTAAGGTATGGGGTTTACGCAATATGCTCTTTGAATATCTCGAGAGTAGTCATTTTGTTTCTCATTTGTTTGTACTCATATTATTGATATCATGCAGTTTATTAGAATCTAAAATATTGATTCGATTTGAGATATTGTATTTGTTGATAGGCATGATGTCATGAAATTTTTATATGACACGGGGAATGGTCACCCGCCAATAGTGCAAAAGTCCAATATCCAGGATGCGGTTTTACAAAGCTTAGGTGAGGTGAATCCCGATGACCTATTGATGTGTTATGGAAAAATTAAATTGGTATAATGCTCGGAAATGGCATTGAACTTGAATTCAGATTCGTATTATTGCATTTATTCACCGTTATTGTTTTGAGCATTTATTATTTCATATTGTCTACTTCTCCATATTTTTCTTTTAGTGGCAGGTTAGCGTGGATTTGGACGCTATGGATTTTTGGAGGATTTAGAGCACGAAGTTTGGAGGGTTTTATTTTTGTATAGCTTGGAAGTGTAATTTATTTGGAGAGCTTAGTATTATTTTCGAGTGAAATTTAATTGTAATTATTTTGGAAGTGTAAATTTTGGATTCAATATATTTATTTTGTGGAATATAGATGCTCTATACAAATTTTTTAGAATTTAATTTAGTTTTAATTGTAGTAGTGCCTCGTGTTTTACACGGGGTGTTACAAAGGTTTCTCAACCACACACACAACCATGGGTAGTTATTTATTTATTTATATTCATTTGTATTATGAACTTTTTTTGAGTTAATGTTGTCGTGAACATTAAAATGTATTCCACATATTGTCGTGAATTTTTAAGTATTTAAAAAATAGTGTAATTTGTTTTTAAAACGACGATAAATAACAACTGTTGATTAAAACACAAATCTATTTTACACCAATAGAGACCGAGACCAAACTCGGCGGACATAAAATCGAATAACAGAACCGAGAGAGACAGTTTGATCAAGTCTTGATCTTGAATTTTATAGGGCTGATTAATTCGGTCCGATCCTAAAAAATGCCTCAAAATTGGACCGGACCGAACTATGAACACCCATAATCTTCCTCACCATAATGGTCAAATTAGGATATAAATAAATGCCATATCATAAGCCCTATGTATTGTACAATGTATCTAATTTGGGATACACTGCAACATATTCAAATAAATCATAAATATTAAATAAATGTATAGAGAAAAAATCATAACCAATTATATAATAGATTACGGCGTACAGTCAATATTATTGCATAATACACGTTTTCCTTAGTGGCAACACAAAGACAAGGAAAGTAAGAATAAAACATATTAAACACAATGATTTCTTACTTTAATTTACTATGACAAAGAGTCTTAACGTCACATCTTGCACATCATATACCTCATATCAAGCACAAGATAGAGAATCATAAGGTAGTGACCAGTGAGGTCTTTTTTTCTTATTACATTCATATTTACAGATATCCAAAAATATAAATAACAATATGTATTGCATAAGAGTCATCATCACTCATTAAGGTTTAGTTTGTTATCTTTATCACCATCTCTTACTATGATCCTCTCCTCCTATTGACACGTGACCACGTGCCCATAAACCCATTATATCACGACCTTTTTGTGACACCCTACTTAAAATAATAACGGGTGGCCAACCCTATACTACATTTAATCAGGAATCTCAGATGGATCATTCTCAGCATCTACAGACGATACTAAAATAGATAAGGCTAACTACCGAAAACTATAAAAGCGGATGCCAAAATTAAATAAAACATACAATGGACATCAAACCAACAATCTAGAACTACAAGAAAAGAAGAATACACATAAGTAACACGATAAAAGAAAGTACTAAAATTAAAATAAAATAAATACAAAAAAAGAATTATACCCGAATAAGGTGTCGGGTCATAGACAATACAACATCCACGGGGAAGAAATATAAAATGCTACAAATAGTCCTTGGGTATAAGCCCGCAATACAAAACAACACCTATCTAGATTTACAAAGAAGTAGGAAGCGACTACAATCTAAATCCCGCAACAGTCCGCATCTGCTACGGCTCCCAAGACACTTGATAGAAAAGCATCCACGGTATCCTTGCTGGGGACACCTGAGTAAACAATATATATATATAACAAAAGAGAAATTTAAACGGGTTAGGGCCCGAGGTGTAAAATCATTTGTAGGAAGTGTATTAACCGTCCATAATAAATATAAATGCAATATTTTATAATTAAAGTGGATTCGCACTCTCGTGAAACCCCAACTCACCCCTCATCTACAGCGCGCACCTAATCGTGTCCCAAAACCTTAATTAAGCTACCCGACACATATAAGGGCAACCTACCTAACTGTACGCATGGCCTATACTCGCATGACCCGCAATCCTAACATAACCCAAAAATCCTTTTCATTCTAATCACACATACATATATACACACACACACATACATACATACATATATATATATATATATATATATATATATATATATATATATATATATATATATATATATATATATATATATATATACACCTTACTAGGCTATTATTGGTTCTAGTTATTAGCTTAAACCGGTTATTAGTTGTAGCACGACACACATTCTCATTAGGTTACATATAAATAATTCATTCTCTAAACATCATACATCCGAGTACTAAGGACATAACTTCTCTCCAGTACCAACATTGCACTACGTTTCATGCGTGGGGCATCTCGCAAAGCGAAATCTAAACAAGGAACCTCCCGATACACTACTCCTTGACAATGTTGATCGTTGAGATCCATTGTGCCCTCAACCCACAATCTATATCTCCAGCTACTTACTAGGAACAACTATCTCCAAGTATTTGAGTAAGGTATCACCTAGAATCCTTAGGGTCTATATAACTTTCTCTAGTTATAAAACACAAACATTCAATCCTATAACCACGTACACATACCACACATAATGCATACTTTAACATACTCATAACATATATAGTTATAGGATACAAATCTACTGCACCATGATATCATCTTCCAGGGATGATTCACTTTCTCCCAGGTTACCATATATCGGACTATTATCACACCACCATCGTAATAAAATCAATCCTAACGTATAGGAAGAGGTCATAGTTCCTAACCGAAAAGTGAGAACGAATCATACCCAAGACTTCTCACCCCCAAAATAAAATCACACAAATAATAATGGACGACTATGACCTGGGGACTATACGCACCCTGCTCCTCAAGCTAGGGGCCTCACCCACATCGCGCTACCTCCCATGATAGAAATAATTATATATATCATTCACACTATATATATACATACATATGATCACATCATATATACAGACTATCATATACGGGATATATGTTCACGCCATATATACACACATATAGACATATCACTATCTCTCTCTCTCTCTCTCTCTCTCTCTCTATATATATATATATATATATATATATATATATATATATATACACATCTATACATACTATCTCCCGTCCGTAGGTATGGGATTATTAAATTTGGCTGTAGGTATATATATATTCTACATTATACTAGCCATCGCTACCTACATACTAACTTAGTTTCATATAAGGTTTCTCACTTGAAACATGTTCACCCGTTACCCACATGATAAGAATATTTCCCCAATCTACTCAACCTCAGGGATATCATCTTATAACCTACTATACCTATCAATCCTTATACCTATTCCACCTATTTTCGGTTGCACACCAATACACTACGGTTATCCTGATTATGGTACTCACATAACTAATAGCCGGTAAGCCTCAAGCTCAATCCGAAGTTTATTTTATGATCTCATCATATAAAGGGATACCCCTCGTCAATCACGAACCAATATGTATACAATATCCCGAGGATAAGTATACTCACCACTATTGGTCGGCAATACGTTAAATCACTCTCATTTAAGATTACAGCTCAATGGCTCATTATGAACCTATAACATTATTCCCTTTGGATTAATTCCCTAAGTTTAAGGTCACTAAGGATACATAACCTTTCCCTTATTGGTTTATCTCTCTCCCAAATCAAATCGAGATAAAATTCTTTCGCTAGAATGATTCGACACCAAAGTTGGCATCTATATCTCACGTTGTGCCATCAAAACTTCCTTGAAGAGTCCTCAACCTCACATCATGTATTGACTTACTTCTAATCTCCCAATAGGACTCCCATTCTTAATGAAATTCCCCCACTACACTAATGCAACAAACTCCAATACGTACGTGTGTATGTTTCCAAAGTGGTTCGATATGTCCCCACCATCATATCATATGAGAAACCCCTTATAAATCTCCTAAACATATCTATTTCATCATATAGGAGGGTCCATTATTGATAAATCGAATCAAAAAGGGGTAGAAACCATTATCGAAAAACTCCACAAAACAACGTCCGAATCGATTCGGTCTCAAGGGCGAATCGATTCGCCTCTTATGAGAATCGATTCGGTCCCAAGGACCTGTGAGTCTATCTTAAGCCGAATCGATTCGCCTAGGGTATGAATCAATTTGGTCATACATACCTGACATTTTTGCCTCAGCCAAATTGATTCGCTTAAGGGGGCGAATCGATTCGGGTCTGCAGAACTTCAAAAATTCCCCACTTCTTCATAACCCATGAATTATAAACCCTATAAATAATCTTCTTCCCTTTATCCTTCAACCCAAATATAATTCTAACATCCAAAAATCATCCTATATCAAATCCCATCAAGTTATACACCCTTAAACCCAAGTATGAACATCAAATGCAAGATTTAAACCACAAAAATCTAGGTTTTGGTATATAACCCAAAAATTCAATTCTTTTGACCACAAATTATGAAATAAAATACACAAATGAATTATTTAGCAAGATTAAACTCTTTCCTCAGAATTGTAGAGGTTGAATCATCCTCGAGATCACGTATTGGTCGAAAATCTCCAAACCTTCTGCTCTCTCTTCTTCCTATCTTCTTCTTTCTCTCTCTCTCTTTCTCTCTTTCACACAGATGAGATAGGATGATTAGCAAGCCTCTTAAACCTTTAAAACTTGAATCCCAAATTTTAAATGATAATACGCACTTTAAATGACTCGTTTACTCCAATTCGAGTCAAGCTTACTTAAAAATATTCCGGACCCGAAATAAAACCCAAGGACAGTCATTTTAACTATCTCGACCCATTCGGAATCAATCGCACACTCAGAATCGTCATCCGAACTACTTTATAACCTCCTTTGTTTTTTTACCTCAATTGCTAAAATTTAAAATTCTTCAATTTAAATAAACTTATTTCTCCCAAATAAATTAAATTCTCAGTCCCAAAAATCATGGGGTGTTACAAACTTCCCCCTTATAAAAATTTCATCCTCAAAATTTAAGTTATGCCTAGGATTCCGAACCTCATCTAGTTCTTAAATCTACCCTTGAGATCACTATACCTATCTCTCCAGCTTCTCACATCGAATCATTTAAACTTTAAAATCAAACTAGCTACCCAGGGCGCCCATACACCCTGTACCCGAGCTCACCTCGTAAAAACATAACCCGGTTCCACTAGCCTCAAATCGTAATATAATTCTCAATAATTTAATCTATAATAGCGTACTAAGTATATAAAAGTTTGAAATTTCCAATGGTTGAACTCTTCCCATTTCCTGACATTCGTGGCTTTCATGCGGGGGAGGTCTCACAAGTGAAATTCAAACAAGGAACCCTCCCAATACACTACTGTGTAGCTATGTTAGGGACTGAGATCAGTTGAACCAGGATTAAGGTTTTATAAAAGATTTTTCAAACCATAGTTATTGCCCGAAGGCCTATATAACAATATAATATAAAATAATTTCATGTCTTTCGACACACCAATCAAACACCTTATGTTCAAGACACAAGGCCCCAACAAATACAATACTCTCACCAACACCTAGATCTCAAAACTAGCACAACCCTGAGCTAATTTCCCTGCTCAACAATGAATCTGCTAAACTCTGAACGTCCTCAGTTATACAAATCCTTTACATCACATCCAAGAATTTCCGCAAGGTAATCTCTTCCATAATTGGAACACTACAATTACCTGCCCTAACCCATCTATAAAATAATAACCTTATAACCACTACTTAACAAACCTTGACAATTTGTACTTTTGAAAATCAGTAGCACAACTATCTACTAGCTCATCGCGAAACGATCTATTACCCCAAAAGATGCCATACAAACGCCGCACTTGCTCACTCCTTCCTCCAAGGAAATTCTGTACACACTATAGTTATGGCTTCTAACCACTCATAATACCTTACATGCGACGCTCCCAATACCGCGTAAAGTGTGACCTAAACCCAAAGAAAGGTATTCTACCTTGTACTTCCATAATTCAATTATTTCACTTCATCCCTGAGTCCCTCTACTCCTTTCGGGACAAGCCCTCCTTCATAAGGCCTAATTCTCCTCAAAGAAACATCCTCCTGAAAATCCTTCCTAACCATCTCGAAGGACAAAGTGCTATTGCGACCCCCGAAAACTCCTTCAGTCCTACTCAATGAACCCAAGTCTCCAAATTTCTTCTTCCCTTCTTAAATGAAGACGATACTCCTAAAAATGGGACAATGCCACATACCTTTCATTGGTAAAAGTTAGCAACACTAGGTTTCCTAACAAATGTTGATGAATTTATCCATCTAAAACTCCCAAGGACTTCACCATTCATTTCTTCTCCATATGTACCTTATCGGGTGCAAAGTTCGCCAATCGAGTAGATTCTTATCCGTACTCACCAATAATCGATCACTGTGAGTCATATCTAATAGTCTCCTCCTTATTTCCTCCTAAATTGTGAAAAGAAAAATAGTTCTAGTCAAAGCATGCCCAAAAATCCATTATGGGAATTGCATCACTCTTCACTCCTCCATTCAAAGGTGCCTTGTGATTCCTTCATTCCCTGACTTGCAACTATTGCATCAGCTCCCTCTGAAAAGCCTGAAGGATGTCCTTTCCTAAAGGCTTCTAGTACTCTTTCCCACGTAGATGGTCCTGGGTGGTTTTGAGCTTATCAGAACTGCAGGGTGATGTGCCATCACAATAATGGCAACATCCACCGTTCGTGCCACACTATTAACAACTCCGATTGCGATCACAGTCCCTATGGGCATTTAGGGTTCCACACTATCAATCCCTCTATTTTCTCTATATGGATGGCTAAATCTTGGCGACGTTTGAGACGAGAGAAACTGTGTCAAAACGTCGTTCAAGTGAGTGTACCTCGCAGAAGGAGATAAACATAGTGAACACAACAATCCTAATAGTAGGGCTCTACATCAAGAACGCTTGCGGAAGAACGTAGGAAACCTGCACAGATCCTAAGGACACTAGAACCTGATGCTCTAATACCATCTGTGACACCCCACTTAAAATAATAACGGGTGGCCAGCCCTATACTACATTTAATCAGGAATCTCAGATGGATCATTCTCAGCATCTACAGACGATACTAAAATAGAAAAGGCTAACTACCCAAAACTATAAAAGCAGATGCCAAAATTAAATAAAACATACAATGGACATCAAACCAACAATGTAGAACTATAAGAAAAGAAGAATACACACAAGTAACATGATAAAAGAAAGTACTAAAATTAAAATAAAATAAATACACAAAAATAAATATACCCGAATAAGCTGTCGGGTCACAGAAAATACAACATCCACGGGGAAGAAATATAAAATGCTACAAATAGTCCTTGGGTATAAGCCCGCAATGAAAAATGAGTCCTATCTTGATTTAAAAAGAAGTAGGAAGCGACTACAATCTAAATCCCGCAACAGTCCACATCTGCTACGGTTCCCAAGACACTGGATAGAAAAGCATCCACGGTATCCTTGTGGGGGACACCTGAGTAAATAATATATATATATATATATATATATCAAAAGAGAAATATAAAGGGTCAGGGCCTGAGATGTAAAAGCATTTGTATCAAGTGTATTAACCATGCATAATAAATATAAATGCAATATTTCATAAGTAAAGTGGATTCTCACTCTCGTGAAACCCCAACTCACCCCTCATCTACAACGCGCACCTAATCGTGTCCCGTAACCTTAATTCAGCCACCCGACACATATAAGGACAACCTACCTAACTGTACGCATGGCCTATACTCGCATGACCCTCCATCCTAACATAACCCACAAATCCTTTTCATTCCAATCACACATAAACATATACACACATATAAATATATATACCTTATTAGGCTATTATTGAATTAGTTATTAGCTTAAACCGATTATTAGTCTTAGCACGACACACATTCTCATTAGGTTACATATAAAGAATTCATTATCTAAACAACACGCATCCGAGTACTAAGGACATAACTTCTCTCCACTCCCAACATTGCACTACATTTCTGTAACACCCCACTCAAAATAATAACGGGTGGCCAGCCCTATACTACATTAAATCAGGAGTTTCAGATGGCTCAGTCTCAACACCAATTGTCGGTACTATATAATATAGGACTAACTACCCGATATCATATAAGCGAGATGTTAAAATTAAATAGAATATGCAACAGACAACAAACCAACACTATAACGCTACTATTAAAGGAAAGAAAGATGCATGACAGAACTATGAGAAAAGAAATGCTAGAATAAAATGAAATAAATAATTACAACTGAATATACCACAATGAAGTAAAGCCGAATAAGTTGTCGGGTCACAGCCAATACAATGACTGAAATGAAATAAATATACACATCAATAAATATCCCTTGGGTATACACCCGATATATAATATGAATCATACCCAGGTTTTTAAAGAAGTAGGAAGCGACTACAAGATACATCCCGCAACAGTCCACACCTGTCACGGCTCCCAAGACTCTGAATAGGAGGTCATCCGACATCCATGCAGTAGGACACTTGTAGTAATATATATATATATATATATATATATATATACAGGCCGGAGAGAAAAGTAAATGGGTCAGAGCCCGAGTTGTGAAAAATATTTAGCAAGTGTGTTAACCGTGCATAATAAATATCGGTGCACTTATTTCATAATTAAACGTGGATTCGCACTCTCGTGAATTCCCAACTCACCTCTCATCTAACGGCGCGCACCTATTCACGTCCTCAAATTTTAGTTAAATTACCCCCATTTATAAGGACAACCTAACTTAACATAGGCCCAGCCTATAGCCACGAGAATTGCCTTCCTATCTTAACCCAAGAATCCACCCCCTTTTCTAATCATACTAGATTATGTTTACAAACAATTACGCCATAATAGGCTTAATGGATTCTGGTTTATAATTTAATTAATTATAATTCTTAATACGTTACCCCTTTATATTTGGGTTGAATCATAAGATTAATTTTCTAATTGACATGCATACACATTATTATTGACAAAACTTCTCCCCAATCACAATGTTGCGCTACGTTTTGTGCGTGGTGTGTCTCGCAAAGCGAAATCCAAACAAGGAACCACCCCGGTACACTACTCCTTGACAACGTTGATCCTAGATATCCATAATGCCACACATAAATAATTGATAGAACTTTTCTCCAATCTCAACACTGCACTACGTTTCATGCGTGGGGTGTCTCACAAAGCGAAATCCAAACAAGGAACCACCCCGTTACACTACTCCTTGACAACGTTGATCCTAGAGATCCACAATGCCATACATACCATATTATACTACTACTACTACTACTACTACTACTACTACTACTACTACTACTACTACTACTACTACTACTACTACTACTACTACTACTACTACTACTACTACTACTACTACTACTACTACTACTACTACTACTACTACTACTACTACTACTACTAAATTTTAGACTACAATATGAAAACAACTAAAAATCTCCAATAATATCCTTGGGATGATGTAACCGAAATATTCCTTAAATGCGATACATCAACCCCCATCAATCTAGTACACCATAATCATCCAAGATGTACTCCACAAAGATTCCATATCCTTTTATCTATAAGATATATAAATATATATATATATATATATATATATATATATCATCATCATCATCATCATCCATACCCTTGACCAAGAGTACATATCATATCTGATGTACAATGGCCATGCACATATAATATACCCGGCTATATATATCGCCGATAAAACTGCATCATGCATCATCTTCCTAGTGCCCATCTCACGTAGCAATACTGGGGCCACCATGGTGGGACTAAACGACACCCATCTCGTGGTAAACACACGCACACGACGTCCCGAGAAGCGGTCATAGCTCCTAACCGACAATGAGACGAAACATACCCACCACGTCTCATCCCAAAAAAATGTAAATCACATAATAACACACGGGACAACTATGACCTGGGGAATATCCACATCCTTCTTTTCTAGTCAGGATGCTCACCCTCTGAGCAAAAACTTCCCAATGATAGCATGAGCGGGGTATGCTTAACCACATAAGTACATATATCATTCACATGCACAATACATATACATCCATATGATCCAATCATATAAATAAACCATCACATAAGGTTTAGATCTTCATAACATGTATGTCCACAACATAAATATGTCCATATATTCATATCTATATTGATATATACACATATATTCACATATCTTTACATCTATATATACAAACTAATTCTCATTCATGTGTATAAGATATACATATACACTCAGCTATAAGTATACATAATCCTCAATATACAAGCCGTCACCACAAACTCATTTCATTTTCTTCGATATGTGAATACAATTCCTCACTTGAAACATATTCAATCATTTTTCCTATGATGAATAGTCTCCCAAAATCACACGTATATATATACATATATATATACCTCATTAAGGTTATCACCCAAAATTGTGTAGGAAGCCATCACTACACATACCAACTATATCCGAGAGCATATCAGTACCTCCAATACAAATTTTGACTAAAGGTATACACCTAACCAAAACTCTACAAACCTCAACTTATTCCAACTTTATTTTAAGTGTTGGAATCCCATACGATTATTTCCATTCAATTATGTGTAAACTATCCTGACTAGAATTATACTACCGTCTATTCTAGTTGATAGTACTATCCCAAGCCGTTCCCACTTTTACCTATGGTTCAATTAATCTCATGAACCCTTACTCCCATCGGGTTACCTATTGTTCCTTAATTTAAACGTTTCTAAGGATATGTGACCCCTCACTCTCAAAGAGTTCTCCACCTCCCATCATATTTATACCTTTTTATCTATAATTAGTATTCCCAAACTCAATGAGGTTTCCCCACAATCTCTATATGCAACTCCAATACATACATGGATAGATTTCTCCCAAATTACCCTAAGGAGTCCCCAAAATCATAATATGTGAGAAACTCCTTATGTTACTCCAAGAACATATCTCTTACATTATAAGAGAAGTCCCCCAAATCAATAAACCCAACCAAAAAAGGGTTTGAAATCACTATGGAGAAAATACCTCAAAATGCTCTGTTCTCGAATCGATTCGACCTAGCGAATCGATTCGAAATCCAAGGCGAATCGATTCGGGTACAAAGACCTGGTCTTCTGCCACAGGCCGAATCGATTCGGCTTGGGTCCGAATCGATTCGGTCAATGCAGACCTGTCAGTTTCCCTAAACCGAATGGATTCGCTTAGAGGGCGAATCGATTCGGGCCTGGAGATTTTGAAGGGTTCTTTTTCTTTAATGAACCCACGAATTTTAAATCCTAAAATTTCTATTCTAACCCCCAAACCTTCATCAAATTATGATTCTAAGCCATTAAATCAACCCAAAGTTGATCCTAACCATTTCTACCCAATTTAAACCCATATGCAATCACTGATTTCAAGATTAAACCCAAAAATCTAGGTTTTAATATTAATACCCAAAAATCCATTTCTTTAACCCACAAATTATGAAATGAAAGACACAAATAACTATTTAGCAAGATTAAACACTTGCCTCAGATTTGTAGAGGCTGGATCATCCTCGATGTCGCGTTTGGGCTGGAATATCCAAGCTTTTCTTCCTTTCTCTCTTCCTTTCTTCTTCTTTCTCTCTTCTTTCTCTTTTCTTTCTATTTCTCTCTTTCTCTAAATGAGAAGGCTTGTCCCGTAAGCCTCTTATGCCTATTAAGCATAAGTCCCAGTTTTAAATGTTAATACACAATTTAAATGACTCGTTTACTCCAATTCGAGTCAAACTGAATTAAAAATATTCCGGAGCTGAAATAAAACCCAATGACAGTCATTGTGACTATTTCAATCCTTTCGGGACCGATGGTACCCTCCAAGTCATCATCCGGAACACTTTGAAATGTCCCTTATTTTTGGACCTTAATTCCCAAATTTTAGAATTCTGCAATTTAATTAAATTTTATTTTCCCAAAAATTTAATTTCTCAGTCTCAAAAATCATGGGGTGTTACAATCTTCCCCCTTACAAAAATTTTTCCCGCGAAATTTAAGACGTGCCTATGACCTCAATATCATCTAATCCTTACATAAATCCTCAGGATCACTATACCGATCCTTTTTAGTTCTCACATCGAACCAAATAAATGTTAAACCAAACTACTACCCAAGGCGCCCATACACCCCGTACCCGAGTTTCCACTCGTAGAACTATAATCAGGCTCCATTAGCCTCAAATCGTAACATAACTACCACCAATATAATCTATAATAACATATTAATTATATAGAAGTTTGAAAATTCCCAAGGGTTGAACTCTCCGTAATTCCTGACGCTATCCACCTTCGTGTGGGGGAGGTCTCGCAAGCGAAATCCAAACAAGGAACCCTCCCAATACACTACTGTGTAGCTAAGTCAGGGATTAAGATTAGTTGAATCAGGGTTAAAGTTTTATAAAAGATTTTCATATTTTAAATATTTCCTGAAGGCCTATATAACAATATGATAATATATATAAATCCCGCGTCTTTCGACACGCCAAACAAATACCTTATGTTTAGAACACAAGGCCTCAATAAATACAATGCTCTAACCAATACCTAGTTCTCAAAACTAGCATAACTATGAGAAAAATCCTCGCTCAAAATAAATCCACTAAACTTTGAACCTCTCAGATATAAAATTCCTCTATTTCACATCAACACCCTTCCATAAAATAAGTTCTTCCCTCATTGGATCAATAACCTTAACAATTTACATTCCCAAAATCAATAGAGCCAATCTCTACTAGATCATTATAAGACGTTTTACTATCCCAAAAGATGTCACATAAAGACCACACTTGCTCACTCCTCCCCAAGGCCTAACTCTCCTCAAAGAAATATCTTTCTCATAAATCCTTCCTAACAATTTTGAAGGACCAAGCGCGATTGCGACTACTCAAAACTCCCTCAGTCCTACTCAATGAAACTGAGTCTCCAACTTCTTTCTCCCTCATCCCAGAGGGCGATACTCCTGATATTGGGACAACTCCACCTACCACACATTGGTAAGAGTCACCAACACCAGGTTTCCTAACAAAGGTTGACGATTTTCTCAATCTAAACGTCCCAAGGACTACACTACTCTCTCCTCCAACTTAGCTTACTAAGTCCAAGATTCTCCATTCGAGTAATTTTCCTTTCTTACTCAACCACCGATAAATCACCTTGAACCACTGCTAGAAATCTCCGTCGAAATTAGGAAAAATAAATACCCCCGATCAAAGCGCACCCAAGATATGCTATGGGTATTGTATCTTTAATCCTATCCTTTCCTAGATGACATAATCTAGGCGACGTCTGAAACGAAACAAGAGCAACTATTATCAGAACGTCGAGCAAGTGAATACACTTCACAAAAAAAGATAAACACAGTGAACACAATAATCCTAATAGTAGGGCTTTATATCAAGAACGTTAACAGAAGAACGCAAAAAACTCGCACAGATCCTAAAGACTCTAGAACCTGATGCTCTGATACCATCTGTAACACCCCACTTAAAATAATAACGGGTGGCCATCCCTATACTACATTAAATCAGGAGTTTCAGATGGCTCAGTCTCAACACCAACTGTCGGTACTAGATAATATAGGACTAACTACCCGATATCATATAAGCGAGATGTTAAAATTAAATATAATATGCAACAGACAACAAACCAACACTATAACACTACTATTAAAGGAGAGAAAGATGCATGACAGAACTATGAGAAAATAAATGGTAGAATAAAATGAAATAAATAATTACAATTGAATATACCACAATGAAGTAAACCCGAATAAGCTGTCGGGTCACAACCAATACAATGATTGAAATGAAATAAATATACACATCTATAAATATCCCTTAGGTATACACCCGATATACAATATGAATCCTACATAGATTTTTAAAGAAGTAGGAAGTGACTACAAGATACATCCCGCAACAGTCCACACTTGTCACGACTCCCAAGACTCTGAATAGGAGGTCATCAGACATCCATGCGGTAGGACACCTGTAGTAATATATATATATACAGGCAGGAGAGAAAAGTAAACGGGTCAGAGCCCAAGTTGTGAAAAATATTTAGCAAGTGTGTTAACCGTGCATAATAAATATCGGTGCACTTATTTCATAATTAAAAATGGATTCGCACTCTCGTGAATTCCCAACTCATCTCTCATCTAACGGCACGCACCTATTCGCATCCTCAAATTTTAGTTAAATTACCCCCATTTATAAGGACAACCTAACTTAACATAGGCCCAGCCTATACCCACGAGAATTGCCTTCCTATCTTAACCCAAGAATCCAACCCTTTTCTAATCATACTAGATTATGTTTACAAATAATTACGCCATAATAGGCTTAATGGATTCTGGTTTATAATTTAATTAATTATAATTCTTAATACGTTACCCATTTATATTTGGGTTGAATCATAAGATTTACATTCTAATTGACATGCATACAAATTATTATTGACAAAATTTCTCTCCAATCATAGCGTTGTGCTACGTTTCGTGCGTGAGGTGTCTCGCAAAGAGAAATCCAAACAAGGAACCACCCCGTTACACTACTCCTTGAAAACATTGATCCTAGAGATCCATAATGCCACACATAAATAATTGACAGAACTTTACTCCAATCTCAACACTGCACTACATTTCATGCGTGGGGTGTCTCGCAAAGCGAAATCCAAACAAGGAACCACCCCGTTACACTACTCCTTGACAACATTGATCCTAGAGATCCATAATGCCATACATACCATATTATACTACTACTACTACTACTACTACTACTATTACTACTACTACTACTACTACTACTACTACTACTACTACTACTACTACTACTACTACTACTACTACTACTACTACTACTACTACTACTACTACTACTACTACTACTAAATTTTAGACTACAATATGAAATCAACTAAAAATCTCCAATAATATCCTTGGGATGATGTAACCGAAATATTCCTTAAATGCAATACATCAACCCCCATCAATCTAGTACACCATAATCATCCAAGATGTACTCCACAAAGATTCCATATCCTTTTATCTATAGGATATATATATATATATATATAGGCATTATATATATATATATATATATATATATATATATATATATATATATATATATATATATATATATCATCCATACCCATAACCAAGAGTACATATCATATCTGATGTACAATGGCCATGCACATATAATATACCCGGCTATATATATCGTCGATAAAACTGCATCATGCATCATCTTCCCAGTGCCCGGCTCACGTAGCAATACTGGGGCCACCATGGTGGGACTAAACGACACCCATCTCATGGTAAACACACGCACACGATGTCCCGAGAAGCGGTCATAGCTCCTAACCGGCAATGAGACAAAACATACCCACCACGTCTAATCCCAAAAAAATGTTAATCACATAATAACACACGGGACGACTATGACCTGGGGAATATCCACATCCTGCTTTTCTAGTCAGGATGCTCACCCTCTGCGCATAAACTTCCCAATGATAGCATGAGCGGGGTATGCTTAACCAAATAAGTATATATATCATTCGCATGCACAATACATATACATCCATATGATCCAATCATATAAATAGACCATCACATAAGGTTTAGATCTTCATAACATGTATGTCCACAACATAAATATGTCCATATATTCATATCTATATAGATATATACACATATATTCACATATCTTTATATCTTTATATCTATATATACAAACTAATTATCGTTCATGTGTATAAGATATACATATACACTCAGCTATAAGTATACATAATCCTCAATATACAAGCTGTCACCACAAACTCATTTCATTTACCTTGATATGTGAATAAAATTCCTCACTTGAAACATATTCAATCATTTTTCCTATGATGAATAGTCTCCCAAAATCACACGTATATATATACATATATATATACCTCATTAAGGTTATCACCCAAAATTGTGTAGGAAGCCATCACTACACATACCAACTATATTCGAGAGCATATCAGTACCTCCAATACAAATTTTGACTAAAGGTATACACCTAACCAAAAGTCTACAAACCTCAACTTATTCCAACTTTATTTTAAGTGTTGGAATCCCATACGATTATTTCCATTCAATTATGTGTAAACTATCCTGACTAGAATTATACTACCGTCTATTCTAGTTGATAGTACGATCTCAAGCCGTTCCCACTTTTACCTGTGGTTCAATTAATCTCATGAACCCTTACTCCCATCGGGTTACCTATTGTTCCTTAATTTAAACGTTTCTAAGGATATGTGACCCCTTACTCTCAAAGAGTTCTCCACCTCCCATCATATTTATACCTTTTTATCTATAATTAGTATTCCCAACCTCAATGAGGTTTCCCCACAATCTTTATAAGCAACTCCAATACATACATGGATACATTTCTCCCAAATTACCCTAAGGAGTCCCCAAAATCATAATATGTGAGAAACTCCTTATGTTACTCCAAGAACATATCTCTTACATTATAAGAGAAGGCCCCCAAATCAATAAACCCAACCAAAAAGGGTTTGAAATCACTATGGAGAAAATACCTCAAAATGCCCTGTTCCCGAATCGATTCGGCCCTATTCCGAATCGATTCGGCCTAGCGAATCGATTCGGAAGCCAAGGCGAATCGATTCGGGTCCAAAGACCTGGGCTTCTGCCACAGGCCGAATCGATTCGGCTTGGGTCCGAATCGATTCGGTCAATGCAGACGTGTCAATTTCCCTAAACCGAATCGATTCGCTTAGAGGGCGAATCGATTCGGGCTTGCAGATTTTGAAGGGTTCTTTTTCTTTAATGAACCCACGAATTTTAAACCCTAAAATTTCTATTCTAACCCCCAAACCTTCATCAAATCATGATTCTAAGCCATTAAATCAACCCAAAGTTGATCCTAACCATTTCTACCCAATTTAAATCCATATGTAATCATTGATTTCAAGATTAAACCCAAAAATCTAGGTTTTAATATTAATACCCAAAAATCCATTTCTTTAACCCACAAATTATGAAATGAAAGACACAAATAACTATTTAGCAAGATTAAACACTTGCCTCAGATTTGTAGAGGCTGGATCATCCTCGATGTCGCGTTTGGGCCGGAATATCCAAGCTTTTCTTCCTCTCTCTCTTCCTTTCTTCTTCTTTCTCTCTTCTTTGTATTTCTCTCTTTCTCTAAATGAGAAGGCTTGTCCCGTAAGCCTCTTATGCCTATAAAACATAAGTCTCAGTTTTAAATGTTAATACACAATTTAAATGACTCGTTTACTCCAATTCGAGTCAAACTGACTTAAAAATATTCTGGAGCCGAAATAAAACCCAATGACAGCCATTTTGACTATTTCGATCCTTCCGGGATCGATGGTACCCTCCAAGTCATCATCCGGAACAATTTGAAATGTACCCTATTTTTGGACCTTAATTCCCAAATTTTAGAATTCTCCAATTTAATTTCTCAGTCTCAAAAATCATGGGGTGTTACAGTTTTGTGTGTGGGGCATCTCACAAAGCAAAATCCAAACAAGGAACCCCCCGATAGACTACTCCTTGACAATGTTGATCGTTGAGATCCTTTGTGCCCTCAACCCACAATCTATATCTCCATCTACTTACTAGGAACAACTATCTCCTAGTATTTGAGTAAGGTATCACCTAGAATCCTTAGGGTCTATATAACTTTCTCTAGTTATAATAAACAAACATTAAATCCTATAATCACGTAGACATACCACACATAATGCATAGTTTAACATACTCATAACATATACAGTTATAGGATACAAATCTACTGAACCATGCTATCATCTTCCAGGAATGACTCACTTTCTCCCGAGTTACCACATATCGGACTATTATCACACTGCCATGGTAATAAAATCAATCCTAACGTATGGGAAGAGGTCATAGTTCCTAACCGGAAAGTGAGATCGAATCATACCCAAGACTTCTAACCCCCAAAATAAAATCACACAAATAATAATGGACGACTATGACCTGGGGACTATACACACCCTTCTCCTCAAGCCAGGGCCCTCACCCACATCGCCCAACCTCCCATGATAGCATGTGTCGGGTATGCTCACATAATAAGTATATATATATCATTCACACTATATATATACATACATATGATCACATCATATATACAAACTATCATACACTGGATATATGTTCACGCCATATATACACACATATAGACATATCACTATATCTATATATATACATCTATACATGCTATCTCCCATCCATAGGTATGGGATTAATAAATTTGGCTGTAGGTATATATATATATATATATATATATACATATTCTACATTATACTAGCCATCGCTACCTACATACTAACTTATTTTCATATAAGGTTTCTCACTTGAAACTTGTTCATCCGTTACCCACATGATAAGAATATTTCCCCAATCTACTCAACCTCATGGATGTTATCTCATAACCTACTATACCTATCAATCCTCATACCCATTCCACCTATTGTTGGGTACACACCAATACACTACGGTTATCCCGGTTATGGTACTCACATAACTAATATTCGGTAAGCCTCATGGTCAATCCTAATTTTATTTTATGATCTCATGATATAATGGGATACCCCTCGTCAATCACACACCAATATGTATAGACTATCTCGACGATAAGTATACTCACCACTATTGGTCGACAATACGTTAAATCACTCTCACTTAAGATTACGGCTCAATGGCTCATTATGAATCTTTAATATTATTCCCTTTGGATGAATTCCCTAAGTTTAACATCACTAAGGATACATGACCTTTCTCTTATTGGTCTCTCTCTCTCCCAAATCAAATCGAGATAAAGTCCTATCGCTAGAATGACTCTACACAAAAGTTGACATCTACATCTCACATTGTTCCATCACAACTTCCTCAACCTCAGATCATGTATTGATTTACTTCTTATCTCCTAATAGGAATCCCATTACTAATGAAATTCCCCAACTACACCAATGCAACAAACTCCAATACGTACGTGTGTATGTTTCCAAAGTGGTTCGATATGTCCCCACCATCATATCATATAAGAAACCCCCTATAAATCTCCAAAATATATCTCTTGCATCATATAGGAAGGTCCCTTATTGATAAACCCAATTAAAAATGGGTAGAAATCATTATAGAAAAACTCCACAAAACAGCCCTATTTTCGAATCGATTCGGTCTGGTCCGAATCGATTCGGTCTGGTCCGAATCGATTCGCCCCTTATGCGAATCGATTCAGTCCCAAGGACCTGTGAGTCTATCTTAAGACGAATCGATTCACTTAGGGTCCGAATCGATTTGGTCATACATACCTGACACTTTTGCCTAAGCCGAATCGATTCGCTTAAGGGGCGAATCGATTCAGGTCTGCAGAACTTCAAAAGTTCCCCACTTCTGCATAACCCATGAATTGTAAACCCCATAAATCATCTTCTTCCCTTCATCCTTCAACCCAAATATAATTATAACATCCAAAAATCATCCTATATCAAATCCCGTTAAGTTATACACCCTTAAACCCAAGTATGAACATCAAATGCAAGATTTAAACCACAAAAATCTAGGTTTTGGTATATAACCCAAAAATTCAATTCTTTTGCCCACAAATTATGAAATAAAATACACAAAGGAATTAGTTAGCAAGATTAAACACTTGCCTGGCCGACAATCTCCAAATCTTCTCCTCTCTCTTCTTCCTTTCTCTCTCTCTCTCTCTCTCTCTCTCTCTCTCTCTCTCTAACAAATGAGATAGGATGATTCGAAAGACTCTTAAACCTTTAAAACTTGAATCCCAAATTTTAAATGATAATACACACTTTAAATGACTCGTTTAGTCCAATTCGGGTCAAACTTACTTAAAAATATTTCGAAACTGAAATAAAACCCAAGTACAGTCATTTTAACTATCTCGATCCATCTGAAATCAATCGCACACTCAGAATCGTCATCCGAACTACTTTATAACCTCCTCTGTTTTTGACCTCAATTGCCAAAATTTAAAATTCTTCAATTTAAATAAACTTATTTCTCCTAAATAAATTAAATTCTCAGTCCCAAAAATTGTGGGGTGTTTCACTTTTTTTCCATGACACACCATCTTTTCCATACATCGGGTGTCCATTCCGAGTAACTGTACATTAGGGTTATCTTACATATAAATACTTCTTTTCAATGTTATAAAAAATGCTAGGTGGTCCTCGGGCGATCGAGGGCCTTTTTTCGATTAGGCGGCCATCCAGACTTTTTCTCAAATACATTTTTAATATGCATACCCTCTAACAAAATTATTCAACTACCAATAATGTATTCTCAGAACAAAAATAAGTCCACCAAGTATTACATAAATAGGTGATTACACATTCCTAATTTTTGCCAAATGTTTGGAACGAAAAACCCAAGAGTAAAACATGTTTAATGAGAATACCCTACACTGTTAGAGTAGACCAAAATACCCTTTACCATAAAGAAATAATTTTTAATTCTCTCTCTACATTAAATCACTCTATATCTTCAGTGACATCGTTGAACTTTGGCGATGCCTCGATGACACCTTGTGAACTCCGACGACACTCCGACGATACTTTGGCAACATTTTGAAAACTCAACGACACTCTAGTGAATTCTGACGACACTCAAGCAACACCCTAGTGACTCCGACGAGTACCTAACGACATATAAGTGACTCCGATGATGCTTCGACAACCCCATGACAATGTTTCGACTACCACTGAAATTTCTCAAATTTTAAAATTAAATATCCTTCATGGATCTCCTTTGATAGTCTCGTCGAGACCTTTCCAAATATATAAATTTTGTTGCAAATAAACTTATATTTTGGGAGATACTTAATTTTAAAGTTTGCACAAAAAAATAAGATAATGATCAGGAGTAAATCTTTCCATTAAATATGGTGAGGTTTATTAGAGTTTGTCACTAAGAATGTTGTATGCCTGGATTGATTATTTTACATGTTTAACACCATGGGGTGATTAATTAACAGTAGTTTGTAGCGATTATAGATATTATAGAGATAACATAATTTATAAAAACTAAAGAAATTCAAGTTTTAAAAAAACAGTTGTAAGAAAAATTAAAAACAACTTTATGAAAAACAAATTAAAAAACACCTTTTGACCTTCCAACATATTAAACCACCTTCCAACATATTAAATGACCTTTCAACATATTAAATGACAATTAAGCATATTAAACAAGTGTTTATGAATATTAACAATTTAAAGGCCTCAACTCCTAAATTCTCTAAATACACATCATGGGAAATTATTATGACATCATACCAATCGTATAACATACAAATGTTTTCATGGAAGGATCAATCCCATTGTCCTAACTCGGGAGACAACTACCTCGACACGTAGAATCAAGATATTAAACATATACACCACCATCTTCCATAATACGAAGTGTAGTAGCCGACCTCACACACGTCCCATCAAATCCCGGATTAGTATATTCGCCACAATCCTACACACCCATCCATGGTATGTTCACGCGTAAGGTTTTAAAAAGCGCAGGACGCAAGTCAGGTGTGGGTTGGGTGATTTGGCGTAGTCATTTTTGTATGTTCTTTTATACAAACAATGTATACATCGAAATTTAAGTTGCTAACACTTAATACTAATTAACTTCTAACATTACTGATTTTAATAACATTTTTTAAAATTCTCATATATAAATAAATGACATTTCCAATGAAAGTTCATTATGATATGTAAGATACTAATAAACTAATAAAGTAAACTAATGAATCACAACAACTCATAAATATCATATCATATACAAATCGATTTAAACATGAACATTGATAACATTACTTTAAACCCCTACACATATTAATATTTATTTTAAGTCCCATACATAAATAATAGATCGTTGATATTATGACAAATAATAAAAATATTACACATAAAAATAATTTATGCAATTGATATATGATTTCTAAAAAAAAGAATTGAAGTATTTACACGCAAAAAAATAATGCTATTGTAGATATAATCTAAGTAGAATTTAAAGATATTACGCAAAAATGAGCTACCATAATCATTGCATACTAGATTTCAACCCCGCGCGATGTGTGAACGTGCTATAATTGTTTTGTGTAATAATACAATAGACCCCCCATATATATATATATATATGTATGTATCCTTGTGAATGTTTGTAAATATCTATTTACAAATGAGCTACCATAATCATTGCATACTAGATTTCAACCCCGCGCGATGTGTGAGCGTGCTATAATTGTTTTGTGTAATAATACAATAGACCCCCCATATATATATATATATGTATGTATCCTTGTGAATGTTTGTAAATATCTATTTACATTTATAATTATATTTATGAATTAATGCACACATGTAGTTCTGCAAATCGTTATTTGCGATCAAAATGATCAATCCTTAACTGAGAAATTGCGAAGATGAAATACAACTTTATGTCGTAGTAAACTTAAAATACATTTTTAAAGGTCATATCATTAATACTTATATTGATAAATTTAGTTAAATTTAATAAGCTAACCGTAACATGTTTCTAATAGAAGCCACAGAGTCATTCTATGTTCTAGTACATGTGTTATATCTCTAAAAGCCAAATCGATATCAATACAGGTCACCGTGTAATGTAAGAACAATATGCCTCACATTTGATATTGATTTATTAGAGTTAAAAAAATTAACTCTTAATAACCCAAACGTAATATAGAAGGCATTACCTATGCATCAACCAATTGAGATTAAACCTTATGGAGATTAAGTGCCTATATATGCAAAATTAGATACCACTCGGGTGATGTACAATAAATGAATATAAATATAATTAAAAAAATTAGTATATATCATAAATTCAATATCTTATCTTAAGGGAATTATACTAATACTTCATTTTTTCATATGTTCACATGCTTAATATAAACTAAAAAAATCATATTTTCAGCAATGTTATGTGCAACTAAATAATATATTACAATCTTTGTTCAATGTTTTAAATCGGGGGGAAGAAGGGGGAATGAAGTGTGGAAAGTCTGGTTGAGATGTGGGGATGCGAGATTGGCTCCATCCCCTCAACATATCTTGGATTACCATTAGGGGGCAAGTTGAAGTCTAAATCTATTTTGGATCCTGTGTTGGAGAGGATGAATAGATAGTTGGCTGTATAGAAGAATAGTTATTTATCAAAAGATGAGAGATTGAGTCTGATAAAATGTTCGTTGTCCAGTCTGCCTACAATTTTCATGTCGATCCTACCGTTAACGTGTTCAGTTCGCAAGATGATGGAGAAGATGATGCAGGATTTTTGTGGATAAGAAATGAGGATTCCTTTAAATATTTCCTTATGGGGTGGGGGAAGTTATGCAAGCCAATCAAGGGGGGGGGGGGTACGGGAGTTAAGAACCTAGAATATTTTTACAAAGCGCTATTAGTTAAATGGTTGTGGAGGTTCCCTTGCGAGGAAAATAAGTTATGGAGGAGAGTGGTGGGAGCAAGGGGGATATAAGTAGTTGGGTTGGGGTCTGGGAGTGGGGAGTTTTCATTATTGGGTTAGGATGTGGAAATATATTTCGAAGAAGTGGGAGAATTTCTATAAATATAAAAAATTTCAGTTGGGGAGGGGAAATAGAATTAGGTTTTGGAAGAATAAGTGGGGTAACAATGGTTCTCTTACGTAGCAGTTTCCCGACATCTTTCAATTAGGGGAGGATAAAGATGGATTGTTTGCAAATCATACGATGTTTATTGGAGATCAAATGATTTGTAACCCTAAATTTAGAAGATAGTTATGGGATTAGGAGCTCGAGGAGGCTGATGCTTTTTTGATAGGTTGGGAATGGCATCGTAACTGTCAAATGGGGATGATGAGCTGAAATGGTTTACATGAGAGAAGGGGGTTTTCACTGTGATGGGTCATTAATCCATTTTTAGAAGAAAGGGGAACCCCGCGACTTATTTCCCATGGAAAAAAAATTAAAGTCTAAAGCGCCATCTAAAGTGATGTTCTTAGTTTGGACAGCAGCAAGGTTAGCCATTTTGACAACCAAGGGATTGGAAAAGAGAAGGAATTTTATGTCTAGTCGTTGTTGGCTGTGTAAGGAGGCTGAAGAGAAGACCAGTCATTTACTTTTATACTACTGGGTTAGGAGCAGTTTATGGGATGTTTTCTTTTCATTAAACCGAATCTCAAGGGTTATGCCAGAATCGGTGTGGGTGTTACTTGAGACTTGGCATCCTCCTAAGGGATGGAAATGGGATAACAAAGCATGGAGACTGGTTCCTTATTGTATATTTTTTTACTATATGGTAGGAGAGAAATGCAAGATGTTTTAATGGTAGGGAGACAACTCCCCCAGAATTCGTTATGTAATTCTAAGCACTTTAATGAGTTGATTCAAAGAGAGGAATTATGCATCCCTTCTTAATTTTTTGGAATTTGTGGAGGTGTTAGAGAGTGACTTGTAGTTTTAGTGTGTTATGGTCAAGGCTCTCTGTTTTTATTTTCTTTCGTCCTTTATTAAATGTAAGCGGTTGGTGGTTAATGCAACATTTGTTTATAAAAAAGGTAATCCAACACTACTGTACCAAATACAGAAAATTTATTCCAAATATAATATTTTATGTAAACAAATTACACTAAAAGATAAAGCCAGAAAAACAACAAATGTCTCCAAAACAAATTATTTTAAATTGCTAACAAAACATATACTTTAATATTTTTCTAAAAAACATATACTTTAATATATATGTAAAAATTTATCCTAAAGTGGATCTAGTTATGAAATATTATTACTTTCAACTAAAAATGGGGAACAAATGAAAAAAAAACTATATGTAGAAACTACATTTCTATTTTTAGAGAAATATTTCATATATGTAAAAATTTATCCTATAATTTGTCTTTGTAAATTTTATACCCACCCCTCTGCAAGTTTTTCTTTATAATCGATCCATTTTCTATTATTTATAAATTTTATACCCTCAATTTCATATATTGATTGAAAGTTCTCATCTAGGGCGTATCCTGAAATATCTGGAATTTTGACAATGTCAACTTTTTCAATACTTGTCATGGTTAATGCGAGTTTATGTAAGAAAAATTTATATTGACAAAAATTAATTCTATCCGAAGTGAGAGATCAAAATTAATTATATCGATCGATCGATTAAGAGATATTTTTGCTTTTCAAAAGACTTTTGGTTTATTTATTTAATGGTTTCAAAGAACAATATTCAAGAAGACTTTTGGTTTTATTTTTAACTTAATCCAAAAGACTTTTAGTTTTTCTATGTTTTTGGCTTCAAAGAACGCAATGTTTAAGAAGACTTTTGGTTTATCTAATTTTAATTTCCAAAAATACCATATTTAAAATGAGAGAGAAAATGATAGCAAGTATTAAATGATCCACTACTATCGTATTAGAGGTATAATAAAAATAAAGATGTTTGTACTATTAATAATCTAAACATTATTATCATATTACCATTGTCCTAATCTATTAATGAAATACTTTAATACTTCAAGTATAAATTTCATAAAAACTTAAGGCCCCTTTACTATTGTTGCAACAAAAACTTCATACCAAAAAGATAATATTATGAATTACAATTTTCCCACGGTTATAAAATTGTGTTCAGCTTGCAACCTTCAATTTGAACAAATATTTCAATGAAATTGTAGTCATATCAGATGGTTCTGTGCTGATTTGAGAAACCTTTTACAACAAATGTAAAAATATATTGTATCTATCATTCATCTTAGTGGCATGGTATATTTTAATTGATAAGTTAAGTTTTAAGTTTATGTTAATATAAGTGGGTAATGTGGTCACGTAATATTATTTTTCAATCGGGTTCAAATAATCAATCCTACTCCACCTCCATAACATAAAAACATATTTACCAAGCTAATCTTTCCAGGAAACAATATGGAAAATAGGAAATAGGAAAAGTGGACAGGTTTAGGCCAAATGCCAAAAAAAAGGAAATTACACCATATTGAATGAGGAATTAACTGAACCTATCTAAAAAATTAGTGGGAATAGATATTAATTGTTTATCAATAAATTTTTTATAAGATAAATAAAAATATGAAAAACAGAAACCCCAAAATATTCAAACTCTAAACCCCATCAATCTCAACATCAAACTCAAACATTTTTCTTACTCCAACTTTGTCTATTTTTTAAAATTAGTTTTAAAAAATGTAGCAGACATATAGTTAATACACTCTAAAGGAAGATATATTATCGAGAAATACAAATCGAATAAATACGTATCCCACTTCATAAACTCGTGATCTCCCTCAATCTACAACAATAAAACTTTTTTGGTAGAAATGTGTGGGAAAAGGAGCATAAAAATATATGAAGAGAAGATTGAATGGAAACTTTGCAAGACTTGTGAAGTTCAAGATGTTTTGTGTAAATTCATTGTGGAAGGATGCCTGAATGGGGTATGGATGGTGAGGAGCTTTCATTATTAACGGTTGGGATTAACATTGTTATAAAATTATACATCACAAACTTAGGTTATGTTTTTTTTATCTGAATCTGAAGTCTGAAGACTGATTCTAAAGTCTGAAATCTGAATCTAAAAAATAAGTTTGTTTTTATGTTTGAAGCTGAAAAATAAGTTTGTTTTTATGTCTGAATATACCTCTGATGAATGTATTTAGACTCATTAAGATTTCAGATTCAGACTTCAGATGTTTCTCTACCTCTTAATCATTCAGAGGCAAATATAGCCGTTAGCCTCTTAATAATTTAAAAAAATAAATAGTTTTTGTTATCTCTTAAGTCTGAATGGTTCAGATTCAGACTTAAGAGGTAAAAACAAAAAAACACCTTAGTTCGAGACAAAAATATCCGCTTGCTTTTGGATGACTGAATTGGAAAAAAAAATATTTGGATATTTTATCAAACATGAGAAGTTGCTTGAAGGGAGTGGAAAGGATTATCATCTTTCACAGGTCATAATTGTTGTAATCCAATAGAGAGGAGTCAGAGAACCAACTTAACGATCTTGAAAAATTATATACATGGTGTGAAGGCAAATCGTTGGATTGCGGGTTGTAAGAAACCCATGAGAGTAGAATAGAAGATTAAGAGACAGATAGTAGAGAAAGGGCAATAATGTATGGGATGAGAGAGGGTTTTAAAAGGGTATTTTTGTATCGCCCCACATTTTCTGTCTACATCAACCTGTTTTATTAGCCCTAAAAAATGGGTTCTAAATCATTTAACATCACCCCATAATTGGGGCTTTAGAATAATTTCTAAAAACTTTTGAACAACCAAACATTAACATTTAGACCTCAGACGACAAGAAAAATGGTCGGCGACTTCTTTTCAAAAAACAATCCGTCACTAGAAAAACAAATTCATCTCCAGAAAAAAAATTGGATGGTGCCTTCTTACTGGAATAAAACATCCGTCACCAATTAAAACATGGTAGTGACTTGGCTAATGACTTCTTTCTGAAAAAAATAGTTTTCACCAACGAAAAAAATTGTACTGTCTTGGCTGGAGGTTTTTTTCCGGAGAATAAACATTTGTCACCAGCTAAAAAATGGTGGTGACTTGGTCGGTGGCGTCTTCCTGAATGTTGTGAGTAATTGAAAGTTAATTTTCATTGAAGTTCGATCTAACGTCTTTGACCAAGACAAGAAATGATCTTTGGGTTACAAAGAAATCTGGTGGCTGGGGGCTTTTAAACGGGAGTTTTATGTATTTTTATTAGTTTTTAAGTTTAACAAATACAAATGGTTTGTCGGGGCTGTTAACGGGTACGAGGGGTTTATATAAAAACACCCTTTGAAAAGGGGTATTCTTACGGGATCATTATTATTTAGTTCCACGTGGGATGATTTCCTTAGATTCGATCCCCTGTCTTTTTATTTTTAGTTGTTGGCCCTGTGTAGTGGTGGTTAAAAAGTTAATAGGACATGTGTCACTCTTTAAGAATATATAGAAGGGCAGTCGGAGGAAGTTATGAGAGTTTATGGAACTAATTACAATTACAAAAATACATGGGATGGGTGATAATTAAAATTTTCAAAGTGGGACTAATGCCTGAAAAACAATATTCTTAATGGCATCTCAAATTTGAAGCCACGTGGTAAACCTAAAATAAGAGACCATTTTTAAATATATATAATAGCATGCAAGCCACATGATGCGTGGCGGAATTTATTTAAACTGTATTTTTTAACTTTATGAAATAATATGGTAATTATACATAATATAATTATATTTTACAAAAAAATAATCTTAACCCCCGCATGCATGTCCATGACCAAAATAGAAAAAAAAAAGGGAAATTGGAAACACAAAATTATATCCCAATTTACCAATTAAGAAACCACAAACAAAAAAGACTATCAACAGATCTATTAATTAAAAAATAATAAAAAAAGATTACCCTCCAAGCAATCACAATTTTCAGCTTCTTTTCTGATAACGTTAAGAACAAAATCAATAATCTCATCTCCCTTGTTAGAATGGCCTTTAACCCAATTATTACCAGCACCTGATTAGCCAAACACAAAATTATCGGATTGAACGGAATCCATGGTACCCGGTTCAGGTTCCATTTTATTATTTTAGACCTCTCATGGAATTTCCAAATTCCCAAAAGCGTCATAATCGGATTGCATTATTTTAGTATTAGGTTCCTTTTAGGGTCTAGTTATTTCCCACGTATGGATTTCAAGGATCATTATCGGAGTTTTAGGTTTATGATGAGGGTATGGAATATTTAGAGGTTTTTGGGGAGTGAGAATCAGAGGAGAGGGAGAGAGAATCCGGAAAAGTGAGAGAGAAAAATAAACAGGTCTTGGAAAGTGAGATAAATCGAAAGAGAGAGGAGTTAAATAAATTGTGTGTTACTTGAATAAAGAGGAAAGTTGTCAAGGAAAACAAATAGGCACAGAGAAGTGGAAATGATAGTCAACCTGAATTACCATTGTCCATGTGGCTTTCTGTAGATGCAATAAATGTCGTCACCGTATTTCGCTATCAATTTTAGTTATATACTGTAATTAGATACAAAGAAATGTTCATGCACATGACATATATAAATCTATTTAATATATTTTTTTATGTACTTTTGACGCGCACTTAAAAAATAGGCAAATCTTTTTAAAAAGATATTTTTTTTAACTTGGTACGCATTCTTGCCACTTAGCACCTACTCCGCGCCTAGGCACTGCCTTTTGTTGAAGAAGGGGACTTTATTTGGATGGTTGACATTTAAACTTTATTTCAAATTAGCATCAACAGTAGTATATGCTATCTCTTCAGTTTTGTATTGGTTCTACACTATAAAGTCCCCAAATATGTATCATGAAAAATCATTATACCATCATACCATCCATGTAACCAGATACCAAATTCCATTATCCCAACCTAGGAGATAAAGAGCTCAATATGATCAAGATAATAGACATACACAATCGTCATTAACAACACGGAGTGTAGTTCCTGACCTCTCAACTTACTAGTATCATGGTTGATTCAATAGAAAGATAGTTATGCCGCACATTGCCTCGACAAGGAAATAAAGGGTTTGTATATGTATTTATGTTCAATCTAATACCAATGCCCTTTTTGATTAACTAGTAAGGCATGTGGTTAGTGATATCGTATGTCAGGGATTCAAATCTCCTTGGGACTAGCATGTGGATATGAGTTGAAATAAAATTCCAATACTGCTGAACTAAGCCAGAGTTGGTTCTCCTTCTTATTCCCACCCAACCCCGACCGTCCGTATTGGGATATGCAACTGCAGTAGATGGAACATGAAGGAATCCATTAGAGGGAAGACTAACTTGTAATGGTCATACCCTTACTTTAGATGGATCTGATCAATTGGTTCCACCCAGTCAACTGCGTCCTCTCGTACAGTGGGAAGTAATGAGGCTAGTCTTCCCCCTAAATGAAGAAGTATTAAGGCCCCTTCCCTCATATGAGCCGTTATTTAGACTCTTTTTATTTTTGAATTACCAATGCAGTGGTTAAAGTGGGGAAAATATTGGTGTCAGAGTGGCGTATTCCATTTGCTTTGAGAAAGACAAACAAATCTTATCCTAGGTTGTGACAAAATAAAATGTGGCCTTCTCTTCCCTACAAAAGCTTCGTAATGAGATTATAAGAAGTTAACTAAAGGTGTGTGTGTGTGGGGGGGGGGGGGGGGGGGGTTGAACATGGGAAGTAATTAGTGGATCACACAAGAGAATGACTAATAAAAGGTTAGCAAAATACTACGTTTTTTTATTTCCTAGTTTTTCGGTCCTTTTCATGAGAGTGAGACAAGAATTGTATAATTAAAAATAATGTTCTAAAATGTGCTAAGCGATAGTTAGGGGGTCGATTGTCATCTGAGGCTGTTTTTCCTTTTTATCCATAACATTGCTAACGATACTTTAAAGTCTCATTCATATACGATCGATTGCTAACACTTAAATAGTGAGCAATAATGCTACATGAATTAAAAAATATTTTGTGCAATTGATATTTTTGGCCCAAAATGAAGGATATAAACATTACACAAAAAACAATATTGTTGGGAATACTAGAGCAAATTAAGATTAACACGATTACACATGAAAATGATAGTATAATCATTTGTGTAAATATATACATTCGAAGCAACATTCATACAAATGATATATACCATCTAAATACATAATTCTATTTCTATTTTTATTTTACTGTAGTACTACTATGTACCTTCTATGCAAGTGAAAAATTTGTAAAGTCTGCAATTTTTCACTTGGTTTGCTTTTTTTGCCTCTTATCCCTTAAGCAAGGTATCTGTCTCATGCCTAACGAATCTGAAAAACCCCGACCCGAAAATTTTGAACCTTTTTTTACTATATCTATCATGTATTGTATAATACGTGTATCATATCGCAACACATAATGATAAGGTTGGATTACAAGGCATTTTGAGATAAAAAGGTGTGGTTCATATAGTCAAACATGTGTATCATTTATCGTAGCATACTAACAACTATGATCCCCACTACCATTTTTTTCTTTGGTCGCATAGGATTCATGTTAGTGACTGCGTAAGTTTAAAGTGAAGCAAGCTTAAGTATTTTTTTAGATGTTCCGTTAACACTTTGGATTTCCACGTGTAAGGTGTCGAGTCTTATACATCGAGAATATGGAGCGTTAAATGATTTATATCATTCTAAGCTCCAAGATAAAAATAAATGAATACATCCTAATAATGTAATGATTCTAATATTGACATAACAATAAAAAGTCTAAATGCAACCGAATAGATTAATAGGGTAAATGTCCACATGATAAAATCATAACTAAATAATCCATATAATGACATAAACAACTTTGGAACCACGGGACATTATAAAAAAATTGAATATCAAGTGCAATGTCTGACAAGAAAGTATATTGTTTGAACCATTAAGTGCAAAGTAAAAAATTCTAAATATCAAGTGCGATGTCTGAATATCAAGTGCAATTTCTGATCTGACAATATCGGGTTTAACCATTAAAAATGAATTTGTATCATCATAGTCTAAAAGTAAGTGTTTAATGAGGGTTAAGTTTCTTTCTAAACCTTAATCCTACAGGTCTCCTATGGGCCTAGCTTTAGACATTTAAATAAGTTCAAACACTATCCAAACACTCGCAAAACATAGCCCAAAGCGGTGTTTACCCCTTCAGCCCAAACCATCATACTAAAAACACCTCACAATGCTTCTCTATCATCAAGACCCTTGTCCAACAGTATTAACTCAAAACGTTAAAATAAAGTGTCACATCATTATTAACCGATTAAATTAACTATAACATGCCATATCAACGTCACAATAATTCACACAATTATTATGCACACAACACTACGATGCCCACATTTTGCTCTTGGACTTTTTGGACCAGTTATAAAACATTTTCTATATTGAAATTGGGGTGAAAAAAGAGTGACACCTCGTAAAATCCATCAATAGGTTGGTCGAATCTAATATAAATAATATAGGGTCTAAACAATTAAGTATCATTGTAAGCATGATTGTAATAAACCAAATCATGTAAAAATAATGATATGATGCATATTATTGTGAATCATTCCACATATTCTCTGATCCCATAATGCCCAATAGTAAATAAAATCTATAACGAGGAAAATACAGACTGTCTAAAAGGTGAAAAAACTCCAAAAGAAAATAACCACTACAATAATCGACTCAGTTGGACATGTGAATAGTAATAGAATGAAGAGCACATAGTTTTGAAACCTACATCCTATATAAGATCCACAACTAAAAGAAATGTAAGTGAGGATCAGGGATGAGGCCACAACGATGGCCTAGGATTTGAAAACATATCTCAACAATGACCTAAACAACAAGGCAAGAAAGAATAAGAATTAAATTGAATTTTGACAAAAATAATGACAATGCATCTTGATCTCATATCTTAGTTGTTTTTAAGCCAACCCAACCCAAATAACCCTATATAGAATGCATTCTAATCATAATCCCAAGTGAACCGAATGATTGGTCATAATTCTTTTTATTTGATTATAATAAATTGGTTCCATATTAAATGCCCGTGGATACATATCTTGTATGATATCCATAAAGGAAAGACTGTCTGAAAGTCTAATATAAACATAAGTATCGTCCCCTACACAAGTAAATGGGTTGTGCACGAGCCCGTGCATATATATGAAGGCTATCCATATTGGCTTCGTGGATCTTTTGTGCGTACTAGGAATAGTTGTAGGTCATCATATACCTACAACCTCAATGCATCAGTAGAGGGATAAGTCATTATGCCTTACCATCATTCGTATAAACCTCCATACCCAAGACTATACGAAGAAAACCCCCATGTGTTCCCCCTCAGGGTACAGGTACGCCATCAGTAAGACTCGGGGTAAAAATAACCAAGGTCATTATCACCGAGGTACTAATGAGGCTAAAATCGTACGCATCCCATGAGTATGTCCCCCATGTGCACTCACACATGATATGCTTGCACATAATTCCCAATATAGTAGGGGTGGAAAATCATGTATTTAGGTCGTGTTTTTCACTAACACGACACGATAAGGGATATTACAACATGACACGACATGAAGTCTTATTTTTTCTAGTTGCCACGAACACGATCCACCTAAAACAGAACAACACACTTAACACAACTCACCCAAGTAAACATGAAAACATTATAAACCCAATTTTTTTGCACGATCCTATACTCAATTTTAACGTAGCTGATGAATGTTTATTCCCAGAATCCCAGCACACCAAGAAGTTGACATATTCTGAGCAATTGCAACAACTCACAACTAGAAAAAAACTATGTACATAAGTAATTTTCAACACTCCAACAATAATTTATCCTATAATAACATAACACATTGATTCTCACCCACCAAAGGAGTCCAAAAGCTGAAAAGTTATATTAAAGAAACAAAAAAATGTAAACTAAAATTTTGCAACATCCTTCACCATTTTTTTCAATCGAGGCCGTCCTCTTTTTTCAATCGTCGACCTTTTTTTTCAATGTCGACCATTTTTTTAAAAACCGGAGCCTCATTTTTGCCCAATCGATATAGAGTTTAAATCGGAGCCTCATTTTTTTCCCTCAGAGCCTCAATGTGGAGTTTATATAGCCTTTCTTTTTTTTATTAGAGTTGTTGGAGTGGAGAGGAGATGAAGTTGGGAAAATGGTGAAGCTATAAGGGTGTTGATGAAAGGAGGGTTTGGAGGGTTGAGAGAGGAAAAGGAAAGAGAAGGAAAATAATGAGGGGTTAAATTGAATTAGGGTTTTATCTCCTTGAAGTGTGATAGTTGGTTAGATTGGGACTTGTGACAGAAAGTGGACGATTCTGATTCAAGGGAAGTGAACTTCCCTGTTGAAAATGGAGCTACTACCGTGTCCACTCGTGTTTGTAATTGAGGTTTTCGTGTAATTAATTTCACGTCATTTGGGTCGTGTTTTTGAGTCTATTGTGTTCAAACTTTGACACAAACCCAAAAATGACACAAACAAGAAAAGTCTTGTCAATTTCGTGTTGTTTCATGTTCAAAATTTCCACCCTATAACACATCAATCTAGTTTACTTATGAATTATCGAAGTGTCACAAGTCTCAGATTAATTTTCATTAATTAATTAAGAGTTTTGCTCCAGTATGTTTCAAATTCGTTCTAACGTAAAGCCTACTTCTATCGAATGAAATACTCCATCTCGTTCGAATGACAACCTAAGTTGTTCGAACTAAATACCCAATATCATTCTAAGGAGTTTTTGGCTTGTTCAAACGAGGTCCAAATATCATTCAAACGTGATGAACAAAATTCATCTTTTACATTGTCCCAAGTCTTCCATTAACAAGCGAACCTACCTCAGAAGCCAGTATAAAGCTCTAAACAAATCAGCCTTTAAGAAGTTACATAACAACATTACTAACCTATATATACAAGTTTTACATGATTCTAAAATGATTTTAAGAGTTAGTTTCCAATTTTAAACTTAAGAATCCTAGGTTCATATATTTATTCAATTAATCTCACATTTGATTCAATTCTCAAATTAAACAAGAGGCTTCTGTTGATTCATCGACACGATTAAGTGTAAAACAATTTCATTCACATTCTAAGGAAAAAATCACATGATTCATCATCCATTTCCTTGACAACATCAACATGTGATTAAGGTTTAATTAGCAATTAAAGTAATTTTTAATTTAAGGTTTTGTTATCAAAAATTTGATTTATGAACATGTTAATTTCAGATTGCAATGAGTAATCAGTAGTCTAACACAAACTCAAATTAATTTCCTAATCTAAATAAACTCGCCTTAAATAATAGGTTGAATCAAGGCCTTTAAACCTCAAAACCTCCTTCCCTCTTATTCTTTTAGTCTCTTAGGATTTCTCTCGATTGCCTCTAATAAGTTCAAGTTATGTCTAATGACCTATTAATTTAGCTTCCTATGAATTTAAGTTTAGGCCCCATATTTCCATCAACCCAATGAGCCCAAAAAATATTATAAATGGCACAAAACTCTACCCAAGACATATAGTAAACCAATAGATTTAAAACTCACTAATTGAAGTAAAAATGGACATCCTAAACATCTCAAATGCGAAACTGAAATAAGACAATTTTCTAATAAATTAATTATCTTCATAAACTATTACATTAGTCGGTACAAGTCCAAGCATCAATTAATTAGTTATTTATTAGCTAAGCGCTACAGGGAATTATGAAAAACTACTTCACGATCGGTTGAACCCAACACCGAGGGAATAATCCAACCAGGAAAATTTTGGACACACAATCCCCGACCATTCCATAATCACCCATAATATGAAGACCCTTCCCAATATTTAATTAATATATTACTATATTTTAAGTTTGATATCAGATTTGAATTACATAACACATAAAATATATATAGTGATATCACATGTCACAACAAATAAATATAAGTAATATATACTGAATTTCACAATTGAATAATGCACGAGAAATAGGGGTATTACAGAGCGTTTGTCTTAATGGGATGGTTAACATTGACTTTATTTTTGGAAATATTCCCACTCAGTGCAATATTCAAAATCCCGATTAAAGTAATGAATATAATTGAATAATTAATGGGAAACTATATCAAAAATGCGGGGAGGTAAAAAAATAATTTGGTAGGCTAATAAAAGTCTATTACCACGTAAACTTTGATCACAAAGTTAAGATAAGGAGACAGAGCATATTATTAGAACAGTTGTAAGGTGCAAAACATATTACATTGGTGAAACAAAAAGAAAATAAGCGAACACTTTATAATTATGGGTCTGCTCCCCCTACAATGACCATGCATTTAGGGTGAACAATACGTATAGTTGGGTTTTCTCGCTATCTTGCATCCATGATCTACATTACCAACAATTACAATATTAAATAATCTGAATAGTGAACTTGGATGAAAAGAAGTAAAATAGTGTATTGATGCATCGAGAGAAATGGGTAGTAGTTGTTGAGCTCACGTAAATAAACCTGATGTGACCTCCGCAAGTCTCCTACCCTAGACATGCTAGATGAACATCTTTCAATACACTATCCTAAACCAAATATAATATTAATTAATAATGGTAGTTGAGAGTATTGTCGTGACAAATACAAAATAAAAGTACAACTTGTAAGGTTATTATTTACACACCTTTTCTTTGTCTTTGTTTATCTTTTCAAGCGTCGCTATATCTTTTATCTTATTTAAAAAACTTGATAGAGAATAGGTTTTCTTGGTCCTAAAAAACATTGTACTTAAAAATAAATAATAACCTTTAATTGAGTTATTGAGCCATATGATTCCAATTATGTTAGAGGATACATTGTTTATTAATGGGAAGTGTGAGGGTAGTGATGTAATTTAACATATGATGTAAACCTTACTTTTTTTTAATATTTATGATGATATGTAGGTGTGGAGAGTATTTTATACTATTCTCCCACTCTTCCTCTATTTATCGTTTATCTCGATTTAACCATAACATCTAATAATAAAAATATAAAAGTAAAAAACAAGAAACTTTGACATACTGATGAATGCGATGTTCCCTTCAGGCACCATACCTTCCTTTGTGATCAAGAATATTTGAATTTCTTTGAGTTGGTTCCACCCAATAATGATGAATCCAATTATCTTCAAAATCTTAGAAACATTAGTAGTTTTATAGAAATCAAACATATCACAAGAACTTTCTATCATTGCCAAGACATATTTGATACGCAAAAAATAAATATTCTTATCTAATGCGCGATGATATTCTTAAGCCCTATATCTTGTAATCCTTCGAAGTGACAAGACTATCTTGATATCATATAGGTTTCTCCCAAATGATTTCGCGATCTATCTTGCCTTCACAAAGGCATTCTGTTAAGACTTCATCTTATTCCCTCTTTGTAGTTATTTTTTTGATTATCTTGGCATTAATAGATTATTAATTATCATTTTTAGATATCAATACAAATTAATCAGTTTATTAGGGTTTAGTAAATTTTTCTTCGATAAATGATATTTTTTGTAGCTAAATGTCCTTAAAGATCACATTTAATGGATAAATTTTCACATTGAGTGGCAAAAAAAGTTTTAAAGTCTAATAGACTGATAAAATCATAGTGAAGTATAAAATTGAATATTAATAATGCATGAAAGTAAAAAACCCTATATTTTGTTTAATATATCATTGATTAACATTGTTTATATGTTTCTGAAGCACAAACATACGTTGCTGAAACCTGATAAATATTTGTGAAACATAAATAATATTTGAAATTTAATAATAAACCCTCTAGAATTAGTTGTTGTTGGGTCATTGCAGGGGTGCAGTTTGCTATTGTGAAAACATTTGCGGGGTTCTACCTTGGTTTTTCTATTTTTAGATGTTTAATTGTTTATGTTTTCTCATTATGCATTAGTATTTAGTGAATTCCTGGCCTACTTCTCGTTGTACTTCTTTAATTTATATCAAGAATATTATGTTTCTGATAAATAACACCCACGTTAAGTCCAAGTTGTAGCTTCAAAAATCTCTTCAAGAGAATAATCTACCTAAGAACACTCTAGAAATTATTTTTAAGGGAACCGAACCATCTTGATTTAGGTGTACCTTCATTTGTTTTAAAGGCTAGAAATCTAGATTTACTTAGAATATGAAGTAGAGAAATCAATCATACGAAGGGATTATTTGTCGATGCCTCCATGTGAACTTTGTTGGCTATGCCAATTAGTTGAAAGACCAAGTCAGTAACATCTCGAATTGGTATATCTGAATTTTTTCCTGCACCAAGACAATTAAAATTTAGTCGGGGAAAAAGACTGTATGGCAATCAAAATGGTGTAAAAGTAAGTAATCTTACTTTTTGATTTTGTGACCCAATCAATATATTATCTCTTAACCATAAAACTCCTAAAATAGACATAAAAATAAAATTTAACGGGTCAATAAGCGGTCGTACAAGGTATGACGTTTTAGTTTTGGGGTCGTGTTAGGCAAATTATAACACGCAACCGCAAGTAATTTGTGCATTTTAGTTTTTAAATAGAAAAACATACAAAATATAATATGCCCATATTAATTTGTATCCTATCATACACTATACACAATGTATGCTATGATACAATACACCCCCTAACAGATTTGAATCGATGTCATGTATCTTTTTATGTATGTATTGTGCATGTATTCCACCGCATCGGGATATGGTACGTTGTATCTCGATACAACTTACTACTTACTAGTTATGTTATTCTCCCACTTTTTTTTATAACTCTTGGGAAAACTAGAAGTACGAATGTTGAATATGTAATGTTGACTCCGTACCTTAGTAATGCGAATTGTATGTTCATAATATCCTTCATAATTGATTTTAATGTGTTTTCTATGCATTGAATTTATTTTTTATATCTTAAATTTTTTTTAAATGATGATATACTTTATCCTTCATTATAGTGTGTTCTCTATAATTGTTTTACTATTTTTTTAAATTTTGTGTCATATTTTACAATAAGCATCTTAATGCGATACACGATACACGATACACACGATTTTAGATACGCGATACGCATCCTGAATTGACAACTACAAAAGTACCATATTTGTCCCTTACCTTTATTAAAGTTTTAATCTCGATCCTTGCCTTTTATTTGTCCTGATTTCGCCCCCATCTTTTCATTTTGTGTCAAATGTAAGGTAAGGGACGAAAATTGAGACTTGGACAATGGTAAGAAACGAATATGGTACTTTTCTCTAAAATATATAAATTCAAACAATCACTCAAAATATAGTATACATTTGAATAAGCTCATAATGTCATGGGTTTAGACTTTAGCTACTCCTCCGTGCGACAATTAGCACTCCAATGATCGATGAGTTGCTAAGTAAGCCTAGCTATCTAGTAAAGTTATTACACACGTGCTAGAGAAAGGATAAGAATAGAACAAGTAGAACACAAGGGAAAGTAATTGTATTATTTAAGAGTTGATTACAAATCTTGGCTTGGATGGTTTGGCTAAATGACCTCCCCACCTATTTATAGGCTTCCCACCTTCTCAATGGAGAATGGAGATAAAAATAAATTAATGGATTAGAATAATTCTCCAGAATGTTCCCACCTCTTTATGGAAACATTGCAAAAGGCTACACACATCCTCACTATTCTAGAATATTCCATACAATACAAGTATGCTCTAGATAATTCTAGCAACTCCTACACTACAGAACATACTAGATAATATTAGGGAATTCTAGAATGTTCTAGAGAATTATGGTGTAAGGATGAAGCCATTTAGCCATAAAATTGCAAAAAAAAAATCTTGGTACGTGATGATAAGGCCATAATGTAAAATAAATAACATTCTAGTCGAAAATATATAAGAAAAAAGTATTTTAAACTGAAATTTGTTAAACATCATTTTAAGCTGAACAATAATATTTTAAATTAAAATTTGTAAAAACAAATAAAAAAAATAACATTTGAAGCTGAAATAACAACAATTCAGACATAGGAAATTACCGATCCAGATAAGCCCACGATAATGTTTAGTGTGAGGACGGTAATCTTTTGGGCCTCTTCGTACGACGTTGAACGTTTTTCTAGTAATAGAAAGAACAAAAATTTAAACATAATACTAATAAAGTTCAAATCAAATTTAAAGACAAATAGTTTGTATCCTTTGATATCATGCATTCGAACTCTCAAATCAGCACTAATGTAGACTACTTTCTCACATCTTAAAGCCATAATAGTTGTTCCGTGACCCGAGTCTTAGAACACAATGAAGTACATGTAGAGCTTACTTTATATTTTTAGAAAAATCAAGTGTACGTTTACTGTAAATCCCCCCTGATAACCACTTTTAAAACCAGAGGCATAGAGTGACTTCATAAGACCAAATGCATATGGAGCATAACCAAACCCAAAATCAATTTTATTGAGCATGTGAACGTACTATTATTTTTATAGTAGCCACTTCTACCAGATCTGGACCCATTGAGTGGCATTATTGGGATGCCTACAAAAAAAAGGAATTTTAGAATGAAAAATAATCAATTGTGTCTATTAACCACAATAAAATAGAAGGAGACAAAAGGAAGCGATGTTTACTTTCGTTGCTCTAAACACTTCTACTGGGTTTTCAAGATGATTGAAGTGGTAGAGTCCGTATCACTAAAATCCTAATATAGCACAAAGTTGTGCGCTATTATTTCCAGGAAATTAGTACTTGGCTAGTAGTAATTTTTCGCTAAAATTCCTTTAACACAAACCAATAGGAATCATCCTTTAACACTTGAATCATCCTTTAATCCTTATCTGGACCCATGTCAAAATCTCATCCACACATAGAAACTTATTTCTCTACATTTTTTTAACACAAATCAATAGGTTTTTGAGGATGCGTCATTTTCCTTTAATACAAAACAAAGGTAAATTAAAATAGCAACATGGAGCATAGTTTACAAACAAAATACTAAAACAACAATACAAAGAAAATGGAGAAATTATATAATCCAACAAATGAAGTAATGTGACAATACATTGGGAAGTTCAGATCTCATTTACTATCAATGTGTAGCTTATATCAAGTTCTTAGTATTTAAAAAGAAAAATAACTACTCACAATGGCTATAGAACTAAAATTATCACCAACTTAATTTAAATGGAATATTAGTCCCAATAAAAAAATAACACTGCATAGAAAAATAGCCAAATGCTTATTATTATAAAGATGGCCTAAAATTTGGTTGACTAGCAACAATAACCCAAAAATATTTTTTGCAAACAATAACACAAACTTAATCTCATAAAACTCCAAAATTGATTATACAACTTATAAAAAAAACACGAATCAAGTAAGAATGTCAAAGGGGAAACCTTTTATCTAAAATTCAACAAAAAATCATAAATAACTTTATAAATATCTTATACACACATGCATGTTCTTTAGGTGTGCTAAATGTTGTATGCTATAATATGATTGTGTGTGTTTATGTGTATTGCTTTTGGTATCTTTTTACACAAATATATATGAGTATATAATGTGATTTTCAATCTTATAAGTTCTTAATTAAGAAAGAGAAAGGGAATGTTTGTGATTTGAAAAAGTGGAATTAAAAGGCATGTCTATTTGCAAAAGAACTGACTTCTTTTGCACCAATATAAAATTTTAAAAATAAACGCATAAGTAATAAACATGGTTAATCACACTTAGGCCCCCCGAATTTTGACCCCCATACTTCACCACCCTTACATTCGATTTCCATACTTTACCCCATACTTTCATTGCCAATGTAAGTAACCCATATAACTGATGCCATTAGTTTTTTAGCGGAAAAAGACCCATGTGTGTCCCGCATGATATTTAAGTGGGGGTATGTTGGTCTATTAAGGGATTTGGATCTTTTTCTTATTATTTTTTTATGAAAATTAAGATATATTAAAATGAGGAGAAAAAAAGTCTTTCTTTAGGGGCTTACAATCTAGAGATGGAAATATAAAAATCATTAATATAAGAACTAAAAAATATAGAGAAATGGCCTTTATAAGGTCCAACTTTGAAGGATAAAACAATATCATAGTGTATGGACTGAATGATTGACTTGGACTTCATTGAGTTATCTTCAAAATTAGCTTTGTTTCTTGAACACCAAATCTGCCAACAAATGTAGAGAGGAAGAATCTTGCAAAGAATTGATCTTAATATTTTTCCCACGATAATTAATCCACCAAGAAATGAGTTTAGATCTCAAAGAATAATTCTGAAGATGGAGGTCCATCAAATTTTCAAAATGAAGCCATACTTCAACATCACTAGAGTGAAATAAATGATCATCTTCTTCTTTTTGAGACATCATACAACATCGACATTCAGAAACCATAGGGACAATTATGCGTTTGAGATTAAGATCCAGGGGAAGAGCTTTATGATGAATTATCCACGAGAAGATAGAAACTTTAGGCATAATACTCCCTTCCCATATCATGAAAAATGAGAATTGTAAGCAATATATTTCCCGAATTAAACCCCAAGCCTTTTTAAGAGAGAAATTTGAATTAAACCAGTTTGGATCATAAGAAGAAATATTCTCATCACTAAATTCCTCAACTGATTGCATTCTCTTCCATGTGGCACTAGTAAATGTAGGAACACCCCTGAAATTAACACGTGCAAGTTTTTTTTGTAATTGTAATGCATAAAATTAGCCCAAAGAGAATTTTTGTTTAAGAATTGAAACCAAATTTCCCAGGCATATGCGTTACAAATATCATTTAAATCTCCGAGCCTAAGACCACCTTCTAATTTTTTACGTGATATCACATCCCAAGACACCCAGTGGTGCTTACTAATCTCATTTAGATGACCCCGAAAAAAATTCGAGCAAATTTTTTGGAAGTCCTTAACAAAAGATTTAGTAGGATGAATGGTGGAAAAACATGCAATCCCATGGAATGCAATATGGTTTGTATAAGAAGTAAGTGACTTGCTTGGTTAATAAGCGTGAATACGAGATGCCAGTGAAATAATCGGCCGGACAGAGGCTAGGGATGCTTTTTTCCCACCGCGTCCTTCCTTGTGTGTTGGAGATATAAAGCGAGTGCACCAAAAAAGAACGGGAACTAAGTCGATCTATTCTATGGCGAAGCATTCGAAGCGTAACTGCACACTCACACAATCTTTGTCGAGAGATAGAAGCATTCGGTGTAACCGGTGAACTACACTTTCTTCTGGATAGATGTATGGGACAGAGGGCTCGTGGTACTCGCGCCTTTGAAATGATAATAAACTATTTTTTTTCTATGAACAAAAAACGAACCTCATAGATAAGCAAGCGAAAGAGTTGACTGCTTAAAGACAGACCTGTTAAGAAGCGAATGATGTTATCACAAAGAGCAGTGCTTAGAAAACGTTATACAACTTTTAGAATTATAATCTTTTGGACTAAGTGAGTTTCAAAAGTTATAAGAAACTTCATGAAGTTTCTGAATGATTTGACATTGCCATTGAGGAAGATAATGATGCCATCAACAAATGAAAGTGAGGATACTACTGGACATCCACTGGGAATAGATAAATGATTAATTGACCCTTAAGTTATAAGATTGTGGATACCACGACTTAGGACTTCAGCTACTATAACAAATAAGGCTGGTGAAAGCGGGTCTCCGTGGCACACTCCACGACCGGATTTAAAGAACCCATAAGATTTTCCTTTGAGAATGATTGAGTACCAGCAGTTAGAGAGAACCTGCCAAATCATATCAATCCAAATTTCTGAAAAACCATAAGCCCGGAGCACTTTGAGAAGAAACATCTACGATATCATATCATATGCTTTTGCCATATCTAATTTTACCACTACATTAAATCCTCTAGATTTTTTGTTGAGGTGAGATCTCAATTCTTGATCTAGAAGAATATTTTCAGAGATGGATCTTTCATTGATAAAACCTACTTGGGATGTAGAGATAATTTTTGGAAGCAAAGAACCAATACGATTAGCTAAAATCTTTGAAATAGTTTTATTAGAAAAATTACAAAGACTTATAGGTCTTAAATCAGAGCAAGTTTTTGGCTTCTTCACTTTTGGAATAAGCACTAAATTAGTGGAAGACCAACTTCTTAGACTATTTTTGCCAACAAAAAAGGATTGAATATCACACACAATATTTTCAGCAATGATATTCCAAAAAGATTGATAGAAATACCCATTAAAACCATCCGGTCCCACAACCCTATCTTTTTCCATGGAAAAAATGGACTTTTTGATTTCTTCGTCATCCGGCACCATAATAAGCATATGATTATCCTCAAAATTAATCATTTTCAGAATGTGATAAAAAATCGAATTCTCCTCCTCGCAAACTGAAGACTCCCCAAGTATTGCTTGGAAATAATAAACAATTTCCTCTTCCACTTCATTAGGCTTATTTAGAATTATACCCTCATCATTCTTAATTTGGTGTATAAAAAGCTTATTCCTCCTCTTTTTAACCACCGAATGAATTTTTTTTAGAGTTAAGATCCCTATCTTTGACCGATTTAACACGATTCTTTTGCTTCCAAAATATTTCTTCAATTTTAAGCTCCTTATTATAATGATCTTTGGCAAGATGCCAAACTTCGCTATTTAGAGGAGAGGGATCAGTATCATACATGGCTTCCTTCAGAACAACATCATCTTCAACTTTTTGGACCCTAGAAAAAATAATAGAATTTTTTTTTTATTCCAAATCTTTAGAGATTCTTTCATATTCCTCAATTTTGAAGAAAATATCTCCATGGGGTTTCCAGAACATTCATAATTCCATGATTTATCAACTATCTCCAAAAAGTAATGATGAGTAGCCCGCATATTCTGAAAACTTAATGGTTTAGGAAGCAAATTAGAGTAAAACTTTAATTTAAGAACTAGGGGAGCATGATCAGAATTAGTACGATATAGATGCTCAAATGATGAAGAAAAATGATTATAAAACTAACCATCATTACCCAAAACACGATCAAGATGAGCCCATATTATAGAATTCCTATCTCTATTATTGCACCAAGTAAAGTTTGAGCCTAAAAAGGAACCTCATGTAAACTCACTTAAATCATAGTAGAGTTAAAATCAATAATAGCCTGACTATCAACCGCGTTACCCACCATGTTTTCATGTTGATTAGCCACAATATTGAAGTCTCCTCCAATAACCCAAGACTCATACCTAAGATCAACAATAAAGTTAATCTCATCCCAAAGCACCTTTCCATCTACTTTATTGCATTTGGAATATATACAAGTAACCAAATAAGAATTATGAGAATTAGGGAATGTAACTGAAATAGTCAATGCTTGATCCATATATCTAACTATATCCACAAGACAATTAAGGTTCCACAAAATCCAAAATTTACCCCCCACATTAGACACATGCCCAGAAAATCCCATTTTGGCCGAGAGAGAAGTAACATTTACTTTATCAATTTTTAGCTCCCGAATAGCAACTATACAAATTTTAGATTTATTAATTATATTCTTAAGTCTTATGATTGAGGCATTATTCCCCACACCTCTGATATTCCAAAAAACGAGACTAATCATAAGGATTCGTTAAGAAGATGAGCTTGAGACATTTTAGCAGCAGACCTAGTTTTGGTAATTGATAATGAAGTCGTTTTATTCTTCTTTTTCTTTCTCTTAGCTAAGACAACAATAGAGACCTCCACTTGAACATTATCATTCACCTTCAAAGCATCAGGTTCCAGCTGGTTTGGAGTATTCCCAATCCAAACATATTTCTGTTGCAACTGCTTAGAGAACTCCCTCAGATCATCGATAGAAGAATGGTGGAAAGAATAAGAGTCTATATCATCCGTAGTATTCCACAGTGTTAATAAGCTTGCATGAGAATTTTTGGGAATAAGAGCATTTTATGATTTACCAGGAGATTGATAGCATTTTGGTATAAAAGATGGGCCAGCTGAACGAACAGTTATCTCACTCTCTTCGACTTTAGAATCTTCCATAAGCGCAGTGAATGAGTTATGTACAAGAATACCACCAGCAGTATCTGAGTTGTGATCATTATTAGGTTCCACAATAGTTGGAGGCTTGTGTGTTGAAGCAAATAAGATAACTCCAGTCGCTGACGAAGACTCTAATCTATGAGGAGTCATATCGACAGTCCCACCAATCATCGCAGCATTTTTAGGGCAGTTATTTAAATTCATCCGACACAGGCCTTTTTGTTTGTTATCAATTTTTGAAACCACCTGGTTCTTAGGAGCCTTAGTCAAAAGAATATCTTTGATAACAACTCCAGTTTGAATATTCCTTTTTTCTTGCCAAGTTATTATAACTTTGTTTAACTTTAATGGATTTTTCTGAACTACATTTTGTGCTTTACCGGTCAAAAAAATGACGGCTGGTTTAGGGTTACTCTGAAACCCAAATGCTACACCATCACACTCACTAGTCAAATGGCCAGTGTGCATGCGTGAGCTGTAGAAAGTAGGTACATTCTCATAAATAATTTTCTACCAAAAACCTTTGGATCCATTAATAATCCATATACGAGGAGGTAGAGGCTTTAAAACATCAATCTTACACAAAAACGAGCTTGACTAGGCTGAGTGATAGAAGATGCAGACTCATCCATTTTCAAAGGGATTCCAATCCTCTGGCATATAGAAAATAATGCAGGTTTAGCAAAAAGATTAATTAGAAGGTGAAGGAGAGGGACCCAAACAGGAAAGATTAGACATTCATAACCCAAAATAAAATCTGATGACCACTTCATCACTTCATAGGAGGCTTAAAGATATACAATTGTTCATGAATCCATAATCGCAAAAAATCTTCTTCACATAATAATATTATTAAAATATGTTGATCATCAAGCAAACCAATGGAGAATGAGGTCTTCAATGAAAATGCATGAAAAGCCTTACAGATTGATTCCATAAAAGGCCGGCTGAAATTGAATCTGCCAATAAGAGAATATTTATAAGGAATAGTCAGTTGCTCTATTTTTTCACTTGAGAACTCAATAGAAGGTTCTCTTTGAATAAAGTAGATAGTTTAAGTGAAATAGCAATCAAAGACGAAGTAGGGGATAATAAGGAGGGGAATATTTTGGCAAGATTTCTATCATTATCAGGAGGTTTAAGGGCGGGTGGATCAGGCACCATGCATGAAGAGAAGAGAGAACAATATATTTGGGGAAAAATAGTAGCTATTTTTTACCTCCTATTTGTGACCTAGAAAAGATAAGAACAATAAGAAAAAAATATATGAGAATGAAGAATACAATGGAAGTAATATGCCACTGTGGAAATCATATTTTGATTTGTACCTCTTAGATTAAATTAAACGATGAAAGGAGATTTTATTATTGTTCAACTTGTGGGTAGTTTGTGTGAAAGGATACTCGAATGTGTGCAAGATTAAAGAACATTATTCCTAATCTTCTTTGTCGTATTAGGGAGCTTTAAGTTAATGTAGGTATAAATAGGGGAAGAGATAGATTCTTGTTGATTTATTGGATGCAAGTCTTTTGTTTATTTTTGGTTCTCATTTTATGTATTTTTAAGTGGGAAAATATCATGAATGTAAAAACCCCAATGGAATTCATGTAATTTGCAATATTTTATAATGGATGTACTAGTGTAGTTTATGTAGTAATACAAAAGCTGTAATGTTTTGAAAGGCATTAATCTTTAGTTTATGTACTAATGCAGTTTATGAAACCTCCATATAGTATTGAAACCATTAACTTATACATTGTTAATACAAATATCACACTCAAAAAATGGTTGATTTACACATTAAACTAACGGCCACACTACCAAAAAAAATGAAGCAACAAAAAAAGGTGACCAAGATGCAAACATAAGTGATTAAAGTTTACAAAATAAAAAAAGCATGGCTAAAAGTGAAAATTCCATTAATTTTGTGAAGCTGGAGGTGGCTGCGAGGGATATGGTGTTATCATATCACCTACAACACCTATTTTTCCTGCCTTTCACCTACAAAAAATAACAATATTCAATTGTTAGCCTCCATATTCAATTGTAAACTAACATATTCCATTGCAATCATAATACAAAATTCTGTAAATAGTCACGACATGTGGGTCATGGATGTGGTTCGTGACCTATTGGTAAACACCCAAAGTCGAGGCCATGTTCAATAGAGGCATGACCAGTTCTATGACCAAGTGGGGTCATGGATGCACCTTGGGCTGGTCACGAACTTCGTCCATGATCGTGTGGGTGTAAGGACATAATTTTATAAATGTCCGAGGTTGTTTCTAGGAATTTTCTATTTTCTTCTAGATCACAGTTCATATGTCTGATACCGCTACATTCGGCACGTCAACACGATCATCCTCGATGGCCTGTATTCGAATTCAATGCATCCACTATCTTCACGTGCATCATGGAAAATGCAACGTGCTGCTCAGCTCATTCCCACTACTCCACTATGCTCTTTCGGTAAAATGTTTTATTGGAGTTTTATATATTTGCATTAATATTTGGGAAATGTTTTTGAAAATTATTTTTGAAGTCTGGATTAATTTTTTATCAAAAGCATAATTTTTTCTAAGTGTAGAAGCGAATGGCCTCGGTCGACGAGCTCGTTCAAGCCACTTTGAAAGTCGTTCGCGCGAGATAGGCATGTCGCGCGATCTCGTTCGAACGACATCTGTCCTTCGTTCGAGCGACATGGCTATCTCGTTCGAGCGAGCCACCGCCTCGATTTTTGTATAAATATATGATCTCCTACACGTTTTTCAAGTCTTTCTGCAATCTCAAAAATCTGCGAAAACTACCCAGAATAAGACTTCACCTTTTAAGGTTTTCTAAACCTTTTTGATTCACAAAACCATTCCCATATATGTATGTGAATCTTTAAACCTTCAAGAAGATCATTTACTCAACTGGAGTAATTTGTGAGGAAGTCGCTCTCTTTGTCACTACTGCCCTACTGGAAAGGGATAGTTCCAGCCGTCGACAACAGAACCGACACTCGAGGGTATTTCTGTGTCACTGTATTTTCATTGTAATCCGTACTCTTACAAAATTATTGTGAAAATAAAAGGTTTTGCCCCGTTGGGGATTTTTCCTCATATTTGTGTTCTTGCATGTTTCATCATAGTAGTTAATCACATATAAATGAATGTTTAGGACTTAAGTGGTAAAAGATGTGTTTAATTAAATAACTTCCTTATTTGAACGCAAGCGCACTCTCCTCAAATTGGTATCAGAGCCAGTTACACAAATTTACAGTGTAATTTTTCGCAAAATTTCTCTAAGATATTAATTTTCTGAAAAATTGATTTTTGAAAATAAGTGTGTTCATTATGGAGAAGTTATATAATAAAATGCCAGTTTTTGACGGGACAAACTATGAATTTTGGAAAGCCCGTATGAGATCAGCATTAAAAGCCATTGATGAACGTGTCTGGATTTTGGTTGAAAGAGGGTGGACACCTCCCTCCGTCATTGTTGATAATGTGATCAATTTAAAACCTGTCACTTCTTGGACTGAAGAAGAAATTAAATGGTCATCATTCAATTCTAAGGGTCTAAGTGCTATTTCTCGGTCTGTCACACCTGATGAGTTCAAACGCATAATGGCGTGCACCACGTCAAAAGAAGCATGGGATGTTTTACAACTCACCCATGAAGGAACTAATGCTATGAAAGAATTTAAATTTCAAAATTGGACAACTCAATTTGAAACCATCACCATGCATGAGACTGAATGTTTTGATGATTTTTATGCTAGATGTAAGGACACAAATTTCCAATTGAGTCCATATATAGTTTTGGCTCAATTTCGGACAAAAACATTTATTCATAGGATAGTATTTATTGTAATATTCTCAAGCCTATGAAGTGTATGTTGAAGACGTAGCGGCAAAGAATTTAAAGCTTCATCAAAATGCCGGTTTGCGTGCCTCGTTTCTACGTCATCAACTAAGGTTCCATGCTCCCAAGGTATGAATGTAATTATATTTATATAGGAGCTTGGAACAATTTGTATTGGGTGTTAGGTATAATAAAAACTGCATTTTATTTTCAGAAAGAATCAAATAGAACTTTAATATAAGTATATAAAAGTTTCTGGGCCAAAATCGAATTTTTCAATCTTTCTGGTCGTTCGTTAGAAATGTCGTTCGAACGAGTTTTTTCGTTCGAACCAGATTTCGTTCGAACGAGTTTTGTCGTTCGAACCAGTTTCGTTCGAACGAGTTTTGCCAACGACCCTAACTGGTCAGTCGTTCGATATGTCGTTTGATATGTCGTTCGAACGAATTCTCGTTCTAACGAGGTATCTAACGAATTTCTAACGAGCCCAGGCTGGTCACTCGTTAGAAGTCTCGTTCGAACGAGAATCACGTTCGTTCGAACGAGATTCCAGCGGGAACAATTATTTGGCAATTTTTTTGCAGTTTTTCCCCACTCCTCCCCTTGGTTTTCAACCAACCTTTTTCATACTTTATTATGTGCGGGAAACACATTTTCCAAGACAACTTTTCCAATATTTGTTTATCTCCAAAAGAGATTTTGAGAGCAAAATTAGTTTAGGAAAATGTTCAAGTTTTGAGTGTTAATTTTTAATGAAAAATTCATACACACTCTAGTTTACACCCAATAATTGTTTATCCAAGTTTCTATATTTATATCAATTGCTTGGAGTTTTTGGCACCGGTTTTCTCTACCGAATTCAAGAGACGTTTCAGGTTTGCTTCTACACCCCATCACAAAGAAGACTTTCATTGAGATTCTACCCACACGGAGAAAAGCTCCATGCTTGGGTGACGGTGACCATATAAAGTCCCATCGGTGTATTCCGAGACCACGGTGGAGCTCCGTTGGTTATCCGCTAATTGGAGGTTGATACAAGAAGGAGCATCACGGCTTGAGAGGGTTCGAGTTTAGGAAGTAAGTCTTTTGTCTTGTATTTTGTAATACCATTTTTAGTGGATTTGAGGCTAGGGCCGTCCCGAGTTTTTTTCCCGTTAGTGGGTTTTTCCTCGTACATCGCGGTGTAGTGTGACATTGTTTATTTTTATCTTGCACAAAATTTAGAACGCATGCTTTAGGTTTAATTCAAGATAAAATTCGGTTTAATTCTCACACTATATTAAATTTGGACTTTAATTTAATATTGGGTAAAATTGTGTAATTCTAGTCACTTGCATTAATTTGGTTTCGCCTAACTTTGGATAATTGTTAATTATGACTTAGGCAAATTCTAGGACTTGAATTATGTTTTAATTTGTTTTGAGAAATTAAAACTTGTTGTTATTTTTGAAAGTTAAAACCATCTCAACGCTTCCGCATTTATTTAAAAGGAAATTATATTTTAATTTGTGATTAGTAAAATCCGGGGATTCCACCCTTCAAATTGGTATCAGAGCCAAAAACGATAAATTATTTCGTTAAAATTCTTTAATTTTTGGCTAAAATGGATTTTTCCCCATTTTCAAAATTTCCTATTTTTGATGGTTCTAACTACGCGTATTGGAAAGCACGAATGAAATCGGCACTTAAATCTATCGATGAACGTGTTTGGATGTCTGTTGTTACCGGGTACTCCCCACCAACTCATCTAATTGAAAATGAACGTGTTCCCAAACCCATCGATAGATGGACCAAAAATGAGTTTAAACTTGCAAATTTTAATTCCCGTGGTTTAAATGCCTTATTTAGCGCTGTCGCACCGGATGAATTCCGACGTATTATGACGTGTGAAACCGCTAAAGAAGCTTGGGATATTTTACAATTAACTCATGAAGGAACTAGTGTCGTTAAAGCTTCAAAACTCCAAAACCTCACCACTCAATTTGAAACTATCAAAATGGATGAAAAAGAAACTTTTGATAAATTTTATGCTAGACTTTCTGATATTGTTAATTCATCCTTTAACTTGGGAGAGAAAATACCTGACGACCGTGTTGTAAAGAAAATTTTAAGGTCCCTACCCGATAGATTTATTCCAAAGGTGACCGTTTTAAATTCTTTACCCACTTCAGCCTCTACGAAATTAGAAGAGCTTGTAGGTGATTTACAAACCTATGAACTGGATATGTTTCCCTCTAAAAATGAAAAGAAAATCGAAAAGGGCGTTGCTTTAAAAGCCCGAAAAGAGGTCAAACAAGTAGTAGAAAGCGATAGTGATAGTGACTCGGAAGATATGGCTTTGTTTGCTCGTAAATTTAGAAAATTTCTTAAATTTAGCAAAGATAAATATAAAAATGATTTTAAGAATTTTGACACCTCTAAACATGATAAAAGCGAGAAGGTTTCTAAAGCCGAGAAGATCCCTAAACCTAGTAATGAAAACATTGATAGGGACGAGTCTAATAAATGTTTTGGTTGTGAAGGTTATGGCCATAGGGCTTATGAGTGCCCCACTAAACTAAGGAAAGATGGTAAGCGACCTATTTCATATAATGCAACCCTTAGTGATAGTGATAAGGAAGAAAAGCCCGATTCCCCCACTAAGAAAAATTTTGTGGCTTTTATGGCTAGTCATGTGAGTGATAATGAGAACTCATCGATTGATGAAATGATAGCACATGCCACTTCCAAGGTCATTGTTCATGATTCCCTTGTTTTTAATGATAGTGAGAGTGGAGAAGAGAGTGAAAATGAAGAAGAGGTTGATGTGAGTGAACTTCAAAATGCTTTTCATGAATTATATAAAGAATCTATTAATTTGAAAAGGACTAATTTGAAGTTAGAAGCTTGTTTAAGAAAGAGTGTCAAGGTCGTTGATGATAGTGCCTTAATAGAAGACCTTAGGACACATATGAGGACTCTTCAAGAGAAGCTTGAATATGTAGAAGGCGAAAGAGATAGCCTTAGGGGTTTAATGGAATCCTTGAAAAAGGAGCTTCTTGCTTTTGAAGAGCGTAATTTTTTACTAGAATCTAACATTTTAGAATTGGAAAATAAATTAAAAGATTCTAGTATTGTCAAATTTGATTTGGAGTGTCGTTCGGAAAAACTAGATAAAATGTTAGGAACGGTCCAAATTAAAAATGACACTTGTGGTTTAGGCTTCAATCCTTGTAATGAATTTACTCATAATGCCCAAACCAATGTTTTAGGAGAATCAACTAGGAATACTTTTAAAGATCACTCCTTAAGTAAATCTTTTCGACATGTTCTCACTTGTACACATTGTGGTCGACAAGGTCATCTTAGGAAATTTTGTTTAGATCTTAAACGAATTCCTAGAAAACCCCATAGTAAAGTAACCACGGTAGTTAACGTTCCTACACCCCAAAATAGTCATTCCTCATTAATTTGGGTTAGGAAATCCGACTTGGTTGCCTTACAAAATAGGGTTGTTGATTCTCATTTACTTTCACATCCTTCCTCCCTTGCTAAATCTAAAGGATGAATGTGTTAGTGTTTGCATACTTTAGCTTTTGTACTTCATGCTATATTCACATGCTAAATGTATGCTTGTTTTGTCATTTTCTAGTCATTGCCTAATTTCATATCTCATGCTAGAAATCATGACTTGTTTATCTTTTTGTATTATATTTTGTGTTTGATTTAACTGAAAAATATAAAAAGATTCTTGTTTATCATTTGTGTTTTATTTATTTCATTTAAGCTTAATGAAAAATACAAATGATTTTTGTTTAGTCTTTTGAGTATATATCTTTATTTTTGATTAAAATTGTTAAAAACTCAAAAAGATTTTGTTTTGTGTGTATTTTAGTTTGACACACTTTAAGTGGCATATACTTGTGTTTGAATCCCATCTTTTACGCTCCCACGTGGCTAGAACTTTTGTTTAGAGTTTCAATCCTTAAAATGTTCTTTACCATGTTTTATATGGAGTAGTTGGATTTTGTATTGTTTAAATGGATTCTATTTCTATATGCCTCTATTCACACATGCACGAGCTCTTTTGAAATCTTAATGTCACATGTTATATTTGAGCTTTTTGAGGTGTTCTCCTATCAATCTAGTCATCTACATATCTATGACCTAGGAGGACTAGTGCATGTCAAAATCCGTTGCATGTGAGATTTGTGTGAAAAAATGAAAACATGATAAATTAATATATGCACGGGGAAGGGCTCCGAAAGGATGAATTAAATCCTTTGCGATAGTAAGCCACCGTTGATTGGATCTAAAAGAAATACGTGATCCAAAGGCCTAAAAACAGAATATTTGGCATTAAACAGAAAGCTCTTGCCAAGGCCTATGTTTGTTTGATATATTCATTCAAAAACAAAAGAATATATATGCTCATTGAGGGAGAATTGGATGGTATATCAACGGTTTGCACAATGTCCGTTTATCCTAGTTGTCTTTAATGTCATGACTCTATTTGGTTTGTAGAATCATCATCATGCTAGGCTTGTATGCATTGTGTATGTTTGTTCATTGAGTTCAATATTTATATTGTCACATGAGGTTATATTTAAATGTGATAAAGTTTGCAATCAAATGAGAACTCCGTGAACGTTTCTTAAGTGTTTGGGTCTAAATTTAATTGTTGCTAGTTCACACCCCTACACTTCCGTTTCCATATGACACATTTTTGCCATACGAGTGTGCAAACTTATTGTATTTTGTGTCATGTGTGTGTTTATATCTATCTATATATGCACGTACTTATTGGTATATTTATAGTATATATATATATATGATATTTGTTTTTCTTTGCCTTGCTTTTATTGCCCATATGCTTTCATGTCTTATCACTTTAAGCTTTCACATGTTGTGTATTAGTTCTTTATCCTTTGCCTATTCCCGAACAAAAAGGGGGAGAATGATGATAGGGGAAGAAATTGTATCTAATCCTATTATTATCGTATCTTCGTTTGGGGGAGATTTATCTTAGGGGGAGACGTCTTTCTAAGTAGGTCATGTGTTTAAAGGGAGAATTAATTTAGGGGGAGTAATTAATTAATTGCATTTAATATTTTGATATTCCCTATGCATTTGATGAGTTTGCTTAAGTGTGCAGGAATCTTTCTAAAGCGGAATGTTTCTATGGCAAAGCGTTTGATCCTTGGGTTGAGTCAAGATTGGGCGGGTTATGTTTTGAGTCTAGTAGAGCTTGACGGCCCTTTAGGATTTTTGTTTGGTTTTTGTCCCGGAATAGCCAAAGGGGGAGATTTGTAAGGACACAAATTTACAATTGAGTCCATATATAGTTTTGGCTCAATTCCGGACAAAAACATTTATTCATAGGATAGTATTTATTGTAATATTCTCAAGCCTATGAAGTGTATGTTGAAGACGTAGCGGCAAAGAAGTTAAAGCTTCATCAAAATGCCGGTTTGCGTGCCTCGTTTCTACGTCATTAACTAAGGTTCCATGCTCCCAAGGTATGAATGTAATTATATTTATATAGGAGCTTGGAACAATTTGTATTGGGTGTTAGGTATAATAAAAACTGCATTTTATTTTCAGAAAGAATCAAATAGAACTTTAATATAAGTATATAAAAGTTTCTGGGCCAAAATCGAATTTTTCAATCTTTCTGGTCGTTCGTTAGAAATGTCGTTCGAACGAGTTTTTTCGTTCGAACCAGATTTCGTTCGAACGAGTTTTGTCGTTCGAACCAGTTTCGTTCGAACGAGTTTTGTCGTTCGAACCAGTTTCGTTCGAACAAGTTTTGCCAACGACCCTAACTGGTCAGTCGTTCGATATGTCGTTCGAACGAATTCTCGTTCTAACGAGGTATCTAACGAACTTCTAACGAGCCCAGGGTGGTCACTCGTTAGAAGTCTCGTTCGAACAAGAATCACGTTCGTTCGAACGAGATTCCAGCGGGAACAGTTATTTGGTAGTTTTTTTGCAGTTTTTCCCCACTCCTCCACTTGGTTTTCAACTAACCTTTTTCATACTTTATTATGTGCGGGAAACACATTTTCCAAGACAACTTTTCCAATATTTGTTTATCTCCAAAAGAGAGTTTGAGAGCAAAATTAGTTTAGGAAAATGTTCAAGTTTTGAGTGTTAATTTTTAATGAAAAATTCATACACACTCTAGTTTACACCCAATAATTGTTTATCCAAGTTTCTATATTTATATCAATTGCTTGGAGTTTTTGGCACCGGTTTTCTCTACCGAATTCAAGAGACGTTTCGGGTTTGCTTCTACACCCCATCACAAAGAAGACTTTCGTTGAGATTCTACCCACACGGAGAAAGGCTCCATGCTTGGGTGACGGTGACCATATAAAGTCCCATCGGTGTATTCCGAGACCACGGTGGAGCTCCGTTGGTTATCCGCTAATTGGAGGTTGATACAAGAAGGAGCATCACGGCTTGAGAGGGTTCGAGTTTAGGAAGTAAGTCTTTTGTCTTGTATTTTGTAATACCGTTTTTAGTGGATTTGAGGCTAGGGCCGTCCCGAGGTTTTTTTCCCGTTAGTGGGTTTTTCCTCGTACATCGCGGTGTAGTGTGACATTGTTTATTTTTATCTTGCACAAAATTTAGAACGCATGCTTTAGGTTTAATTCAAGATAAAATTCGGTTTAATTCTCACACTATATTAAATTTGGACTTTAATTTAATATTGGGTAAAATTGTGTAATTCTAGTCACTTGCATTAATTTGGTTTCGCCTAACTTTGGATAATTGTTAATTATGACTTAGGCAAATTCTAGGACTTGAATTATGTTTTAATTTGTTTTGAGAAATTAAAACTTGTTGTTATTTTTGAAAGTTAAAACCATCTCAACGCTTCTGCATTTATTTAGAAGGAAATTATATTTTAATTTGTGATTAGTAAAATCCGGGGATTCCACCCTTCACTAGACTTTCTGACATTGTTAATACTAGCTTTAATCTTGGTGAACATATTCCTAATGCAAGAGTTGTTAAAAAGATTCTTCGTTCTCTGCCTAAGCGTTTTATCCCTAAAGTCACTGTGCTAAATTCTATGGGTAATTTAAATACACTAAAATTGGAAGAACTTGTAGGAGACTTGCAAACATATGAAATTGACATGTTTCCTAAAACTGCTAGGTCTAAAGATAAGGGAATTGCACTTAATGCCTAAGAGAGAAAGAATGAGGGGTCGGCTAGAAAGAGGGTAGAGTCATCTAGAAAAAGAGAGACTGACACGTCAGATTCTGATTGTGATTTTGACTTAGATGATTTGGCTCTTTTTGCAAAAAATTTCAAGTGGATTCTCAAATTTAAGAAAAATGGCAATTTTAAAGATAAAAAGAAATTTGAGAAAAATAAGTTTGAAAAGAAAAATGAAAAATATTTTAAAGATCCTCCTAAGAAAGAAAGTGAGAGGTGCTTTGAGTGCGACGGTAGGGGTCGTAGAGCCTTTGAGTGTGCCACACGTCTGAACAGAGATAAAGGGAAAGTTGTTCTTAACGCTACCCTTAGCGACGACAGTGAGGTCGAGTCGGTGGATTTTGGAGTCGAGTCACCGCATGAGTGTAACTTCACCGCATTCATGGCTAGTCATGTGAGCACTTACAGTTCTCCTCACGACCATGAGGATGATGCATCACAGGGACACCTTGACAATGAGATCGATGTGAGTGAGGGGGAGGATGACACAAGTGAGAGAGAGAGTGATATTCAACGCGCCTACGCTGAGTTGTATTCTGAGTCTTTTAAAACAAAAAAAGCGTAACAAAGCGTTAGTTCTTAAGATCAACGCTTTAGAGGAAGAATTAAGAAAAGCGAGAGAGAGAGAGAGTCCTCCACCTGCACCGCCCTGAGAGAGAGAGAATCTTCCTGTTTTGCGAAAGAAAGTTTGTTTAAAGAGAGAGAGAGAGTAATTTTGAGAAAGATAGAGGGGACTTGACTAAACAAGTGGCTAGTCTTACGAGTGAGCTCCATTCCTCCATGGAGACTCAAAAGAAACTTGAAGCCCTTGTTGCCCAGATGACTCATGATCTTGAGAAAGCACGAAAAGTCAAGGTTCAAATCGAGGACAGATCTGGGAAAATGGGAAAGATGCTCCTCGACCCCTCTTTAGGTTTTGGTGATAGGCAGGGAATTGGTTATGATGGTGCCTCCACGTCCCAAATTACACCTGGACCAGTTCCTGAGTTTACTACGACTCCTTATGGCCATTGTCAAAAACTTCGAATGAGAGTTTGACCAAGAAAAGCAAACCAAGGTCCGCCTTTGACTGTGTTCTTTTGTACTTATTGCAAAAGAAAAGGCCACCTCAGGGAGTTTTTCTATAGTATGGGTCGGACACGACGTACTACTACTCCACATCAGCATACTGATGATTTTACTAGTCTGAGAGAGCAAGTTGAGTTTTTAGCTGCCAAATCTCAGAGTTTGATGGAGGAATTTTGATGGATGTCTTTGCCGTCAGGGAATGCTTCTCACATTCCAGCTAAAACCAACAACAACAAAGGCAAACAAAAGGTCACCACTTCTTGGGTACCTAAGAAAGATAAAAAGGCCTTTGTTGTTCATGTCGCTCTCAAAGCACATAATACCTCACAGTGGTATTTTGACAGTGGGTGCTCCAGACATATGACAAGTGATGCCTCATTTTTTACATCTCTTGAGGATTATCAGGATGGCAGAGTCACCTTTGGAGATAGGAGCAAGTATAGCATTATAGGACGTGGTCTTGTCGAGTTACCTAGATTTTCTAAGCTAGAAAATGTTTTGTACGTCAAAGGTTTGAAAGTGAACCTTCACAGCATTAGCCAGCTATGCGACGCTGACTTTGTCGTAAAGTTTGACCGGGACGATTGTAAGGTCTATAATCAAGCCGGTAAACTTTTAGTGCAAGGGGTGAGGACAAAGGATAATTGCTATGGGACTAAGCCCACATCCTCACTAGTCTGCAACAGAGCCACGATCACTCTTATGGATCTGTGGCACCAACGTCTAGGTCACGTAAATTTTAGAAATTTCACTCGCTTAGCTAAAAAGGACCTAGTACGTGGCTTACCATCTCTTAGAAGGACAACATCGACGGTTTGTGGACCCTGTCAGTTGGGAAAACAAATTCGTAGTCCCCATAGGAAGTTGCATTCCATTACCACCTATCGTGTTCTTGAGATTATACACATGGATCTTATGGGTCCCACTCGTACTGAGAGTCTGGGTGGTAAGAGGTATATCCTCGTGATGGTGGATGATTTCTCTAGATACTCCATTGTAGGTTTTTTGAGAGAGAAATCCGATGCTGTAGAGTTCTTAACGACCAAGTTCCGTGTCCTACAAAATCAACACGGAGTCACTATTAACAGGATATGTAGTGACAATGACACTGAATTTAAGGAAGCAAAGGTAGACTCTTATTGTGATAGTCTTGGGATCAAACATGAGTTTTCTGCTGTGAAGACTCCTCAGCAAAATGGGATTGTTGAGAGAAAGAATAGAATGATCCAGGAGATGGCTAGATCTATGCTTCTAGGTCGTAAAGTTTCTAGGAGATTTTGGGCAGAGGCAGTGTCTACTTCATGCCACACGGTGAATAGGGTTTACCTACGTCCACGCACACTTAAGACGCCTTATGAATTGTGGACTGGTAAGAAACCCAGCCTGGCATATTTCCGTGTTTTTGGGAGTAAATGCTACATTCTACGGGATAGAGAGCAATTAGGAAAGTTTGACTCCCGAAGTGACGAGGGAATACTGCTGGGATATTCGTCGAATAGTAGAGCGTACCGGGTTTTTAACCTGAAGAGCTCTAAGGTTATGGAGTCAATAAAAATCACCGTGCAAGATGACGAACCGTCGGCATTTGTTGACTCTAAACTTCAGTGTGAGGTTGAGGATGTTTCTAGCAGTGATCTACTTGTACCCCACCCACACTCTGTGGACCCCACTCCTGTGTTAGGGGACACACCCGCTTGTGTTCGCAAGAGTCATGACCCGTCTGCCATTGTTGGCGATCCCACTCTAGGGGTCAAGACTCGTGCTCAGCTAGAGAACGTTGTTAGCCATCTTTGCTACATGTCCAAAGTCGAGCCCAAGAATCATAAAGAAGCACTCAAGGATGAACACTGAATATCTGCTATGCAGGATGAGTTGCTTCAGTTTAAAAAGAATAATGTCTGGGAACTTGTACCCCGACCTAGTGAGACTAATGTGATTGGTACCCGGTGGATTTTTAAGAATAAAATGGATGAAAATGGTACCATAATCCGAAACAAGGCTAGGTTGGTCGCTCAAGGCTACACACAGATAGAAGGTGTAGACTTTTGCGAGACATTTGCTTCTGTTGCGAGGATTGAGTTCGTCCGTCTACTTCTCGCCATCGCATGTCATCTGAGCTTCAAGTTATATCAGATGGATGTCAAGAGTGCCTTTCTGAATGGCATTCTACAGGAGGAGGTTTACGTGGAACAACCAAAAGGGATTGAAGACCCTCATCACTCGGAGCACGTCTACTATCTGAGGAAAGCCTTGTATGGTTTGAAGCAAGCACCCCGTGCTTGGTACGAGAGGCTTACTTCCTATCTCTTATCCCGTGGCTTCAAGAGAGGGGGAGTTGATATGACGTTGTTCGTTAGGAGAGATGACGGTGCAATTTCGGTTGCCCAGGTCTATGTGGACGACATAGTCTTTGGATCCGCGTGCTCTCAACATGCTCATTACTTTGAAGAGGAGATGAAAAGTGAGTTTGAGATGAGCATGGTTGGTGAGCTTACTTTCTTCCTTGGTCTCCAGGTTCGTCAGCTAGAGGATGGGATGTTCATCTCCCAATCCAAGTATGCTAGAGACCTAGTGAAGAAATTTGGTTTATACTCCGCTAAGCATGGACGTACACCTATGAGTACCACTACCAAACTTAGTAAGGACACTTCAGGCAAGGACGTAGAGCAAACATTATATCGGAGTATGATATGCAGTCTTCTCTACCTGACTGCCAGTCGTCCCGACATAGCCTTTAGTGTTGGAGTCTGTGCGCGATATCAGGCATCCCCGAAAGAGTCACATTTACTTGCTCTAAAACGTATTATTAAATACGTAAGTGGGACTCTCTCATACGGTATTTGGTATTCCTTTGATACTGATGACCATTTGTCCGCCTATTCAGATGCCGATTGGGCCGGGGCTGTAGATGGTTGTAGGAGCACTTCTGGTGGGTGTTTTTATTTTGGATGTGCTCTTGTCTCCTGGCTAAGCAGGAAGCAAAATTCGATCTCTTTGTGCACGTAACTCTTGTGGATGAAGCAAATGCTGGAGGATTATGGTATTTCACATGACACCATGACCATTTCCTATGATAACACGAGCGTGATACACATATCCCGCAATCCAATCCAGCATTTGGGCTCAAAGCACATCGGGATACGTGAGCAGTTTATACGACAGTTAGTTAAGGAGAGAGTCGTATCCCTAAGTTTTGTTCCCACTGACCGTCAGTTAGCCGATAGATTTACGAAACCTTTAGATGCCCTTAGATTTGAGAGTCTTAGGAAATCTTTGGGGATTTGCATAGTTGACTGAGGGGTTGGTCTATGTCTAGAATAGGATGCTTTTTCATGTTCGTATCATATGCTTCCTATTGCTAGTTTGTTTTATATGTATTATTACTGTGTTGTACAGCTATTTATTTATTCTTTAAAAAAAAATTGATAAATTTTTTCAGAAAAACACAAAAAGATTTTTGTATTTTATTTTGCACCTTTTATGGATGAACATTTAAGATAGCCAAGTCACAATTTCATTCCATCTTTTCATGTGACTGTTTGATAGAGATTTGAGACGCTACATCATTTCATCCATGTGCTTTACATTGTATGGAGTCTTTGAGATGTAATTAGTGATATTTTCTTACATGTTTGACTCCTATGTCCTTTATTGAACACATGCATGGCTTTATTTTATTATTGTACTTGTCTATCACATGTTGGCTTGAGTGTTTCCATCTCAATTCTGTCTATACAACTAACAATATGCGATAAAACTTGACAAGATTGGAATGCATGTAAAAACCATTTTTGTGAGACTGAATGTTTGTTTAAGAATGGGGAGGGGCTGTGAAAGGTAATTATCTTTTCTTTGCGCAAAAGCCACCATTCAAAAGGACCTAAAAATGGAGGAATTTTATTATCCGGGGTCCAAAGAGGTTAAAAGAGCCCGAAAAATTTAAAGGCAATAAAAAGTAATACATGCCAAATATGGGCCATTAGGTTTCACCATCAATTCTACAAATTTTGAGAATTTAGAAAGCCTCTATTCAAAATTAATATCTGAGGGAGTTTGGTTGGAGAATATAAACGGGTTTGCACTTCCTTGAAAGTCCTGAAAAAGCATAAAATAGTTTTAGGCGTTATTGGTGTGGAAATCACTTTGAGCTTTGATTTGTTGATTTGATTAAGTCAATGTCTCATATTACCATTTTTTTTACACTAAAGGAAGACTTTGAGTTCATTCGTTAGGAGTATCCGATATTCATCGTGCACATATGTCATGTTTATATGCATTGATTTTCGTATCGAATTTGATCACACCCCTTCATTTTCACTATCATTGACTTTGTTGTTTTTGTGATCTTTCATGGTGCGATTCTTTGTTGTATACTATGTGTGAAAAATTTTGAAAAATGCAAAAATAGAAGGTTATTCCCGTGTGTCATTCTCCATGCGAATTCATTTATACTTCTCATATCTGTCTATTTGGGGACATCATAAAAAGGGGGAGAAGAATTATGGGGAAGAATTGTTTTGGTGTTTGGTTGATTTATGAATGATTTGCTTAAGCTTAATTGATAATAAATTTTTGCATATCATTATATTTCAAACTGTTGCTTGCCACGGGTATTTGCTTTATCTCATGTGTGTAGGTATAACATTGTTCATTATTGGATTGCACACCCTGGTTTCTGAGGAGCTGAAGATTTGAAAGACATGTCATATAGTATTCTCAGATTAAGGGTTTAATGGGGATATTATCTTGTATACCATTTGATTGCATAATTCAGATTTTTTATGTATGTACCAGCATAGACATAGGGGGAGATTTGTAAGGACATAATTTTATAAATTTTCGAGGTAGATTCTAGGAATTTTCTATTTTCTCCTAGATCACAGTTCATATGTCTGATACCGCGACATTCGGCACGTCAACACGATCATCCTCGATGGTCCATATCTGAATTCAATGCATCCACTATCTTCACGTGCATCATGGTATATGCAACGTGCTGCTCAGCTCATTCCCACTACTCCACTACGCTCTTTCAGTAAAATGTTTTATTGGAGTTTTATATATTTGCATAAATATTTGGGAAATGTTTTTGAAAATTATTTTTGAAGTCTGGATTAATTTTTTTATCAAAAGCATAATTTTTTCTAAGTGTAGAAGCGAATGGCCTCGATCGACCATCTCGTTCGAGGGACTTTGAAAGTCGTTCGCGCGAGATAGGCATGTCGCGCGAGATAGGCATGTCGCGCGATCTCGTTCGAACGACATCTGTCCTTCGTTCGAGCGACATGGCTATCTCGTTCGAGCGAGCCACCGCCTCGATTTTTGTATAAATATCTGATCTCCTTCTACACATTTTTCAAGTCTTTCTGCAATCTAAAAAATCTACAAAAACTGCCCAGAATAAGACTTCACCTTTTAAGGTTTTCTAAACCTTTTTGATTCACAAAACCATTCCCATATATGTATGTGAATCTTTAAACCTTCAAGAACATCATTTACTCAACTGGAGTAATTTGTGAGGAAGCCGCTCTCTTCGTCACTGTTGCCCTACTGGAAAAGGATAGTTCCAGCCGCCGACAACAAAACCGATACCCGAGGGTATTTTTGTGTCACTGTATTTTCATTGTAATCCGTGTAAGCCGTACTCTTACAAAATTATTGTGAAAATAAAAGGTTTTGCCCCGTTGGGGATTTTTCCTCATATTTGTGTTCTTGCATGTTTCATCATCGTAGTTAATCACATATAGATGCATGTTTAGGACTTAAGTGGTAAAAACTGTGTTTAATTAAATAACTTCCTTATTTGAACGCAAGCGCACTCTCCTCAGTGGGTCATGAACGTTAGCCATGACCACAACGTGAGTAACATAGGGCCAATTTCATGCCAAATTTCCCTACAAGTTGGGTCACGGACTAAGACCGTGACCTTGTTTATGACCGATACCAAAAATCTGTCAAATAGGGTCACAACTTTGGGTCACGACCAATTCAAAATGGTAGAGCATTTTGGTCATGAACTAAGGCTGTGACCATAACTATTTTAATGCCCTAGTCATGACTGATGACATGGAAAAAAATGATTACGCTAATGGGGCATGTCCTAGAGCCCTGACCACTGTCTTTATATTAAAATTCAGAGGACATTTTCTCATTTCACCCGGAAATTTCCTCTTTCAATTTCTCGAACCCTAATTATTCTCTCTTTCATTTTCATCGCAATATCTCTCTCAATCTCAGTTTTTCAGCTCAATCTCTCTCTCAATCCATAAAAGGTAACTTTCAAACCCTAGCATTTTATATTTGTGTATTTATATGTGTGTATTTATGTATTTCTATATGTGTGTATTTATATATGTGTGTGTATGTGTATGTGTATGTATGTGTGTATTTGTATATTTGTGTATATGTATGCCTATGTGTATTGTGTGTATATGTATGTTTATTTTTGTATATTTAAATTGATTTTTTATATTTAGTTTCTCTTAAATTTAAAAGGTATAAAATGTGGGATACAAACTCTAGTCATGGTGTAAAATGTAGGGTGCAAACTTAAAATTTCTAAAGCTTTGAAATAATGTTTGAAAATATAAAATACGGGTCAAAACATAGGGTTAAATACAAAAATTTCCCAAAAGAAAAGGAAGATTTGTCCTGAAAACTTTGAGTTTGGCTCAATTTTTGTTGTAGAATTTTAGACTAATGTGTTCTGATTTTTTTGTTGTTATTAGTAATTGATGTGTTTTAACATTATTATTGAATATATGAGGAATTTTAAGATATAAAATAAGAAATCCCCCCGGTGTTCATTACGAACTCAACCCCTACTCATTAGGATTGTTAGGATTGCAGGTTCTGTCCCTAATCTTCACATGTATTTATTTTAACTCACACACATGTATATGTTTATGTTTATTTATTTTAACCCTAGTTAAAACTAAAACCCTAATCTTCATGTATATGTTCATGTTTTTTTTTATTTTAGAGTAAATTGCCTTTTTAATCCTTGAACTATCGTTAAAGTGTTTAAATGGTCCCTTGTCTTATGTTTGACTCAAGATAGTATCTCAACTATGTTACTTATTCCAAAAAAGGTATTCCGTCCATTAGTTCATTATAACTTGATAGCAAAAACATCATGTTCTTCTCACATGTCATTTTTGTAAGGGTAAAACAATATATACCCCTTCATTTCATACGGTTGATATTCTTGATCATTTTACATTCAAAAACCCTAACTTTACTGCTAAACCCAACATTTAAATCAATCTTGGATAAAATAGAGTTGAAGTTGAATTGTCTTGTCTTGTTATTGAAGATTTGGTATTCGACCCTAATACATTATATGGTATGTGAAATTTCCATTTATTTATCTTGGAGTTAAGTTAAATGCATTTAATTTCTATTTCTGCTTGACATTGAGGTTGATCGATACCTTATAAAACAAAAATGCTAATTTTTTTTGCTGAAGTGAAAAGAGTTATGCCTGATTCCACCATTAAAATTCATGACAATGAGGCTAGCATTGAAGATGACAACCCCATATTTCAAAGAATGTATTGTGTTTTTGGACCACTTAATAGGATTTCTTGAAGCTTGCTGACCTATTATTGGACTAGATGGCTTCTTTCTAAAGGGTCACTACCCTGTTCAACTTCTATCAATTGTTGGTATAGATGTGAACAATGGCATATGGCTATATCCTTATGCTATGGTATAGAAAGAGTGTATAAGTTCTTGAATGTGGTTTTCGGAGTTATTATATGATGATGTTGGGATGGAAAATGAAGAAAAATTTACTTTCATGTGTGATCACCAGAAGGAAATCTATTTACTTTCATGCAAATATATTCAAACTCATTCATATTCATTATGTATGCAAGGTTTGGTAACAGCTCTTTAACTTGTTGTCCCCCAGTGTGAGTAGGAGATTTTGTGTTAGGCACCACCACAACAATTTCAAGAGTGAGTTTAGGGGAAAACAATTGAATGATTTGTTTTGGAAATGTGGCAAAGAAAGTACACCACAATACTTCAACAGATGCTTAGGAGAAATGAAACAGGTTTCAGAAAAAGGATACATATGGATGGATACAATGATATGACCAAATAATTGGAGTAAGTCACACTTCTCTACTCAGATAAAATGAGATATTCTCATAAACAACCACTATGAAGTCTTAACCAAATTTAATAGCTGATGCAATGGATAAGCCTACTATCTCAATGATGGAAGCAATTATGGAATTGATAATGAGAAGAATTCAAGTGAATAGAGATAAGATGGTCAAACACCGTGGTGTAATTTATCCAAGAATTGAGGAAAAGATTAGTCGCTTAGTTAAAGAGACTGCGGGGTTTATTTGTGAATAAAATAAAGGATTTCAGTTCCAAGTTAAATGTCTTTTTATTCAATTTGTTGTTGATTTGATGGAAAGGAGTTTCTCTTATAGGGTCTGGCAGTTGAGTGGGTTGCCTTGTGTTCATGGTTTAGGGGTAATTTTATATGAAGGGGAGAAATTAGAAATCTATGTGGATGAGTGATACACCAAATAAAAGCATCTCCAAGCATATGCAAACATTCTCATGCCCTTAAATGGAAAATGCATATGGCTTACCTCTATAAAGAAATCACTAACACCACCTGATATTAAGGCACAACTAGGTAAACCGAAGAAAAAGAGGAAAAAATAAGCATGTGAAGCTCATACAATTGTAACTAAGCTTTGTAAACATGGCATTAAGCTATAATGCAACATGTGTGGTTACTTTAGCCACAATGTAAGGAGTTGTCCAAAAAAGAGTGAAACCAAAAAGGATCAGCGCAAGGCTATCCCAAAAAATAAATCGAAAGTAATTCTCACATCCAAAATCCAAAGTTGACTGTTATCATTACTTTTTGAGATTATACCATCATTGAACTATTATAAATGCATTTGGGGAAGGAGAAATAAAATCAGAGCCAACAGTCCCACATTACAAGTTTGAAGTGAAGATTTGGATATTTTTAGCTGAAGCTATATTGTACAATATTTAACTATTTTTTATATGTAACTGTTGTGGCTATAATTAGTTTTTGTATGCAAGTGTTTGGATGTTTTTGTGCTGAGGTAGTAATGCTTCTTGTAACTATTTTTGTATGCGATTGTTTTTTATTTTTTGTAATGTTCAATAGTTAGAACTGTTATTAATGTTTCATAGTTTGAACTCCTTTTAATATAATAAATATGGGTGTTTGTATTGTATTGCTTATGATTTCACAGTTGCTATATTTTCATTCATTGATTGCAAAATATTACAATAACACACATTGATTCAAACAAATTTTGGATTTCATTCATTGCTTCAAACAAATTACAATGACACATACATTTCATTGCTCACTTCACTTCAGACTTAAATTTCCCACCCTCATTCCTAGGTAACAAACCTAAATTATAAACACACACAACACTAAGACAATCCATAATAGTTTCTCTCTCTTCCGAACTCTTTCAACATTGAGAAACCACTTGAGTATGTCTTCCCAAATGAAAAATCCACATCCTCCTTGTTCAATACGGTTTGGAAAATTTAAAAAGGTTCTACCGGAATTGTGTTGCATCCAAGAGGTACGTATTTCGTCCAAATGGACGCAAGATCAATAAACTACCATTTTCTTCTTCAATTCGTTGTGTCTTTAAGAGAATGGAATGAGTGGTGAAATTTTCATGAGAAATGAAGAGTAAGTGGTGGGAAATGAAGTGAGTGGCACCAAAATGAAGAGTAATGGTGGGAAATGTTATTGATGGGCAAATAATGGTGTCAAATGAGGGTATAAATGGAATTTGACATTTTACTGTCAAATTATAACGACCCAATGGATGAAATCTTTTTTTTAAAGAAGTGACATAGTTGAGGAATCATCTTGAGTCAAACATAATATAAGGGATAATTAAAAACTTTAGCGATAGTTCAGGGACTAAAAAGGTAATTTACTCTATATTTTAGCCCTAGTTAAAATTGAAACCATAATCTTCATGTATATATTTGTGTATTTATTTTAACCCTAATCAAAATTGAAATCCTAATCTTAATGTATATGTTTAATGAGAAATATCCATACTTTAATGAGATATTATGAATATGGGTATGTTTTTTATCACGTAGATGATAGAAGGAATAAGGGATAATTATTGGTTGTGTCTTAACAGTTATGGTGGGTCGATGTTTGGATTTCACATCGGTGAGATCCAACATGCACGGGATTAAGAGAAGGGTAGTGATGAATCAAAACCTTAATCAAATTAATATACCCTTATACCTCATATGTTTGAATTCATAGTTATTAATTAATTAAAGCCCTTTTTATAGGACTCATATTCACGCCCTTGTATGTTTTTCTCCGAAAAAATGAGGCACAGTGATAATCACTGGTAACAAGAGTACGAGAGGTTAGAACTAGACTGGACATATACCTTTTTTATTAGTGCGCACCACATATAGGGTACTCATATTTATGAGTATGGGAATAAGAAGGTAGAATAATTTAACTACCTTGTAAATCGTGGAATTGATCTCCAACAAGAGTACCTGCTCAATCATATTTTATTTTCCTTACCAGAAAGATGGGAGGATGATATAGAGGATATATTCCACACATTAAATCTTGATATAGCCCTAACCTTGCTTACGTTGTTAGAGAAGGAAGAGAAAAAATTCACCCGTTATGGATACTACTGTGTACAAAGAGCATTGACATAGATTATGTTGTCTCGCTCCATATGCACGTAAAATTGAATTTTGATATTAAGTTAAAAAATATAGGATTTCTAGTTCATGTCATAGATATCTATTCATCAATCATAGATACACTCTCTCTTAGTTGGCCACGCGCAAAAATCCATAAGTTTTTAAAAACTAATACCAAATGGATGGAGATCAGGCACTTCGAACATATATATATATATATAGTCATAAACTTGATTAGTTAGTTATAATTTCATATTTTTATAACTATTTAGTCGCTTATGGTTCTTCATTTTTGTTGATAATGTTAGGAGGCAACGACCAAAATGTAAAAAGTGATGAGATGACACCCCCACGAGGATCCTCATCTCATGCACAATAACCATAAGTCTCATCACCAATCACTGAGCAATTCACAACTCTGCATCTCATTCATTCCCCTACTCCAAGTATGACTCCAAATATTAGTAGACAATAGAACCCTGTTGTTCCAATGCATCCATCCATCGCTTTCGGAACCTCTCGCTCAAATAAAAAGAATCCCATTGGGTTCTCCCTTCTCTGGAATAACCCCACGGGTGATAAAAATGATCTGCTAAACTTAAAAGCCCAGTGTTTGTCACTAGTAAAAATGAACGTGGGAGTCAGGGGAGCAGACAATTAGAACCTTGTTGATAAACCCATTAAGGATGACATCTACGATCAACTCTACAAGAGATTTACATTTCTCGACAAGTCAAAGCATAATGTTCTTTCTCATCTTGCTGAATAATTGAGGACATACCGCATAAACCTTTGATAGAGACATTTCCTGAAGGATGCATTGAGCTCCAATATTTTGACACTAAAAGAGAGGGTGCCTTGTAATGTTGAAATGTCGGTGGAGTAGTGGAATGATTTTTTGGAGAATGAGTTGAAGGATAAGAAGATTTTCCAGAGGGAGAAGAATAAACAAAATAGGGAAAAAACTGATGTCCATAGGCTGGGCTTAAGATCTTTTGAAGATTTGAAGAATGAATGGTCGAGTAGGACAAAAAATGGTCTAGATGCCAGTAAACTACCACATCAGGCCAACTTATACATTCATGCTCGATGGGGAAAAGATAATAAATTCCTGTCACACTTGGATAAGACTATGGAATCAATAGAGGACGTTAGCATTCAGTCAAGTTAGAGCCCTTTTGATGACTTGGATAATGACACCCTGACCTAAACCTTTGGGAAGGACAAAAAGGGGAGGATGAGAGGTGTTGGATCACATATGCCAAAAAAAAAATTAGAACACACTAAACCTCTCTTGGAAGAACTTTCTTCATTCAAGAGTCATATATCGTCCGAAGAGGAATAATAGTACATGACCAATGGGTATGTCCAGGAGATTAAAAATAGCACGGGACTCTTGGCGAATCAAATTGGGAAACTTGTGAGTCTTTTTACTAAAGGTTATCAGCCTCCAATGCCTCCTCAAGGTTTCCATTACCCTACTCCTCAAGGTTTCCCCTTTCCTCCATCCGGAAGTTTCCCGTCCCAAACGTCGCCTCTTTCAACATTCCCCTCCCGAATGACGCCTACTTTAACATTACCATTCACAATGCCTTTTCCTGTCATAGGTCTTGGATCATCGTCATTGAGAATACATATAAAAAAGAATGTAACTCCTATTAACATAAGTAGAATTTAAGATAAATTCATGATGCAACCCCTATCTTTTTTGGCATTCCACACTAATTAATGCATTCTCAAGTTGATTTTTATAACTCTCACAATCCTGTGCACAATCTCCAATCAATCTCCCCCCAAACCCCAATTTATATACGTAGTGACATCCCTCAAAACTTCCATAATACCATATTTCCCTCACCCCTATAAATGAAAATAGGAACAATTAGACTTAAAAGTGTTCCGTGAAGAGGAGGATGCCACCAACATGACACCCCCAAACGGCACTAAGAGTGGCATGAACACCTCGTGCATATCCAGTGTAACATGTAGCAATCAGCCGCACAGTCATGAGACTCCTTATTTGAGAATAGGAGTCGAATGTAAAAATCGAAACGTTTAGGCTTGAAAATGTGCCGCGAGGGGGGGGGGGGGGGGGGGGGGCACCCCAAATCCCCCAAAGGGTACCATAGGTGGAACGAAAACCTCGATCACATCCAACGTAACACTTAGCAACCGACCTCGTAGTCACGATACTTTAAGTTTGGGAATGGGACACGAATTTGAAAGCAGGCACACTCGGACATGAAAATGTGTTAAAAGGAGGGTGGATGACACCAACCCCCACAAACGGCACAGTGGGTGGTACGAACACCTCGTGTGCGTCCAATATTTTGACACGCGAGTACCTTGGGATTTTTGGGTAGTTATACTTTTACCCTTATTTATAGGTTGCTTGCTAGGTATGGGACATGTAGGTAGGTCCAGTTGTTGTTAACACTTTCTAAGTACGGGACTAGTGAGTATAGGTTCGTACGATTGGGTATTTAGGACAAGGTAGTATGCCATCACATGTTTTTCATTAGCCAAAGTGCGAGACTAGGTGGTGATTTGTGTTAGGTACTTCCAAAGTGATAGAATAGGAAACACTTGTGGTTTTGGAGATCTCTAGGTATGGGACTAGGGATGATTTTGGATGGTTTACCTGAATAAAGGGTGGGGCTATTAGAGAACAACGAGAACTTGATAATTAATTAATAATTAATGCCTAAGACAAAGAGAGGGCATAAAAAAATATTTGCGTCACCAATATGTGACGAACTAATGAAAATTGGGTTGGCTAGCTATAATGACGTGGGTGTGTGATGGTATTACCAATACGTGTAGGGCTAACAATAATTGGGCTGTATGGATTTAACGACAGGTCATGCGTGAAACATCACCATTATGTGCAGGGCTATTGAAATTGGGTCATCTGAAAATAATGTTGGAAATGGGAGTGGTGTGTGATAACCTTAGGCAAGCCCGAATATGTGCCGAATCCGTAAAAGGTCGACCGACTATAGTGGTGTCACTTCAACAATAATACGATTAAATGCATTGAATTAAATTAATATCTTTGTTATAATAAAATGTGGTAATCTTATTTATCAAACCAGAATAGTGGGGTGGCTTAGTTGTGTGGGTAGTTAGTGTTGGGTTACTTTACTTGCATGTAATTATATCGTTTAATTTAAAATACTCTATTATGATATTTATCATGTATGATGATTATGTATGGGTTCACGGACCCTAATTGGGAGGAGTACCTAGTGTTCATACTGTAGGCTCTGACCCATTGTATTGACTAACCATTCAGGTTTAGTTGCTGATGTAGTTTCTTAGGATGGATTGGAGATCTTTGGAGTGCAATTGTAGATTTGTTTTTGATTTAGCAGCTTAGATTATTTCTATTCTGTCCTTTTAATAAAGACATTTATTATGGATTTTGTGGGCCATACGATTCCACAGTTGTTTACGAATTTAATCAGAAATGTTTTAGTTGGATTATTTATCTGTAATTTTAATCTATCGTTTAGAATTTGATTTTATTCTGGAGTTAGCATGGTGATGGATTTTAATTGCGTGGATATTTATACTCATTGGATTTATTCAAATTATATATTGTGGAAAAAGTTTTTTAAAAAGTCTCATATTTTTGTCACATGCTGAGAATGGTATCTTATTTAGTGGAGCCCAACGTAGGTTAGCGACGGCGGCTGGCCAGCCCGACGTCAAACCTGCGCAGAGTGTCACCGATGCTGTCAGAACATGGTCTTAAGTTTCGTAAGTTGTGAGTCCATTTTGGCTTCCACATTACCTATCTTTGATTCCTTTTGATGATTTGTACTCTGTGGTTTTTTCGAGTCTGATTGTTGTTTGTTCCTATTTTTTAAGATGGAAAACACTAGGAGATCTCGAGGTAGGAGAGTGGGTTTAGTTTCTGGTCTCGTAGTTCAGAAGAGGCAGTGCTAGTTTGTTTTGGGTGCCGAAGAGTTAACCATTATCGTTCGTTAGGCCACAACATCTAGTATTGATATAGGGAGACAGAGATAGGGAAACCTAGAGGCCCAGCAGTAGGTTACAACCGCTTCAGTTTAGGACAAGGTGAGTACCGATTTCCACAAGGGCAATCCTCCCATTTTTTCTAGGAGATCTAACCCAATGGTTTCTCACCAATGGAGGTATGATATGGAGAGGTATTTGAGGATTACGAATGTGCAGAAGAAAATGTTGGTCACATTTAAGTTGACCAGGGATGTGTTGCATTGGTGGTAGAGTGTCACCACGTCTGAGGATAGGGATCGTCTAAATTATGGAGACCTTCTGGTGAAATTTAATGACAAATATTTCTTCTTCTTTTATTAGGAGTGAAAGGAAGAATGATTTTCTAGATTTGGAACATGGTTCGCATTCGGTTGCTGAGTAGAACAAGATTTCACAAATATGTCGATCTTTGTATCGGAGGAGGTGAATACTTAGGCAAAGAAGATTGAGAGTTTTATTAAGGGACTAACATGATCGATTATAAGAAAATGATTTTGGAAAATCTGGCATACACTACTATCATTCAGGTGGTGGACATTGCATTGTTGTCATGGCAGGAGAAGGTGCATTATGAGAAGAAGTTGAGTAAGCGATATGAGTCGAGTGGTCAAGATGGGGCCAAGGCAGGTAGGGAGAAGAAGGGTCGTAATGACCAACCGTGGAAGAGGCAGTGAGCAGGTCAGGAGCAAAAATCCTTTAGCAAGGCAATGGCATCCCACATGGGCCACAGGAAAAGGGGCATGGATAAAAGGGTGAGCGAGCACCAAGAAGGAATTTATGACATTTTAGAGGCGCATGTTTTTGTGTGGAGAGGTAGTGATAGAGAGAACTTTTAGATATTCGTCGTTGTTTGAAGCTCCTCTAATAAAAATATTTCATACCTACAAAAATATATCAATACTAGAGTGTAGCAATAAGTAAGGGAATTAATCCATATCTAAGGGTGAAACGAGAGGAAGACTAATGTAATTCATTTTAATTTAATTTCCCTTTCAATTTTTTACTTTTTATGCTTTTTTCAATATTAAAACAATTTTTGAGACTAAGGTGAAATAAGACTACTAAATCAAAGATGTAAATAACTAACTAAAAAGTAAGTGAAGATACTAAGTAAATATAACTAAATAAAAATATAAAATATGAGATGAGTGATAAAATAAAAGTGAGAGCTAACAAGGGATGGGATTACAACAATTATTCTAGTTGAGCCATTTAATTAATTCGTTAAAATTAAACGTCCCAAGTTAGTATCAAAATTATAAATCAACTCTCGTTGCAAATGTAATTTTAATAATAAAATTTTAGAAAATAAATTTTAACACTCCTATAACTCTTAAAAGTAGATCCAAACATCATTTAGCAAATCACTTGCTAGGATCGATCGATTAAACTAGTGTAAATATAGAAAATAATTTTAGAGTTGAAATTCGAGGAATAATACCACACTTGAGAAACCCCTATCTCTAGGTCGATTCTAAAATGTGTATTATAGCTCGAATTTTGATTTTCTCTCGAAAATCATTTACCCTCTCTCGAGGCATAAATAGAAAGTAAGAGTGAAAAGTTAATTATCAAAGGGAATTTAATGTAAATAAACTAATTAAAATATATTAACATCAAATAATGGGATCAACCCACCCCTTGAAAGGGGATTTAGCCTAACATTATATTAAACATGATGAACAAATAATCAAAGGCATATAAAATAAAAGAGTAGATAAAGAGAAAAAATCTTCAACAAGTCTCCTTGAAATTGGCAATTTGAACACTACATTCTTCAATACAAAATCTCACCAAATCTAAAAAAAAAGAAGTAAAACTATTTACAAAATGTTTTTCTCCATAATTTATATTCTACTATATACTATCTCTCTTCTTTTCCATGTCTCTCCTCCTTTCTCAAATGAGTCTTCTCATGACTTTATAGTACCACAAGGAGTTAAGGGTAAATTGGTTATGCATTAAATGGACATGAGGGGTGTAAGGATAAGTTGGGGTTAAAATGGGGAAATGCACAAATGTGCATGGATTGTGTGAGGTCGCGAGTGGGTGGATAAGGATGGCCGGAGATGGAGGTCAAGTTGGTAGCAGGGTAGGGGGGATTCGGGTAGGTCGGGGCAGGGTTGCGGGTTATGGATCGGAGGTCTGTAGTTGGTGTGTCGTGGGTCTCGGGTTTTCGGATCTATTGGCGGGTTGACAGAACCCGAGATGGGTTCGGGATTTTGGTTTGGGGTATCCGGGTTTATTAGGGGTGAACACGGGAAGGTGGGTTTTGGTGTTGTGGATAAAGGTTGTCCGGGTTCTCGGGTTGGAGGTCGGAGGTGGGCTCTAGTTAAGGGTTGGTTTTTTAATTTATGGGTAAAGTAATGGTGATGAAGTTGGTTAATAGAGGTGAGTGGTAAGAGGTTGGTTTGATTATGGAGGTAAAAGAGATAATATGGGAGGTAGAAGATGGTGGAGGGAATGGTTAGGTGTAGGTGAGGAGTATGGGGTTAGTGTGTGTGTGTGGGGGGGGGGGGGGGGGATTTGTTTTAGGTGTAGGTTAGGTGTATGGATAGTTAGTGTAAGAGTGTGTGTTAGTTAGGAACCAAAAAAAAAAATTAAAACTAAAAACATAAAATTAATAAAACTAAAAAATAAAATCTAACTAAAAATAAAACAAACTTAAAAAATATTAAAACTTTAAAAAATAAAATCCTAAGCTATAAATAAAATAAAGACTCAAATAAAATTGAATCAAACGAACTAACAAAACAAATATTAATAAAGTACTAAAAACTAAAAAAAAAAACTCGACACGCAAACTAAAAACACACAGACCCTAATATATACAACTGAGAACAAATAAACACGACCCAAATAAAAATTAAAAATAAAACTAATAATAAAATAAAATAAAATAAAACAAATAAGATAAGATTAAACTAACTAAAAACTAAAAATAAATAAAAAAAAGAAAAATATAGAAACTAATACTCGACACGCAAATAAAATCATAAAAATATATACATGACTAAAAAAAAATCCTAAAAATAAAACGACACAAATAAAAATTTAAGTAAAAATAAAAGAAAAGAAAAGGTACAAACCAAACACACACGGGATCGGGTGATGGTTTTTGGACAGCATAGAGAGGGTCTGGGCTAAACTTAAGGTACGAGGACATGTTTAGCTCCTTTTAACTACCCATCTGCCTTGATTTAGAGCATTTGAATCCGCAAGATGTATTTAACCTACACAATAAACAATTACGCGCATACGACCCATTTTGTCGAGAATTAACAATTAAATTCGGGGTTTAAAATATACACTTTTGGGTGCTTATCACACCACCCCCAAATAGAACATTGCTAGTCCTCGAGCAAAATATAAAGAGGAAAAAAAAGATAAGAAACCAAAAGTCTACCACTTTCGCGGGCACTTGCGATTGCACTTAGCATGTGCAACAAGACTTTAAACCTATAGGTTACCCTGCAGCACGAGTTTTGTCTCGTGAGGGTTTGCAGGGAATTTACCCACAAAATTGTTTATTTACAAATATTAGTCAATCTCTTATTAGACGTAGAATAATTACACAATCCATCACAAGAGAAATATTTTGGGAAATACAAGCTAGAATGCATAAAAAGTTAGCTAAGTAAATACTCAAGGCACATCCTTCCTAGAACTCAACACGTGTGTGTGTGAATCAGTCGAAACGGGTCGAGTATCATAAGAATAATTCCTAGAATGCCTTTTCAAAATCAACGCTTCAACTTCAAAATCTCACGGATATCTCTGTCTCAAACGAACTCACGAGATTTGGGCAAGTGTATCGCTCTTGTGTGTGAGGTGGTGAGTAAATGTAAGCAAGTTCAAACATCTCACACACATATAAGAAAGAACGAACATTCTAGAAAGAAAAATGATATCATAAAAGAATGCTAATCACTATAGTGATAACGTAGAGTTATTCACCATGTTGACTTTCATGCCCGAACACCTAGGGGAAAATATGGATGTTTATGGGTGAGGGGAAATGAGATGGGAATGATGGTATGAGGTAGGTTGGATAGGATGGATGTGTGAATGATGGATGGATATGCGATGTGTGAAAGGATTGTTCAATACTTGAAGGCAACAAATGTTTTTATTTCAGAGAAACTAACTACTAACTACAAACTCTCTTTTTCTTTTCTTTATTTTCTCTCTCTCTTTTTTTTCTCTTTTTTATTTCTTTCTATTTTTATATATTTATATTTTTGTTTTGTCTTTATTATCTTTTATACTCTCAACTCTGAAGACATTTTACATTTGGGAAAATTACTCTTTTCTTAAAAATGAAGGATGATATATGCATGGAGTAATATGTGGTGTTGTGGGGAAATATGTGGGAGTATGGAAGAGTAAGGGAATGTAATGGGTGAAAACCTAGTGATCGGGATAAATTTCAAGGCACATGTTTCTTACAACTCGAAAGTGATATCATTTTCAGTGATCAAACCAAAAATTTAGTGAAGAATAATGAGATCATACAAAGATTTAAGTGCGGACCCAAAATAAGTTTAATCAACTAGTGACTTGGAGATTGCGTAAAACTCTTTGAAAGATGAAAGGCACAAATCTCAAAAGCTAAAGTCTCTACTAGTGATCCTTAAGGTTTTCTTGGGAATTGTAATACTCTTCAACTCTAAACCGTAGTGACGTGATACGTGCGCAAATTTTGTAGAGTCTATAAATTCATGGTGCAACATGCCTTGTTATGTATTACATAAGCTATAGAAAAAAAATCCTCTAGATTAATTCCTAGACTTAAAAGATGGATGATAGAAAATTCATGTCAATGAATGAGATGAAAGAAACTGTAATACCCCGTATTTTTATAGCTTTTAAATTATGGGATTTATTAAATTTAATTGAGATAAATTAATTTAATTTTAATCTGGAATGTTGCTTTAAATATTTACTAGCGTGACGAGAGTTAGTAATTATTGGAAATTTGTTATTTGTTGAATATTACTAGATGATTATAGTAATATATGAGATTTATTGTTATAATATTGTCACGTGTGAATAAAATGACAATTATGGAAATTTAAGTCGGGACGCGCCTGTGTCGTGTCGGGACTAAATGTTGATTAATAAGTGAATATTTTATAAGTTGTTCGTATGATTGTTTTGAGTGCGCCAACGTGTCCGGAAGGGTCGAGATAGTCAGAAAAGTGTACCCGGGGGTTTAGTTTGGGTCTCGAGGCGTTTTTAGGCCCAATTAGTACCCCGGGAGGGCGTTTTGGACATTTCGTCATTATGGGTAATTAAACCTACGAAAATTAAAAGGGTTACATAAGATATCTAGGTTTTCTTATAGGGTTAGAACAACCAAAGACAAATGACGGCCATTGGAGAGGAAGAGGAGAAGCTCTCCAAGGAGTTCTAGGCCAAGAACACCTCCGATTGCACCGCCGTCACCACCAACGCGTAGATCGCGAGACGGGGAACGAAACCACACCAATTTCGGCACCAAACCAGATTTCTAAAAATTCCAGGCAAGTGTTTATCTTGCTTATTTCGTTGATGCATCTTTCATATTGGTTTAGGAATGATTAGGATGAATTGTATGGAAGAAAAACCCAATTTGAGATAGGAAATTGCATGTAGTGATGACTTAAATGATATTTTAGAAACCCTTTGTCATGTAAAGGATTAAGAGTTTGATTAAGAAAAGAGTTCTAATTAGATACAAACACTAAATTTTTTATTCCGGATGATCGGACCATTAGAATCGCTTGAAATTTTAGTATGCTGTAGCGAACGGCGAGACAGGACTGCTGACAAAAATTCAGCTTGATCGAACGGTCGAATTGCTAATAATATTATTTTTACTAGAGAGTTTTATGTTTTGAGGACTCTTAGAGAGTTTTATATTTTGAGGACTCTTAGAGAGTTTTATATTTTGAGGACTCTTCTAAATAAAAAAAAAAAAATTCAATTAAAACTCCATTTTAATTTCGATTTCGAAACCATTTGAAATTCTCATCTTTGAAAATAAAATTCAAAATCCTTTAATGTAAGGCGAAATCTATATTTTTGGGATATCTTACATGAGGGACAATGTAAGTATATGTTAAAGAGAGAGAGACACGTAAGAGAGTTACTTTGGGACAAATGTGTATACCTACTGAATTTTATACTTGGGAGGATAGAATCCGTGAGCGTGATGTAGTAAGTGGAAAAGTTCCTCAAATTAAAATAAGATGTGAATGGTTATACGTGATAACTAAATAATGAGAAATAAATACAAATGTCGTAATTATGGAAATTGAGAATTTACCCATTATTGAAATGGTAATGTTAGTATAGTTATATGATTGTGTATGCATATACTATCTATGTGTGAAAATCATGCCCACGCTACTTGCTATCCCTGAGGTTTCCGCGCTGGGACAGTCTTATCTCGATGGGACCTTTATGGGGGATATTGACTTGTACCCTAGAAGATAGATATCCTTGGTACAGGCTATCAGAATGATAGTTCAGACGGTCCTAAGAGATGCGGGTATGTGCTTTCCTCTTAGAGACTTGGAATCTATGCTTCGCCTCATTTTGTTTGTGCATAGGTATCCTTGGTACAGGCTATCGCAGTGATAGTTCAGACGGTCCTGAGAGACTTGGAATCTATACTTTGTCTCAATATTGTTTGATCATGTGTTGATACAGTTCGAGAGTGATTCCGAATCTGTATTCCCTTAGTACGAGTGATACGGGGATTGGATAGTAGAGTATGCCCGCACCATAGTTGTTATTTGGGGTGCTGTTGTGATATATATATATTTTATGAGTAGTTAATATATATATGAAATTCTGAAATCTGGAACTGCTTACTGTGATGAGACATGTAGGACATGGTTGATGACTTAAATTGTAAATACTTGTTTTGAGAAAGTATAATATGACACTCGAAAACTTTATTGATTTATAAAGTTAAATATGAGAACTTTGGTTGCAAATTGAAATATCCTTTTCGAACAATTGAATCGTTAAATTTTGAATCTTACGAGTAAGCTAAGATAAGTTAAATCATTGGGAAGATTAGTGCGATAAATGATAAGACAAACCGTTGGGAAGGTTAGTGCGACAGGTGTGCACATTAGAAGAGATGTGAGAATTCCTCAAGAGAATGACGCACTAATATGTTGTTGCATTGGCCTGTATCAATTTAAATACTTGCTAAACAAATTTTAAATCATATACACTATCGGGCTCTGACCCGTTTTTCTCTCTCTCTCTCTCTCTCTCTTGTATATATATGTATGTATTACAGGTGCCCAGCCACAGGGGCGTCTTGCTTAGGATCTCTTGGAAGGAACGCGCTGCAGCTTAGGTGGAAGTTGCAGGACTCTTGATTAGACGACTTCGTTCATTTGGATCCACTCTTAGTATTTTCATCTAGTTGGGCATGTGTAGCTCTTTCCATTATTCCGTTGTTATTGGACATTTGTATTTCAGTTATTTCCAGTATTGTTACTATGGGATTCATTCAGTTTGGATGTGTGACTTTAGATTTCGTATGTTGACATTCGATTGACGAATGTATTAAATTAATTAGATTATGTTGCCGAATTTAATGTGGTGTGATTCTTACTTATTGAATGTTGTTAATAAAATAAATGATTTTTCTTTAAATAAAATTTGGAAAGTATGTATGAACATGGTTTTGACACTTAGCTTAATTAATTAGGGTGTTAAATTGGAAAAATTTATTTTTCGACAGTGATGCTAAGAATGGACCAACTGTTCACCTTGATTTAATTTAATAAAGGAGTGATCACCCGGTATTTAGTTAGGCGGGGTGTCACAGGTGGTATCAGAGCATCAGGTTCTAGTGTCCTTAGGATCTGTATGGCTTATTATGCTTTTAGCGTTGCTTTGTTTGTTATAGAGCCCTATGTTTAGGATTGTTGATTCCCTTGACGAGATTTCGTTCTCCTGCTATAATGTGTTTACACTAGTGAATTATAATTTCGTTCGGATGTGTGCGTGTGCCGAGCGATGACGGATGTCAGAAGAGGACCGTTAAGCGTACATCAGGAGGCAGGGCTCAGTTGATATTATGAAATATATCCGAGGATGATGACCGTAGTCGAGGTCACCTCCATTATGGCACGAGAAGCCACGACTAGAAAGGCGATTAAGGTGAAGCAATGATTTTTCAAATGCTGTTATAGTCAAATGAGGTGTGAGGGTAAACTTACCCAACGTATTACAAAAATGTGTAGAGACTGTCAATGGGAAATTTTAGAAATGCGGAAATTGTATGTGTCTTTACCAAAGGAGGTAATGTACCCAAAGGCTTAGATATAGGATGAAGTGTGGCAAACTGAAAGTGAAAATTTAGAGAAAATTTTCTTGGCTTTTGGGACGAAATTATAATGGTTGGAGTCAACCACCAATTTTAGAAGTGGAATGCTATGCCTATAGGAGAACCTTAGGTACAGTGTTGACCGTATGTTCCTTCCTCAACTGTTCAGGGTGAGAAGCAAATGTGGTTCTGAACTCATCGCGGGAGGGCATGACAGAAGTCCGATTGTGGATATGAACCCCAATCATTAGCAAATTTTGTATCGAAAGATGTAGATACGAGTGGAGGAAATGACTCCAAATGGGAGGCCAACTCGTAATAATAATTGATAATACTCGAGGAGGAAATTCTGATGGACGGTTGATTCAGAGGTTGATAATGTTGTATTTTTTCAATAAAGATGATAATGCTCCTTGTGTGGGAAGCTTAAAGAAATCGAAGAATTTAGTCGAGAATAAGACTGAATACAATGGTGGTGATATAGCACCAAAAAGAGATGTGGATATACATCAGGGGACCCATTTAAATGATTCGGATAATGGAATTCTTACCAAGTGATGGTAAATTCAGTAAGTGCTATTATAGATAGTAACATGATCTTTATGGCCTAAAAAGTTAAAGGAACAATCGGAAGGGTTAACAAGAATCGAGTTTACTAAAGTCCGAGAGGAGGACGAATCCTAACCTGGTTAGTAGGACAGGTGGTAAGTGGATTATGTACTGAGGTATTTTGTGCGGAGTGAGATCGCTCACGATAATATGTTCCAAAGTGAGTATAAGGACAAGAATACGGTGCCTAGTAAAAGGCAACGATTAAAATAATTTTGTTATGGTTTGGGCAGACGTGTTACGTTCGAAAACCATTTGCGCAGTCAAGACGATTGACAAGGTAAAAGTGTAAGTTGTATCCTCAGAGGATGAGGCATGTTTATGTGACACGAGAGAGTCACTATATTTTTTTCATTGCTAGATTAGCATGTGAGACGAGCTTAATGCATATAATTATAAATGTTACCATTATGTGAATATTTTTCCTTACTGTAGCGGGATTTTTCTTTAATGCTATCCACGGAGGATGAATGAGTATATCAACAGTGTTTTATAATTTATTGAGGTTACTCGTTGTAGTGATGCGATACACGAGTATGATATTATCTTGTTTAAAACATTACAGAAATGGTTAGTACGATAGTGGGAATTTATTGCAAGGCTATCGGAGGGGTTGCATTAGTGCAACATGTTTTATGTTTGTTTTGGCGAGGCTTTACCTGTGAGAAGGTTGGACTCGCACTTATATTATCTATCCTAGAGACTTGGGAGGAGATAGTGGGCTCGAGATATTCGATGCCAAAGTATGTATAAACTTTGCCAATATGATTCCGTATGTATCAGGATTTACCGTTGAGTGAAAAGATTTGACGCAGTATTATGTTTGGCACTCCGGACTTAGTGATAGGAAGAGTGCAGTGTTATATTTATCATTAAGAGACGTGGGAGTTAAGATTTATACCCCTAATGTTAGAAAAAGGAATTTCGAGAATTCCGATTGTATGTATTCGAGGTTTATGGAATGCTATTACCACCAACCTATGCTGAACGATAGTGAAATTTGGTGAAACGTTCTTTGTTAAGCATAATTACGGGAGAAATTGTAACTTTTCTGTCAAGGGACGGAATAAAGGGGTATATACTATGGACGGAGGACCTAACGGATTTCGATAACCGACAATGCTAGGTAGTAGTGTATCGGGGGGGTTCCTTGTTTGGATTTCGCTTTGCGAGACATCCCACGCATGAAACTTAGCGTAAGGTTGGAAATAGGGAGACGTTTGGTCACTATTCCATGAGTTCGCTACCCTGGTCAAAATGGGATCAAGTAATTATATATGTAATTTGGAAGTTGAATTTTGTTTTAAGGTCATTGGAGCTGGATTTTTGTGGTAGGAAAGCATTAAAAGTTATCCCCACGAGTTGAGGGGTGGAACGATGATAAGGAGAATTTAAGAATTTTGATTTCTAGGGTGATTGAGAGTAGCCAAATGTCATAACCGCGTACAGAACACAAGGTGAATAAAGAGTTGGAATGATTTTTAGCATGGATTATCTGGAAAGAACTTTATATTATACAAAAGGGATGACCTGTAATTATTTTGATGAATAGAGCGTTAGTGATCTATTTTGGTTGTTGTACCTATTTAGGAAAATTGTTGTACTTATCTGAGGAAGGTTGAGAATTATTATGCCTCTTTTATTGTCATGGAATTTGAATGCCCTATCCCTTCTATTCCGTTGAATTTAGTTAGTCCTACAGATGAGTAGCACGCCGTTCGCTCTCCCAGGGCGGTCGGAGTGTTGCAAAAATGTGGGCATCTTGGTTAACTACAGTTAAAATAGTCCGAGTCGAAGGGACGTGGTAATAGACGTGTGAAATATATATTTTTGGGACTAGTATAACGAATTGGAAGTGATAGAGTGGATTAAACGTCACATGAGGGGTGATAATCCATACATAAGTGTGCAATTAGAATAGCACGCCCTAACTTGATTGGAAGGCTGTGGGAAGCCATTCAAGAATTGGTATTCCTTGAATATAGTAGAATTTAATTGTTATGAAACACACCCGGAGCGGAGTTGTTATTAGTCAAGTGTGAGAGCGACTCACACATATAAAGAGTAATGATGTTAGTATAGTATAAGAGATCTAGAAGTGCGCTTCGTGGAGAGAAGAGCACGGGTGGAACTTTCGGCATACTACAAGGAAGGAAGGGGAGTATTACGTGTCACTTAATGTGAGACATTTCAAGGGAAGAATCGATGTTTAGCGAGACGTAGTGAGTAGTCTCTACATGCACTGCCCATAGGTAAGGTTTGGTTGAAAGAGGAGAATCAACCAAATAATTTTGTGTTTATCGAAAATTCCTGAAATTGGAAGAGGTTGGTAAAGTCGGTAAAGTTCTTGGATGGGTTGCCATCCTCAAAACAAGATCAAGGGTTTATCCCGAACATGTGAATTAAGTCGCCGAGAAGGAAGTGATTGATATTCCTTTGGGCTGGCTTACAATATTAACTAGTATTCCCCAGACTTCCTTTGAAAGGAAGGATCGCGCCAGTGCATGGTCCGGTGCAGTATAAATTTCTGAATTAGGATGAGATTGGTGAATCCCACCTTTGATATGGGATTTCAGGAACCAGCGGAGATAAGATTTCGTTTCAAGTAGGATGTATCACCCTTAGCCAGGGAATAAGCGCATGGTGATTAAAGATTAGTGGAGTCACGTGAAGGAGATTTTGGAATCTTGGTACGATGATTTCAAGAATGCTCTGTAGAAGCACTCGTACCTGTTTGTCGCGTATGAGGTACTTATTATGGTTTTGTTATGGAAGAACCTCGATTATTCTCCTTCCGTATGTTTAGAGGAGAGTAGATAATCAGAATTTTTGGATCGGTCGAGAAAATATCCGATAACTATTGTAGAATTCCACGACTGTTTTAAACGAGCAAGAGTGATCAAATGTTCGTAATATTTTCTCAGAATGGGAGTTTTGTATATGAATAAATCCGAGTATTTGTCATGTAGTGAGGTGCGGCCTCCTAATAATAGTGAGATAATGAAATGTATAACGTACAGGCGTGACCTATCAGAATGTTGTCGGTTGGGAGCACAATGTGAAGTGTCTCCAAAGAGAATACAAAACAATGTTACTGTGAAGAAAGGGCTATAGTGATTGAGCGCCGTAATGTGTAGTTAGTTTGTGTACGGAAAAGAATATCCAGAATTGTGCTACCTGATAGGCCTTATTTTCCGAATTTCGGGACGAAATTCATTTATTAGGGGGGAAGTATGTAATACCCCGTATTTTTATAGCTTTTAAATTATGGGATTTATTAAATTTAATTGAGATAAATTAATTTAATTTTAATTCGGAATGTTGATTTAAATATTTACTAGCGTGACGAGAGTTAGTAATTATTGGAAATTTGTTATCTGTTGAATATTACTGGATGAGTATAGTAATATATGAGATTTATTGTTATAATATTATCACGTGTGAATAAAATGACAATTATGGAAATTTAAGTCGGGACGCGTCTCTGTCGTGTCGGGACTAAATGTTGATTAATAAGTGAATATTTTATAAGTTGTTCGTATGATTGTTTTGAGTGCGCCAACGTGTCCGGAAGGGTCGAGATAGTTAGAAAAGTGTACCCGGGGGTTTAGTTTGGGTCTCGGGGCGTTTTTAGGCCCAATTAGTACCCCGGGAGGGCGTTTTGGACATTTCGCAATTATGGGTAATTAAACCTACGAAAATTAAAAGGGTTACATAAGATATCTAGGTTGTCTTCTAGGGTTATAACAACCAAAGAAAAATGACGGCCATTGGAGAGGAAGAGGAGAAGCTCTCCAAGGAGTTCTAGGCCAAGAACACCTCCGATTGCACCGCCGTCACCACCAACGCGTAGATCGCGAGACGGGGAACGAAATCACACCAATTTCGGCACCAAACCAGATTTCTAAAAATTCCAGGCAAGTGTTTATCTTGCTTATTTCGGTGATGCATCTTTCATATTGGTTTAGGAATGATTAGGATGAATTGTATGGAAGAAAAACCCAATTTGAGATAGGAAATTGCATGTAGTGATGACTTAAATGATATTTTAGAAACCCTTTGTCATGTAAAGGATTAAGAGTTTGATTAAGAAAAGAGTTCTAATTAGATAAAAACACTAAAATTTTTATTCCGGATGATCGGACCATTGGAATCGCTTGAAATTTTAGTATGTTGTAGCGAACGGCGAGACATGACTGCTGACAAAAATTCAGCTTGATCGAACGGTCGGATTTCTAAAAATATTATTTTTACTAGAGAGTTTTATGTTTTGAGGACTCTTAGAGAGTTTTATATTTTGAGGACTCTTAGAGAGTTTTATATTTTGAGGATTATTCTAAATAAATAAAAAAAAATTCAATTAAAACTCCATTTTAATTCCGATTTCGAAACCATTTGAAATTCTCATCTTTGAAAATAAAATTCAAAATCCTTTAATGTAAGGCGAAATCTATATTTTTGGGATATCTTACATGAGGGACAATGTAAGTATATGTTAAAGAGAGAGAGACACGTAAGAGAGTTACTTTGGGACAAATGTGTATACCTACTGAATTTTATACTTGGGAGGATAGAATCCGTGAGCGTGATGTAGTAAGTGGAAAAGTTCCTCAAATTAAAATAAGATGTGAATGGTTATACGTGATAACTAAATAATGAGAAATAAATACAAATGTCGTAATTATGGGAATTGAGAATTTACTCATTATTGAAATGGTAATGTTAGTATAGTTATATGATTGTGTATGCATATACTATCTATGTGTGAAAATCATGCCCACGCTACTTGCTATCCCTGAGGTTTCCGCGCTGGGACAGTCTTATCTCGATGGGACCTTTATGGGGGATATTGACTTGTACCCTAGAAGATAGATATCCTTGGTACAGGCTATCAGAATGATAGTTCAGACGGTCCTAAGAGATGCGGGTATTTGCTTTCCTCTTAGAGACTTGGAATCTATGCTTCGCCTCATTTTGTTTATGCATAGGTATCCTTGGTACAGGCTATCGCAGTGATAGTTCAGGCGGTCCTGAGAGACTTGGAATCTATACTTTGTCTCAATATTGTTTGAGCATGTGTTGATACAGTTTGAGAGTGATTCCGAATCTGTATTCCCTTAGTACAAGTGATACGGGGATTGGATAGTAGAGTATGCCCGCACCATAGTTGTTATTTGGGGTGCTGTTATGATATATATATTTTATGAGTAATAAATATATATATAAAATTCTGAAATCTGGAACTGCTTACTGTGATGAAACATGTAGGACATGGTTGATGACTCAAATTGTAAATACTTGTTTTGAGAAAGTATAATATGACACTGGAAAACTTTATTGATTTATAAAGTTAAAAATGAGAACTTTGGTTGCTAATTGAAATATCCTTTTCGAACAATTGAATCGTTAAATTTTAAATCTTACGAGTAAGCTAAGATAAGTTAAATCATTGGGAAGATTAGTGCGATAAATGAAAAGACAAACCGTTGGGAAGGTTAGTGCGATAGGTGTGCACATTAGAAGAGATGTGAGAATTCCTCAAGAGAGTGACGCACTAATATGTTGTTGCATTGGCCTGTATCAATTTAAATACTTGCTAAACAAATTTTAAATCATATACACTATCGGGCTCTGACCCGTTTTTCTCTCTCTCTCTCTCTCTTGTATATATATGTATGTATTACAGGTGCCCAACCACAGGGGCGTCTTGCTTAGGATCTCTTGGAAGGAACGCGCTGCAGCTTAGGTGGAAGTTGCAGGACTCTTGATTAGACGACTTCGTTCATTTGGATCCACTCTTAGTACTTTCATCTAGTTGGGCATGTGTAGCTCTTTCCATTATTCCGTTGTTATTGGACATTTGTATTTCAGTTATTTCCAGTATTGTTACTATGGGATTCATTCAGTTTGGATGTGTGACTTTAGATTTCGTATGTTGACATTCGATTGACGAATGTATTAAATTAATTGGATTATGTTGCAGAATTTAATGTGGTGTGATTCTTACTTATTGAATGTTGTTAATAAAATAAATGATTTTTCTTTAAATAAAATTTGGAAAGTATGTATGAACATGGTTTTGACACTTAGCTTAATTAATTAGGGTGTTAAATTGGAAAAATTTATTTTTCGACAGTGATGCTAAGAATGGACCAACTGTTCACCTTGATTTAATTTAATAAAGGAGTGATCGCCCGGTATTTAATTAGGCGGGGTGTCACAGAAACAACAAAAAATTATTAAAATGAGGTTCAAAAATCAAAATTTTTCAAAAGAGGTACAATTTTGAAAAATTCCCCACCCCCAAATAAAAAGGAACATCATCCTCGATATTAAATAAAATGATTTCAAAATTTAGATCAGAAGGGAGAAAAATAGATTACTAGAATCAACCGCTAATGAAGTGGACAGATGTAGCCAAAATGAAACCTGAAGAAATGATGAGATAAAAATGCGTACAAGTCTATAAAATGGATATCATAAGGTGATGTGAAACACCACCCCAAATCGGATAAGACGCACACTAGAAACTGTGGTTGCCTCCCGATAGCGCTAATTTTAACATCTTCATCCAGACTGATCGGAACTCACCCTAAAGATAAGAACTATGAAAGCGCGGGGCAGTAGAAAAAGTGGGTGATGCTAATCACCCCCAAACAAGGCTGAAGCGTCAATCTTGTTGGATAAATACTAAAATGGTCAATGCATTTGTATGGAAAAGTGCATCACGCGATGCAAAGCATCGGTGGACCATGGGCGGGTGGGGATTAGGGTAAGGGTAAAAAAAATGCAAGGGTGACTAAGCAGCGATCATGGGCCTTATTGAGCCAAAAAGTGAGGGAAACAAGGGCCTTGTAAGAATGGTGCTATAGTTGGCAAGGGAGGCATTATGGTTTGACAATTGGGATGGGATGGGGATTATAGAAATTACACGACCGATCTATAAATTGATGATGATAATGGTCGCACCGTGACACGCCAGGGAGTTGTCGATGGGAAAAATCAACACCACAAGAGAGTGGCGGGCATGGGTTTACAAGCTTGGTGTCACAGAAGTGGTTACTAGGACCACATATACTCTCATGGAAGGTGGAGTTGGTTTCAGGTGAAGATCTAAAAATGTATATGGAAACATGAAATGTGTAAAATAAAGATCCAAACTAGGTAGTGGGGTGGAAGGGACAATGGGTGTATCGGGTGGGATAATTGGTGGATCGGGTGGGACAAATGGTGGAGGAAGATGATCCAACGTAAGAGTAGGTGACACACACTCCTCATGAGGCGTGGAGTGATCCTCAAAGGCACTTGCAGGAGGAAGTGTGGTATCTAAAGATGGAGTGGTCAGCTTTTCCACAGGAACACCACCAATAAATGTTGTGGGTGGTTCAAATGAGGCACCAAGATCGGAGAGACAAAAATCACTAGAATAGTGGGATCACGGGGAGCCATGCACGGTGGGACAAGATTTATATCCGGAGAGGTAGGAACCATCTTGGATTCAATCTCAAGAAAATGGTGAGCACTCGTAGTCGGAGCTAACCTACGATGAAGTGGTTCCTCTGGAACACACATGGTGGGCTTAATAAGTATAGACTCAGGCATTGTTTTGGATTCAACGAGAGAGGGAAGGTGAACCTCAAGTGTGGGATCACTTGGATATGACGAGAGAAAATTAGTCTCACTAATGAAAGGTAAGTCAACACAATTGTCAACTTGAGGTTCGGACCATGGAATGGTCTCAACATCAGGTGGATAGGGTTGGTCACACTCAAAATCAGTGGCACAAGACGACGCATCATCACTCCATATGGTGGCAACAACGGGTTGACTTGGGGGGAACTCCGACTCTCTCTCACACTCAATTTCATTTAATCTTTGTTCTAGCCATTGGAGAGCTTCAATTTGAATTTGAGTGGATTGCTCTTGATAGAGGATGAACTTTTGCAAGAGGCTTTCGGTAACGGAGGTGGATGATAGTGGTGGAGTGATGGGTGGCGGCGGTGGTTGAGGTGGACACAACTCGCAGTGGATAGGACTATATGGAGAATACTCAAAGGAAGTGTGGGGAATGGGGTCAACTGGGTCATACACGGGAGAAGAATCTCTGTGAGAAACAAAAGGCTAATAATCATTGGGTGTGTAGTGAGGGAACTGATCGGGAAGGGGTACACTTGGTTTCCATGATGACTGTTGGAACATGTGAGGATCCACAACATCGGGTTGGGATTCGTATTGCGTGAAAGGGTGATCAGGCCTCCATGAATAACTAGGGTACTCACACAACTTGGGATTAGATACATCGGGATAATAGGTCGAGGTGGGTTTCGAAATAGTGTCATAAGGATACACTTGGTCCATGGTGGGTTCGAAAGGATATGAAAATTATGGACACTCATGGGGCAAATGATTGTCTATAAAACATGATGTGAACAACGAAGCATGTGATGCATTGATACTCGTCATCAAAGGCGATGAAATGTGAGGTGCATGCCTGGATGATGCAAGAGTACGGGGGTAAACGAATCGGGTCTAGATTGGATAAGGGTATATCCATATCCGATCCGAGTATTTTTTAACGGATCGGGTCTTACCCAATTACCCGTCGGGTCTCAGGAAATGGATCGAGACTCGGATCCATTAAGGACCCGAGGACCCGACCCGAATACCTGTAACTATATATATAGTTACTATACATAGTAAGTTACTTATCAGATCGGGTCCTTATCGGATTAGAGTCATGTATATCCAGATCCGATCCATTAACTAATCGGGTAATCGGATAATCAGGTCTATAAAATTTTCTCAGATCCGTTCATTCGGGTCGGATTCGAGTCGGGTCCGGGTCCAGACCCGATCCATTGACAATCCTACGCAAGAGTGTCAACGGTTTGTGTTTGAGAGTTAAAGCCTCTAATTATAGTATGGAGGTTCGACTCAGGCTTAACTTCAAACATGCTTTGAGAAAATGGAAAATGGCCAAATTAATCCCGTAACGGACGTTCGTCAGCCATGATGAGAAAATATATTTTTTTGATTGTTTTGAATTTATTTTTCAAAAGTAAAGAAGATAGTTTTGGATTTTTCTGAAAATGAAAGAAAGAAAATATTTTTGGATTTTTATAAAAATAATGGAAGAAAGTATTTGTGGACTTTTTAGAAAAATAAAGGAAGAAAATATTTTTGGATTTTTTGGAAGAAAAGAGTGGGAAAAATATTTGGACTCTTTGAATTGGGACGAACTAATTAAAATCGACTACTAAAATAATGGAATTAGACACACACAAGTCAAGGAGAATTCCTAACTAGCACATAGCCAATTTTTATATTTTAAATTTAGTGAAAGGGTAGTCAAACTTTAATTAAGTTCGTGGGAAATAACAATCACAAAAATTATCTTAGTGATAGCCTTTGAAGAAATATTCTCCTAGTGGGCTAGCTAGTGGATTGAATTTAAGCTTAATGATAGCTAGGTGAGCACATAAATGGTAAGAGATTGAGTCGGGTGATGAAATCCCTTCTCATGAATGACCGGGTGAAGGTCTTAGTAATTTAAATCATCACACCATTCGAAAATAAATTCGAGAATAAAATCACACAAGAGCACGTGATCACACATAAAATTGACTCGCTAACAGGAGAGGCACGAGGGTTTATAAATGTACCTCCCACGATTTTTACACCATGGGGTGATGAACAATTTGGTTCGACCGAGGGGAGATGACGCCTATCTCAGTCGACCCGGGGAGTCCTACTGACCCAAGGTAGAGAGGATCCGTTTCCTCGCCTTAGACGCCCTCTCTCTACCTTGTCTGGTTTCCCTATCACGCTTGTCTTCTTTTTATTACAAATTTAAATGAAAAATATGGTGTCTCCAAGCACCGCAATACAAGCCAAGAATAAAATAATCCTAAGAACAAAACTTCTAAAAAAAATGAAAAATGGTACGAAAAATAAAAAGTACAATACAAATGAATCACAAAGGGAATCCTCTCAAATGCTTCAAACTCCAAAGATTATCAACGAAACCATTCGATAGAGAGAACTTTTCGATATTAGTCGTTGTTTGAAGCTCCTCTAATCAAAACCTTTCATACCTACAAAAATATATCAAAACTAGAGTGTAGCGATAAGTAAGGGAATCAATCCATATCTAAGGATGAAACGAGATGAAGACTAATTTAATTCAATTTTATTTAATTTCTTTTTCAAATTTTTACTTTTTCAAAATTTTTAATGTTTTTTTCAATATTAAAACAATTTTTGAGATTAAGGTGAAACAAGACTACTAAATCAAAGATGTAAATAACTAACTAAAAAGTATGTGAAGGTACTAAGTAAATCTAACTAAATAAAAATCTAGAATATGAGATGAGTGAGAAATAAAAGTGAGATCTAACAAGGGATGGGATTACACCAATTATTCTAATTGATCTATTTAATTAATTCATTCAAATTAAACGTCCCAAGTAAGTGTCAAAATTATAAATCAATTGTCGTTGCAAATGTAATTTTAATAATAACATTTTAGAAAATTAATTTTAACACTCCTACAACTCCTAAAAAGTAGATCCAAACATCATTTAACAAATCACCCGCTAGAATCGGTCAATTAAACTAGTATAAATCATAGAAAATAAATTTAGAGTTGAAATTCAAGGAATAATACCACACTTGAGAAACCCCTATCTCTAGTTCGATTATAAAATGTGTATTATAGCTCGAATTTCGATTTTCTCTCGAAAACCATTTACCCTCTCTCGAGGCGTAAATAGAAAGTAAGAGTGCAAAGTTAATTATCAAAGGAAATTTTAATATAAATAAACTAATTAAAATAGATTAACATCAAATAATGGGATCATCCCACCCCTTGAAAGGGGATTTAGCCTAACATTATATTAAACATGATGAACAAATAATCAAAGGCATATAAAATAAAAGAGTAGAGAAAGAGAACAAATATTTAACAAGTCACCTTGAAATTGGCAATTTGAACTCTATCTTCTTTAATACAAATCAGTCAATCACAATTAAATCTCACTTAATCTAAAAAAAATAAAACTATTTACAAAATGTCTTCTCCCATATTTATTTTCAACTCCAAACTATCTCTCTTCTTCTCCAAGTCTCTTCTCCTTTCTCAAAGGGCTCTTCTCATGATTTTATAGTAGCATATGGAGCTAAGGGTAAATTGAGTAGGGATTAAATGGACATGAGGGGTGTGAGGATACGTTGGGGTTAAAATGGGGAAATGCAAAAATGTGCATGTATTGTGTGAGGTCATGAGAGTGTGAGGGGGTTGGAGGGTATTTTTGGAATTGGGAAAAAGATGGCATTTAAAAAGACATGTGGTGTTATTTGACTTTGGTCCTGGCTTTATTGTCTTGGTTTGTGTTTGTATTTGGCAGGTGAAGAAATCGTGTTTGGAAGAATGTGTTTTGGGTTTTTGAAAAGGAAAATGGGTTTGGAATTGATGACAACCATGGGGCAAATGGGTCAACTTGTGTTCGAATCTAGGATGGCAGGTGATCGGGTCGCAAGTGTGCGGATAATGATGGCCGGAGATGGAGGTTGGGTTGGTAGTGGGGGAGGGGGGATTCGGGTAGGTTAGGGAAGGGTCACGGGTTATGGATCGGAGGTCCTTAGTTGGTGAGTCTCGGGTCGCCAAATCTGCTGGCAGGTTGGACATAACTCGAGATGGGATCGGGATTTTGGTTCTAGGTTTTGGGTATCCAGGTTTTGTAGGGGTGAACACAGGAAGGTGGGTTTTGGGGTTGTGGGTAAAGGTTGTCCGAGTTCTCGAGTTGGAGGTCGGAGGTGGGCACTGGTTGAGTTTTTTTTATTTTTTTATTTATGGGTAAAGTAATGGTGATGAAGTTGGTTAATGGAGGTGAGGGGTAATAGGTTGGTTTGGTTATGGAGGTAAGAGGAGAGATAATTTGGGAGGTTGAAGATGGTGGAGGGAATGGTTGGGTGTAGGTGAGGTGTATGGTGTTAGGGTGTGTGTATGGGATTTGTTTTAGGTGTAGGTTAGGTGTATGGATAGTTAGTGTTGATGTAAAAAATTATATTATCTCTAATTTATCAATCACAGATAAAATAAATAAGACAAAAGATTTTTAAAGTGGTTCAGCCTTATAAGAATGGCCTACGTCCACTGTTTTTGTATTGCTGATTGTTTGATCGGAATTCTCGATAAGTGCTTTATCAAGAGATCCAGAGTCCCCTTCTAATGAGGAGGTTACAATGTATTTATAGCCTTGAGGCTGTACATGTGAAAGGACAATGCGCTGTTATCTAGTAGGCATATACATCTATGATAATAATGAGCATTTAATGCGCAGTCGTCTTTTTGATTCTCCTGATTTGGATGCCTTGTATGTTGAGTTGCTCGGACCGCCTGAGTTGCTCGGTACTCTTAAGTTGCTTGGAGCCTTAAGCTCCTCGGACCGCCTAAGCTACTCGGTATGATTGAGTTGCTCGGGGCGCTTGAGTAGCTCGGTGACAGTATGTTGTTTGTTAAAAGTGTTTGTAATTTCCACGTAGTTTGACACGTGTCTTCAAGTGAATGGTCCACGTCAGCAGACTAAATTTTGTATCAACAGAAGCCCCCAATGTTTTACACTTTGAGGTTGAAGAAAAGTGTGAAATATTCTGCTCAAAAACTGCTCAGATTATTGGTTTTTATGGTTTTTAGGAAAATGTTCATTGTATATAACTCCTTTTTGAGCGCATAGTATCAGGCCTCATAAATATTTTGAATTTTCATGACCGCTTCGATATTTGCGCCCCTTTTCTTCTTGTAGCCGTCAGAGACGCAAACGTCCTCCTTTGTAATCATTGTCTTTCCATATTCCCGAGGTAAAGTATTTAAGCGCAGAAGAAATCCTATCGTCTTTCAGTTTTCAAATCTGTATCTTTGAACTCTTCATTTTCTTTCTATCTTGTGCCTCGTTCTTTCCATCGTTCGTTGTAAACTGATCTCTCTTTTTCTGTAAGATTTTCTTCCTTCTCTTTTATTTACTTTGTTCATCATGGTTTACCTTGCTGAATCGCTTGACAAATTTTGGTCTGAATTTTCAATCCCTTCGTGGGTTGTTTTGGAAGAACTTTCTAAACCCTTTGATTATTTTTCTTTGGCTGAGGGACATTGGTTCCCCAGTATTTTTGTAGCCGAATGTGGATTTTCTTTCCCGTTAAATCCCCTGTGTTTGGAGTTTTACCAATATTTTGATGTTGTACCTGCAAGAATAGCTCCAAATACATGGAGGATAGTTAATGGCGTACACAGGTTAAATCAACTTCATGGAACCCGTTTAGGGATTTCAGAGATTATGTATTGCTACAAATGGGTTATCAACGATAGTACTTTCTATTTACAAACTAGGTTTTTGATTAGAGAGTTAGTTGTCAATCTTCCTGATGCCAATAGGGATTACTTTGATCATGGAGTGGTGATGAAAAATTGGCAACACCCTCCATTAAATGGAGATTATGTATACCGAGGTCCCAGATGTCCACCTTATGGCAATGGGATAGGTTGTTTTTATTTTTTCAAATCTTATTTTCTTTATGTTTGATAAAATGCATCACTGATGTTTCTTTTTATGTGTTACAGTTAACAGTAAAAGAAAACCTCAAAAAGAAGATGACGTTAATTTAAAGCATTTAAAACTTATCTGGGATTTACACCAATCTGTTGCTGAGAAACATATTAGATCTGCTTCTTACTTGTTGCAGGACAAGAGCTATACTTCATCTTTCATAGCTCATCCTCGTCCAGTGGTGGTTAATCTTGACCAAGTACCAGCCTCTAAGACTAGTGTGGAAGGTTCTTCCTATGAGTAAAGTATTCCTATTAATGATCTGATGAAGAAGAGACGAGCTCCTGCCTTTTTTGACAAGTCTGTCTCTACTTCTATGGAGGCAAAGAAAAGTAAAAAAAATGTCCCAGAAGAAGGGACAAAGACTGTAGATGTAACCCCTCCTATTACTGCCAAGAAAATTGGTGAGAAGCCCCCTGTGGCTCCGAGCAAGATTGTTGTTATTTCTCCTACGAGTGAGGTTATTATCATATCACCAACAAAGACAACGTCTTTAGTTGAACATGCTCCTACTCTTCTGAGGAGGTTAAAGAAAAGCTCTTCTGAGAGACCTGATGAACCTGTCTCTCAACCTTCAAATGTTGAAGGTAATGTTCCATCTTTCGTTTCTCTGAGCTCTACAGTGAGTTTGGTAAAATTTTGTACTATCCCAGAAGTCCAAGGCATTGAAGATACTCTTTCTCGTGAGAGAATCACTACCCTGGCTGCTCAACACATTTCCTCAATAAGTATCTTTAGCTCGACCTCTTTTATTTTTTTTATTTTTTTTAATGCTATATTTATGTATTGACTTTAAGTGATTTCTTTTTTCAGTTGGTGACGTGTTTCAATAGCATTTTGAAGAAGGATGAAGCTATCAAGGCTTCAAGTTCCTCGGGAGGAGTAGAGGAAGCTTTTGTTGGGCTAACCCAGTCTTTAAAAGACTCTCGTCAAAAATACAAGGAAGATAAAGTTTCTTGGGAGAAGAAACTCAAGTCCATTGAGCTGGACAGAAATCAAGCTATGAATGCCTCCAAGAAATTGGAGAAGAAGTTGAAGGAATTTGAGCAGAGCAACAAAGATTTTGAATAAAGCAACAAGGAGCTGGAAGTTAAGCTCAAGTCTGTTGAAGAGGAATTTGTTAAACTTTAAGATGTTGAGAGACAGAAAATGGAGGTGGAAGAGAAGTTGAAGGTTCCCGAGGAGCTCCTTAGGGAAAGGACCTCCTCGGAGAAGGAAAAAAGGAATAAGGCAGTTAAAAAATCATTCAGTACTGGTTGGGACAAAAGCTGGAACAAGGGACTCGTTGCCTTGTACTCTCAAATGGAGTATGCCAGCCTCAAATATTTTAGGGATGGATGGGTTGTAGCCTTACAGGAGCTGAAAGTTGCTGAGAATTCTGAGTTATTTCAGCAGCACACTAATGGCCCTCCTCCCTGTCCTGGAGAAGAAGAAGAGGATGAAGCTACTTCAGATGAATCTTCTATGATGATCAGAGACCAGGTCCCTGTTGTTCCTGTTATTTAACCTTATTTCGAGCAACTCCAACCAACCAGTACTTCAGCCGAGTAGCTACCCTTGTTCTCCGAGCAACCAGTCTCTTCCTCCAAACCTTCTAAGGAAGTTATAGGAAATAAGGAGAAGGTGTAGAGTTGTCGGTTTTTTATTTTTCTATTTTCTTGAATGTAACTTGGAACTATGTATACCTTCTTGTGATGAATAAAATTTCAAACTTTGGTTGCTCATTTTGAATTTATCTTTTACTTGCTCTGTCTGTGTCATTATTGATTCTTTTTATTTCTTCTCTTTGCTAGTTTATGGCCAAGATGGAGTTCTTATCAGCTCATGACACAGAATTGATGAAGAAATGCAATGACTATTTTAAAGCTGGTCATGCATATCTTAATGAGGCTCAAATCATTGATATCCTTGGTCCGAATAATTCTGAGCGAGCAGTCGAAGCTTACCAATACCTGAAATGCTTGATCGATCGTGTTGTTGCCAACAATGTGGCCTACTATGAGATGATCAAAGATCTTCAAGGAACAATCGAGGAACTTTAGCAGCAGTACAAAGAGTCCTCCACACTTTTGCATCAAGGAAATCAGAAGAAATATCAGCAATTGAGTGCTGACAAAGGGTATGATAAATTTATCTCTGCTGATGAGAAGAAAGAGAGTGTTTTGAAGCTTGAAGTTGAAGAGCACCGTCATATTGCTAAGTTGTTGGAGCAGGAGAACATGGCTTTGTAAGAAGAGATAAAACAACTCAAATCTGTTGCATCTTCTTCGGGTGCCTTGGTCCTAGTAAATGATGAAGGTTTTTTATTTTTGGAAGTAGAAAATGCTAACTTAAGGGATGAGTTAGAGACTTTGAAGCGAGCTGGACCATCTACATCTACACGTGGCAGAGCAAGATCTTCTCATGGAAGAGCAAGGGTTGGTCGGATCACTATTGAAGAAGCGAGAACTCAATCAGCTTTAGAGAACCAAGCCGTCCAGTTGATGGTGAAGAATCAAGCCTTGGCAGAATGTCTAAGAAAATTCTGAATTTTACCGAGAAACTCTCTAATCAGAATTCTATTCTAAAAAATAAAGAAATCCTTGTGAAGAGGCTCCACGAGCAACTGGAGAGGTTAACTTATCAGTTCCATAAACCACCCAGGGTGTTTTGGATGGCTGGATATAATGAAGCCCCTTACCATCTTGATGCTCGAATCCAGCTGTCGAATAATGATGGGTACAAGCATGGGTGGTTGAATGCACTGTGTGTGCTAAAATTGGAGCAAGGCCACTACTTATGGGATTATTATGATCCTGGTGTGCTTGATTTGCCTGTGCCTCCTTTTAATCTTGATATGAGTTGGATTCCTGCTCGTGCAATTCCTCAATGCTTGATCTCCAAGTATCTTGGCGATTACGGTCTTCATGCAAACTTCGAGATATCTCACCCAAAGCACTTGCTTGATTGTCCCTCTTTAATGAATGTTAGAATGCTGAGAGATGTAAATTTTATAAATTCTCCTTATGCCTTAGATGATCCTCCTGCTGGAGTAGAACCTGTTTCAAAGGCAGAAGGGAAAAATCAATAGAATAGGGTTTTTATGTAATGGAGTATATTTTTCACATCACGTGTAATTCTACTTGATTTGAATGAAGAAATTTGTAATCTTTAGCCATTTTATTTTCTTCTATATAATTTGTAGAATGTCCTTGCTTGTAAATATATAAGTATATTTTATACTTATCCCATTTGTCGTTTAATTATAGTGACTTGTCATTCTTTGGGCCTAAGCAATGAAATGATTTGCACCCCATGTTCCTGTTTAGTTTGATACTAACCAACTGGAGTTGATTGTAATTGATTTTTCAGCCAATCGGAGTTGGTGGTAATTGATTCCCGACCAACCGGAGTTGGTGGTAATTGATTCGCCGACCAAGTGGAGTTGGTGGTAATTGATTCACTGACTAATCGGAGTTGGTGGTAATTGATTCCCGACCAACCGGAGTTGGTGGTAATTGATTCCCGACCAATCGGAGTTGGTGGTAATTGATTTGCTGACCAATCAGAGTTGGTGGTAATTAGTTTGCTGACCAATTGATGTGTAGTGTGTAGCACTAATATTCTGAAAAAAATTTCAACAAAGAGAGAAAATGGGTGAAACATCACTTTATTCATACTGAAGAAATTTTATTACATAGGAATTCTAATTACTGATAATATTTGTGCAGATGCTCTGCATTCCATGCATTCTTGAATTCTTCTCCTTCCAAGGTTTCAATCCTGTATGTCCATGGACGAACAACTTCTGTTACTCTATAGGGTCCATGCCATTTGACTTCTAGTTTGTTATTCTTTTGGATCACTTTCTTCAGCACATAATCCCCTCCCTTCAAATCACACTTCTTCACTCTTTTATTATAGAACAAAGTTGTTTGTTGTTGATACGCTTCATTCCTGATTGCTGCTTCTTCCCTAACTTCTTCGAGCATATCCAGGTCTAACCTTCTCATCAAATCACTGACTATGCGTGGGTAAACCCAATTCAGCAGGTATGATAACCTCGCTCCCAAAAGCCAGCATATATGGAGACTCTCCAGTTGCTGTTCGTGGTGTGGTACGATAAGCCCACAGCACATAATGTAGCTCGTTAATCCAATTTCCTTTTACATCATCTAGTCATTTATTCAAACCATTCAGCGGCGTTCTGTTTGTCACCTCAGTTTTCCCATTGCTTTGGGGATGGCCTGATGCAGAGTGGATCTTCAGTACATTGGATTGATGACAATACGCAGTAAACTCCTCATTATCAAACTGGGTTCCATGGTCGGTAATGAATGCATGTGGTAGATCATATCTACTGATAATATTTATCTAAATAAATTGATAGACTTTGTCATATGTCATATCAGTGAGAGGCTCAACTTCCACCCATTTGGTAAAGTAATCCACAGCAACCACGAGGTATTTAAATCTTCCCCTGGTCGTTGGAAGTGGCCTGACCAAGTCTATTCCCCACATGGCGAATGGCCAAGGAGACGTGATGGGTGTTAACAATGCTTGGGGAGTTCTTCGGATAGAAGAGAAGCGTTAACATTTATCACACTTCTTGGCATAATCTACGCAATCATCTCTCATCGTTGGCCAGTAATACCCCTGCGTTGTTATTCTTTACAAAAGTGTCTGACCTGCCACATGGGCTCCACAAGACCCTTCATGAACCTCTTCGATCAAATCTTTCACTTCGGAGGGGTGGACACATCTTTGTAGCCCTGCTATAATTCCTCATCTATATAAAATGCCATAAGTCAATACATAACGATCAGCTTTAAACTTTAGTTTCTTGGCTGTGAGTTTATTAGTTGGTAAAGCCCCCTCTTCAATATAGGCCCTGATGGGGTCCATCCAAGATGGTCCCAAGTCAAGGGCGATGAAGTTTATCGTCAGATTTTTGTCGATGCTCCGACCAACCAAGATTTTTATTAGGATTGTTCTTCGTAGCTGAGTGCGTGTGGTTGATGCTAACCGACCTAGGGCATCTGCTCTTGTATTCTCCAATCGTGGTATTCTAATCAACTGTATTGCAGTAAAACTTGATACAACCTCCATAGCTTTTGCATGATACCTTACCATTAATTCTCCTTTTGCTTCATACACCCCTAGAATTTGATTTACGATTAACTCGGAGTCACTGAACACAACGAATTGTTCCGTCTTCATGGTTTTGAACAGGTTTAGACCCACGATCATTGCTTCATATTTGGCCTCATTATTAGAAGCCTTAAATTGAAAGCGCAGAGCATATTCCACATCAATCCCATCTGGACTGTTTAAAATTATCCCTGCTCCACTACCTGTAGAGCACGAAGATCCATCTACATATAGATTCCATACAGGTACTCCATTATCAAACTCTTGGTCAGACAGAGTTCCTCGGTGGAATATTTGATGTTTCTTTTTGTCCTGCTCCAGTACTTCTCGCTGCTCGTCCACCGACGTAAGTTGGTCGAGATTTAAATTTGATGATCCTGTAACATCCACAGGTTGGTCTGTATTCAACTCCTGCTCATCAGAGGAATCCTCCTGAGTAAATTCTGCGATAAAATCCGCTACTGCCTGCCCTTTAAGCGATAATCTAGGCTCATAAACTATATCATATTCACCAAGTTCTACTGCCCAGTACATCAATCTTCCCGATTTCTTCGATTTATGCAGAGCTTGTCTTAATGGCATATCAGTGTATACCACTATAGTATGGGCTTGGAAGTATGGTCTCATCCTTCTGCTTGCTTCAATCAGTGCTAGCGCCAACTTCTCTAGTCTTGGATATCTGATTTCTGATGCTCGGAAAGCTTTGCTGGTGTAATGGACTGGTCTTTATACTCCGTCCTCAACTCTTATCAACGCCGAGCTCATTGCATTTTCTGAAACTGCTAGGTACAAGTATAGTATATCTCCCATCACTGGTCTAGATAATAATGGAGGTGTCCCCAGATACTTCTTCAAATCTTGAAAGGCCTCCTCGCATTCATCATTCCACTCAAAAGTTTTTTGGAGTGTTTTAAAGAATGGGAGACATTTGTCTGTTGCTCGTGACACAAATATATTAAATGATGCAACTCGCCCTGTGAGGCTTTGCACTTCCTTCGTTGTGGTTGGAGATCACAGCTCCAATAGAGCCTTGATCTTTTCAGGGTTCGCCTCAATCCATCGTCGGTTAACAATATATCCGAGAAACATACCTTCTCGTACTTCGAATATGCATTTGGTGGGATTTAATTACATTTGATATTTCTCTAGTTGATCAAAGGTTTGACCTAGGTCAACGAGATGATCAACAGCTTTCTTGCTCTTCATCATCATATCGTCAACATAAACCTCCATGTTATGACTGATTTGCTCTGTAAACACCTTGTTCATCAGCCCCTGATATGTTGCACCTACAGTTTTAAGTCCAAAAGGCATAACATTATAACAATAAGTTCCCCTTGGGGTGATAAAAGAGGTACTCTCCCTATCCTCAGGCTTCATCTTAATCTGGTTGTAACCAGAATAAGCATACATGAAACTCAACAATTCATGCCCCGAGGTATCATCCACCAGTTGATCGATTCGGGGCAAAGGAAAATGATCCTTTGGGCATGACTTGTTAAGATCAGTGAAGTCTACACACATCCTCCACTTGTTATTTTTCTTCTTTACCATGACCACATTTTCTAGACAATCGGGATATTTGACATCCTCAATAAAAGAGGCTTTTTGTAGTTTGTCTACTTCTTCCTGTATAGATTGGTTCTTCTCAGGACTGAACACTCTTCTTCGCTGTTTTACTGGCTTGATTTCCTTGTTCACGTTGAGCTCGTGACATAAGAAATTCGGATCTATCCCGGGCATGTCTTCATGAATCCATGCAAACATCTGCTTTCTACGCCTTAGAAATGCTATCAATTCCTTTTTTATCGATACATCCAGTGATGCACCAATTGGAGTTGTTCGTTCTGGATGCTCGTCGTCCAACATGATATTTTAGTAGCCTCCATGACCTGTCCCTTCACGAGCTGAGACTCGTATCTAGGGTCTAGCATTTCAATCTCTGCATCTTATATCTCATCCACTTGATAGGTAGTAGTCTTCTTCCTAGATTCTTCACGTTCCTCTTGTTCGGTAGATGAATAGTAGCATGCCCGAGCTACTTTCTGGTTGCCTTTCATAACTCCCACTCCAAAATTGGTTGGGAATTTTAAACATTGATGTACAGTAGATGGTACTGCCTCGAACTTCTTCAGACCTACCCTTCCCATGATGATATTGTATGCTGATTGAACATTTTTATCCATTACGAAAAAGCGTACTCTTTCTGTTCGACAAGCTGGCCATGTACCGATGAGCATATCCAACTTGATCATCCCAAGTGGAAAAACCTTCTCGCCAGTAAAGCCAAGAAGGGGCCTATGATATGGCTCCAAGTGGGCCAGCTTCAGATTCAAGCTGTCAAAGCATGGATAGAATATGATATCTGCCGAGCTACCATTATCCACCAGTACCCGTGAGATCACTACTTCCTTCATCCTCATCTGATCACCAATGGGTCATCATGAGGATATAATACTCCTGCTAGGTCATTCTTAGAGAAACCAATGACCAGTTTGTCTTTATTCACCTTCCTCAAGCGATCATCTTCAGCCAGATTTATTTGCTGAATGTACGAGAAAGCTTGAGCCTCATTGAGGTAAGCTTTTCTTTCTGTAGTCAGATCTCCACCTCCTGCATCTCCACCTGTAATAACATTACATTCAAATGATTTGAAATGGATTGAAAATACCTCACGTTCTGGTCGCCTTGGTCTTTTGGGGAGATCGGGGTCATCTTCTGGATCCTCTTCGTGACTTCTCTTTTTGTCTTCTTTTGCTCGACGAGGAGACCTAGACCTTTGCCTTCTTCGGTCGCTGGTCTTCCCACCATTTTGACGATCAACATACTTAGCCAATTTTCCTCGTCTGATGAGTGCTTCAATCTCATTCTAGAGAGATATGCAATTTTTGGTCGTGTGACCATGGTCTTTATGGAACTCACAATGCTTGGATTTATTCCTCTTATCAGGATCTGCCTTCATCTTTTTTGGCCAGTTTAGCTCCTCGCTGTTCTTGATCTCTTCCAGAATGTGTTTTATATATACCTTTAAAGGAGTATAATTTCCAAATTTCTTCAAATGTTCCAGTGCTTGCTTTTCTTTCGACTGTCTGTTGCCACCATTATTCTTCTGACCCTTCTTCTTAGTCTTGTCAGCCTCGACCTTAGTTTCTTTAGTATCTGCATTCTTCTTAGCAGCCATGGCCTCCTCGACATTCATGATTTTGGCTGCTTTTTCCATCAGTTTAGCCATGGTCCTAGGCGGATCCTTGGCTAAAGTGTAGTACAATTTATCCGACAATAGTCCACTCATCAGAGCTGTAATTGCTGTTTTCTCCTCGTAATAAATTACCTCAAGTTTCTCATTATTGAAACGAGTAATATAGTCCCTGGTGCTTTCACCTGTCTTTTGTCTAACACTCAGCAAGTGTGCTACTCGTTTGACTGGTTTCACTCCAAAACAGAAGTTCCCAATAAAGAGTTCTGCTAGTTGAAAGAAAGTCATAATTTTCCCCCGAGGAAGGTTGTTGTACCATATCTGAGCAGATCCGATAAGAGTTCCTGAAAATGCCCTGCATCTCATCTTGTCTGGCACTGCATAGATATCAGCAGCATCTTGGTATTGTTCTATATGAAGGACAGGGTCAGTTTTTCCATCATATTTAGGCGTCAACATAGGATCTTTGAATTTTGATGGTGTGGGAAAATCCACAATTGCCTGTACAAATGGTGTCCCTTCGACAAAAGTTCTTTGTAGAGGATTCTTGGCCTTATCCATTTCCCCTAATCTGTCTTCCAACCTCTGAATAGAGCCCTTCCATGCATCGTTTCCCTCCTCAGGCCTATTGGTTAGAGCAACTGATCGTATTGAATTTGCCTCTTGGGATCTTTCTTTACGAGCAGTTGGTCGTGATTGGGCAGATCCTTCCCTTAGATCGAATGGTTGTTGAGAGTTCCTCGACACAATCCTAGGGGGACTTCTATTCCTCCTAGGGCCCAAATGATCAAAATGAGAGAATCTATTCAATATTTCAAGAGCACTGGTCCTTTCTGGACATAAAGTGACATTTTATTGAGAGTCTGTAGCTCGTACTGAGGAAGTCCGACTAGGCTGATAAGAAGGATCATTAGATCTCTCAATAGGATATGAGTCGGTGCGTCTGGATCGAGATTCCTCTGGCAATAGCGTTCACCTAGTTCACAAAGAGGGTAAACGGGTATTTCTTTGAACACTTCATTGTCCTGATTGAGCTGGAACTTCGCTTTGAACAGTTTGTATAAGTTGTCGTATGGTTTCTTACATGGATGTCTGGCCTTGGGCCAGATTAGCCATTATACCAGCCAGATCTTGAACATTTGGGGGAGTAGATGGATTTGGTGGGATCCCAATGTTTCGATTACTGGATTCTGGATTATCAGCTATTGATGATGAATTGTTTTAGTGAAAAACGTTAATTACAGTCGTTTCTCACAGACGGAGCCAATCTGTTGATGTAAAAAATTAGATTATCTCCAATTATCAATCACAGATAAAATAAATAAGACAAAATATTTTTAAAGTGGTTCAGTCTTATAAGAATGGCCCACGTCCACTATTTTTGTATTGCTGACTGTTTGACCGAAATTCTCGATAAGTGCTTTACCAAGAGATCCAGAGTCCCCTTCTAATGAGGAGGTTACAATGTATTTATAGCCTTGAGGCTGTACATGTGAAAGGACAATACGCTGTTATCTAGTAGGCATATACATCTGTATGATAGTAATGAGCATTTAATGCGCAGTCATCTTTTTGATTCTCCTGATTTAGATGCTCTGTATGTTGAGTTGCTCGGACCGCCTGAGTTGCTCGGTACGCTTAAGCTCCTCGGACCGCCTAAGCTGCTCAGTATGATTGAGTTGCTCAGGGAGCTTGAGTAGTTCGGTGACAGTATGTTGTTCGTTGAAAGTGTTTGTAATTGCCACGTAGGTTGATACATGTCTTCAAGTGAATGGTCCACGTCAGCAGACTAAATTTGGTATCTACAGCTAGTGTGAGAGTGTGTGTTAGTTTGGACCAAAAAAAATAAAATAAAAACTAAAAACATAAAATTAATAGAACTAAAAATAAAACAAACTAAAAAAATAAAAATATTAAAACTTAAAAAAATAAATTCCTAAGCTATAAATAAAATAAAGACTCAAATAAAATAGAATCAAACTAACTAAAAAAACAAATAAAACAAACATTAATAAAGTACTAAAAACTAAAGAAAACAAAAACTTTACATACAAGCTAAAAACACACATACCCTAATATATACAACTATGGACAAATAAATACGACTCAAATAAAAATTAAAAATAAAACTAATAATAAAATAAAGTAAAATAAAATAAAATAAAACAAATAAGATAAGATTAAACTAACTAAAACCTAAAAAAAATAAAATAAAGAAAAATATAGAAACTAATACTCGACACACAAATAAAACCATAAAAATATATAGATGACTCTAAATAAAATAAAAAATAAAATAAAAAATAAAATAAATCTTAAAAATAAAATGACACAAATAATAATCTAGGTAAAAATAAAAAAAAAGAAAAAAAAAAGGAGAAATCAAACACACACGGGGCTCGGGTGAAGGTTTTGTGGCAGGATAGAGAGGGTATGGGCTAGGCTCAAGGTACGGGGACATGTTTAGCTCCTTTTAACTACGCATCTGCCTTGATTTAGAGAATTTGAGTCCGCAAGATGCATTTAACCTACACAATAAATAATTACGCACATAAGACCCATTTTTTCGAGAACTAGCAATTAAAAACTGTCTATTTGGGGTTTAAAATATACACTTTTGGGTGCTTATCAGTAGGGCATTGAGCTTCTAGGTATCCAAAAGTACAGGGCTAGCAAGTCCAAGGTGCACAGGGTCAGTAGGGCCAAGGGCCTTCAGCACCGGCAGCACTAGGTGCACGTGGAGCACCAAAAACACCAGTAGTGGGTATGCAGGAATCGATTATGCCTAGGTTCTATTTACTTCTAATAGCACAGATGGGGCCGTCTCAACAGAAGCCAAAGCATGGCTAGTGGGATAGCATGGTACGTATTATTTTCTTAGATATGTGTGTGTGTGTGTGTGTGTATATATATGTATATGTGTGTGTATATATATATATATATATATATATATATATATATATATATGTATGTATATAAAGTATTTTTGTTCGTGGGTAGATGCGTGTAGATTTTGTGTATGGGGCATATGTAAGCCTTATTTTATTTGCGCGATTTTACGTTTGACATTTATACTTTGCTGAATTTCGAGGACGAAATTCCTATAATAATGGGTGAGAATGTAATAACCCGTGATTTTTTAGCTGTAAAAATATATTATAAATTAAATATCTCGAAAAAGAAATTTTTAGAATTCGATAAATTTTAGGATGAAAAAATGTTACGATTAATGCATATAAAATAAGGTTTTAAGTGGAATTATATATAAAATGTGGGGAGGTTGGGTCCGTCAGGATGACTTAACCGGCTTGGCCCTGGGGGCGAATCGGTTCATGTCGGGAATAGGTGTGCAGGTGGCTTATTTTTTTTAGATTTTGTGTTTAACTTAAACTCTCCTATTTTCCACTATTAATTAAACTCGAGTTTAGGTATTTTAAAACACTTTTAATCCTTCTTAAAAAGCAATAGCCTCATATAATTTTACCTCCTCCCTTCTACAAAACCTAAACCCCATTAAACACAATTTTTAACCCAGGATTTGAAGATCTAAAGCAAGTTTTCTCAAGAACGAACAAGGACGTGATTTGCTATTTTTGCAAGAGGAATGCAACCGTGTAATCAGATTTTCAAGATGATTTCTTTACAGGCATGAATGCTTCTATGTGTTTTAGATATTGCCTAAACTTTAATAAATGGTGTTTTTCTTAAAATAAATTAGGAAAAGTGAAAATAATTTTGGAGCTATTTTTATTCAAATCTAAAAGTATATTTAAGACTTGAAACAATCATATGCTTACAATAAAGATGACTACGATAGAATTGTGGGACGTTTCGTGTGTTAAATTTAAGAATATGAATTTGTAATAATGCTTCAACTCGAAAAGTCACGATTTTTATGCGTAGGTTTTAAAATGGATTTATTATTGTGTAATACTATGAATATGCATGCTAAAATCAGAATCTTGTGTTAATCGGTAAAATATCATTTGAATGGAAATTATGAAATTTGACAACTTCTGTGACATTAGTAAGACTCGTTTAATTATATAAATAAAAGGATGTAATTTGGAAAATATTGTGATTGGAGAATTAATTGGAAGAATTGTAGCTATAAATTGAAAATAGGCTTAATGTGAATATTACTTGTGCTAAATATTTCGACCCTACAAGTGAGTGTAGGTACGTACGGTTGGGTATTTCCTGGGTAGGGCTAGGTAGTACGTCATCACTTATTTTTCGTTAGCCTAGTTATGAGACTAGGTGGTGATTTGTGTTAGGGATCCTTCCTAAGTGATAAACTAGGAAATATTTGTGGTTTTGGTGATCTCTAGGTATGGTACTAGGGATGATTTAAGTTGGTTTACCCAAATAAAGGGAGGGGCTATTAGAGAACAACGAGAACTTGATAATAAATTGATAATTAATGCCTAAGACAAAGAACGGGAATCAAAAGGAATTTGCATCGCCAGTATCTCCAGAATTAATGAAAATTGGGTTGGTGTAATACCCCGCACTTTTATGGGAAATTAAATTTAATAATTAAGTGCAATTTGGGAATTTAAGAAATTATCATGAATAGTAATTTTTGAGGTTTTCGAGGATTTAATGATTTTCGACGTATGTTATATTTACTTTTAGGATTAAGTAAATGAGTCGGAGTACTTTATTATATGTCGTCGTTGGGTAAATCGACAAAGGGTAATATTTTTATTGGAAAACCGCATTAAGTTGTGTTGGGTTAAAATAGTGAATTGCGGTAAAGTACCTCAGATGGAGATTTTGATTGCGCAGTTGGTCTCAGAATGGTCGAGATAGTCAGAATAGAGTATTCGGGGGTATTGTTTAGACTCCGAAAAGTTCTAGACCAGTAGGGACTCGTAATTGAGTAAACGAGTCATTTTTGGGTTAATAAGGGACAATCCCTAATTTTCTCCCTTATAAGACACGGGGGAGGAAGAAAGAAAGAAAGAAAGAAAATGATAAAGAAAGGAATAAGAGAAAAGAAGAGAAAAATGGGAGATTTCGACCAAACTCCCCCGGATTCGACTCGAGGTCGTCGGATTTCATCCTCCAGGCAAGTGTGTACTTACTTTATTTCATTTTATGCATAAATCTCATATTATAGTTGGTAAACTATATGATTTTGGGTTAGAACCCTTAAAATAAATTTGGGAAAATTTTAATTTGAGTTTACATATTGATGTAATGTAAAATCTTAATAATTTCTAGTGTTAAATCCATGTAAATGGAGATAAAAATGTAGATATTTTCGATACGGTCGCGCGGGCGCCAACCGCGTAATTTTATGATTGTTTTGGATTTATAATGATTTTTTACGGAAGGCTGTCCGAGATCGAAATCGTTAGTTAGAAATTAAGGCTAAAATTATTAGGTGTTCCCAAATTGAGTGTTAGGACCTCTAAAGGACTTGAGGATATATGAAAACTTTGGGTTCATAAAAATAAATCCGAGTTATAATTTAAATGAGATTGGATTGAGTTTTGGGTTTTGGGGATATATATAAAACCTAAGCAAATTTGGTGATTTTGGACTATCCGAATCGATTTGGACAAGCCGAATCGATTCGGTAAGACACAATTTGAAAGTAGAACCATTTCTAATCGATTTGGATAGGCCGAATCGATTCGGTCCTGGCAGATTTTTGGGGTTTTCTCCTTTTAAGTTTACGGAGACTTAAATTATGGTTTTGGAGATTATTATAGGAGTTTCTAAAGGGGATGTTAGGACTCCTAGATGATGGTTTGAGGATAAGTAAACCTCAGATTAATTTAGAGTACAATCTAGGGTATGGATTTAATCAATGTTTTGGGACAAGAGACATTCGAGAAAATCATTTGGCAAGCATGTATGGACATATTTATCCAGTTAGAATAAATATGAGCCTATTATAATCGAAAAAATCCTAGAATGTGATTAGGATGGAATTTGGGGTATAGGTTAAAGAGGCTTGAACAGTTATTCGATACGTTAGTGGACAAATATCGCTTAGATAATAAGAAACCTATGGGATTAAAATAAGTTGAGGGTCGACTTATTTAATTATTATGAATTGGTGAATTCAGTGAGTATATAAATCCTTAATAGTGATTAAGGTACAAGTTCCATATCAAGTTAGGGAATACTTTTGGGATTTGTATCGTGAATGTGAGAATACTCGAATGTTATTACTAGTGGGAACCTTTGGGGTTATTTGTCATCACTATGTGAGATTGACAATTGTGGCCATATATATATATATATATATATATTTATTTATTTATTTATTTATGTGAAGCATATCCCCTCTATGCTATCATGCGAAGTTGCACGATGTGGGTGAGGCCTCTAGCTTGAGGAGCAGGGAGTGTATAGTCCCCAGGTCATAGCGTCCATTTTTATATTGTGTGATTTTATTAGGGGTGAGATATGGTGGGTATGTTTCGTCTCATTTCTGGGGAGGAACTATGACCGCTTCTCATACGTTGTGATTTGGTTTTTACCAAGGCGGTGTGAGATTTCGACCGTTGGTACCCAGGATGATAGGTGAGCGATTCCCTGGTAGATGATAGTAGAGAGACTGTATCCTCGGGTTATAGCTCGATGGGATGGTTATTATACTTGTGTGTATAGTATATTACTTGTGTATGAGAACAAGATATTATATATCTCTAATAAGTGTAAACAGATAAATGAAAAAGGATTTATTCTCATTCCGGGAGACTTTATCCGGACTTAAATTGTGATATGGAAAATAAAATGAGTATGTTATGTATATGTATTTATATGGGTATATATATACGTTATGTACTGAGGGCCGAATGGATATCGACGATCGACATTGCCAAGTAGTAGTGTATCGGGGGGGTTCCTTATTTGGATTTTGCTTCGCGAGAGACCCCACGCACGAACGTGGAACAATGTCGAGACTCGGGAGAAGTTTAACCCTTAGTACTTGGGTTATATAGTTTTTGTAGAATTTTGGTGAAACGATTGGTTAGGCAGGGTAGCTTAACCAGGTTATGTAGGAAATATGCGTTAGGTGTGCACTATTAGAAGAGAGGTGAGGGGTATCTCATGGGATTGCGATATCAATTTAAACATGGGATAAAACATATTTTTCATAAATAAAGTATTTATGCACTTGTTAAATATTTTCACAAATCGGGATATGACCCGTATATCTATTTTTCCTCTATTTGGCTATATATATATAGGTGTCCAGACACAGAGACGTCTGGATGACAATTCCTTCGAGTCAGATGTCTGCTGCAGTAGCTGTGGATGCATGCAGGTTTACTGTAGATGCTTCTATCCTTGTCATCTAGATAGGAGGTATTGTATAAACATTCGGGTTGATAACCCAACTGCATTTATTTATTCTTTTACCGCCTTTTATGCGGATTCGATTTGTTTATATATTGTTAAACTGAGTGTTCGGTTATTTTTTTATTTCATCTCAGTTTCATTTATACATAAACTGTGTGAATGTTTTAATTGATAAATTTGAGTAAAAGATTAGTTAAATAAAATTTTGACACCAGCCTAATAGGTTATTAGTAATTAATTTGGTTTTCGACAGTGATGCTAAGAATGAACCATATGCGACTCATGTTTCAATTTGGTACAGGAGTGATCGCCCGGTATTTTATTAGGTGGGGTGTCACAGATGGTATCAGAGCATATGGTTCTAGTGTCCTTAGGAATATGTGCGTGCATACTACGCTTTCAGCGTTGCTCTCAATTTAACATAGAGCCTTAGGATTAGGATCGTTGATTACTCTTATGAGTTTATGCTCTCCTGCTATTATAAAAGGCTACGATAAATCCTTTATGCACTCGTTCGAGATTTGTGTGCTGATCGACGAAGAGCGACCACTAACAGTCGCGATGAAGGCAGCATGAGATGGGGATTAGTTGGATCTATAAATTATAGTTGGGAATGAGGACTGCAGTAGAGGTCACTCCCCTTTGTGGCATTGTCAAGGATTGCTGCAATGACTACTAAAGTATATTAGTTATAATCATTCCAGTATCATTGAATTACCCAGTAAAATAAATTGAGAGTAAGGTCTTTGATAAGGACTATACGTTGAAGTTAAGTTATACGAAGGTAGTGTAGCTGCATTTAGTAGAAGTAATAGGCTCAGAAGCTTTAACTTAAAGTGGGGTATGGAAATACCCATACGCGAACATTTGAGGAAAATTTTTCACTCGTGGGAGAAATACTTAAATGGAGGGATCTTGCGGATGGATATAACCGTTAGTTCCTTTGGTTTATCAGGAGTAAAGAGAATGCAGTTTTGGATTATTCACATAAGGATAGGTTAGAGGCCGATAGTGAATAAAGAGTGATATGGAGAAGTGAACCTTGTACCGAAGTAAGGTAGGTGCAATGAAGAGAGAGTTCTTCAGAAGAATGATAGGCTCACTAGAAAGTGTTACTAAAACTTATGGAGAAATTGCATCTTTAGAACCCCACTGGTGGACATCCACCTGGGGAATTCATTGAACCAGAGCTATTGTAACTCGGGCGAAGGAGGTATATTCTGTGTGACAAAATTTGGGTCACAGTATTTTGTTAGCCTTAGATTTGTGTGTGATTTGAGTTAACTGGCGGTATCGATAACATTATGTAGCATATGTCTATATGTTTTTCCGCGATAGTGGAATTATATTTTAAATTTGTATCTAATTTGTATTACTCGTTTTATATGTGTTATACGAGTATAGTACTATTGTAAGAATAATTTTATCGCATTATCGGAGCGATAGTAGGCTAAGGATGGCAAGACTATCGTATTTGCGATTCCAGGATGGAACAGGTTGTTGTTACGATATCTCACCTAGATACAGGTTGAGTTCTCCTTAATTATTATGGGTAGATGGAACTTCAGTGAGCAGATGTTTCACTATCATGCTTTGAGTGCGAGGTGACTTTATCAATATGATTTAAAATATACAGGAGTTATTGTTGAACTGTGAGTTTAAGATCGTTGTTGTTTGTGCAAGGACTTAGTGTGAGTACAAACGAATGGTGGTGTGATTCCTTGAGAGAAGTAGGAGTTCTGACCACACCTTGTCGATAGGAGAAATGGGATTTTTCCAGTGGTATATTTTGAACTAACGGATCTTTATGATCGACAAAGTTAAGTAGTAGTGTATTGGAGGGGTTCCATGTTTGGATTTTGCTTGTGATATGCTCCACGAATGAACCTTAACGACGTCGGGAGTGGAGGGATGTTATAGAAAGCCAGGATGTTGGTTTTGATGATAAGTCTCCTAATGTAGAGAAAACACTATAGACCGAGAGCCGTGTGATGATGGTATGCATATGAAAATATAAGTGCTATAGAGAAGCACTAAAATGGTTTTCTCACCGCAAGTATATGGGTGAGGTAAGGTAAAGGAAATCGATGAGAGGCTTATCGTTAGGCCTTGATGAAAAGGCACATTTTGGAGGTAAAATTTTTTGAGGTATGATGTTCGTAATCTATTTGGAAAGAGTAGGCGCCTTGATTAGTTAAGTTTTCCATTTCACCAAGATGGAAAATAGAGTAGTAGAGATACATTAATAAATTAGCGAGGTAGGATTTAGGACGTCCAGTTGGTGTGCCTTAGATCGTTATAACTCGATGATCGACGACGCGAGGGAGTAGTGTAACGTGAGTGTTCCTTATCTGGATTTCGCTTTGCGAGATGTCCCACGCATGAAACCGAGCAAATGTCGGAAGTTGAGAGAGGTATTAGGCACTAGGGACACAAGTTAGGATAATATTTATTTCATATGGGTAGGTATACACATCAATCTTAGGATTATTAGGAAGTAAATTCTGTAGAATTTGTAGGGTCGAGGTGAGAAGTTAGTTGGGAGTTAACCATAAGTTATAGGATGCATGGGATCTTGAAAAGGTGATTGGGGATTTACAGGTGTGAGTGCCAAGCCGAGAAAGTGATGCCCATTTTGGAGAAAATGTTATGAGTGTGATGTTTACAATGGTTGTGCAAATAGGCACATGTTAAAAAGGTGTATGGGCACCCTGGTAAGTTGGTTTTATATACTGCCTAAAATAGAAGGGGCGTAGTATATAAAGTTAAAGATTATGCCGTGAGGCAGCCATAATGGATCTGGGGTGTGTTGGATGGAATTTCGTAAGTGGTACGTGATAATCCCATTTATTGTATAGGGAAATAAGAGGTAACAGTATAAAATAGTACAAACTTTGATAGAGGTGAATGCTGAATGAGTGTATGATTAAGAGCCATCGGGTTAGTACGATTCCACTTTGAGGCATTAGGATGTGGAGTGATTCACGATCCAAGGTTAATGTTAGTAGTAACGGTTGTATCTGAATTTCGAGGGTGAAATTCCGTTATAAGGGGGGGAGTATGTAATACCCCGCACTTTTATGGGAAATTAAATTTAATAATTATGTTCAATTTGGGAATTTAAGAAATTATCGTGAATAGTAATTTTTGAGGTTTTCGAGGATTTAATGATTTCGACGTATGTTATATTTAAGTAAATGAGTCAAAGTATTTTATTATATATCGCCGTTGGGTAAATCGACAAAGGGTAATATTTTTATTGGAAAACTGCATTAAGTTGTGTTGGGTTAAAATAGTGAATTGCGATCAAGTACCTCAAATTGAGATTTCGATTGGGAGGTTGGTCTCAGAATATCCGAGATAATCAGAATAGAGTATTCGGGGGTATTGTTTGGACTCCGAGAATTTTTGGACCAGTAGGGACTCATAATTGTGTAAACGAGTTAATAAGGGACATGCCCTGATTTCCTCCCTTATAATACACGGGAGAGGAAGAAAGAAAGAGAGAAAGAGAGAAAGAAAGGAAGAATAGAAAAGAAGAGAGAAATGGGAGATTTCGACCAAACTCCGTTGGATTCTACTCGAGGTCTTCGGATTTCATCCTCTAGGCAAGTGTGTATTTGCTTTATTTCATTTTTGTAATACCCCATATTTTTATGCTATATTAATTTGGGGATTTATTAAGTTTAATGTGAATTAATTATTTAATATAAATTCAGAAATTAATTATGTTATAATTATTAACATGATGAGAGTTAGTAATTATGGGAAATTTGTTAAATATTACTAATGAGCAAAGTAATATATAATATTGGTAATATTGGTTATATTAAATGTCACGAGTGAATAAAAGGACAATTTTGGAAATTTGAGTCGGGACGCGCCCGTGTCGTGTCGGGACTAAATATTGATGAATAAAAGTGAATATATTATAAATCCCTCGTATGGTCGTTTTGAGTGCGCCAAAGTGTCCGGAAGGGTTGAGATAGTCAGAAAAGTGTACCCGGGGGTTTAGTTTGGGTCTCGGGGCGTTTTTAGGCTTAATTAGTACCCGGGAGGGCATTTTGGACATTTTACATATTTGGGTAATTAAACCCACGAAAATTCAAGTAATATCTCAGATGTCTAAGGTTGTCTTCTAGGGTTAAAACAACCAAAGACAAGTGACAACCATAGGAGAGGGAAGGAGAGGCTTTTCCAAGCAATCCAAGGCCAACGATTCACCTGGTTGCACCGCCACCACCACCAATGCGTAGATCGTGCGACGGGGAACGCAACCACACCAAATTCGTCATCAAACCAGAACGTCGAAAATCCTAGGCAAGTTTTTATCTTGCTTATTTTCGTTAATGCATCACTCATGTTAGTCTAGGGATGATTAGGATGAGTTTTATGAAAGAAAACCCAAATTTGAGATAGGAAATCGCATGTAGTAATGGTTTGAATGTTAATCTGGAAACCCCTTAACATGTAGAGGATTAAACAACGAAATTTTGATGTTTTAGAAGAAGAAAATTCTAGAAAGGACTGATTAGAACCATGTTAAAAAGAATTATAGGGTTCTTGAGATTTACATGAATTTTGGCCTGTTAATCCATGATTATTAATGGAAATTTGCATGCTTTATGCAAAAGATGTATGGAATGGATTTATACTATTAGTAGTACAAATTTCTGGACGATTGGGAATGAAAAGTTTGGATTTGGATGGAGTTATGTGAGAAAACCCGTAACTGGTAACTGTAGAATTCGCCATACCTGCGTGATCGATCGATCGAAGGTTCGATTGATCGAGCCCCAGACCTCGATCGATCGAACCCTTCTGGCAGGCTCATATTTCCCCTTTTTAAATTTGTTAAATTCAATTTAATGAGAAATAATTCTTGGACACCCTTATTTAAATATTTTGGGAGATGAAGAAGACCAGTAGGACTTATAAATAATTACGGGACCTTTAAGGTAAGACGAGAGTTGTATTTTTGGGATATTTACATATAAGGGACGATGAAATTGTGTATTAAGGGGAGAGACGAGTAAGATAGTTATGTTGGAAATTAGGTGAGTACCTACTGAATTCTACGCTTAGGAGGATAAAGTCTATGAGTGTTACGTAATAAGTCGGTATGATCCCTCAAATTTAAGTAAGAAATGAACGGTTATACGGGAGGACTAAATAATGAGAAATGAGGACAAATGTCGTAATTATGGGATTTGAGATGTACCTAATTTGATATAATAATATTAGTATAGTTATATGACTATGTTTATGCATATACTATCTATGTGTGAAAATCGTGCCCGCGCTACTCGCTATCCCTGAGGTTACCGCGCTGCGACAGTCTTATCTCGATGGGACCTTTATGGGGGATATTGACTCGTACCCTAGAAGATAGATATCCTTGGTACAGGCTATAGAATCGATAGTTCAGACGGTCCTAAGAGATGTGGGGCATGTACTATCCTCTTAGAGACTTGGAATCTATGCTTCGCCTCAATATTGTTTGTGTATGTGTTAATACAGTTCGAGAGTGATTCCGAACTTGTATTTCCCTTAGTACGAGAGATAAGAGGATTGGATAGCAGAGTATGCACGCACCATAATTTTTATGTGGGGTGCTGTTAGAATATATATATTATACGAGTATTTAATATATATATGAAATTCTGAAATTTGAAACTGCCTATTGTGCTATGGTAAGTAAGAAATGAATTTTGAATTTAAATTTGGAAATGCTTGTTTTGAAAAAGTATAATATGACACTGGGAAACTTTATTAATAAATAAAGTTAAAATGAGAGCTTTGTTACTAAATGAAATTTTCTTTTTAAACAATTATATTGTTCAGTTTTAAATCTTACGAGTAACCTAAGATAAGTTAAACCATTGGGAAGATTAATGCGATATAAGATAAGATAAACTGTTGGGAAGGTTAGTGCGATAGGTGTGCACATTAGAAGAGAGGTGAGAATTTCTCAAGAGAGTGTCGCACTAATATGTTGTTGCATTGGCCTGTAAACATTTTAAATACTTTCTAAACGAATTTTAAATCATCTACACTATCGGGCTCTGACCCGTTTCTATTTCTCTTTCTCTCTTGTATATATATGTATATATTACAGGTGCCCAGCCACAGGGGCGTCTTGCATAGGATCCTTTGGAAGGAACGCGCTGGAGCTTAGGTGGGAGTTGCAGGCCTCTTACTTAGACGACTTCATTCATTTGAATCCACTCCTAGCATAATCATTTAGTGGGGCATGTGTCGCCCTTTCCATTATTCAGTTGTTTATTTGGACATTGTGATTCAGTGATTTCTAGTATTGTCACTTTGGGATTTATTACTGTCTGGATGTTTTACTTTAAGTTTTAATGTTGGGATTTAGTTGTTGAATGTTTAAATTTTTTGGATTATATGTTCCAGGGTTGTTGTGGTGTGATTCTTTAATATTGAATTGTTATAAATAATTAAATCTTTGTTTTTAAAATAAAATTTGGAAAGTAATGTAAAAAAAAAATATGGTTTTGACACTTAGCTTAATTAACTAGGGTGTTTAAAATGGAAAATTTATTTTATGACAGTGATGCTAAGAATGAACCAACTGTCCACCTTGATTTTAATTTAATAAAGGAGTTATCGCCCGGTATTTAATTAGGCGGGGTGTCACAGGTGGTATGAGAGCATCAGGTTCTAGTGTCCTTAGGATCTGTACGGCTTATTTTGCTTCCAGCTTAACATTTTTTTCTATAGAGCCCTAACATTAGGAATGTTGTATTCGTCTTTATGCGTTGGAAATTCGTGCTTCTGCGACTTGTCGATACGAATGTTAAACTTATTCTGATGAAATTTTAAAACTTTCAGATGGCCCGTCAGGAAGAACAAGCTAATACCATTGGGGAAGTTAATGAGCAAGGACAAATCACGCCTCAGGTGTCTCCGAAGAGGGTACCAATCGCCGAATTTGCGGGCATTGTGGCACAAGTAGTTACCAATGCAGTTTTACAGTACCATGAACGCATCATACAGCTTAGAGGAGGCAAAAGATCTAGAGAGGTTAACCAAATGCATGTGACTAAAGTTGACAATTGTGCAAAGGCACCGAAATTACGATAAAAAACCACCTTAGACCGAGACAGTTCCAGGGATAACAAAAGTTATGCAAAGGGCCAAAAGCATGAGGGCCAACAAGGTTGGGGTCAAACTAAAGTCACAAAGCGGTGTTTCAAATGTGGAAGGAACGGTCATAAACGTCAATCTTGTCCGAATCAGACTGGGGAGAAACTATAACCCGACCAGCAAGGAATTTCGGAACTCGGCTATAAATGTGTACAACCGAATCACAAGTGGAGGGATTATCCTCAACCTGACATCATTTTTTCGCAAATTTCTTATTAAGGTCAGCTAAACCAAGAAGAAAGCGAGACTAGACAACAACATAGTAAAGTGAGACAGTTTTGAGGGAGGTGTTTCCGATGTGGCAGGAATGGCCATAAGTGTGAGGATTGCCTAGAGAGGAATAAAGCCCCAAGTCAGCAGGGCCAGCAAGGCCAACACCGACAACAGTAGGGTCAGAGGAAAAGTAACTTCAGAGGCCGATGTTTTGTGTGAGACAAGCATGGCCATAAGCCCCAGGATTTCCCAGAGGGTGATAGGGCCCCACAACAGCAGGGTGCCTGTAAAGAGCCACATAGGCCACTTTTTCCAGCCGCCCTCCCAACACTAGCCCAGGCACCAGCCCTATCAACCATTCTAGCAGCTCCAATCCAGCAAGGGCAGTTACAGTATGGACATGTATATAACGTCCACCAGGCATCAGCTCCACAGGCACCACCCGCGATTGAGGGTATGTTTCCTATCCATGGTACTATGGGTCGAGTTTTATTTGATACTGGGGCGACGCACTGTTTTATAGCTACGCATTTTGTGAAGGCCTTAGGATTGTTAGCCACAACAAAGAGCACTGTGACGTGTGTAGACTCGCCACTGGGGAGTGGGTCACTTATTTTCTTTATATGCGGGGGAGTGGGGGTAGAGATTGGTAACTTGGTATTACCTGCACACATGTTAGTCTTAGATATGCATGAGCACGATGTTATTATCGGTATGGATTGGCTCGCAGTTTATAGAGCCATGATTGATTGTTTTAGTGGGAGTATTGTCTTTTCCATTTCGGGGAAAGAGATGTTTGTAGTAGCGATGCCTCGCCCAGAGGGAGGCTCGACCGCTCATTTGTATTACATAGAGGAGGATACCTCTAAGGAGGTTGTGATTCCCTTAGACTCGATCCCAGTTGTTCGTGAGTATTCCGATGTATTTCAGGAGATACCAGGCCTACCCCCAGTCGAGAGATAGACTTTGTCATAGACTTATTACCAGATACTAGACCTATTGCACGCGCTCCATACCGTATGGCTCCGGCGGAGATGCGAGAGTTACGAGATCAGATAGAGCAGCTGTTAGGTCAGGTCTTCATTCGCAGGAGTACCTCACCTTGGGGTGCTCCAGTCTTATTTGTAAAGAAAAGAGACGGTTCACTGAGGCTATGTGTGGACTACCGGGAGTTGAACAAGGTCACGATACGAAATAAGTATTCGTTGCCTCGAATCGATGATCTGTTCGACCAGCTGAGGGGAGCAACTTTCTTTTTGAAGATAGATCTGAGGTCGGGGTACCATCAGCTACGTATTAGGAAGCAGGATGTTTCAAAGACTGCTTTCTTGACGAGATATGGGTCCTATGAGTTCAGGGTGATGCCATTCGGCCTCGCAAATGCTCCAGCCGTGTTCATGGACTTAATGAATCGTGTGTTCAGAGAGTTCTTGAATCAGTTTGTCATCGTCTTCATAGATGATATTTTGATATATTCACACTCCGAGGAAGAGCATGCCGAGTACTTGAGACAGGTTCTTCAGACTCTACGAGAGCATCAGTTGTATGCTAAGTACGATAAGTGCGGATTCTGGTTGTGAGAAGTACAGTTCTTGGGGCATGTTGTTTCTGAGAAGGGGATAGCAGTTCACCCGAGTAAAGTGTCAGCGGTGAGGGAGTGGGGACAGCCCACGACACCGACGGAAGTACGTAGTTTCTTGGGGTTGGCCGGATACTACGAGAGATTCATTCGGGGATTCTCTAAAATAACGGGTCCATTGGCGAATCTGACTCGCAAAGGGGTTCCATATGTTTGGGATGATGCTTGCCAATTGGCTTTCGACAAGCTGAAAGACAAGCTTACTTTAGCACCAGTCCTTACATTACCGAAGAAGGGTGTGGAGTACCTGGTTTACACCGATGCCTCTTTACGGGGACTTGGGGGAGTACTTCAGCAGGAAGAGAACGCTATAGCTTTTGCCTCCCGCAAGCTTAAGCCGCATGAGAAGAATTACCCCACCCATGACCTGGAGTTAGCAGTGGTCATTTTTGCATTGAGGGTATGGAGGCACTATTTATTGGGGGAGAAATTCCGTTTGTTCACAGACCACAAGTCACTGCAGTACCTGTTCACTCAGCGAGAGCTGAATATGCATCAACGTAGATGGTTAGAGTTGTGAAGGACTATCAGTTCGATATATAGTACCATCCGGGGAAGGCCAAAGTAGTTGCTAATGCGTTGAGCCGTAGACCGATAGACGAGGTAGCGGACGTCTGGAAAGCAAAGTGAAAGGAGTTAGGCCACCAGGACGCAGTAGACCGTTACTTCATATCTGTTATGACAGTGACACCCGAGATTGTTACGAGGGTGATACAGGCACAGACCGCAGACTCGTTTTGCCAGGAGCAGATTGTACGACTCTTAGCTGAGGGTGCTGAGTCCTATTCTATTAGTTCTGATGGGGGTTTGAGGTTTAATGGGAAATTGGTGGTTCCAGAAGGAGAAGAATTACGTCATGCAGTGATGACCCAGTCTCACGGGTCCCGATTTGCGATACATCCTGGAGGAGATACGATGTACCAGGATATGAGGAGACAATACTGGTGGAGTGGGATGAAGAAGGACATTGTTGAGTTCATGTCCAAGTGTTCTACCTGCCAGTTGGTAATTGTGGACCATCAGAAACCGTCAGGGTTGCTTCAGCCATTGGAAGTACCCGCGTGGAAGTGGGAAAGTATTTCCATGGATTTTATTACAGGGTTGCCTACATCACAACGGGGCCACGACTCTATCTGGGTGATTGTAGACCGTTTGACCAAGGTGGCTCATTTTCTTCCGGTGCGGATATACTATACCACGGGTCAGTATGCTCAGTTGTTCATTACTGAGATTGTCAGATTACATGGGGTGCCCCTGAATATTGTGTCAGATAGAGACAAGATTTTCGTGTCGCATTTCTGGGAGAGCTTTCAGGAGGCTATGGTTACTGAGTTGAGGATGAGTTCAGCTTATCACCCACAGACAGATGGATAGACAGAGCGTACTAATCAGATGTTGGAGGATATGCTACGCATGTGTGTTCTTAATTTTGGAGGAGGTTGGGAGCCACACCTTCCACTGGTAGAGTTTTCTTATAATAACTCTTATCAGTTCACGATTGGCATGGCCCCATTTGAGGCTTTGTATGGCAGGCCTTGTCGTTCCCCAACTTGTTGGATCGAGGTGGGGGATAACAAGTTGCTAGGACCAGAGGTGATTCAGGAAACTTCCGCGAGGATTGAGATGATCAGGAGTCGCATTCGAGTAGCCCAGGAGAGGCAGAAGAGCTATGCCGATGCGAAACGATTCTTCCGGGAGTTTAATGTGGGGGACCAGGTGTTAATACGTGTTTCTAATATGAAAGGAGTAATGAGGTTCGGGATGAAAGGGAAATTAGCCTCGAGGTACGTGGGACCATTTCCCATTATCGAGAGGATTGGGCCGGTAGCATAAAGATTAGGACTGCCAGAGCATTTACATCGCATTCACGATGTATTTCACATCTCGTCGTTGAGACGATATCTTCGGGATGATATGGCCCATACCCACATTGCGATAGATGAGATAGAATTACAGTCTGACAACTCTTACGAGAAGAGACCGGTGGCTATCCTAGACCATAGCGAGAGAAGATTGAGGTCGAAGGTAGTTCCACTTGTACGTGTCCAGTGGAAGCATCATAATGTGGAGGAGTCCACTTGGGAGCGCGAGGCAGATATGCGCGAGAGATACCAAGATTTATTCTTACCAGGTACGCCTTATTTTTTGAATTTCGGGACAAAATTCCGTTATTAGGGGGGAAGTATGTAATACCCCGTATTTTTATGCTATATTAATTTGGGGGTTTATTAAACTTAATGTGAATTAATTATTTAATATAAATCCGAAAATTAATTATGTTATAATTATTAACGTGATGAGAGTTAGTAATTATGGGAAATTTGTTAAATATTACTAATGAGCAAAGTAATATATAATATTGGTAATATTGGTTATATTAAATGTCACAAGTGAATAAAATAACAATTTTGGAAATTTGAGTAGGGACGCGCCCGTGTCGCGTCGGGACTAAATACTGATGAATAAAAGTGAATATATTACAAATCGCTCGTATGGTCGTTTTGAGTGCGCCAAAGTGTCCGGAAGGGTTGAGATAGTCAGAACAGTGTACCCAGGGGTTTAGTTTGGGTCTCGAGGCGTTTTTAGGCTTAATTAGTACCCCGGGAGGGCATTTTGGACATTTTACATATTTGGGTAATTAAACCCACGAAAATTCAAGGAATATATCAGATGTCTAAGGTTGTCTTCTAGGGTTAAAACAACCAAAGACAAGTGACGGCCATAGGAGAGGGAAGGAGAGGCTTTTCCAAGCAATCCAAGGCCAACGATTCACCCGGTTGCACCGCCACCACCACCAACGCGTAGATCGCGCGATGGGGAACGCAACCACACCAAATTCATCATCAAACCAGAACGTCGAAAATCCCAGGCAAGTTCTTATCTTGCTTATTTTCGTTAATGCATCACTCATGTTAGTCTAGGGATGATTAGGATGAGTTTTATGGAAGAAAACCCAAATTTGAGATAGGAAATAGCATGTAGTAATGGTTTGAATGTTAATCTGGAAACCCCTTAACATGTAGAGGAGGATTAAACCACGAAATTTTGATGTTTTAGAAGAAGCAAATTCTGGAAAGGACTGATCAGAACCATGTTAAAAAGAATTCTAGGGTTCTTGAGATTTACATGAATTTTGGCCTGTTAATCCATGATTATTAATGGAAATTTGCATGCTTTACGTAAAAGATGTATGGAATGGATTTATACTATTAGTAGTACAAATTTCGGGACGATTGGGAATGAAAAGTTTGGATTTGGATGGAGTTATGTGAGAAAACTCGTAACTAGTAACTGCAGAATTCGTCATACCGCTTGATCGATCGATCAAGCCAAGAGCTTCGATCGATCGAAGGTTCGATCGATCGAGCCCTTAACCTCGATCTATCAAGCCCTTCTGGCAGGCTCATATTATTCCCTTTTTAAATTAGTTGAATTCAATTTAATGAGAAATAATTCTTGGACACCCTTATTAAAATATTTTGGGAGATGAAGAAGACCAGTAGGACTTATAAATAATTACGGGACCTTTAAGGTAAGATGAGAGTTGTATTTTTGGGATATTTACATATAAGGGATGATGCAATTGTGTATTAAGGGGAGAGACGCGTAAGATAGTTACGTTGGAAATTAGGTGAGTACCTACTGAATTCTATGCTTAGGAGGATAAAGTCTATGAGTGTTACGTAATAAGTTGGTATGATCCCTCAAATTTAAGTAAGAAATGAACGGTTATACGGGAGGACTAAATAACGAGAAATGAGGACAAACGTCGTAATTATGGGATTTGAGATGTACCCAATTTGATATAATAATATTAGTCTAGTTATATGACTATGTTTATGCATATACTATCTATGTGTGAAAATTGTGCCCGCGCTACTTGCTATCCCTGAGGTTACCGCACTGGAAAGTCTTATCTCGATGGGACCTTTATGGGGGATATTGACTCGTACCCTATAGGATAGATATCCTTGGTACAGGCTATCGAATCGATAGTTCAGACGTTCCTAAGAGACGTGGGGCATGTACTATCCTCTTTGAGACTTGGAATCTATGCTTCGCCTCAATATTATTTGTGTATGTGTTAATACAGTTCGAGAGTGATTCCAAACTTGTATTTCCCTTAGTACGAGAGATTTGGGGATTGGATAGCAGAGTATGCACGCACCATGATTTTTATGTGGGGTGCTATTAGAATATATATATTATACGAGTATTTAATATATATATATATATGAAATTCTGAAATTTGAAACTGCCTACTTTTCTATGGTAAGTAAGAAATGAATTTTGAATTTAAATTTGGAAATGCTTGTTTTGAAAAAGTATAATATGACACTGGGAAACTTTATTAATAAATAAAGTTAAAATGAGAGCTTTGTTACTAAATGAAACTTTCTTTTTAAACAATTTTATTGTTTAGTTTTAAATCTTACGAGTAACCTAAGATAAGTTAAACCATTGGGAAGATTAGTGCGATATAAGATAAGATAAACCGTTGGGAAGGTTAGTGCGATAAGTGTGCACATTAGAAGAATAGTGAGAATTTCTCAAGAGAGTGTCGCACTAATATGTTGTTGCATTGGCCTGTAAACATATTAAATACTTGCTAAACGAATTTTAAATCATCTACACTATCGGGCTCTGACCCGTTTCTATTTCTCTTTCTCTCTTGTATATATATGTATATATTACAGGTGCCCAGTCACAGGGGCGTCTTGCATAGGATCCTTTGGAAGGAACGCGCTGCAGCTTAGGTAGGAGTTGCAGGCCTCTTTCTTAGACGACTTCATTCATTTGACTCCACTCCTAGCATAATCATTTAGTGGGGCATGTATCGCCCTTTCCATTATTCAGTTGTTTATTTGGACATTGTGATTCAGTTATTTCTAGTATTGTCACTTTGGGATTTATTACTGTCTGGATGTTTTACTTTAAGTTTTAATGTTGGGATTTAGTTGTTGAATGTTTAAATTATTTGGATTATATGTTCCAGGGTTGTTGTGGTGTGATTCTTTAATATTGAATTGTTATAAATAATTAAATCTTTGTTTTTAAAATAAAATTTGGAAAGTAATGTAAAAAAAAATAATATGGTTTTGACACTTAGCTTAATTAACTAGGGTGTTTAAATTGGAAAAGTTATTTTACGACAGTGATGCTAAGAATGAACCAACTGTCCACCTTGATTTTAATTTAATAAAGGAGTGATCGCCCGGTATTTAATTAGGTGGGGTGTCACAATTTTATGCTTAAATCTCATATTATAGTTGATAAACTATATGATTTTGGGTTAGAAACCTTAAAATAAATTTGGGAAAAATTGAATATGAGTTTACATATTGATGTAATGTAAAATCTTAATAATTTCTAGTGTTAAATCCATGTAAATAGAGTGAAGAAATGGATTGAAATGGGTTAAAATGGTAAGTTGGGGTTTTTATGATTTTAGGGTTTAAATCTAAGATAAATGGTTTAATGCCCCAAATTAATTGATGTGTTAGTTGTAAAACATATATTAGATGTTTATGGAGTTGTTGGATGAGATAAGAAACAACAAAACTGGAAGTTTGGATTTTTGGAGAAGAAGGTGAATAGTGACCAGTGTCACTTCCGAATCGATTTGGCTAGGAAGCGAATCGATTCGAATCTTGGTCAAAAAATGAAAATTGTAGATCTTTTCGATACGGTCGTGAGGGCGCCAACCGCGCATTTTTCTAATTTTTTTGGAGTTATAATGATTTTTCTAGGGAAGGCTATCCGAGATCGAAATTGTTAGTCATAAATTAAGGCTAGAATTATTTGGATATGAATATTATGGGTTACAAAATAGAGTGTTAGGACCTCTAAAGGACTTGAGGAGATATGAAAACTTTGGTTTCATATAAATAAATCCAAGTTATAATTTAAATTGATATTGGATTGAGTTTTGGGTTTTTGGGATATATATAAAACCTTAGCAGATTTGGGGATTTTGGACCAGCCGAATCGATTCGGTAAGAGACAGTTTGAAAGTAGAACCATTTCGAATCGATTCGAACAGGACGAATCAATTTGGTGGCCAGCGAATCAATTCGGACAGGCCGAATTGCTTCAGTCTTGGCAGATTTTTGAGGTTTTCTCCTTTTAAGTGTAGGGAGACTTAAATTATGGTTTTGGAGATTATTATAGGAGTTTCTAAAGGGGATGTTAGGACTCCTAGATGATGGTTTGAGAATAAGTAAACCTCAAATTAATTTAGAGTACGATCCAGGGTATGGATTTAATCAATGTTTTGGGATGAGAGACATTCGAGAAAATCATTTGGCAAGCGTGTATGGATATATTTATGAGGTTAGAATAAATATGGGCCGATTATAATCGAGAAAATCCTAGAATGTGATTAGGATGGAATTTGGGATATAGGCTAAAGAGGATTGAACGGTTATTCGATACGTCTGTGGACAAATATCGCTTAGATGATAAGAAACCTATGGGATTAAAATAAGTTGAGGGTCGACTTATTTAATTATTATGAATTGTTGAATTCGGTGAGTATATAAATCCTTAACAGTGATTAAGGTACAAGTTCCATATCAAATTAGGGAATACTTTTGGGATTTGTATCGTGAGTGTGAGAATACTTGAATGTTATTACTAGTGGGAAACTTTGGGGTTATTGGTCATCGCTATGTGAGATTGACAATTATGGCCATTTATATGTTTCAGGAAGGATATCGATCATATATACGATGTGATTACTGTGTACATAATATGATACGAATATATATATATATATATATATCTATGTGTGAATGTTATATATATATATATATATATATAAATATATATTTATTTATTTATTTATGTGAAGCATACCCCCTCTATGCTATCATGGGAAGTTTCGCGATGTGGGTGAGGCCTCTGGCTTGAGGAGTAGGGAGCGTATAGTCCCCAGGTCATAGCGTCCATTTTTATATTGTGTGATTTTATTAGGGGTGTGACGTGGTGGGTATGTTTCATCTCATTTCCGGGGAGGAACTATGACCACTTCCCATACGTTGTGATTTGGTTTTTACCAAGGCGGTGTGAGATTCCGACCGTTGGTACCCAGGATGATATGTGATCGATTCCCTGGTAGATGATAGCATAGAGACTGCATCCTCGAGTTATAGCTCGATGGGATGGTTATTATACTTCTGTGTATGGTATATTCCTTGTGTATGAGAACAATATGTTATATATCTCTAATAAGTTTAAAGAGATAAATGTAAAAGGATTTATTCTCATTCTGGGAGACTTTATCCGGACTGAAATTGTGATATGGAAAATAAAATGAGTATGTTATGTATATGAATTTATATGGGTATATATACACGTTATGTACTGAGGGCCTAATGGATCTCGATGATCGACATTCCCAAGTAGTAGTGTATTCGGGGGGGGGGGTTCCTTGTTTGCATTTCGCTTTTTGCGAGAGACCCCACGCACGAACATGGCACAATTTCGAGACTCGGGAGAAGTTTATGTAGGAAATATGCGTTAGGTGTGCACTATTAGAAGAGAGGTGAGGGGTATCTCATGGGAGTGCGATACCAATTTAAATATGAGATAAAACATATTTTTCATAAATAAATTGTTTATGCACTTGCTAAATATTTTCACAAATCGGGCTCTGACCCGTATATCTATTTTTTCTCTATTTTTCTATATATATATAGGTGTCTCGACACAGAGACGCCTGGATGACAATTCCTTCGAGTTAGATGTCTGCTGCAGCAGCTGTGGATGCATGCAGGTTTATTGTAAACGCTTTTATCCTTGTCATCTAGATAGGAGGTATTGTATAAATATTCGGGTTGATAACCCAACTGCATTTATTTATCCTATTACTGCCTTTTATACGGATTTGATTTGGCTGTATATTGTTAAACCGAGTGTTCGGTTATTTTTTATTTCATTGCAGTTTCATTTATACATAAACTGTGTGAATTTTTTAATTGATAAATTTGTGTAAAAGATTAGTTAAATAACATTTTGACGCCAGCCTAATAGGTTACTAGTAATTAATTTGGTTTTCGACAGTGATGCTAAGAATGAAACATATGCGACTCCTGTTTTAATTTGGTACAGGAGTGATCGCCCGGTAGGTGTCACAGTTGGCTGGCTATAGTGATGTGGGTGTGTGTTGGTGTCCCCAATACGTGCAGGGCTAACGATAATTTGATTATTTGGCGATAGCGACGTATTGTGTGTGGAACATCACCAATATGTGTAGGACTAACGAAGTTGGATCGTGTGGCAATAGTGATGGAAGTGGGTGTGGTGTGTGATACTCTTAGGCGGGCCCGAATATGTGCAGAATCCATAGAAAGGGCAACTAGATATAGTGGTGTTGCTTCAATAATAATATGATTAAACTCATTAAATTAAATTAATAGCTTCGTGATAATAAAATGTTGTAATCTTATTTATTAAACCTGAATAGTGGGGTGGATTTATTGTGTGGGTAGTTAGTGTTGAGTTACTTTACTTGCATGTAATTATATCGTTTAATTTAAAATACTCTATTGTGATATTTATCATGCATGATGCTTATGTCTGAGTTCACAGACCCTAATTGGGAGGAGTAGCAAGTGTTCATGCGATAGGCTCTGACCCATTGCGTTGATTAACGTTTTAAATATAGTTACTAGAGTAGCTGCATAAGATGGATTGGAGATCTTTATAGTGCAGATGGAGATTTACTTTTATTGCTTTAATAGTTTAGATTATTTATATTCCTTCGTTTTATTATGAGACAGATATTATGGATTTGGTGGGCCATTTGATTCCACAGTTGTTTGTGAATTTCTGTCAGAGATTTTTCAGTTGGATTGTTTGTCTGTAATTTTAATCTATCGTTTAGAATTTGATTTTATTTTGGAGTTAGCATGGTGATGGATTTTAATTGCGTGGATATTTATACTCATTGGATTTATTCAAATTATATATTGTGGAAAAAGTTTTTTAAAAAGTCTCATATTTTCTGTCACATGCTGTGAATGGTATTTTATTTAGTTATGCCCGGCGTAGGTTGGCGGTGGCGACTAGCAACCCCATTCTTTATTGTATTGATGTTTCTGAATTTTATATTGCATTTTTAGAATTTTTCGGTTCTCCTTATGTTGTGTGCATCCTTTAAGACTATTTCTTTAGTTTTATTTTTAGACATATCTCTTATTCACATGTGAAAATAAGTGTCGTTTGTTATCGTTTTTTGTTTGTTCGTGATGGTGTCATGTAGTGCTGAGTAATAACCGATACAATTTGCACTTGGCTTGGTTTGGTGTGGGGTATTTTTAATAGTTTATCTTTGATTTATTGTTATTTTTTTAGTGTTGACTGCTGAGTTGTAACCGATACAATTTGTTATATTCAACATTATTGGTTTCTTGAATATTTGTCGCTCAATGTACTTGCAATGATATTGAAAACTATTTCATAATCCTCAAACCACCATTTTATGGTTTCTTAACACTACTTATTTGAAAAAATTCTTGAGTAGTTGTTTATTTTATATATTGATTTGCTTACTTGGCTTCGAAATCATTTTAAGGTGAATTTCCTTTAACAATCCATGTTATACCACCCTCAAACATATCTTTTGAAAATTTTGGAGCTCCTCCCTTGAGTTTAATCTTTAATGTTTATAGATGAAACATCTAAACTTATATAAAATCAGTACCGCGTTACAGACGAAAGGTCTTAACTTGTCGCTGACCAAGTAAAGAAAACAGTACTTGTAATGCTATTTACTTAAGCATGTTATATCCTACATCCTACTTATATTTGAAACCACTAATGCAATTTGCTTAAGCATGTTACACCCTGTATTGTTTTTAGGATCTCATAATATAGTATGGTTGAGTTTCTTCTCTTAAAAAGAAAGAACAATATTAGATCTTTTCCTATTTTAAGGGTCTCTTTAATTTAAAAAAATGATTCAAATATTCATATTGTAAATGTTTAACCTATTTGAGAAATCACATGGGGAGTGTTAGAATAAAGAGGTAAGTTTGGGGAATAAATGATGATTCAAATATTTGAATAAATGATGATTCAAATGTTTGAATGAATGATTATTCAAATATTTTTATACTCTAATTGGATGATAAACTTTGTATTGTAGTTCGTTTCTTCTTAAGTGGAGACTTTTGTTTTAATTCATTTTTTAATTTTTTTGAATACACGTGATCAACTTCATCCCATCATTGTTCCCGTCATAACTACTTTCATTTTCTAAAACTTGCCAGGTGTGCAACGTAATGGTGTATGTTATATGTATATTATCTGTACCATAATTAAGTGATCGTAATTTTATGGTTGAATTGTTTTGTATGGTATGTGTATCTCACTCATCCTTTTGAGTTTAAAATCGTTTGTCCATGCATGTTTTTTGATTATCAATGGTACAATTAGAAACTTCCATTTAAAATAATAAATTTATGTTTTTATTTCATTTGTGGGTGGAGTCTTTTCTAGTTACAATTAATAATGTAACTATCATTAGATTTACTATTTTTACCTTCGCATAATTTATTCCCCTTTGTAATTTGTAGCCCCTATTTTACTTAATTGAATACAATTCATACATGAATTTCTATTGCCTATATTATCTTGTAGGCCAACATTCATAATGCAATCTCTAAATGCCACAACCATCAGACACAAGAAGTAAGGAAATGTGAAAAGGAGGGGTGGGTGGGGAATCATAAGATGTTCAATTATTTAATTATAGTACTTAATAATGTAATTTTGCGGCATGTATTCAGTTTTGCATATTTTATTTTTTACTTATTAAGATTGGACGCTCTTTGAAATTTTACTTTTTGTTATTTTATAAATTTTTTAAAATGTCAATGGGGTGTATTCAGACACAATCATGCATCAAGTGTGCTTTAGGTATGAGGTGTGCATAGGCAAGAGTATAACCATGGGAACTTTTGTTGGAGGGTATTCTATTAGGGAAAAGTTTACTTTTGCAGTTTTCATGGCTTTATGATTTTCTATAGATCTTATCTTGATTTTTGATGATGTATATTTTAAAATAAGGGCATTGTCATTCAACATAATGTAGCGTAGACATAAGTATGCCTTGAAATAAGGTTATCAACGTGCCTGATACGAGAATGAAAAGTGGACGATTTCTCGTATCATCAGTTTGGCGCCGTCTGTGGGAACCGAGATATTTCAATCTTATTTCTCTATATATTTGAGTTCTTAAACACCTTATTCTATTCATGGGGATCCTCTGGATCATGATCGCTTGAGTATATTTTGGTTATTGAGCTCTATTTTATACTTACGCCCTTAAATGGGTATTTCATACCTTCAGATCTACTCTCAGATCTCCATTTTATGTATTTTTACCCATTTACATACCCCTGTGCTATCATCTCATCTAGACAATGCCGAAAAGCATGATGGACTTTAGTCCCGAAAAGATGGATGATTAGGGAAGGGTTATATTTATCCCCCCCTGTGGTTTATCGGTGGGCTGCTTATCAACTTATGATCTATGGTTTATCATTGAAATTGTGTCGTTTCGTGCATCGAGATGTTTACTCATGGAAAAGCCCGAGTATATATGCCCTCCACAAGTTTCAGGAGAAAGACTCGGTTCACGGGTTTCAATTTTGGATTGCTCCCTTCGCTGCCTAGGAGAGGATTTGGCTGGCCAGTTCAAATGCTTTCACGGCCGTGGCCCCTTCTAGCGCAGCTGCTTAACAGAAACTCTAAAACATCTGGGAATGAACTCATGGACTAAAGCTCAACCTCGGCGCATATAACACAAAGCCGCGGCAGCTCTCATTGGCCGCGGCCTCGTCAATATTTCTATGTAGTGATGCAAATGTTGCATCCCCATCTCCTACTTGGTTGCTCCAATATTGCTGTGATTACTCACTTTTATTAGTTTTGTCTCAGATTCAATATACTTTATAAAGACTAACAAAAGCAGAAATGGAAGAAGAGTCTGGCCAGAGTACAAAAGTCAACAAGGAGATTGTACAACTGTATAATCACCTTAATCACCTCTATGACAGCCATGCCTCCCTTCAGACCCAGGTCAACTATCTCACTCAGAGGGTCCTAATGCTAGAAGCCGCGGCCTATCCCAATGTGGGAGCGGCATCTATGATACATGCACCAACAGCCTTTGACGCCGCGACATTTGAAGAGGAGACGGCCGCAGAAGTATTCAGCAAGAGCCAGAAAAGAAGGGCAGAGAAATCAGAGAAGAAATTGGGTGTCTATACTCCGTTGACCTTCCCGATTGAAGAGATATTCGAGTTCATCAAAGAGGACAAACTATTGAGATGGACAGAAAAAGCTGAGAGCTCCACCCCACAAGAGGAACAAAGCTACCTGGTGCAAATTCCATCAATACCATGGCCACAACACCGAGCAATGCTATGCTCTGAAGGATGAAGTTGAAAGGCTAATTGGGCAAGGGATGCTGTAGAGTTTCTTGAAGAAAGCATAAGGATTCAGCCAGACTTGATAGAGGCTGCATACCGCATCTCATCCTTAGTTTTTCCAACTTCAACTATTTCTCTTTATGAATTTCAACTATTTCTATTTATGTTTTATGAAGCTCGTTATAGCCCTAATATTCAAGACTTCATGTTTCATTAACAAAGTCATTAGCTGGAGCATACATATATAAATATATGAGTTGGCAAATTTTGCCATATCTGATATCTATCTTGATTTCATAATCTGTTATCTCACAAAAAGACTTTTTGTCCTAAACAGATTCCAAAAGAAGAATAATAAATTATCTCGAAGGAATATTTTACTTCGGGATGCACCTATGGAGGGATTGCGATCTTAATTATCTCAGAAGTTCCCCTCACGAGGTGCAACTATATCTTATCGTATGATGATCATATTCGCGAAAGCATGTGAGAATTCAAGGAGCTTCAATTAGCCACGGGGGCTTACAATGCTCATTCTTAGCTTTCGGGATGTGTCTCTGAGCCGGGAGGCTTATAATATCCAGCCAGGGATGGCTTTATATATATTAGCAGCTGTGGGTGGCTCAATAATATAACCCAGCCTGGGGAGGCTTGATAGTGTCCCGTATATTAGCTGTGGGTGGCTTAATAACATAACCCAGCCTAGGGAGGCTTGATAGTGTCCCGTATATTAGTTGTGGGTGACTTAATAGCATAACCCAGCCTGAGGAGGCTTGAAAATATCCTATCTGATAGCTATGGATGGCTGGATAACATGACCCTGCCCGAGAGGGCTTGTAAATACCAACGTATGTCTACGGAGGCACATTACTCAGATAGACCAGAAATGTGCCGTAGCCCACCGATATGGTTGCAGATCTCTAGGAGCCATTCTTCCATGAAAGTGTCGAGGCACTAGCATTTTGAAGCATGAGAAAGCCACAATGTCGAATGCCACGGCAAAGAAGAGTTAATTTTACCAAGACTAAGGAAAGCAGAGAAGGTATAACATCCCAAGAGCTATTCTAATCTGACACGGAGATTTGGCAATCAAAGCACTAGAGGAAAGGCCTTCTCTACATGTTCCATATTAGTTATGGAATGACAAAAGACAAGCGGTTCAGATAACCAGGTGCAATGAAAACAGCCAGGGATCCATGTAATCAGAGTGGCACCCCCTTGAAATCATGTCCGCGGAAATCAAGTGCAATCGTTTATATGACACGGCTTAGCAAATGGTCGCGGCTTGCACGCAGCAGACTTGTGAAGCAGCAGCCAACACCTTTACATCGGGAGTAAACATTGCACTATTTATGTGGCCGCAAAAATTAACAAATAATCATCCTACGAAATTGATCTTTGTCAGCGGACTTAAAATATTATCTTCATCTAATCAAGGATGCATTTTCAAATATGAAAGCAGTTATGTTCAACTATTCATTATAACAAGCAATGTAAAGGAGCGAGGACTTGCAAGCAATCAAGTGTGTACAAAGTGGAAAATATGGCCGCAGCCTTGATATCAGTAGTCAAGAATTACAGAAAGAAGGCCGTGACCGCAACAAAAATTAAGTAAAAGGAGGGACGCATCCCTATATTAATGATGAACAACATAAATTGAATGAGTTTAAGAGGCTGCATCATCATCACCATCTGCCTCTTCTCCGTCCGCGGCAGTCTCTGTCTCTCCATCTGCAGCCGCTGCTTTCGCCTCAGCCCTCAGCCTTGCTCTCTCTTTCGCCGCGACCTTAAGCTCAGCGATGCACTCTTGATGTTCGGCATCGCTTAATTTCCAGGCAAGGACCTCCTCCTTAGTCTCAGGGAAGCTCTTTATAAATATCTGTCGCAGCTCCTGGTAGCCGCAGAGGTAGGCCCTGTTGTTAACAAGGAAAAAGTCCTTGGACCCTTTAAATGACTCCACGGCATGATCTACGGCTAGCTGGAGGGCGTCACCATGATCAGCCTCTAACCTTTTTATTTCCACGGCATGGTCTAGTGCATCCTGGGCAAACTTGGACTCTAGCTCATCGTACTTCTTTTAAAGACATAGGAGCTTGTTATTAGCAATCTCTGTAGCTTGGGTAACTTTCGCGGTCTATGCCTGGGAGGCTTTAAGGGATTTCGCGACTTGTATGAAGTTTTACTCCGCCTCCTCCCTTGCCTTTTCTGCTGCCTCCAAGTTCATTTGGGCTGCTTGAAGTTCCACGACAGCACACATCTTCCCAGCCTCAAATGAAGAGGTCCATGCAACGTGCAGATCTGCGACATGAGTACTCTTCTCGGCCTCCTTCAGTCTGTACAAGGCCTCGTACTTCCTCTTTTGGACCACCAACACATCCGCGGCCTGAAATGAAAGAGGTTAGAAAAAATATTGGATGCAAAAGCTAAAGACTGATAACACTGGCACGTACCCTGAAAAGACTATGGAGGCCACAGTCCTCCAGATCGTCATGATCCTCTCCCATCAACCTATCAAGGTCCGCGACATCTAAGGCTCTTCTCATTCTCCACGCAGCTTTTGCGGTGGTGTCCCAAGAAGAATTGGGGTTAGGCTGCCTTAATTGGGGCCTTGGTCTACCATCAGGTCCAGACCCTCCGCGGAATTGAGGAGGCGATAAGTTCGCGTTTACCGCTACAACAGGCAATGGCGGGGGAGAAGATAAATGGACTGGAATGTCAGATGACATTAACCCTGCCGCGGCCAGGTTTGCCCCTATATCATCGTCAAACTCTCCATGAGGGAGGTTCTCTTTATTTACAGTTTTATCCGCGGCAGGAGTAGCATTTATTTCTGTGGAGTGAGCCGCGGGAGGAGTAGCATTTATTTATGCGGAGTGAGACGCGTGAGGTCCCTTGGCTCTGGACCTTTTCCTCTTTTTGCTCCGCGCAGTGTTGTTTAGGACTACTGCGTCCTCGTCCATCTCCGCTAGTTTCGCCGCTAGCGATTCCCTGTCGACTTCTTCACCTGAAAAAGCAACAACATGAGTTCAAGAGCATAAATGACCACAAAGTAAAAATCATGGCGCAGTTAATTACCTTCCGCGCCCATCTCTTGAGGAATGTACTTATTTGGGAAAAATCCCGCTTCAAATATGGTTGCTGACGTTATAAGTGTGGTGAACTTCTTATGTTCAGCAGGAACTTTCACGGCCTCAACAACTCTCTTTTCCTGCCGCTTGTTCAAATGTAGATTGTCAAGGGCTGCAGAAAAGACAATTCAAAGGTTAGTGGAAATTAATATACGAAATTATGTGAAAGGACGCGGCTATGGTCTTAGTACCTAATTTTGAGGGAGACCCCCATTACCGCGGCATTCTATATGTCTTTTCCCTCTCATTCTCCTCGGGGTGCATCTCCCAGCCTTCGTCGGAGATGTAAAAATATTTCCCCTTCCAGTTCTTCACACTAGTTGGTCTCCCCGTGTAAAGTGTCTCTTCCCTACCGCGGCTTGAAAAGTAGTAGTAGCCCACGAACTTCACTGAATTCTCCTTAGGGCGGTAGAAGTGAAAGAATTTTGCCAGAGTGATGTCCTTTTTAAATTTGTTCTCCCAAAGGACAACTGCGGCAAGAATGGCTCTCCAGCCATTAGGATCCAACTGTGCTGGGGCCAGTTTCATTGTCTGAAAAATGCGGCGGAGAGGAACTGGAACAGGCAGCTGCAATCCATAACTGAAGGCATGTAGAGGGAAGCAAATTCCACCATCGGCTAGAACCGTGCAAGGTCTCTAGTTCGTGGCAGGAGCCGAGCACCTCAATTTTTTTGGAAATTCGAAGGCCTCAACCACCTGCTCAACCCAATCTTGGGTCATGGCGCTGCGAATATCAAGCGCAGCCAAGGGTCTCTCATCCCTCCCATATGTACCACCTGGGTTATCTCTAACTGCTGCGTCATCATCTCCTGCACCCATCAAATGAGTGATTGAGTTGGCTTCCTCCTCCATCGATGCGGATTGGAAATCCTTCCCAGTTGCAGATTCCGCGAAGTCTGAGTCAAGTTTCACGCAGTTTGGGCAATCTTTTAGTTTGCAAGGCCCTATTGATCTTAGAGGGAGCACGGAAGGGAGTTCAGGGGGAGAGGTTCCGAAGTGATTTTCCCAAAAGCCTCTCAGGAACTCGTCTGGGTCAAAGCTCATATGGCTGCAACAGTACCTGAAAGACAGAATTCGCAGTTAGGCGCCGTAGCCAATATGGTTTGGAAAAGACTTCAAGAAGCCGCGGAAGGGTTATTTTTAAATATTAAAAATGTGTTTGGAATTATTTCCCTAACGTAGTTATTAATGGGCCAACTCTATTACTTATGGGATCGTACTCTGGCCCTATAAGCCGCGGCTACATCCGCATCAGTAATGGAACATATACTGTCGTGGCCATAAGCTTAAATTGCTTAAAGAGATTCCTGGCCACGGCCATACCTAAATTTACTAAAAGGGGAATTTAGTAGCAATTACAGTTATTTAACATGGATATGTATTGGGTTCATGAAAGTTTGAAGACTTCAAAACTACCAAGGGTGGTGATTCAATGCCGCGGATGACAATCTAAGGGACCGCGGCCATTTGGCACGGTATGACGAAGAGTGATCAGTTCATGGGAATAGAGTATTGATTTCCTATCATTCCGCGGCCTCTATCCTAAATAGTTGATTATCTAACTTTTAATCGTTTTAAGATCAAACTCAAAGAATATGAAGGGTTCGACTATGAACACCAAGAACAGTTATATGTATTTCATGGGCAACATATGAAGGAAAGAGCATATCGTACAAACAAAACCCTAGATTTCTATCAAAATGATCCAGAAAAAGAAAATCATGTCAAAAGGGAAGAAAACTGTAAATTTCGAAGGCTTTTAAGAAAGTGAAGTGGTTGAAAAATCACCTGGAAATGAAGAAATTTACGATGCTCAGCTTCAGACCGCCTTGCACCGCCACACACTGCCTCGGAAGGTCGCCGGAATATGCAAGAGAAAGGAAGTGCAGATTTTCGCTCTCGATGTGCTCTCAAAGTTTTGGAAATGTAATGAAGTCCACGGCCAGGAACAATGTATATAAGGGAGAGCGGAAGACGAATCGTCTCTTTAGAAGCACCGCGGAACATTAGCCATTAAGCCGCAGCCCTAATTAATTTCTCTCGGCACTACGACTTGGGGGCTTGTTGATAGTACAAATATAGCACCCTGCCACGGAATGTATTCTTCTCTACTCAGTACACGACCGTAACTTAGGTCATCCTGGGCGCGGCCAGATCTCACACAGGGCGCGGCATTCCATCTAGATGCCACGGAGATGGTTTCCACAGGGTGCGACCCTGACCATTATAGGGCGCAACACATAGTGATTATTCCCCAAGGACAGATTGCGGCAATCCACTATATGGTGCACAGTACGCCTCCAACAGCTTACAACACTGCTTGCTTTGCATGCCGCATCCCCCTCATCCGCAACTACTGCAGACTTGGTATATGTCACGTGCTCAGGGCACGTGACTCATCACATTTCCTCTTAAATATAGGACCACACCTCGAAGGAAGGAAAGGGATTCCATACCCATCCGGGGCAGGCTCTACAATACAGATTCTCTCTACACAACCTCAACATACTTCTTGGAGGCACAAATCTACGTCACAGCCACTTCCCCGGCTCACCGAAATATTCCATACCGTCATGTACTCTCTTTAATTCTCATACTTGTATGCCTCTTTAGGCATGATTATATTGTACAATGCAACCATATAATGAGAACGGAGCAACACAGTGGACGTAGGCCTATTTTAAAGGCTGAACCACTCTATACCTTGTCTTTTCTCTCTATTTACTTAATTTACTTATTTATTACGCACTTTACTCATGATTTGTTGATACGAGAACGACAAGTGGACGATTTCTCGTATCTTCAGTGCCATTGACACACATTATATGTATTTTCTATTAATGAATACACTTACTTTTTTATTTGATTTTATTTGTTTAGTCATTTAGACATTGGAAAAATTGGAGAAGTAATTAGGAATGACATAATTCCAAATAAAAGTTTTGTATTGTGCTATCATTTTTTTGGGAAGTGTGATAGGACATTTCATCTCTCATTAAGCTAAGTGTGTGGTTTTCCTCAACTGTGAGTTTCTTATTCTTAGTCGCCTATTTATTACTTTTTGTGGGGATATGATTAAAAAGCCCAATAACCCGGATATGATTAAAAAGCCCAATCACCTGGCCGACCTTCCCAATTCATAAAGTGAACTGTCCGATCCAGACGTTTAGATTATTATTTGAACCTGTATTTAACATATTCTTAAATGCATGGAGTTAAGCATGATTAAATTACCAATAATCTCGAGGAGATATTTAGGGACACTTATGTGCTATCTGTCAAGTCAATTGAGTTTCCTATGGAATTTAGTGACTTATTTCATACTTCTATAATTTATAAACCCTGACCCGGGGCAAAGAGATGTAACAAATAACTTTGAGAGACACTATAGTAAAACAGTAACCTCTCCGTGGACGTAGACAGGTTGCCGAACCAAGTATATCGTCATTGTGTGTAGTCTTTAATTTATGTTATTTGTGATTGTTTTTGTGGATCTTTTTATTGTGATATTTCCTGTGCTGACAATTGACACCATCCGTGGGAAGCGATTTGTATTCCTAACAAAACCTTCACAAATAGAAAGCCCATGATGTCTCACTATGGCAGCAACATTCCTCAAGTTGGCATTGTTTAAAAAGACCCAGTTCCTCTTATGGTCAGGTTCGAGATTCTCCAGCATACAAAACCCAAGTTTTTCCTGGAAAGGAAACCTTTCGAAGAAATCTAGGGATCACCCAGATCTATGTAGATCTCTAGGTTAGTCGACGCTTACGAATCCAGGCTTTGCGAATAAGAGGATGCTACATGCCTCCAGGTGGAAGATAATGCTTGCCTTCAAAGTTAACTTGAAGGAATGGAGAGAGATTTACAAAGGGTGACTAGGAAACGCCATGATAGGACTGCTAGTCCTTAAGCGAGTAATACTCGCAGTCGAGGATGGAGCTCCAAGTGCAATAAGGATAGAACTGAATATGGCAGATCAAAGCGTGGTCGATTAGAGCATGGACATCGAGAGGGACGCCACATGATCAACGATTAACAGAACAAAGACATCACGATTCTGGTCCATAGATAGATGGGCCAACATCCAGCTCATCATGGATCTAGGTCCACTAGAAAGATATACATAAGGGATCTCAATACCCATATGAAATCCCCTTTTGCAAGGGCGATCGAAGAGGAGGAACCCCCAAATAATTATGCCATTCCCAGGTTTAAGATTTATGATGGAAAAATAGATCCCATAGACCACGTTCGATAATATAGATAAGAGATGACCTTATGGAGACATAATGATGCACTAATGAGTAGGATATTCCCTTCTAGCCTACATAATGTAGCACAAAAGTGGTTTGGAAAGATGCCTCATAGGTCGATCATAAACTTCAAGGCTCTAGCAGAAGCCTTTACTACTTGCTTCATAATTAACAACTCCCACCCTAAGCAGATGGATGCACTGCTCACGATAAAGAAAAATCCACAGGCAAGTCTCTATGATTATGGAAAATGGTATTAGGAAGTCTTTAATGAGGTCTAGGATTGCTCGTATTAGGTTACTGTTGCATCCTTCAAAATTGGTTTTTCGACCACCTCTTTCCTCCACTAGTCCCCGACCAAGAAAGAAGCTAACACCATTGATGACCTCATGGATCGAATTGAGAAATACTCCAAGGTGGAAGATGTGGTTAACTATAATGCAGGGGATAACAGTTGAGAAAAGGCAAAAAAATGAGAAGATAAGAGTGATGGTCCAAAGAATGGGAATAAGAATGGGGACAAGAATGTCTCCAAGAATAGGAACAAGGTTAATCCCTCCATGGTGTTCCAGGGTGTTAACACAGTCTTCAAGTAACCATTTATAAGATCTTGAGCAAGATCAAATACCAACTATTCATCAAATGGCCTAAAAATATTGGTGGTGACCCAACGAAAAGAAATAATGCACTGAGATGCGCATTCCACAAGGAGGGAAGCTATAGGACTAAAAATTGCAAGATTCTGAAGTCACACCTGGAGGAGATGACCAAAGCTACGAAACTCAATGAGTATATTGAAAAGCAGTTAGATAAAGTTGCAACCAATGGTGAACAGAAGCCAGACAACATCCTCGATGATAATATAGGACATGAGTTTGCGATAATCCATGGGGCATCAGATCTTAAGCAAATCTAAGGAAATGCTATTTGGATGGAGCTAAATAAGGTCACCGCCATCACAGAGGAATTTTAGATTGACCCTGCCAAAAGCCAGGTTTGTAAATATTGGCGACAAAAGGACGTCGACTACACCAAACATGTTATTTTCATCGAGGAAGATTTGGTTAGAGTGATAACCCCACACCACGACGCACTAGTGATTATGCTCAGAATAGCCAATTGGGACGTTGACAAGCTACTCGTGGACCAGGGGAGTTCATCAGAAGTGATGTACTTGGAGCTATTCCATAAGCTGAAGCTGAACATCACCGACCTCAAGGAAGCTATAATTTCGTTAGTTGGCTTTGCAGGGAGGATCACGATGGTGCTGGGAAAGATAGTATTGCCAGTCAAGGTAGGAAATATCTCAAAGTTAATTGAGTTTTTAGTGGTGGACATTGAGTCCCCATATCACGCCATACTAAGAAAAGTTTGGATGCATGCCATGAAGGTCGTACCATCCACTTACCTCAAAAATTTGAAGTGTGTTACTGATTAGGGTGTGGTTAAAATCCATGGAAATTAGGCTACAAACAAGAAATGCTTCATCGTGTCCATTCTCCCCAAGAAAGAAAAGAAGAAGGAGGTAAAGGATTCTCAAGAGGAAGCCCAGGAGGGGGTCGTACCCTCTAAATAACAATTATGGTACGGACGACCAAGGGTGGAGGAGACCAGGGTACACTTTGCTGACAGGATCGTTGAAAGCCCGGATGAAGTTGAGGCCAATGACAACTTGTCAGAGCAGAAATTTTTTATCGAAGCCATGGTCTCCGATCAAGATAAGGAAGACTTGATTTTTTTTCTAAGAAGCAATATAAATGTTTTTGCTTAGGAACCAGATTGAACTTTTGATTGACTTAGATTGAACTTAGATTGAACTTTTGAGATCCTTAGATTGAACTTTTGATTGAACTTTTGAGATCCTTAGATTGAACTTTTGATTGAACTTTTGAGATCCTTAGGTTATACGGGATGAAGCTTAATGCAAGTAAGTGTTCATTCGGTGTCTAGTCAGGAAAGTTCTTAGGTTATATAGTGAGTAAAAGAGGAATTGAGTTTGATCCTGATCAGATCAACACTATCATAAGAGTTCAGCCTCCTCAGACGTTGAGATATGTTTAAAAGCTCATTAGTATGCTCACGGAGCTCAATTGCTTCATCTACAAGTCTTCAGAATGTTGCCAACCATTCTTTCCGCTCCTGAAGAAGGATAAAGGCCCTATATGGAATGCTGACTGTTCGAAAGCTTTAGAAGAACTCAAATCCTACCTTAGAAAACAACCCCTGCTGGTAATTCCAAATAATGAAGACCCTCTGTATCTTTACCTCGTAGTATTAGGCAATGTTGTAAACTCCTCTCTAGTGTGTGAAAATGAGGGAGGTCAGCACCCGATTTATTATGCTAGAAAAACACTTCTGAACGCAGAGCAGTGGTACTTGCCTCTCGAAAAACTCATCTATGCATTAGTGGTAACCTCTAGGAATCTAAAACATTACTTTAAAATCCCACTTAATGATCATAATCACTTCATATCCTCTCAAAGTTGTTCTTCAAAAGGCCAACCTCTCCGGACAACTTTCAAAGTGGTCGGTAGAAATTAGAAGATTTGACATCCATTTTTTACCAAGAACAATGATTAAGGGACAAGGTCTGGCATACTTCATTGCTAAATTTATAGGAGACTAACTAATCAACCAACTGGAAGTGGAGCAGTCAACAAATGAGGAAGCACAGTATAAGGTCTGAACCCTATACATCGATGGAGCCTCCAATTCCAAGGGGGCAGGAGTAGGGATCATCCTTATCACTCTAGAGCATATTATCATTGAGCAAGGAGTCATATTGGAATTTGAGGCTTCGAATAATAAAGTTGAGTAAGAAGCATTGATCACTGGCTTGTGCAAGGCCCAACTGCTAGAGGCAAAGCACCTTCACGTATTCGATGACTCCAAACTACTCTCTAAGCAAGTGAGAGGAGAATTTTATTCTAAAGATGATAGAATGGGAGCCTACCTCGTTGTACTAAGATGCCTAATGGAAGAATTTGAGAAAATAGACATTCAACAGTTCCCCCAAGGGTAAAACAGTCACACTAATGCCTTAGCGACCCTGAGCTTAGCAATTAAATCTGACCTAAGGAAAACCATTCAAATAGAGTTCTTCGTATAGCCAAGTATTAACCAGATAGTCATAGCGGAGAAAGTCCTCCTCATATAGAAGGCCTATAATTGGATGGATCCCATTAGTACTTATCTACGGGGAGACATATTTCTCGATGACAAGAGGTCGATCCATCAGGTAAGGGTCAAGGCTTCCCTCTTTTACCTCAACCCATAAGGGAAACTCTACAAGAAATCATTCACAACTCCTTATCTCTAGTGCATCCACCCACATGATGCCGAGAAAGTACTTAGCGAACTTCATGAAGGAATTAATGGGAGTCATGCAGGAGCGAGATATATGCCTTTAGAGTAATTAATGAGGGTTACTGGTGGCCTCATATGCAAAAGTATGCAGGCACTTACATTTATAAGTATGAAAAATGTCACAAGCACTATCCTATGATCCACCAGCCTGCCAACGATCACTAACAATCCCATGGCCATTCACACAGTGGGGACTTAAAATTACGGGACCATTACCTACCTCATCTGAGAATCGAAAGTATCTTTTGGTTGGCATAGATTACTTCACCAAATGGGTAGAGGTAGAGCCACTCGTGAACATTCGCTCCTCAGATATAATCAGGTTCATTTGGAGAAACATCATAACACACTTTGTGGTGACAAATGTTATCATCTCTGACAACGACATGAACTTTGAAAGTAATTTCTTTCATGATTTTTATGATGAACATGGTATCAATCACCACTTCAGTTCTATGGCGTATCCCCAAAGTAATGGGTAGGTAAAGGCTTCCAATAGAACCATGCCCGATGGACTGATAAAGCGGTTGGAAAGAGCCAAGGGTGCCTAGGTGGATGAGCTCCCTCATATTATATGGGTTTACCATACCAACCCTAGGCTACTAACTGGGGAAACACCATTTGTTCTCTCTTACGAGATGGAAGCTATCATCCCATTAGAAGAAGGTTTCCCCACCATGAGAACCACCTTAGTTGACCAAGGCCTTAATGATGATGCCTTATGCAACGAGTTTGACTTAGCGAATGAGCGAAGAGAGTTTGCCATGATCAATTTTTCTTCCTACCAACAGTGACTGACTAGGCAATACAACAAAAATTTAATTCGAGGAGGTTTCTGGTGGGATAATTTGTCCTAAGAAAAGCCCTCAGCAGTGCCATAAAACCATCAGATGGAAAACTGAGACCAAACTAGGAAGGACCCTTTAGAGTAATAAGGGATGACCTTCAAAGATCATATAACTTGGAAACGTTGGAGGGCAAGGAGATAACAAGAGCCTGGTATGCAGCCAATCTCAAGAAGTTCTACTTTTAGTCTTCCTTATTTTTTGTTATCACATTTACTTTAAGCAAATTTTCATTTTCAAACTTTTGTTGCTCATCAGATAATATTTAATGAATAAAGTCCAGTTGGCCCTCGCACTTTTATATTATGCATTGGCTGCTTAATTTTTCTTGATCCCATCTCACTAATACGCACCTGTTCCAAATGATAACTCCTTTGTGTATAGCCGAACTCATGGGATTACAACAAGTTTTTCAACTTGTTTCAATCAGGGAATCTCATGTGCCGAGTAGGGTTTGTAGTAGTTATAACGAATTAATAAAAGTGTTTCAACTTCTACCATCCTTAGGTCTTTGTTACGAACACAAGTGACCTCATGAGTTGCCCTGAAAACAACAAAATCTTAACAGGGTATCCTTAGGTAAAAAAGCCAACTCAGGTTAGTCGCCAATAATATTTTTCATAAAAAACCTGCTCAGGAGGAAGGTCTAGTGACCGGTTGCATTATCTCCATTATCTTTCTTATTCCCAAGGAAGTGTGATGACATGACCTAAAAGGTAAAGTAGATGGAATGATATTGCCAAGGCATATTGGACCTGGAGAATATTCACACATGCGGGGACAAAGGGCTATCACTTGGCTTTAACATCATTTAGTCGGCTGAAGAGACCCAAAGTAATAAAAAACAAGTGTTAGTTCACTTAGTAACTAAAAAGCCTAAAATGGTCATTCAGTATTAATTGGCCAATAAAGATCTCAAGTAACCAACAAATCAATAGTTACTAACACATGTTTAGTCAGTATAGTCACAAAACATCAAAAGTTGTTAAATAACACTTTTTTAATAACCAGAATGAGAAGTTACATTTACATCAAAGCTAAAACATAAAAAAGGCTTAAGACGACCTATGATGGTGACCAAGGTAGTTTGCATCACGTGCTCCCCGTCCATCATCTGGGTGTGGGGAAAATTCCTCTCCAACATCTTCCAAGTAATGCTCCATAAGTCGGATAGGGATAGCATTTATTGGGATCCACTTATCGTTTTGCGTGAAGGGATTGTGATGATGGTCTGGATAGTCTATCAAGTATTGTATGAGGGTAGTGAAACTGGGGTCTATGAATAACTGGAAAGGGTGAGGCATAACCCACTCCAATGGACATTGCCTTCAAGGTTCTCAAGAACTTCTAAAGTAGCTTTTGATAAAACCTTCTCCTTTTGGTAAAAATGGAACTCAAGTTAGAGTTTTCTCCCTACAAGAAGATGAACTTCACAACAATAATAGTAACATTTCTCAAGAGGAACTCCTGAGGGTGATAACTGTCAGTAGGGAGTGAAAGAACAAGGCACCCAACACTTAGAGAAAGGGCAAGGAGAGACTACAAGGAGGTTCTGGTTTGATTCTGACAGAGTAACGGTGCTATTGTGTTTTTCTATATTCTTGACCTTGCCTAAGGGTCCTATTTATACTTGGGTACTAGGGATGAGTTGGCACTTTTGGGCACCAAAATTGAGAGGGTTGGTGAGCGACAAGGTCTGAAATCTATCATTTGTCCCTAAGCATGCATCTAATGTCTTAAAATCATCTAATGTCTGTCCCCTCTGACAGGTGCCACCTAGTGCAAACCAAAGTCAAAAACCAAATACATCTCCTAATGGAGACAAAATATTTGATTTGGTAAATATCTTTTGAATCGGTGACTTATGGTACAAACTTCATAAACTTGAGAGAGGAGACCTCTAGGATCACCTCCTCTAAAACTATCAATATTAAGGGGGGGGGGGGGGGGGGGGCTTGAGGACCCCTCTCCTCTAAAATCATTTTTATTAAAGTTAATTTCTTGTGAGCAGCCCTTTGGCTGCTCACTTCACTGGTGTCTAAGTGTGAGCTGTGGGTGGTCTTGAGTGAATCCTAGGGTCTTAATTCTATTATTTTCTCAATCATAAAGTGCTAAGTGGTCGAGCTTGACCAAAAAACCTTGTTCCTTATCTGAAAACGATAGGACCCCCAATTTTAAATTTTAAAAAAAGAATTTCATTTCATGCGGAATAGAGATGGCTCAACACACCACACACAAACAAGAAATTTTAATTTCTTTCAAATTTTAATTAAACCAAACTCAAAGTGAAATTAAATTAGAAAAGAAATACATTTTTCACTTAAACCAAATTAATTTAATCCAAGTCCTAGTAATTTGCCTACCTTAAATAATTAATCCATTTTTGCAAATTAGGCCAAACCAAATTTTATCCAATAAAATTAATGACTTGAATTAAATTAATTTTTACCCAAACAAATTTAGCACCAAATTAAATAAACCAATTTTCTCTTTTTACCTAAGCATGCATCTAATGTGAATTTGCAAAAGATAAAATAAACAAATAACCACTACGCCGCGATGTACGAGGACCCACAATGGGAAAAAACCTCCGACGGCCCTAGCCTTAAGTCCACTAAGTATGGTTTTATGATTATAAGACAAATGACTTACAACAACTCGACTTGACTCTATCCAAGCCCCTGATGCGTCTTCTTGTAACTACCTATGCCTAGTCGACAATTTCGGAGTCCATAGGAACCTTGGAATACACCAGTGAGGCCTTTGGAACAACTTTCAACCCTCAACCGAAGCCTTTCTCCGAGTGGGAACGCCGCAAAAACAAACACGTCTTCTTCTTTGTGGGATGTATAAGTAGACCCAAACACTCTTCAAACGGTAGAGTAGAACCCAGTGCCAAACAAACTCCAAGCAATATATATATATATATATGTGTGTGTGTGTGTGTAGGGACTTGGAAAAACTAAACAAATGGGTGTGTATGTGTTTTTGGTGAATTTAATCCATAAAAATCATACACAAAACATGGAAATTTTTCTTAAAAATTTTGCTCTCTCAAAGTCACTTGGAATGTGAAAAAGTTACTTGCAAAAGGTTGGTTTCCTCACCTCTTAATCCTGTCAAAACTTGGAGAGGGAAAAGTAGTGGGAACATGGAGAAAACTGGCAAAAACTGCAAAAAAAACTGTTCCTATCAAACTCGTTCGAACGACTTTTTTGTTCAAATGACATTATCGATCGAAAGACTTTGCTAACGATGTTCCAGAGTGAAAAAAGAAATCTCATTAGAAGTCTCATTTGAATGACCTGGAAATCTCATTCGAACGAGATTCTAGTTCGTTCGAACGACTTACCAGAAAATGGAATATTCTATGTAAGCCCAAAACTTTTATGAATTGTTCTTAAAAAAAATTTCTGAGTAAAACAAAGTCGTTAAAATTATTTGTTAAAAATTATAAATTACACCCAATAAATTTCCAAGCTCCTATATATATATATATATATATATATATATATATATATATATATATATATATATATATATATATATAATGCATTCATACCTTAGGAGCATTGGAACCAATGTTGTTCATGTAGAAACGAGGCACAATAAACCAGGCATATGATGAAGCTTTATAATCTTGACCGCTACGTCTTCAATAAAAACATCATAGTCTTGGATGGATACACTTGAACACTTTCCTATGACTCAAATTTTTTTGTCCGGAATTGAGCCAACACTACATTAAGACTCAATCGTAGACTTGTGTCCTTACAAATCTCCCCCTTTGGCTATTCCAGGACAAAAACCAAACAAAAATCCTAAAGGTCCGTCAAGCTCTACTAGACTTTAAAAAATATCTCACCCAAAATGAAAAATTACATAGCTTGACTCAAAACCCAAGGATCAATATCTTTGCCGATGAAAGTTGCCATTATGAAGAATTCTTGCACACTTAAGAAAACTATCAAACGCATAGGGAATAAATATAGTAAATGCAAAATAAATACTCCCCCTAAATTAATTCTCCACTTTATTAAATTAATTCTCCCCTTTATCAAATTAATGACCTACTCAGAAAAATGTCTCCCTCTAAGATAAATTTCCCAAACTAAGATATGATTACAATAGGATTAGATACTATTTCTCCCCTATCATTCCCCCCCCCCCCCCCCCCCTTTTTTTTTTCAAGAATAGACAAAGGATAAAACTATTTTAAACACGATGAAGCTTAGAGTGATAATAACATGAAAGCATATGGGTAACAAAATCAAAACTAATCCGTACAAAGAATAACGGATACCAACGAAGATGCAAAAAAAATGATATCAATGTGATACATGAGATACTAAGCATGAGATATCAACAACAATATGTAACATGATAGATACCAATTATGAATTTTAAGCATAGATGGACTAGAAATCAAGGAAAAGAAAAAATACCAGATATATGTAGACATAATGAATATCACTAACGCACACACACATATATATAGGTATAGACACCACACATGACACAAAACAAAATAAGCTTTTCACACTCGTATGGCAAAAATGTGTCATATGAAAATGGAAGTGTTGGGGTGTGAACTTGTAACAATTAAATTTAGACCCAATCACTTAAAACATGTTAGCGGAGTTCTCATTTGATTGCAAACTTTATCACATTTGAATATAACCTCATGTGATAATATAGATTGAACTCAATGAACAAACATACACAATGCATACAAGCCTACAATTTTGATGATTCTACAAACCAATAGAGTCATGACATTGAAAGTACAACTAGGATAAACGAACATTGTGCAAATCGTTGATATACCATTCAAACTCCCTTAATATAAGCATATTATTTTAATCTTTTGAATGAATAAATCAACCAAACAAAATAGGCCTTGGCAATTATTTTCTTTTAATGCCATTATTCTTTTAGGCCTTTGGACCACGTATTTCTTTTAGGTCCAAGCAAACGATGTCTTACTCGCAAAGGATGATATTTCCTTTTGGAGCCCTTCCCCGTGTACATATAAATATAATCTTTTATCGTTCAATTCTCGTATGCAACGGATTTTAACATGCACTAGTCCTCCTAGGTTACATAACATTTAGATGACAAGATTGGTAGGAGAACACCTCACAAAGCTCAAATATAGATGCGATGTTAAAATTTCAAGTGAGCTCGTGCATGTGTGAATTGAGGCATACAAAAATAGAATCCATTATAGCAACACAACATCCAACTACTCCATATAAGCATGGTAAAGAACATTTTAAGGATTGACAATCTTAACCAAAAGTTCTCGACATATGGGAGTGAAAAAGAAGGGAATCAAACACAAGTATATGCCACATAGAATGTGTCAAACTAAAATACACACAAAACAAAAATCTTTTTGAGTTTTTGAAAATTTTTAACCACCAAACAAAAATATTTACTCAAAAGACAAACAAAAATCATTTGTATTTTTCATTAAGCCTATATTACTAAAAGGGGAAACACAAATGATAAACAAAAATCTTTTTGTATTTTTCATTTAATGCAAACTAAAATGAAAGAACTATAATATAAAAGATAAAAAAACAATCATAATTCTATCATGTGATAAAGCTTGAGGTATAGAATAGAACAATGATAAAGAAACATACAATTAGCATGATAATTTAGCATGAAGTACAAAAGCCAAAGTATGCAAACAACTAACACCTTCAACCTTTAGATTTAGCAAGGGAGGAAGCATGCGAAAGTAAATGACAATCAAAAATCCTATTTTTTAAAGCTACCAAGTCGGATCTCCTAATCCAAACTAATGACGAATGACGATCTTGGGATGTAGGAATCTTGGCTACCTCGGTTTCCTTACGTTGGCATTTTCTAGAACCTTGTTTAAGATCAAAACAAAATTTCCTAAGATGACCTTTTCGACCACAATGTGAGAACCTAAAGACTCGTCGAAAAGACTTACCTAAGGAATGATCTATAACATTATTCCTAGAGGATTATCCTAAAACATTGGTTTTGTCTTTAAGAGTTAACTCATTACAAGTATCGAAGCCTAAACCACGATTTCCATTTTTTATTTGAACCGTTCCTAATATTTTATCTAATTTCTCCGAACGACACTCCAAATAAAATTTGACTTTACTAGATTCTTTTAGTTTATTTTCAAAATCTAAAATGTGAGACTTTAATAAAACATTACACTCTTCAAATGTGAGAAGATCCTTTTTTAAGGATTCCATTAAACCTTTAAGGTTATCTCTCTCGCCTTCTACATATTCAAACTTCTCACGACGAGCTCTCTCACGTGCCTTAAGGTCTTCCACTAATGCACTCTCATAAATGACCTTGACACACTCTCTTAAACTAGATTATAACTTTAAATTTTTTCTTTTTAATTTAATATATTCATCATATAATTCTTGAAACGCAATTGAAAGTTCACTCACATCAACCTCATTTTCACTTTCACTTTGTCTTTCTTTTCCACTCTCACTACCATCATCTCTTTGCTATTAAAAAATAAAGGCCTTGGAAGTGTCATGTGTTAAAATTTCATCAATAAAGGAGTGTTCACTTTCACTCACATGGCTTGCATAAAAGCCACAAAGTTGGGCTTAGTGGGGGAATCGGTTGCCTCTTCCTCATCACTATCACTAAGGGTTGCATAATAGGAAATTGGTTGCTTACCCTCTCTCTTTAGTTTAGTGGGGCACTCTTTCGCCCTATGGCCATAACTCTCACAACCGTAACACCTATTTGACTCGTCCCTATTTAAATTTTCATTAAAATTTTTAGGGATCTTCTCGGCTTTGTCATGCATAGAATTTTCAAATTTCTTAAAATCCTTTTTAAATTTATCTTTGTTAAATTTAAGAAATTTATGAAACTTCCTAGCAAACATAGCCATATCTTCCGAGTCACTCTCACTTTCACTCTCTACTACTTGTTTTTCCTCCTTTTTGTCTTTCAAATCAACGCTCTTATCTATTTTCTTTTCAGTTTTAGAGGGAAACATGTCTAGTTCATAGGTTTGTAAATTACCTACGAGCTCTTCTAATTTCGTAGAGGCTAAAGTGGGTAGATAATTTAACACGATCACCTTAGTAATAAATCCATCGGGTAGGAACCTTAAAAAAATTTTTACTGCTCTGTTGTTGAGTATTTTCTCTCCCAAATTAAAAGATGAATTAACTATATCAGAAAGTCTAGCATAAAATTCATCAAAAGTTTTTTTTTTCATTCATTTTGATAGTTTCAGATTGAGTGGTGAGGTTTTGGAGTTTAGAAGCTTTTACGACACTAGTTCCTTCATGAGTGAGTTGTAAAATATCCCAAGCTTCTTTAGCGGTTACACACGTCATAATGCGTCAGAAATCATCCGGTGTGACTGCACTAAACAAGGCATTTAAACCACGGGAATTAAAATTTGCAAGTTTAAATTCATTCTCACTCCATCTATCGGTGGGTTTGAGAACACGTTCGTTTTCAACTAAATATGTAGGTGGGGATTACCCTTTAATGACTGACAACCAAACCCTCTCATCGATAGACCTAAGTGTCGATTTCATGCGCGCTTTCCAATACGCGTAGTTGGAACCATCGAAAAAAGAAAAAAATTGAAAATGGGGAAAATTTTATTTTAGTCAAAAAAATTTAAAAAAGATCTTAAACGCAATAAGTTAGCGATCCCACTCTGATACCAATTTGAAAATGATAGGACTCCCAATTTTAAATTTTACAAAAAGAATTTCCTTTAAATGCAGAATAAAAATGGCTCAACAAACCACACAAAAACAACAATTTTTAATTTCTTTCAAATTTTAATTAAACAAAACTCAAAGTGAAGTTAAATTAGACAAGAAATACATTTTTCACTTAAAGCAAATTAATTCACCCCAAGTCCTAGAAATTTGCCTACCTCAAATAATTAATCCATTTTTACAAATTAGGCCAAACCAAATTTTATCCAATAAAATTAATTACTTGAATTAAATTATTTTTAACCCAAAAAATTTACCACCAAATTAAATAAACCAATTTTCTCTTTTTACCTAAGCATGCATCTAATGTGAATTTGCAAAAACAAATAACCACTACGCTGCGATGTACGAGAAAAAATCGACAACGAAAAAAAACCTCAGACGGCCCTAACCTTAAGTCCACTAAGTATGGTTTTATGATTATAAGACAGATGACTTATAACAACTCAACTTGACTCCATCCAAGACCCTGACGCGTCTTCTTTTAACTACCTCCGCCTAGCCGAAAATCCCGGAGTCCATCGGAACCTTGGAATCCACTAATGAGGCCTTTGGAACAACCGTCAACCCGCACCCAAATCCTTTATCCGAGTGGGAACGCCGCAGCAACAAACACGTCTTCTTTTTTGTGGGATGTAGAAGTAAACCCAAACACTCTTCAAACTGTAGAGTAGAACCCGGTGCTAAACAAACTCCAAGAAATATATATATATATATATATATGCAGGGACTTGGAAAAACTAAACAAATGGGTGTGTATGTGTTTTTGGTGAACTTAATCCATAAAAATCAAACACAAAACATGGAACTTTTTCTTAAAAATTTTGCTCTCTCAAAGTCACTTGGAATGTGAAAAAGTTACTTGCAAAAGGTTGATTTTCGTACCTCTTAATTCTGTCAAAAGTTAGAGGGGAAAAAGTAGTGAAAATATGGAAAAAACTTCCAAAAAACTATTCCCGCCAAACTCGTTCAAACGAATTTTTCGATCGAACGACTTTACTAATGATGTTCCAGAGCGAAAAAAGAAATCTCGTTAGAAGTCTCGTTCGAACGAATTACCAAAAAATGGAATATTGTATTTAAGCCCAAAACTTTTATGAAAAGTTCTTAAGAAATATTTTCTAAGTAAAGCAAAGTCGTGAAAATTATTTATAAAAAATTATAAATTACACCCAATAAATTTCCAAGCTCCTATATATATATATATAAAATGCATTCATACCTTAGGAGCATTGGAACCACTGTTGTTGACGTAGACACGAGGCATAATAAACTCGGCATATGGTGAAACTTTATAATCTTGGCCGTTATATCTTCAACAAACACATCATAGGCTTGGATGGATACACTTTTTTTTTCAAAACACCATTATTATTATTAAAGAAGGAGAAAACCTCTCCAAGGTTATTACAAACAAAACATCTAAGGAAAACTTGAAAAGAAACTAAAGCCTAACTGCTAAAGAAGGGGTTAATTATGACCCCATAATAAGAATACTACACCGACATTAAATAGAAACAATTTATGTTGTCTAACTTGTAAGATCCTCTGACCAACTGCGAGAGATCCTTCAACTCCTCATAGATTCGAACACCTTTCAAATTGACTCCGACATTGGCTAAACAATCAGCGACCATGTTGGATTCTCTATAGCAGTGATTTATAGAGTAGTTAAGGCCACTAAGATCTGAAACAATGCCTTCTGTAATTGTATTCATTCTCCATGGAGGCTTCCATTCTCCTTTGATCAACTTAACCACAAAAAAGAGAATCTGATTCTATATCAATATCTGAGATGTTCTTCTGCACACATAACTTGATACCAAAGCTTAAACTTTTCAGCTCCATTATAGAGTTAGATTCAACCTCTCCTTCTTTGTCAAAGGCAAACAACATGTCACCTTTGTCATTATGCAAAATACCTCCCATACCCCCTTTACCTGGGTTACCTTTGGTAGCCCCATCTATATTCAGCTTTAGCCTACCAACTTGAGGGAAAATCCATTTAACTTTAACAACATTATCTGATTTAGATCAAAATTTCAATCCAAAGGTCTCATAACCGATTTGGGAAAATGGAGAATAAATACTCAGGAATGAATGATCTTTGCATATGTTAGTGATCAAATTTACTATTTGAATCTTAACATAATGAAAGTTACATTTAATTCCTTCAAATAGTGATTTATTCCTGGCTTTCCAAATTTCCCAAATAACTACCAGTGGAATAGCCTTACCCAAAAATTGATCTGCTTCAGACCTCCCCACTTGAAGCCACCAACTCAGAATTATAGCAGACAAATTGTTCCTATCCAACTTGATGCCCATTAAGTCTGAGAAATGGTCCCAAATTTGAGATGCAACTGAGCAGGAAAAAAATAAATGATCAGATGTTTCTTCGCTATTGAGACACATGTGACATTTAGAACCCATTCTAATCCCAAGATTTTTGACAGTATCATCAGTAGGAATGCACTTATTTAAGATTCTCCAAACAGATATAGAGATTTTCTTTGGAATTTTATCATCCCATATTCTACAATGAACTACAGAAGTTGGGGAACGATCCTTTAAACAATCATAGGCTGATGAAAAAGAAAAGTTACCAGAATTTCCAGGCTTCCAGATCAGGTTATCACCCACTGCTTCAATCTGATTTAAACATACATCCTCTACTTGCTTCATTTTCCTCCACGATAGGGATCCTCCTCTTCTGTTGTTCCAATTCTTGTATCTATTTGTACAATATTTGGCCTATAAAGAATCTCCGGTTTTAAGATTCTAATACATTTTCATATTAGATGCCTTAGTAGTTATTCCAAAGTCTTTAAATACCAGACCTCCTTCATCTTGATCTTTACGCAGCTCAATCCAGATCTTCCATTAATGTTTCCATCTGTGGTTTTCATTCCCTCCCCAGAAAAATTTGTTCAGCATCACATAAATTCTATTAATCACCATCTTTGGAGGATTGATGGAGGCTAAAAGGTATAAAGGAATCGATGAGAGAACATGATTGATGAGAATGAATCTACCACCATTGGATAGGAGTTTAGCCTTCCATCCTGCTATTTTTCTTCTCAAATAGGATAATAAGGGATCAAAGAATCTCACCTTATTTATACCTTTAAAAATAGGGCATCCTAAGTATTTGAGAGGAAGGTCTTTTGAATTCAGGCCCAATACTTCAGCCACTTTAGATTTATACCTAGGAGGCATCTTTGAGTCAATGGTAAAGGAAATTTTAACAAAATTAATTTTCTGACCTGAAGTTCTGGTATAATTCTAAAGGAAATCCATTAAGTTCTTCAAGCTCCTTTTGTCACCCCTGCTGAAAATGACCACATCATCTGCAAATGCTAAGTGATATATAAGGGGACTACCACTGGGCAGGTAGAAAGGGTTAATGGCTCTATTCTCCATCAACTTATCCAAACCTCTGCTAAGGTACTCTACAACAATAATGAATAGGCTAGGAGAGATTGGATCTCCTTGCCTAATCCCTCTATTTGACTTAAAGAAACCATTAGATTTCCCATTAATCATGATAGAAAACTAATTATTAGAGATGCTTCTCCAAATACAGTCTATGAATCTTTCTCCAAACCCAAACTCTCTTAGCACTTTGATAAGAAAACCCCAGTGGAGCCTTTCATAAGCTTTCTCCATGTCCATCTTTATAATAACATTTCCTCCATGAATCTTCTTTCCCAGATTATGAACCATCTCTTTAGCTAGCAAAATATTGTCTTGTTAGATCTTCCTTGAGTAAATCCACTTTGGTTTGAGGAGATAATATTGGGAAGAAACTTAGCAAGTCTTGTACATAAGATCTTTGAAATAATCTTAGAACAAAAATTGCATAAGCTTATAGGTCTAATATCCCCACATGACTTTGGGTTCTTGGATTTGGGAATCAACACAGTGGAAGTTGAAGACCAGCTTTTGGGGCATTCAGCACCTGCAAAAAAAGAGTTAATAACAGATAATAAGTCATCCTTAATTATGCTCCAATAAGTTACAAAGAATTGACCCCCAACGCCATCAGGTCCTGGTGAGGCATCAGGGCTCAAGCTTTGAATTGCTTCCAGGACTTCTTTCTCACAAGCATAATCTTCTAAAACAGAATTAGCCTCTTGATTGATCTATTTTGGAATATAGTCTTCATTAAACTCATTAGACACAGTTTGCACTGTAGTTAATTGAGCTTCAAAAAACATAAGAAATTGATTCTTGATGGCTAGCTCTTCTTCAACCCAGACACCTGAATCATCTGTAATCCCAGAAATATGAAGACTTTAATTTTTGGCTTTTGTGATAGCATGAAAGAATTTGTTATTATAATCACCCAACTTCAGCCATTTTATAGAAGATTTTTGCTTCCAATACATCTCCTCAATTTGTAAAGCTGATTGGAGTCTTGCCCTTCCTTTATTCAAAGCCTCTCTATTTGCATCAGAGCTAGACATCTCATAATTGAGCTCTAGCTGAATGATATCATCTTCTAAATCCACCACTGCTTGATTAACATTCCTAAATACAGCCTTGCTCCAAGTCTTTAACACATATTTAAGCCTTTTAAGCTTTAAAGAGAAGTTCCACATTCCAGCAGCTGAAGTATTTTCACTCCAAGAATCAACAACTATCATCATAAAATCAGGGCTAGTAATCCAAAAATTGAGAAATTTGAACCCTGATTTCTTAATATCTCCATTTTTTCAACTGACAGAAGAATGGGAGAATGATCTAAGGTTGTTTTGTTTAGGTGCTTTATAGAAGAATTAGGGAAGGTCAGCAGCCATTGAGTGTTGTACAAACACCTATCAAGCCGAGCCATGATGAGATCCAGCTCTCCCCTGTTATTACACCAAGTTTACCTAGATCCTTTGTACCCCATATCATGAAGACCACTACTTTCAATAGCCTGATTGAACTCATAAACAGCTGACACATCCATTTCATTACCTCCTACCTTTTCTTCTTGGTTAGCCACTATATTAAAATCCCCCATTAGGATATGGGGCATAGTAGCCATTTCATGAGAAACCTCCATCATTTGGATCCAAAGATCCCTTCTATCAATTTTTGAGCATTTAGCATATACTACTGATACACATACCTAGTATTTCAGCACTGGATGAGAGATTTTAACTACCAACATTTGATCATGATCCAATACCACTTCAGTTTGAATGTGAAATCTCCATAGAATCCAGATTTTTCCATTCTGATTACTACTGCCTCCTTCGAAACCCCATTTCAATTTGAAAGTCTATAAATTCTCCTTATCAACCATAGGCTCCAATACAGCTATAATCGGAAGATTATGAATTCTGCAGAGATTCTTGATTCTTCTAGTGGATGATCTCTTTCTTGCACCCCTAATATTCCAAACCATAAAGTTTAACATTGGAATTTGGGGGTATTAAAGTTTTTGATTCCTCTGGATTGGGATCTAGTGCATCTTGTGAACATTGAATCTTGTTTTTTCACCTTATTTACTCTTGTACCAACACTGATAGTACTTTCATGATTAGAAATATGCTTGTTATCTATCCCTTGCTCTTTTTTTATCTTGTACCCAACTCTTTCAGAAAACATTATCAATTCCTCAATTAAAGGTGTATGATATTCATAATCTTCTTCTCCTGCAAATAAATACATTTTTTGCTTATCTTGAGACTCTTCAAATTCTAATTTCCCAGTACTACTGGGAGAAAAGTAACTATTGACCCCTTTCATTCCTTCTCCATCCAATACTTGATTTTTTATCATGGTGTGCATTCCTTTTATCTTATAAGCCCTCCACTGGTTTGGTTCTTGATCCTGGTTTGTTGGTTGCCACATGTTCTCTGTGATTTCACCTTCTTCTGTATCCTCTTCAGCAGCTGTACCAGTGATCTCTATAAATTGGTGACCAACCTTGTCTTGCTCCTCATTAATGTTGATAAACACTCTCTTGGATTGAATGATGTTTAAATTATGATTGGCTTCAGTTACTTCCTGGACTTCATGATTATTTCTGTCTCTCTTTGCCTCTTCAATGATTGGTTGTAGAGAATTCTTCACCCTATACTCATGTGTTTTTTTTCTTGATTTATAGAAGGCTTCTTCCCATTCAGAACTGCATCTTTTTTTGCTCCCCTTTCATAATCCAATGGTCTAACTATGCAATCCATCTTTTCATGTCCTTTCTTGAAGAAATAGTTACAATATTGAGGCATGTTCTCCACCTGAATCTCTTGCCAGAAGCCTTTATCCCCACACCCTATCCATACTCTCTTCGAAATCTTCTTAGTAATATCCACTTCAACACAAACTCTTGCAAGACTCCACTGTTGATGCATCAAGTTTTAGAGGTTTACCAATGAGTTGGGCAATAGAATATAGGGAAGGTTTGGAGAAAAAATGAATTGGTAATTGGGGTAGGGAGATCCATATAGGGGCTATGCTGCTTTCTACATCTGGCCTGAAGTCTGTTGACCACTTAAAGATCCTCATAGGGTATTTCCCAATATACCATGATTCTCTAAGCCACAATCGAGAATAGTCTTCATCACTATTAAGACAAATAAAAACATGTTTATGGTCGATCAAGCCTATATTTAATGATGTTTTGAGAGAGAATGTTTGAAATACCTTTCTAATAACTTCCATTGATGGCCTTCCATGAGAGAACTTCCCAACGAGGGAAAACTTGAAAGGTTGATCCAATGCTTCAATATCTTCTTGAGAAAATAATACTGCAGGTTCTCCTTTATAAGTTGTAGGGGATTTCATCGAAACTTGCACCTCATTTGGAGAAGAATATGCTACCACTGAAGCAAACGACTTGTTCCAAACATTGGGAATGTCAGGGGGTTTAGGATCAACGTGATGATTGTTTGGAGGGGCAGCCATAGCACTTTCCTATGACTTAAATGTTTTTGTCCGGAATTGAGCCAAAAATACATTAAGACTCAATCGGAGAATTGTGTCCTTACATTATCCGTCAAACCAAATCTCCCAAAAGATCCCAACTGGCCTATTTGAGCCCTGCCTACTCAACTAGGCTACATGTGCAAGAAAGTAAGTGTTAGTACTTTTTATTTCTTTAATAGAATAATCTTCCACGATGAGGGGTTGCTCATGGAAACCCCTTCCTCATCATGGACTACTTTCTGGAGACTAGAGGACCTTGAGGGTTTCGTATTCAATACTTTCTAGAAGTCGAGGAAGAGGATCTTGACTTCTCCTTGCCCCAACATTTTATCTGTTAGTTGAGGGAGAGGACCTTGACTGCTCCTCATCCAAACATTTTCTAGCAGATGAGGGAGGGGAGCTTTGAGGGTTCCGCGCCCCAATATTTTCTTGCAGTTGAGGGAGGGGATCCTTGAGGGTCCCGCGACCAATTATTTTCTTGTAGTTGAGGGAGGGGAGCTTTGAGGGTTCCTTACCAAAACATTTTCCTGCAGTTAAGGGACCCTGGGAGTTCCGTGTCCCATATATTTTTTTCTGTAGTTGAGGGACCGTGGGGGTTCCACGTCCCATATATTTTTTCTACAGTTGAGGAACCCTGGGGTTTCATGTCCCATATTTTATGAAGGATGAGGGGACAGGGTCTTCGAGGGACCCTCACCCCAGAATATAGTGAACTAGATTGAAACACCCTTCTACATTAGCCCCTCATGCAAAGTCTTTTGTGTTGGGGAGAACAAAAGGTTTTATATGCCATACATTCAATTTTCAATTTTTTGAGGGACCCTAGGGTATCCTCAACATTACCCCTAAGGTCATTAAATGAATTGTCCCTTCATTCTAGGTTTTGGGTTCTCGAGAAGCCACGCGTCGGTATGGGAACGTTCATCTCATCATTTGGGGATAAAATCTCATAGCCTTTTGGCATTCTTGCACGTTTTTCCATTTTTGTGCAAAACCTAAAGCCCCCCCGCCCTTTTTTTTGAACAAAATCTTTCATCTTCATCATACTCTCAAGACACTCACAGAGAGTTTCAAACTTTTAGTAAGAGAAAAGTCCCAAAGACTCCATAACCCCCCCTTTTTTCAAGTTTCTTTAAAATACCATTAATGGCTTCACCGCCATCCAATGTTTCTTCAGTGATTACTATCGCCATCATCCACATCATGATAGGGTCCATTCTAATTTCCGTTTCTATATCCACGACATCGATGACCGACACCACCACTATAGCTGCTACTCCAAGTGGCTCCATCATTTCTCTCTCTTCGGCTCTATTTTTCATTGACGACGCTGTTAAGGTGAGATACATGTCGACGATTTATTGGATATTGCGGGACTTGAAATTGGATCTCCTTTTGGGGTGAGGAACCCTAAGGTTTCCTTGACGCTTTTCGTGGTAGGAAAAAGTTCCTCGTGCGAGGCATCGAACCTGGAAGTTTCCTCGTTTATGCATTTAGTTATGGGTTCCTCGTCAGGGGTTGAAAATACGAGGGGTTCCTCGTTCGAGATCCTTTCGACGTCGAGGGGTTCTCCGACTGATTTTCTGCCTATGGATTCCTCAACCACCGATTTGATTATGGAAGGTTCCTCGTTGGGAGTTTCAACCCCTTTGGGTTCCTTGGCTGATTTTCTGCCTATGGTTTCCTAGACCATCAATTTGATTGAGAGGTGTTACTTGACTACTATAAAGGCCTTAAGGGGTTCGTTAAACATCAAGGGTTCCTCTCGATTACTGTTGATTGAGGTGGGTTCCTCATCTGAAGAATTTGCGATGATTTTGGGTTCCTTGAGTGAAGGTTTCACCACGAGGGGTATCTTGCCTACTGCTCCAAACACAAAGGGTTCCTCGTCTATTATTTTGACCTCAAAGGGTTCCTTGCCTACTATCAAGGCATGAGGTGTTCCTAGAACACTGAGGGTTCCTCTCGATCACCGTTGGTCGAGGTGGGTCCCTTGCCTGAAGCCCTTGTGGCAACTTTGGGTTCCTCGACAACATTTGTATTTACGAGGGGTTCCGCGCCATTGGGTTCCTCATGGCCATTGGGGATTGGTGAGGGTTACTCACCTAGGACGTTGGATATGAGGGGGTCTTTGCCTAATCCCTCTTTAACTGTGGGTTCCTCACTTGATCCGATATCCATCGGTAGTTCTTCCGCCACTTCATTATCTTCTCAGGCTTAGGAGGATTATATGTGCACTCTCTAGGGGAGAGATTTTGCTTTATATCATCGCGTAATTTTTTTTGGACCACGTGATAATTATATGGTTTCCCTTGCTCAATTTCAGAAAAAAATCATTGGCAATGTTCTCAACCGACAACTTTTTTTTGCCTTATATCATCGCGTAACTTTTTTTTGGACCACTGATTCCCTCGTTATTATTCATGACTCTATTCTCAGATTTAGAGTTGTTCGCGGTGATTTCCCTTATTCCAATATCGAGATCAAAGCTGTAGGGGGTGACCTAGAGGAGTGGGCTCCGTGGGTTGACCATATTATGGTCGTTCCTTCTTATAAGGCTATTCTTGAGGTACTTGTTCTTCTTACTGCCATTGATAGTTTGAAGTCTTATTCTATGGCTAAACAAAATTCTTCCCTCAATTGTTTTTTATCTCGATGGAGTAGGGAATATCATAACTTTGTGACTCGCTGGGGCGAGTTTACTGTTACTATGGAGGATGTATGCGAACTGTATGCCCTACCTTTCTTCAGGGAGGTTATTTTTACTGATGGTTATGAGGACCCTCTTGAATAGGAGACGGTGGAGGAGTTATAGGTCGCACTTGCTGAGCGTTGGAAATATGTGGCTATAAATGTAACTGGCATTACCAAACATTCTTTCAATAAATGGCAGAGGTACTAGTTTAGAGATTTTGAGCAGTTGCCAAAAGAGGAGTCTTCTAGTAGAGCTCTCAGATGTCAAGATGGTCCCAAACTTCACTCTTCCTCACACTTCGCTTCTTTTCTTGTCACTTTTCTAAGTCGATTATTGTTCCCAGGTAAACTTGAAGACTCTCCTCATGAGCTCATTTTAAGATTAGTTATGAGGCTGTCGTAGGGGAGGTCAGTACCCATCATATATTTTTGCTCTTGGTTCTCTTTATTCCTGGTTGGATTGTGATCATGTAGATGTTGAGAGGTCCTGTGATCGCTACAACGCAACTAACTTTTCCAATTATCTTCTTCTGATGGCCTTTTCATTTGAGCATTTTCCCCATTTTGGTCCTGAGCCGCAGGCCTGCCACAATAATGATGCTCGTCTTTTGAGGTGGCATAGGAAAATCCCTAAGAAGCCTCTGGGACCTCTGATTGATGATATTGAGGTGTTATGCTTTCGCTCTTACAGCAAGCGTCCTAGTGGTGTGTTCAGTTGGCTTTCTTTTCTCGGTGACGGTGGTACATTTTATTGACCTACTGATGCTGACTCTATTTCTACTTACCCCCATATCAACGTGGTGGAAATGCTACTACTAGGTGTTTTACCTTCTTTGATAGAGCTGAGCCGAGGTGCTGAGTTTTATCACTCAGAGAGAGTGAGGAGGTAGATTGGTTATGACAAGGGTGTTCACACCCCTTCCTACCATTCGAGCAGGGACCATTCAGAGTTATATTTGGAGGCATGCAAGAACTTTACTTTTCATGGAATGTTTCATAGGGTGAGTCACTTGGGAGGACTGTATGTACCTCCCCTTAATTACTTCCCTTCTTGGTTCTTACTTTGGCAGCGACATGTTCTTCTCATTCAGCACTGTGTGGTTAGGACTCCAAACGAGACTAACCCTATTAAGTATGTCAAAGCCCATTTCTTACTCAAGCGAACCCAAAAAGATGCTTGGCATCTTAGCACCACACCCAAGCCACCTCTTGAGCAAGCTACTCCCATCCTAGTGAAGACGCTCCTCGACGAGTCTACCCAGCCTAAGCAAGCTGAGGTACCCTCTGCCAAGTCTAAAGGCTATTCCAAGGGTAAAGGAAAAGCGAGGGTTCCTATGGTAGGTAAAAGAAAACACCCAGACACAAATGCGTATAACTTCATTGCTGCCACTACTACTGCTCCCTCCCCCCTCACTTCTCCTGTGAGGACCAGAGCCGCCAAGAGGAAGAAGGGGGTTGTTATTGATGATGCCTCTCCCTCCACACTAGACCAGGGGTAGATACCAATGATCTCAGGGTGGAGGAGACCTATAGGACTATCAGGGAGCGAGGTTATGAGGGTTTGGGCCTTTTTCCATAGAGGACATTAGTCACATCTATTATCGTTATAAAATTTACAACACCCATACATTCTTTACTTAGTGAAGACATCTTTTACGGAGTTTCACATGCTGGTTCCCCCTCCCCCTCATTGGAAGAGGAACTAGTTGACTATGGAAGCACGCCTTACTTAGATGATCATATTTCTTCTTCTAATGATGTGGATGGCTTGGATCTCCATGGTGAGAGTGATACTGACACTTTTGCTTTGTTATTAGTTTCAAGGGAGTATTCCAGTGATGATGAGGCATTACATTCATCTTCGGGGGTTAGCTTCGCCACCAGGCCCCTTCTGTATAGTCAAGCCATGCACTATGCTGCCGTAAGTTTTTCTTTACTTGAGACTTTTATGCATATGATTTTTTTCTTCTCTTTTCATCATTGACTTGTTTACTATTCTCTTTTGCAATGTTTCCACAGGTAACTTCTACGGAGGCAAGTGGCCTTTCACCTCCCCCTGCATCGTGCTCCCTTCCAGCGCGAGAGGAATTCTATGCTTATTTCTTCTCGAGGCCTTTTCAGAGAGGCTTTTCCTTCCCCTAGAGGTTTTTTTAAGACTTTAATATTCACAATTTACATTTCTTTTTACTAAGTGTTACATATTTCTATTTCTCCGCATCTCCCATCTTTGCATCCTACTAGAACTAGGGTCCCTCATGTGACTACACATTCTACTCAGGTACCTCTCTGAGTTCATTTGAGTTGTTGGCCTTATTTTTATCTCTTTTATTTTTAAGCTCTTTTCCTTTGTGTTCTCTATCTATTTATGATTGCAGAGGGTGTTTCCTTATAGACTTGTTGCTTCGCCTTCTCCTATAATAGCATTGGGCACTTTTACGGATGAGCCCCTGGCTACCTCCTTCTTAGAGGTGTGTCTATTTTCTTAACCCTTTCCTTATTTCTATTACTATGACTTCGATGTTTATATTCTTTGTCACCTTTCATTACCTAGGACCCTGTATCTCTTGGCCTTTCTTCTGTAAGGGGACTCTGCCTTTTTTGGAGACCACTATTTTAGGGTTGTCTCCCTCAAGGAGGATTTTGTTTCCCTAATCCACGTCTCTGTGGATGGAAGACCTATGCTTTTGCCTATCTCTCATAGTCCCATTACAACTTGTATTGCTGAGCCTATTTCACATGTTTCTATTCAAGTATTGGTAGATTCTTCACCTATAATTGTGATGTTGATAACACCTTCTAATTCCATCATTATAAATAGGTCTTCAGTACAACACCTACTGCACCGCTGGTCACCTTCCACCCTTCTTCTTTAGAGGGGGATCAGGTACACCAGAACTTTCTTTTCTGCCTTTGGTCTTACTTATACTAACAAGTCATTTTCTGTTGTTTTCTCAGTTGGTTCGCAACATCACTGCATCAGTGCCTACCGTTACTATATTTTCATCAGCCCCTATTATAGATGAGGAGCCTTGCCCTATTGCTTCCAGTGAGAGTCATTCCATAGTGCCTCTACCAGTAACTATTTCTGTCATTGGTCTTTGGGTTTTTCTATATGGTTTTTTTCATGTTGCAAATTCTTTCCTCTTTTTCTTCATTTACAGGCTAGTTATGTGGAAGCTTCCTTACCTACCATGAGTGTCGCGGGGGCATCCCCTCAGACTCTGTTCCCTGCGCCCCCTTGACTTCTGTGGGGGTAACTGCTCAGGTATCATTTCTTACATTTGCATGAGAGTAACCTTCATATATATATATATATATATATATATATATATATATATATATATATATATATATATATATATATATATATATATATATATATATATATATATTTTTTCCTGTCTACTTTTGTGATCCGGTTAGCATAGCTGAGGTCCCCTTATCTGCAGGACCTGTTACTAGTTCTGCTCCCATAGCTATGGGCTTTCGACTCAGATTTTGGATGAAGCTATCCAACTAAATACTGGTTTGTGTATATTCTCAATTTTTTTATTCAGTACTTTGCCAATGCTTACTAACATTTACCTATTTCTCTATTCTTAGGTTAGTGCTGCAATCGTTCCAGCGACTACAGGATATATTAGGGGAATTGCTATGGGAGAGGTATTATGTTGTCATACCTTTCCCTATTTTCTTTTACTTCCCATTTTTATTCTTGCTTTTACTGTGAAAGTATGCTTACTTCCACCCTTGTTTCATTATTTCCAGGCTAGTGAGGCAGCTGTTCCGGTGATTACGGAGCACGCTGGGGAGATTGCTGTGAGAGAGGTATTATATTGTCATACCTTCTCTCTTTCTATTTCTCCTTTTTCTTCTTTATTTTACTATGCAAGTGCTCTCACCCTCACCCTTGTTTCACTGTTTCCAGGTGAGTGAGGTCATTGCTCCGGTGACTGTGGAGCATGCTAGAGAGATGGCTGCGAGAGAGGTATTATATTGGCATACCTTTTCTCTTTCTGTTTCTCCCTTTTTCTTCTTTCTTTTACTGTGCGAGTGTTCTCACTCTCACCCTTATTTCATTGTTTCCAGGTGAGTGATACCACTGCTTCGGTGATTTTGGAGTATGCTAGAGAGATGGGAGTGAGAGAGGTATTATACTAGAATACCTTCGTCGTTTTCTTCTTGCTTTTACTACACAAGTGCAATCACCCTCACCCTTGTTTCATTATTTCCCGGTGATTGAGGCAGTTGATCCGATGTCTATGGAGCGGGCAGAGAGTGCTATGTTACATCCTTCTCAGGTATTTAACTGTCATACCTAAGTTTCTATTTCCTCTTGCTAAATTATGGCCCGTATTGATATTTCTCACTGATATTTCTCATTCTTAGCCTGGCATCCCCCCTTAGGCTGAATTTCTTCCAATTATCGGTAGCATACTCACCCCTTTGAGCTCTAAGGTAAGATTTCTATCGTATCCCTTTTCAAAATCTGGATACAACTCTCATTATCTTCTTTCTCTTTTGACTCATCATGAACATTTATTTTTAAGATCCTACTGGTGGGTCCACCGAGGTAGCTGATGAGGGGGATCATAGTTCTGAGGCCACTCCTACGGCTGGTGATGCCGATTCTAATAGGGATTCCTCTTTTCTTCCTTCTGAGGTAGAGTCTCATCATTTGGTTAGTGACTCTGAGGCGTAGGCTCCTGCAGTTTTTATGAGCAGATTGTGGCGTGAGGAGCGGCCAAGGCACTTCAGGACACACGAGCGCCAAATTCTAGATTTGATTTTGGAGCATCATCCTAAGACATTCACCTCTCAGAGTGTACTTCATATCTATAGCCTTACGGTGTGCAACCTGAAGGCCCTTGCAAGTCACCTTCATGATTTCTTAACTACTTCTCATACTGAGTTGACTAGGGCTTTCACTTTGTTGTTCTTAAAGTCACTCCATGACCTGCAATAGTTCTACCATTTTTATCTAGGTTGGCTTGATGCTGGGGTTCGTCATTTTTTTAGCATTCCTTTTCGAAATATGGTGAGACTTCACACATCTAGACATACTAGGGTTGATCAGTGACAGGAAGAGGTTGCGAGGACTCGGGGCCAGATTATATTATATCTCTTCAGTTCCGACTTGACGAACTTGAGTCTGATGACCAGAAGGATGAGGTCAAGTTGGTGAGGCTGTAGGAGGAGTTCTTGCAGGAGGCTGGTCCAACATATGCTGGTGCCCTCACCCGCAATGGCTTGTTCTTTGTTACTTCTAGTGGATTGGATATTTCTTGCCTTATACTACATTTGTTCATCATGTATAAAAATTGGTTATTTATGAATGAGAAAAATGGTGTTCTACTTCTCATGCACTTTTTTTTCTTATCCTTTGCCTCTATCTACACTTTGGCATCTGTTTACAGAGATCCACTCTAATTTTCTGTGAGCGTTTGGTCAATTTAGGTTGCCCCTTATACTGTGGGGTACTTGCATTGATCTGATCAAGTCATATACATATACACATTTTTTAGCTCAACCCCTTGTGACTACCGGTATTTGCATGTTATCTGGGTGGGTTACTAAATCTTGAGCGACCCCCGATTTCTGTAGGGGTGCTATTTTACATTATTATAAGGAATAACTTGAATTCAGTGAATGACCCCGTCTCCTTCCTTTTTTCAGAAGAATCTTTACAAATAAAATAAGTAAATAAATGATTCTCTTTTTAGTTTTTTAAATCAACACATCCCCTTGGAGAACGCGGGGTCCTTGCTCTACATTTTCTTAAGAGCTTTCATGGTCTCAAAGATATTAGAGAGGGGGGTTTGACCTTCTTCTCTATATTTCTATTTCACTGGTCAAGTAAAGAATTTCTTTGAGAATCGAGGTTAAAACTTATTCTTTGGGCTAAAAAAATTTATATATATGTATATATATTTTATATATTACTTGGAGGATGTCCTCCTATCGTTCTAGTGGAAAAATAATTCTACTTGTTGGATATATCTAGAAGGACTTTGCTCAACATATTTATCTTAGAATGGATGTACCCCCCAAAGTGAAATGAGCAAAGTTCTTCTTCTTTTTCATATACCCTCTTCTAGACTAGTAGAGACCATTTATGAAAAGAAAACATTATGTTGGATCTACCTCATACAGTAGGTAGGTAATCAAAATAAACATCAAAATAATCAAAAGTATTTCTATTCATTTATTTTCTGTTGTGTACTATTTACATTATGGTATTTCTCTATCATTTCTTTACAAAAAAAGATTTTTTTTCTAGTATGAGAGAAAACCGCTCAGATTTTATCGCAGAAATGAAGCTCAACAAAAACTAGGCATATTTACTTTTTCGCCACTTGCAATTGATGGATTAGAGACAGTCACTCTCCGGCTCTGTAATTTGGTTGTATGCTGACTTCCCTACCCTTCTCACCATAAAGGGGCCTTCCTAGTTGGGTTTGAATTTTGACACTGACTTGCTGCGGAGGTGATGGGTAGATGCCCGAAGGACTAAGTCTCCCACTTGAAACTCTCTGGGTTTGACCAGGATTTCATACGCTCTGGATAGATATTGGATGTAGACTTTAAAGTTCTCCCTTGCCTTATCTCGATGCTCATCCAATGCCTTCAACTGCACGTGCTATGGTTCCAAAATGAGTCCATTGCTTAGAGAGACCCTAGATGAGGGTACTGTGAGTTCCACTAGTAGGATAACTTCGGTGCCATACACGAATGAAAATGGAGTAAACCCGGTCGACTTTCTCTTCAAAGTGCGATAGGCCCATAATACCGTGGGTAGCTTCTCATCCCATGACTTTGGCACATCTTCTACCATATTCTTTAGGATATTTATCAAGGTTTCGTTGGTGGCCTATGCCTAGACATTTCCTTTTGCGTAGGATATGGTTTAGATGCTGTGTACAATCTTATACTTATCCGTGAGAAGCCCCATATCCTTGCAAACAAATTATTTCCCATTATATGTGAGAATCACCTTGGGTATTCCAAACCTGCATATGATATACTCCCTGATAAATAGGGTTTCCACTTGGTCATTCACCTTGCTTAAGGGGATGGCCTCTGCCCATTTGGAATACAATTATGTAGCCACAATAATAAAAGCGTTGCCATGTGAGGCTGGGCTGATCTTTCCCACCAAACCGAACGGCAATCTGTGGAAGGGGTAGGTAACTGCTAGGCTTTCCAAGCTGATAGAAGGGGCATGCACCATGTTGCCATGTACTTGGCAAGCTTTGTACTTCTTCACATAACTAATGGAGTCAGCCTCCATGGTCGGTCAGTAATACCCTAACGTCATCAGTTGATCATACAGTTTGGCACCTCCCATGTGGGAGGGATCATGAGCTTCCCTCAACACCCTCCCCGTGTCTTCCTTAGCTATTCACTTTAGTGCCTTCTCATTATAGGTTTTCCTATAGAGCTCTCTTTCCACCAGGTAGAAATGGGTTACCCTCTTTTAGAGATAAATTTCATCTTCTCTCTCCTTGGGAAACTCACCGTCTTTTAGGTATGCTACGTATGGTTGCCTCCAATATTTGAAGGCCTATAAGAAATTAGCTTCTACTAGCTATTCGAAATGGGTTTGGCACTTTAAGCAACCCCGCTGTAGACGAGTAAACTCTGCGCTCAAGGTAGGCCAATAGTAGCCCCCCCGCTACAACCGAAGATAACGAGGGATGTCAGTATCCCCATAATGCTTTTCATGAATCTCTACTAACCTCTCCTTATCTTCTTATTATCCAACACACCTCGCTAAGAACCTTACAGGGATCTTGAAGTAAAGTGTTCCCTGCAGCAGGTGGTAGTTAGCCAACTCTAACATCTTCATTGTCCCCTCTCTCGTTTCTAGCTACCTCACCACTAGGTGTCTCCAATCTTCCAACTAATTACCTAGGAACAAAGGCTTCACTATGGTAGGCACTATTCTCTGCCATACTGTGATTGTTTCCTCTATCTCATCCATGTCTAACTTCTGTGCTATCGTAGCTAGGGCATTGGGATTCCTATTCATTATTCTTGTATGCCTCTCAACACTTATCTCTAGAAGTTGCCCCAAAAACCTCTGAATGATGTACTTGTAGGGAGCCAAGTTAACATGCTTGAGAACAAACTCCCTATTAACCTGTTTTACCACCAGGTTAGAGTCCCCCCGGATGTATAACACTCTGATGACCCTTCCGAGCGCTTCTAACATACCCAAAATGAGAGCTTCATACTTAGCCTCATTGTTTGAGCATTTGAAGTCTAACTAGAAAGAGAGGGAAATCTTCTCTTTTCCATTCCATAGTATGACTCCCGCACCTCCTGTGCCTTGGGCGCATGATCCATCGAACTCCATTTCCCATTTTTCCATTTCCTCAACCATGCATGCTTGGAAATTCTCCCCCGACAACTCTTCATCGGGGGGCTCAAAATTTCCACTTGGAAAATAGGCGAACAAATCTGCTACCGCCTGACTTTTGATGGCTTTAGGCACCATACACTTCAGATCATATTCTGATAAAATTAAGAACCATATCACTGCTAGCCTTACAAGCATCGTCCATGCTAGGAGGTACTTGATAGGGTCTCACTTGGTGACTATATGAACTGTAAAAGCTAGCAGATAGTGTCTCAACTTCTGAGCCACAAATACCAAGGCAAGACAGTGCCTCTCCATATTGGTATATTGAGATTCTCATATGAATAATTCTCAGCATCACTGTCGAAAATCCAAATTAATTACTAATAACCTATTAGGCACGACGTCGGATTTTAAACTTTCTAACCTTATTAACTTAAACACACCAAATCCATCCACACAATTAATATACACAATAATTGAATTAAAATAAACAATAACTGATAACTCTCGGTAAAACATTAATACAACCATATTGAATAGGCGCAAATGAAAATGTGGAAAATAAAATAAAGGACAACAGTTGGGCAACATGATCGAATATAACTCACAGTATCTCCTATCTAGATCACAAGGATAGAAGCGTCTAAATAATTCTTGCAAGGATCCACAGCTGCTGCAGCATTGCCTAACATGAAGGAATAATAACATCCAGGCGGCCCAATGTCTGGACACCTAAAAGGTTTTTAAAATATTTGCAAGCGGGTTAGAGAACAAAACATTTTGAATATATTTAGCAAGTTTTCAAAATACTTTAACATTTAAAATATGATATTCTCCATATTTAAACTGTTGTCGCGCTCATATGAGATACCCTGACCTGTCATCTAACAGTGCACACCTAAACGCATGTATTTTAAACACTCTAGTTATGCTACACCACCTAACTAGCACCTCTCCAAACTTCTAAATACACATACGCTATCTCATACCCCACGTATTTATTATCCTAAGATTTCACACGAGTTTATTCATTATAATTATCACTTATGATTTATCCGATCATTATGAATAACTTTCACTAGTTATTACACAATTCACATTTTAGTGTCATTAATCCCGTATATAATATTCTCATCTTTATATGCGTATCTCACAATATATTTCGTATTTTACTCTCCCAAATGTAACAATTTAGTTTTCACTTTATCCTTTATTTTATCCGTATATCTATATAATAAGTTATAATGGTGTTTTCACTATTCATAAGATGGGAATACACTTCACGGTACAAATCGAAGACAATAAGGAACTAAGTGGAGGGAGAGATCAGAATTCACATCATAAGCTCTATAACTCACCACGCCTAATTTTTTAATTTATATAACATTTCCAATTTTAACCTACTAAAATTTACTTTCCCCCTCATTTTCCTTTTAAAATTTCATTGTGATTTAAAAAAGGGTATATTATTAATACATCAAAAAGACTCTCTAGTTCACTCCCCCAAAGTCTGAATTTATACCAAGCCCCAAATGAACCCCTATCATTTCCCTTTCACTCATTTGCGATTTTCCACTCCACCTCCTCTCAACCAACTCCACTCCATTTTTTGCTTCATCTCTCTGTCGGGTTTGTTAATTCTCGGATTGGATCTTGATTCTTGACCTTTGGTAAGTGTGTGTGGCGAGTATATTTGTGTAGGTCTGTGTGATGATTATTTTTCTACTTTTTTATGTTTAAAGAATTTGCACTTATCATTTCACACATTTTGGGTGTTTTCTTTTGCAGGTGTTTATGACCATTTTTGGTGTTTATGACCATTTTGGGTGTTTATGACCAGCTCCATGGTAGGTGTTCGACAAAATTCTCAAACGAATGTACATTAAACAAATGGTAAGACACATTTCACAAAATTTGAATGTTGAAAAATGGAGTATTATACATCATTTTGAACATTTGAAATTAACAAGAAATAACTTGCATGATATATAAATGTATATATGAAATTGAATGTTCATAGATTTTAATGTATATTTGGTTCATACATGTGTTCTTCCAGAGTGGATACATATATATCTAGACCTACATGTACATGTATATTTTTCTATTGTGTATCAAACTTAGGTTCTTCTGATTCAACGTGTTGTGAGTTGTCGTTAATAGATAAAATCTAATATCGGACCTCATTTATAAAAGAGAGGTGTGTGAGTAGATATATCTTTTCAAGGGTGTTCTTTTTCATATTATAATAAAAAAATGTATGGGGGTGTTGGTTTATGTCATGCTCAAGCAATTAAGAATAACTCGGCAAATGACTATGGAATTGCGCCGATAGAAACTTACAAGTTTATGGGTACACAAGATGATGGGAAGGTATTTCAATTAATTCAATTGGAATAATTATTTGCCAAACCTCAATTTTTCTAATATATGTTAAAACCTTACTTGGCAGGCAGGTTATTGCATAAGATGTGTCGACAATGCGGCGATGGGCCTTACAATGTCATCAAGAACTGGAACTACACCAGATTAGTTAATGCGATCCACAATCTCGAAGGCAAATGCTGGACTACAAAGGTGAGGTAAAAGCCTAATGAAATTTGCAAAATCCCATATTATGTGAAATGGAAAATTGTTGATGGTGAAACCGTGTGTTGATTTAACTGTTTTAGGTGCATTGTGAAGAGGACTTGATTAAAGCAATTATATGGTTTTTGTTGTCTTTAGACAAATTTTAATTTCATATTTGTATGGTTTTGATTTCAAATTTGTCGATTTTGATTTCACATTTCATGTTATCTTTGTACGCATCTATACCGACTCCATCATTTCAAATATGTTCATACTAGTTTTTTAGCTTTCACAGTATCCTAATTTCACTTTTTAGCTATTGTTGTTGATTTTAGATCAAAGTAAACTCAATAATGATAAACTCAATAATGTTTATCTATTTTCCATATTCTATATACAATATTATTTGTTCAATAGAAGCACTGAGAAGTAAGTAATATTTATTTATAGAGACTTATAAGTTGGTTTGTGTTTGTAGAACTATGATGAACAATAATGGATTAAAAGGTTGTTTGGATTAGAATTTCGAGTATCGCGTGAAGATCATTCATTGGATGGAATGTGAGGGTTACATTAAGCAGGAATTTAGGTTAAAATTGCTAATGTGGTTTAGTTTGAGATTAACTGAGCAGGAATGCGGGGTAGTTAGAGAGAAACGATTAGGCATACATAACATCCCAGCAGGATTAGGTATACATTTGACTGTCACACCCTTATTTGAATCATTTGAACAATCCCAGTAGGATTAGGCATACATGGACTCATGGTTTTTTTTGCCACTATCTTCATCACGAAAGGGAGTGAAACCTCTCTGTTTGTTGGAATGAGATCTAAGAAAATGAGTGAAACCTTATGTATTCCTAAAATTTCGCAGTTCTATATAGGATATTCACATTGACAGAAATTAAAATATAAGTGATTTTGAGGTGAAGTTTGAGTTATCTTCCTTTAGTTTGTAATTGGAATTTTAATTTTTCCCCGTTCTGAAATTTCAACTTTCCCCTTTGATTATCAATGCACCTTCAAATTTATATTACATTGTTAGTAATTTGAGTGACAAAGAAGAGTTTTATGATGCAGGTGTTTAAGGTTATGTGTATTTATGGGATTTTTTCTTTTCATTTATAGAATATTATGCTTTTTTGGCTCTTCAACTTCTCCAGAAATTTTCACCTGGTTTAGACTTTCTTGCCACTGTGGAGCCCAAAGGGATTGTAAAATCTGGTGGTGCATTGGTTTCAACTCCAACCATAATATATGAAGAGCCATCTAAAGAAAATGAATATTCACAGATGAGAAAGAACATGGCACGGAAGAGTTTGAGCGATAAAAAAGAGTTTTATGATGCAGGGGTTTAAGGTTATGTGTATTTATGGGATTTTTTCTTTTCATTTATAGAATACTTTGCTCATACTTTCATGAGATCGTATTCATTTCTTGAATTTTTATTACCACATCATAGTGAATGAGTGGATTTTTTTATTACCACATCTTTAGCTAAATATCATTACTATTCCTGTGTGACCAGTTCCTCGAGATGTGCATGGTGCAAAAGCGAGTTACAACATGTGAGGGAGGCAACATTGAAAATATTAGGTCTTAGAACTATGACCAGAGATCAGGTGATTTGAGAATGTTGCAGTATGAGCCTGAACGCGATACAGGTGCATCAAGCCACTTAGAAGGATTAGGATACTAAAATTTTCTCATTTTATTAATAATCATTGATTATTGCCTTTTGTTATCTCATTAAACTACTATCCTCCATTCATCATTAGTTTACATAATTCAAAAAATTAATAAGAGATTTGGTCCTGAACCTTTAACTTTCAGATAATAACAGAGTGCGGGATGCATAACCTCCAGCTGATGGGACTGTGTTGCTATTTTACTATTCTTGATGCTGGTGTAATTTTGGTGAAGTATTGTGTATTATGGAGTTTCATATCTAATTTCATCTATATTTTCGCCTTCATACATACCATATACAAATTATAATTTTCTCATATTTCTCTTATAATGTACTTGAATTATTAATAGTTAGCAAAGTTTCTCACGTGGTGAAAGTATGAACAAGGCATTATTTGGATAGTAATAGATTACGTCAATAAGAATTCAAGATTCACTAGTTCACCAAATAGACATTAATGTGTAGTGTAATGCATGATAGGGCGTTGTCTGTATTCATGCAATTAAACTTGATGGTGATTTAATTTTGTCATTGATTTGATTGAAGTCACCTACTCTCTTTGATGAATTATGTATGAGAATTTAGTTTTACATGTTTGTAATCGATTTGCTTATATATTTTAAATATATGACGAAACATTTTACTGACTTTGTGGAATTTCTAGTGATTTAATGATAGGGACTATGTATTTTCTTGGTATTGTGCTTTCAAACCCTCACCTATGCTACTCTATTAAATGCGGACCATAGTATTAGCAGAGAAATTCCAGAAGCAGTAGGTACCTGTAGGTGCAGTCTTTACTTCAATGACAATACAATAAGATGTCGATGACGATTTTAAATCTATGACACTTTCTCTTCTCCCAATACTATAGTTTTGGTGTATGCATTTTAACTCATCGCACCATTTGATTGGTTTTGTTAATGTAGATGTGATCGGTTTAAGGACCTGCTTACTTTGTGCTTACAGGTCATGATGTGAGCTCCGTTTGGTCACATGCTTCAGGTGAGTATAATCTGAATGGTAATGGTCTCTACTCTCTATAATATGTGTTTTTCATTTGAGATGATTGAATAAATTACACACCCATGTATTACTGATTTTGTAAGAAATAGTTGAGGTAGTACATTTTATAATTGAAATTTGGATCTGTAGCATCTTAGATATCCACAACCATTGATCTGTTGTGCACTTTTTAATGCTGAGGCACTTTTTGAATATGATTTATTGTTTATTAAAAAATGTTATTACTCATTTTTGTCTCTATTTGCTATTTGTAGGACTTTTTCCTCTTTGAAGATACCTCCCCTTGCATTTTTGGGCCAATTGACAAGGCAGAGACGGTCTCATGCATGTTCACAACAATTGATTGAGAGGTTAATCTATGCTAAGGGAAGTTGTACTGCTGGTGGGGAAGGTTTTTTAATTCCTTTTGTATTAAACATATCTAGGCTGAGCTACATTATTATTAGTAGTAATCTATTTGTTTAGCGTATTGAAACTAATTGATTTATGTTGCTACTGTTCATAGGCCCTTACTTCTATCAATTAAGCCTTTTTTCACCATGGCTCATACGATATTCGGCACTAGCAACTTCATGAAGTTACTTGCTTTTACACAATGTCGACATTTTTGCGAGGTCATATATATATATATATATATATATATATATATATATATATATTGATGGGAACTGTGTTGTATTGGTTAAAATCAAAGCTTGTTAATTTGAAACAATTATGATAGTTTATGGTGAAATGCATTGATACAAATTTAAAGCCTTTGTTATTTTTTTTATAATTAGAATGTGGAATTGTTGATATAAGAATCCCACTTTCATGATTTCAGTTCAAAATTTGAAAATTTGGAACTGGAAATTTCCTGATTTTAGTTCTAAGGCATGTAATTGGGGTTTCCAAAGACACTTTAAATGTTTTGTTTTTTTAAACAGTTCTGATAGGATTTGGTGAAATGCATTTAGTGTTATTTTTGTTTGTTTAAATGTGGAATTGTTGATATGAGCTAATGATTGTTAACTTACATAAACTATATGTACATTTGTCTATTTTGGCATCTAACTTTGTTGTATTGCTTAAAACTTTCCAGGCCATATATATATATATAGGGAGAAAGGCTTTGTTGGAAATGAGCATGGTAGGATTTGATGTTGGAAATGAGAACTGTGTTATTGCAGTTGCAAAGCAACGTGGAATAGATGTTGTATTGAATGATGAATCAAATCGAGAAACACCAGTTGTGGTATCATCTGGTGAGAAACAAAGGTTACTTGATTCTGCTGGGGCTGCCTCTGCCACCATGAACACTAAATCGACTATTTTTCAGCTTAAGAGATTGATTGGTACCAATTTTAACGAACCGAGTGTATAGGTTGATCTTCAGTTGTTGCCTTTCAAACTTCAGAGTGTCCGAATGGTGGAATTTTGACTAATTTACAATACTTGAATGAGAAACAAACATTTACACCTGTTCAGATAATGGCAATGTTTGATGACTCGCGGTATTATGAGGCAATGTATGTGAGGAGCAATAGAAGTAATGGAGGCCATCACTGCTACTCCCCATGTGTTTGATGCTATCTCTCAATAGTAATTTTACAGGTTGAGGAGTACTTCTTGATTTGGTGAACTCTTATATCTATTAGAGACCATATGTCACTGTGATGCATTGTAATATTTTTATGGTAGCTCGCTTGAACAGACTCATCATATCTCCCTCTGCTTTGATTTTCATTGTGCACACTACCATTAATCTATTGCAAAAGGACTATTTGCATATCTCTTATACTCATCTAATGATAAAATACATTATTTCAGGTTTGGGAACTATGGATCGAAAGGAGAGCTTGGATATAGTAGATTTATCATCGGGATAGTCATATAATCTTCATGAAGTAATGATATGCGTACATGTCGGTCGCGCATCCAGGACACCGATAGTCTCACTAGGATCGCACATTTTGCTCTCTTTATAGTCACATTGTTGTCAAGGATGTACATGAGATACTCAATTAAGATCATATTGTATATTTATTTTGATTACAATTTCGTTGATAATATTGTATATCTTTATCTTCAAATATTTTGGTGGTTATTAATTATTCTTCCAACCAAATGTACTTTGTGAAATCGATTATGTTATTTAGATGAGGGCTATCACAAGGACTATTGATGTTGTTTATACGAGGTTCAATATGGATTATTATTGTTGTTCTAATTTTTTTAAATTGTTCACAATTGTGTTGTAAAAAAACATTTTGACTTAATTATATAAGATTTAAAAATTGCACCATTTTTTTATACTAATAGGTTTGTAACATAGGTTATTTAAAAATAATTTATCTATTGCGAACTAAATATGACGTATGGTCCTATCAACGATGTATATTTTCAAAAATTTGCATCTTGCCTTCATCCATTTGCAATTACTTACTTTTTAAATAAAGGATAATCCTAAAAAAAAAGGAGATTTTACCCAAAAATTCTAAAATTTTGGCTATAATATTTATGTGAGATCTAAGATGGACTATTATTATTATTGTTATTGTGGACTATTTTTATATCTTAATGGGGTGGATGGTCCTATGAATAAAGGAAAATTTGTCAAATTTTTTAAAATTGTTTTCACATTTGTGTTGTAAAAAATTGATTTCAATTATTTTTATATCTGAATGTTGTTGACTATTTATTATTTGTTAAGCATAGTGGATAGTCTTATAAACATAGGCGATTATGACTATTATTTTTTTATAACTACACAGTTTTGTTGGGGAACGAAAATTTTGCCATTTTGTAATTACACACTTTGAATTTTTTTTGCCTTTTTGCAATTACGTACTTTGAAATATTTTTGTCATTTCATGATTACGTACTTTGAAAACTTTTCATCGTGCCTTCAGGCACGAGCATATGCTAGTACATATATATATATATATATATATATATATATACACATCAAGTATATCCATACTTATATATCACACACCATATAAGTATAATAACCATCCCTTAGAGCTATAACTCAATGGATGTCGTCTCTAGAATGCTATATCATCTTTCAGGGAAAACACACATCATCCTGGGTACTGTCGGTCGGAATCTCACATCGATCCGATAAAACGTAACACAAACGTAGGGGTAGCGATCATAGTTCATCACCTGAAAGTGAGAATGAATCATACCCAAGAGGTCTCACTCATGATAAAGAGCCACACTACATAAATAATGAGACGCTGTGACCTGGGGACTAAACTCTCCCTGCATTCACTAGCCATGGGATTCACCCATATCGCGCAAATTCCCATGATAGAACTAGAGGGGTGTGCTTCACATAAATATACCATTCACACACAAATATATTTATAATCATATCATATCATATATATTGTCTCTATACCCGTGTGTATATATATATATATATATATATATATATATATATATATATATCATCAAATCCGACTATTCATTCCTATCTCCTGTGGCATTAGCCTATAATCCTGAATATACTAATTCTTATTAATTCATAAGTATACACACACTTATTTTAATCCCATAAGTATTCACTCACGTATTAAATAATTTTCATAATCATTTCTTTCGAATATTAGCTTATGACGTCTAGCTAGTATTCTAGTTTCATCCTACTCGGACATTCGGATTTCACTCACATATTATCGGCACATACATTCTACATGCATACATGTATATATACCCACCGAAATGGCTTTCCCGAGTGTTGTTCGTCCCAAACATTCCTAAAATTTATAATCCGGATCTTATTTCAGCTAACCCGAGATTTATATGTTACTCATTTAATTTTTTAGAGCCACTCACACTCGATTTAAGGTTCCCTATTAATTATCTCCAAAACAAAGTTTTCTCCAATCCTTTTAATCCAAGAAAAATTTCTCAAATTTTTTTGCCGAAAAAGAACCGAACAGATGGCCAGAAAAATGAACCGGTCTGGTAACCAAAAATGAACCGAACCGATGACCCCCAAAATGAATCGGTCCGGTGACCCCAAACCAAACTGTATTCCATCGGTTGGATGTGTACAAATTTGGGAGTTCATCTTCTCCAACTCCAAATTCAATCCAACACTCATCCAACCCATTATTTATGGTTTCTAACATCACCAACCATCAATATAATCATCTACACACTATGATTTACCCAACACAACAATTAATTCATGGGATTCCTCAATTTAACTAAGATTTAAACCCTAACTTAGTTAAACCCTCAATTTTATTCAACTCTTCCAATTTCTCACCAAAAATTACACGATTAACATGGAGTCAATCTTTGATTTCATATGGAGTAATTATCACATCAATTTATATGAAATCATTTCTGAAAAAGCCCATTTTGATTGAATAATACCAACCCCAAATCATATAGTTTTCACCAACTATAATATGAATTATAAACACACATAAATAATCAAAGAAAGTTAAACACTTGCCTCGTTGGATAAATCTGACGACCTCGTGCCGGAATCTTCCAGAGCTTGGTTGGAATCTCCTTTTCTTCTCCTTTTGTTTCTTCTATTCTCTTCTTTCTTCTCTTTCTTTATTTCCTTCTTTTCTCATTCTCTTATGGATTGTAAGAGAGAAATGAGGTTTCTCCCCTTATTAAACCCAAAATTGACTCATATACTCAAATGCGAGTCCCTACTAGTCCAAAAAGTCCCCAAAATCTAAACACTACTTCTCGGGTACTCTATTTTGACTATTTCAGCACATCTGAGACCAACCATGCCCTCGAAATCCCCATCCGAGTCACTTATAAAAAATTTACCTTTTTAAACCTAATACAGCTCCGCACGTATTTTCCAAATAAAATATTATTACTTGTCACTTTTTCCAATCGTGACATGTTATAAAAATAATCCAAATTTATTTACTTATTACCATAAGTAAATATAGTACACATCGATAATAATCCAAAACTCACCAATTAATATTTAATCCACACTTTAAATTCTCTTTCAATTAAAATTCTCAAATTATTAAATTACACCCACTTATGTAATTTAAATATCCGTAAAAGTACGGGGTATTACATACTTCCCCCCTTACAAAGGAATTTCATCCTCGAAATTCGAATAAGACTAGTGCCGAAACATAGGATCTTAAACCAGACAACACCATTTAGTACCCAAAATCAAATCACGATAATGGTATGGTCACTCCACTATTCACCTGCTAGTGGGACCCAACTGTATAAAGGCTTACTCACTATAGCCTCAACTTAATAATAAGCTTTTTTAATACACTTCATACTGATATACTCCATCAGTCATAACGTCTCACCTTAATAACGACACATCACATATTGTGCTTCTACCCACGACATCCGAATGAGACGAACATATACATCACCGAATCTATCGCCTTAATACTATTGGAAGGCTGCACATCACTAAGTGTCAGCTTCCCGTATCTATCCCAACAAAAAACTCCCATCATGAGAGAATTAATAAGAACATATGACCACTCCTAATTGTCCTTCAAATCTCGGTTCATGGCGACGTAACTCTTATGACGCTCAAAAGTCACCCCCAAAAGAGTTTTTGATTAATACCTCTCTCGACAACGGACTCTAAATCACATCCGATCCAAAAGTCTAGTTATTCACTCACTTCTAAATAACCAGAGAGATATTAACAAGGCTTTCCATGCAAAAATGCAAATGGCACCTTGTCCATAATAAATCGGTATAAGTTATTACACACAACTCTAGCAATCGGTAATTTCCCTTCCTAATTACCGTACAGTTTAGAATGCTAACCACTTGTATTATCCAACATTGTAAATCATTTCCCGTATACTCATCGGTCATAGGTGACACAACTTGCCCAAAAAAAATGTCATCCCCACTGCTTCCTAAAAATCCCGATCGGAGGCGGGGTTCAAGGATCTCATTTTGATTCACAACAATATTGGTCAGCACCTTGCATCGATGAAATCCTTATTTACTTGCATGTCTTCCCATTCCGTCACTAGAATCGTCAGCTTGGTACCAAATTTCTGGTTGATCATCCTGAACCATCCTATTTTCATCTATGAGTGGTGCAACCAGAGACAATCTCACTATGTCTCACCTAACAACAACTTCCACTTATAATGTCTCACATTAAGTGGTACTTTATACTCCCTTTCTTCCCCGGGGTATACCAAAAATCACGGCTCGTGGACTTTTTACCACAATGCGCACTTCTAGCCTTTTTTACTTTATAGACGTCAACATTCTATTTACGCACAAGCCACCCTCAACATTCTACTGAGTAGGACTCCGCTTCACTTTTGAACAATAGTTGGATTTTCCTCTTCTCAAGAGATATCCTTTTAAATGACTTCTCATAGTCTTTCAACCCATCTCAGGTGTGCTACTCTTGTTGCACATATATTCTTGGATCGTCGGCTTTCTCACATGATGGTTAATCCATCATGCCATTCCAGCTTCGTTTATAATTTCTCCATAGGCATATATTCCACACATTTATTCCCACTTCCTCCTATCTCGGACGATTTTGAATCAACTAACCAGGGTACCCATACACCCTATAATCCGTGCATATTATCACAACACTAGAAACGTCACACACTTAGCATATTTTCCTCAAAACTAACCTCGCATTCTCGATGTGGCTATAGCACATGGGTATTCTCAATCATCCCATAAATCTAAATTTAATTATCCTTAACATCATTACACCCATTAACTCATGGTGAGAAGAAAAAAATTTCTAGTGCTCTCTCACGGCACTACCGACTCCACTGTCCTTATACCATATAATAACTCTCAGCTCATATTGTTTTCTCTACACTTTTATTGATCAACATTCAAACCTGATGCCCTAACATCCATCAACGTCTCTCTACTCATGACATTTACCAAGGTCTATGTGTATTTCCTTCCGTAATAACATCCAAATAAGGTACTTTCCCCAATGCACTATCACTCAGCATTAGCGGTAATCAAATTCCATAAACTTCAAACACATAACTGCGACTCTCAAAATCCTATCCCTGAACCTATATATATAAATCTCAACTCCCACGTCTCTAAATGAGTGATATAACAATGCACTCTCCCTATCACCAAGTCCTGAGCGCTAAACATAATAATGAGCTAAATATCTTCGCTTGATAGTAAACCCAATGCACCCTGAATTATGTCGATAAAGTCCCGACACACCAGGATCGATATCTCGAGACAATTATACTCTTCGAAGACTCTATCATAATATAATATGAATGCGATCTCGACCCTCTTTCAGGTGAGGCATCGCCAAAACAACACATCCTATCCTGGAACAGCAAACACGATAGCCTTACAATATCAACCCTCTATCGTTCTAACCAGTTTATACTCAGGATAATATCATACTCGTATAACACATCACTAGAATGAGAAATTCCAATAAAATATATTCCCACTGTAACTAAACCTGCTCCCCCGCGGATGAAACCAAAAATAACCCCGATATACCACAAAAAAATACATCAATATGATAATGTTATCGATAAAACCACTAAACTCGTCTCACACGCAAATCTAGTGCTAATCAAAATACCGCAACTCGCTCCTGTCACATAAAGCATGCCTCATTCTCTTGAGGATAAAACTCATACTTCTACCTTGACAAATTGCCCTGGCTGCTTACATGGTCCCCATACATAACACGCCTATCTGAATTGAATAAAAAACTATCTTAATCATTGCCCCTTCTAGGCACCATATTTTTGTCCCTACTCGCTTCGGAAAAAATAAATGCACGTGTTCCTGCTCTTCACATAAAAATATCTCTATATCACCCCTATTCCTATCCATACTGACCGTATTATGGTTGTCCTTCTCTCGGACACTGGTAGCCTCGACCCTAATGGCTAACCTCGTCGTTCTCTTAGCTCTGCTGTCACTAAGGAACACACTACTGGCCTTAATAGTCTCGACTCAATCCACCATCACACGGTAGAAATTCAACTATCTAAATTATTTAAATGGGTCCCCTGATGGGTCCTTTTGTGGTGTTTCACTAGCACCATTGCATCTAGTCCTACTTTTTGACTAAATCCTTCAACTCTTATATCTCCCTTCACATAGAAGCATTAATATCCTTAGTGTCAAAACACAACATTGTCACCATCTGCATCGATCGTCCAAGCATAATTTCCTATAAGTGCTGGTGACTCCTCTCGTGAGTCCATCACCCACTTAAGGACTCTTTTATCCATTGTACCTACCTTATCGGGTATAAAGTTCGCTAGACAAGGCCTCTGTCCGGTCCTCCTGTGATAAGTTCAGAACGTCATTCACATCTCTTTATGAACAAAAAATGAAGGAACTTGTGGTCAAACCGTACCTAAGGTCCTTCCACTGGCATAATACTTCACTTTTCAAATGTGGTGATCTACTCCCACCATTACAACAATGCTCCCACGAGCTAAGAAAATTTTTACCCTAATTTTGGCATTTTGGGTATACTACACTCTGTTGTATGCCAAGGCCTCTGGGTATCTTACTTCCATTGTCTAACATACATAATCTCCATATTTTTTAAAATTTCAACGGGTGGTCATCTTCAAAGACCCGTCTGACTCTCTCCTATTTTAATAACACTGGGTGAGTCTAGTTTGGCACCAGGTTCTGCTATAACGGTACTTGAAAATATATACTGCACCCTAGCAGTCCTTACAACCCCATCTTCCTGAGGAACAATAAGGGTGACCTCAACTATGATCATCGTCCCCAAAATTAATCTACAACTTCAACTGAGCCTCGCCTCCTACTGTCCTCCTAACGGCCCTCATCTGCCATCCTTTATTGTTCGGCATACGAAGAACAGCCGAATGCATATAAGATTTACTATAATTATACATTATAACAGGAGCATGAAATATCACCATAGGAATCAACAATCCTGATCGTAGGGCTCTATATCAAATAGAAAGAAACGCTAAAAACGTAGCACGTCCACACAGATTCCTAAGGACACTAGAACCTGATGCTCTGATACCATCTGTGACACCCGTCCTATTTTAATCTCGGCTGATCAATCCTTTATCAAAATAAAACAATATTCTCATATGGATCATTCTCAACATCACTGTCGAAAATCCAAATTAATTACTAATAATCTATTAGGCCTAGCGTCAATTTTAAACTTTATAATCTTATTAACTTAAACACACCAAATCCATCCACACAATTAATATATACAATAATTGAATTAAAATAAACAATAATCGATAACTCTCAGTAAAACATTAATACAACCATATTGAATAGGCGCAATTGAAAATGCGGAAAATTAAATAAATGAAAATAGTTGGGAAACATGCCCGAATATAACTCACATTACCTCCTATCTAGATCACAAGGATATAAGCGTCTAAACAATTCCTGCAAGCATCCCCAACTACTAACATCCAGGTGTCCCTGTCTCTGGACACCTAAAAGGTTTTTAAAATAGTTGCAAGTGGGTTAGAACCCAAAACATTTTGAAAATATTTAACAAGTGTTTAAAATACTTTAACATTTAAAATATGATATTCTCCATATTTAAACTGGCATTGCACTCACATGAGATACCCCTTACCTCTCATATAATAGTGCACACCTAAACGCATGTATTTTAAACACCCTACTTATGCTACCCCACCTAACTAGCACCTCTCCAAACTTCTAAATACCCATACGCAATCTCATAAACCACGTATTTAATATCCTAAGCTTTCACATGAGCTTATGGATTATAATTCTCACTTATGATTTATCCGATCGTTATGAATAACTTTCACTAGTTATTACACTATTCACATTTTAATGTCATTAATCCCGTATATAATATTCTCATCTTTATATATGTTTCTCACATTTTACTCTGGATTTTATTCTCCCAGATGTAACAATTTACTTTATCCTTTATTTTATCCGTATATATATATATATATATATATATATATATATATATATATATTTTCACATCTTTATACATATATACAATATACTACACACATCAAGTATATCCATACTTATATATCACACACTATAGAAGTATAATAACCATCCCTCAGAGCTATAACTCAATGGATGCGGTCTCTAGAATTCTATCACCTTCCAGGGAATACACACTTCATCCTAGGTACCACCGGTCATAATATCACACCGACCTGATAAAACGTAACACAAACATAGGGGAAGCATCATAGTTCCTCACCTGAAAGTGAGAACAAATCATACCCAAGTTGTCTCACCCATGATGAAGATCCACACTGCATAAATAACTGGACGCTATGACATGCAGACTATACTCTCCCTACATTCACTAGCCAGGGGATTCACCCACATTGCGCAATTTCCCATGATAGCACTAGAGGGGTATGCTTCACATAAATATACCATTAAAACACACACACACACACACATACACACACACACACACACACACACACACACATATATATATATATATATATATATATATATATATATATATATATATATATATATATATTTATATCAAATCCGACTATTCATGCCTATCTCTCGTGGAATTAACCCATAATCCCGAATATACCAATTTGTATTAATTCATAAGTATATACGCACTTATTTTAATCCCATAAGTATTCACTCACATTGATACAATTTTCAAATTGATTTCTTCTGAATATTAGCTTATCACGTCTAGCTAGTATTTTAGTTTCATCATACTCACACATTCGGATTTCACTCACATATTATCGGCACATACATTCTACACGCATACATGTATCTATACCCGTCGAAATGACTTTCCTGAGTGTTGTTCGTCCCAAACACTCCTAAAATTTATAACCTAGATCTTATTCCGATAACTCGAGATTTATATGTTACTCATTTAATCTTTTAGATTCCCTCACACTCTTTTTAGGGTCCCCTATTGTTTATCTCCCAAATAAATTCTTCTCCAATCCTTTTAATCCAAGAAAAATTTCTCAAATTTTTCTACCAAAAATGCACCGAACTGATGGCCAGAAAAATGAACTGGTTCAGTAACAAAAAATGAACTGAACCGATGGCCCCCCAAATGAACTAGTCTTATGACCCCAAACTGAATCGCATTCCATCGGTTCGACATGTACATATTTGGGAGTTCATCTTCTCTAACTCCAAATTCAATCCAACACTCATCCAACCCAAGATTTATGATTTCTAACATCACTGACTATTAATATAATCATCTACACACTATGATTTACCCAACACAACAATTATTTCATGGGATTCCTCAATTTAATTAATATTTAAACCCTAACTTAGTTAAACCCTCAATTTTATTCAAATCTTCCAATTTCTCACCAAAAATTACACCATTAACATGGATTCAAGCTTAGCTTTCATATGGAGTCATTATCACATCAATTTATATGAAATCATTTCCAAAAACCCCATTTTGATTCAAGAATCCAAACCTAAAATTCGTATAGTCTTCACCAACTATAATATGAATCATAAACACACATAATTAATTAAAGTAAGTTAAACACTTGCCTCGTTGGGTAAATCCGACGAACTCATACCGGAATCCCTCGGATCTTGGCGGGAATCTCCTCTTCTTCTCCCTTTCTCTCCTCCTTTCTCTTCTTTATTTTCTTTCTTTCTTTCTTTCCTCTTTCTCTCATGGCTTATTAGAGATAAATAAGGTTTTTCCCCTTATTAAACCCAAAATTGACTCGTATACTCAAATGCGAGTCCTTAGTAGTTCGAAAAGTCCCGGGAATCCAAACACTACCCCCGTGTACTCTATTTTGACTATTTCAGCCCATCCGAGACTAACCGTACACAGAAATCCCCATCCGAGTCACTTATAAAAAAATTACCTTTTTAAACCTAATACAGCGCCGCACATATTTTCCAAATAAAATATTATTACTTATTGCTTTTCCCAACCGCGACATGTTATAAAATAATCCAACTTCATTTACTTATTCCCATAAGTAAATATAGCACACATCGATAATAATCCAAAACTCACCAATTAATATTTAATCCACACTTCAAATTCTCTTTCACTTAAAATTCTCAAATTATTAAATTACACCCACTTGTGTAATTTAAACATCTGTAAAAGTACGGGGTATTATAGAAAATTCATTTATAAAAAAGGAAGCATCCCCAGACTCAATAACTGTATTAACATGAATATCCAGAATCTCAAATATACAAACTAAAAACTAATATTCACTTTTATTAATTGCATACCCAATGAAAACACAATCAACAGTTTTCGATCCTATTTTTACCCTTTTAGGTTTAGTAACTATGACTTTGGCTAAGCTCCCCACACTCGTAAATATGTATAAGAATGCCTTCGACCTTTCCATAATTCATAAGGTGTTTTGTGAGTTTTCTTATGAGGTACTTTGCTGAGAATATAATTAGCGGAAAGTAAGGATTCCCCCCACAAGTTTTGTGATGCTCTAGAACTTATTAACATAGAGTTCATCATTTTTTCAATGTACGGTTTTTACGTTCTATAATGTCGTTAGATTGAGGTAGTAAGGAGCATTAGTTTGGTGAATGATTCCATGTTCTGAACATAATCTTCAAAAGAATATTCGTATTCACCACGTATGTCACTCCATATAGCCTTTATCTTTTTGCTAAATTGATTCTCAACTTCAGTTTTGTATTGTTTAAATACATCCATAGCCCCATCTTTGCTTCGTAGCGAATAAACATAGTAATATTTCGTGCAATAAATAATAAAAGTAATAAAATACTTTTTGCCTCCTCTAGTTTGTAAAAACTTTATATCACATATATCCAAATGAATAAGTTCTAAATGTTCTTTAGTTCTTTCAACAGAATGAAAATGTAGTTTTGCCAATTTTGATTCTACAAATACTTCACATATATAATTTTTATCAATTTTAAATTTTGACAGAAATTCTAAGTTAATTAATCTACATAAATTATCAAAATTAATATGTCCTAATCTAGTATGCCATATATTTTAGGACTTGAGCAAGTAAGAGGAATTAATATTATTATTGATTACCTTAGGCACAATAGTCATTATATTCATCTTAAAGATCCCTTCAGTCATGTATACCTTTTCCCACATACATATCATTCTTAGACAAAACAAATTTATTAGATATAGACACCAAATTGAAACCAATCTTGCTAAGTAAAGAACCAAAAACTAGATTCTTACGAATATCTGGAACGTAAAGCACATCATTAAGAGCGAGTTCTTTTTCAGATGTCATTTTTAGCATAATCTTTACACGACCTTCAACTTTAGAACTTGATGAATCACCCATAAATAGGTTCTCCTCAGCCTCCATCAGCTTTTAGGTAAATAACATCCATTTGTTTGAACAAAGGTGGTGCGTAGCGCAGGTATCCACCCACCATTCTTTAATATTTGATACCCCACATAAAGACTCATGTCGACCATGCTTTCTGAAATCTTTTCAGATTCTGTTATATTAGCTCGTGCATTTTGCGTCTTGAAATTCTTAACTTTCAACATTATAATTATAACATTTACCTTTGAACTTCTTTTTCTATTTTGAAGAGCCTTCACCTTAACATTTTTGTTTGTTGGATTTTGAACCTTGTTCCACTACATTAGCCTTAACTTCCGTAGGATTCTTCTCACTTTTCTTTTTTTTACCTGCGATTGTCTTCTTCAATCAGCAACCTCACAATTAATTCTTTCACGTTCATCTCTGTGTGTTTATGCTTGAGATTGTTCTAAAAAATCTTTCCATGATGGCGTAAATTTCTCAATTATTGCTGCCAATTGAAAATAATCACTAACATACACTCCTTCAGCATGAATGCCATGAACAATAACTTGAAGTTGTTGGACTTGCGCTATCACTGGTTTAAAATTTACCATTTTAAGTCAAACAATCTGCAAATTGTAAATTTCTTCTTGCTAGCATCTTTGGTCTTATACTTCTTATCAAAGGATTCCCTAAATTCCTTTACACTCTTTATGGAAAAAATACATGTCATAGAGTGAATTGTCTAAATAAGTGAGAAGATAATTTTGACATAGATATTCAAAATGTTTCCATGCTTCCACTGCCTGGACTTTGTCTTTTTCATCTTCCTCTGTAAGTTAGGGGGCATTCCTTATGTAGCAACCTTATCAAATGAAAAGTAGTGAGCTAGAAATACATCTGTTGTTGTCGACATTTGAAGTCCAATCCTTTGAATTTTTTTGGCTTCTCCCCATAAAGCACAATCACGGGTGCGACAACAGTCATTCCATGAGACACACTCATGGTCGGTGGAATAGTAGTTGCACTTTTATAATCCATTTATGTTATGAAAGCATAATGTTTATCAATAAAATTATAAATATGTAATTTAATTAAATAGAATACAAAATTCTGTTTAACAATTTTGACTTAAAAATTTATATATAACTGAATATACGTGAATTAGAATTTTTAATTCTAAATGAAATTTCTGAAATATAATTTAGAATAGTACAATTAGTTTAATAACTGGAGACTGTTTCATCGAATTTTCTTTAATAAAATGAAATTTCAAATTTTCTATAATAAAACAGATTTTTATCACAATAGTTAAAAATATGTGCAATAGTTAAAATGTTCTGTAATAATATCATTAAAATATAAATGACTATATTTGTTATAAAATTGTTGCGAATAAAAATTAATTCATCTTAAGATTATTGCTGTTGGTAATTCCATAAATTAAATAGTGCCAAATTAAATCAAAATTATAGAATTATAAACAATTGCAATTACAGAAATAAGAATAACTTACTTGTTAATGAGAAAGATTTGATTAGTGTATTTATATAGAAAATTCAAGCCCTGCGAAATCACAGTGTTGTGACGACAAATTAATTCCCTCCATAGTACTAATGGTTGTGAATTATCGTCTTCTAGGATAAAACTGGTTACGAATCAATATAAGCAGTAGTGGAATATTCAGATTCCAGCAAACTCATTTCTATGTTTATTACTCAAACATGAGCAACGTTACACATGAACTGACAAAAGGAATTTTTCTAGGCACAATGAATTTTCATGAAAAAACTCGAGGGGAAAGAGAGAGATATATATAGGAACAGTATGTGACTGTTTAGACATGACGATTACAAATGGTTATAACTATTGAGTCCAACCAATAAACCAAACGAATTTAATGTGGGTTAAAACTCGATCGAGAAACTCAATTAAATTAGCCTAAAATGAAAGGAATTTTTATAAGCCCGAGCTTGAACAAAGCCGAGCTGAGCCAAGCTGATCGGACGAATAGACGGTGCGATGCACGTGTTGGACTTTAGCCCATGCCCAATAGATGCATACTATAGGCCATATCCCCTTCAAATAGTTGGGATAGCCCAAAGGCATCTAAGACTTAGTGCACAATTTTGGTTTTCTTAACTCTACCCGAATTTGAAAATTTTCCTATGTGGGACAAATGTTCCACACTTACTATAATGCACTAAGTAACATTCAAATGGGTCACTTTGAGTGCAATTTTTTCATTCACTACTTAATGGTTTTGGACAAACAAACATACTACCCTATACTCCTTACAAAGGAGAACATATTTGTGTGTGGTCCCGAAAAAATCAAAATATGGGTCCCATAATAAAATGATCTTAGAGATGCTCATTTGGGCTATTTTCCAAACCCATTTCCAACAGAGACTACATATTAAACAAATTTATATGTAGAAAAAGGATTAACAATATTAAGATGAGAATATAATACTAAACATAATCTTACTTTAATATTACTACCATGTAGGTTCCATAATATTTCCATGAATTGGGAATAGAAAAAAATGTGTATAATCTGGCGAGCTAATAGAAATAGAAGTAATTTTCAAAAAACAGCTTAATATAAACAAAATTTTCATCTTTTAGGCATATGAACTAATTTTTTAACTTATAATAACGTAATTAAATAAAGATCCTTAACTTGGGAATAATATTCTTTTAATTGTCTATAGGGTTTCTTCGTGTTATCCATGCATTAACTCTATATGCGACGATTGTGACGCGTGTGTTGATTGATGGTTTTTAGAAAACGATGTAGCCAATGGCTTTTTTGAGATATGATATTGATGAAGTTTTAGGCCATTTTTTTTTATGATGACGGGTTCTTGTTTTTTGGTCGTTTAGTTTTGCAATATGGGCCCATTTTGTTTGATTGGTCTAAGCATATAGTTTGTTTGTCTTTTCCTTTGGGTTATTGTGTACTTATTGTCTTTAGATTGGACTGGATTGTAGTCCAATATTCTTGTGTATTTTTCTTTCCTAATTGATACAACCCATATTTTACAAAAAAAAAACATATATTCATTTATGTACTTAAGTTGTAAAACTTACACATCAATGTAAATAGTTAAAGATGTACATGTGCATATGTATGTTGCAGAGTATAATTGAAACCGAACATATAAATAGATAGACTTACACACACACATATATATAAACACCTACTTGGAAAGATTAATTTTAGGAATAATTAGAAGCCTTGTAGTTGTTAGAATTATTTTAAATAATAATTCTACATAATGTACTCCATAATTATATTAAATATAAAAGTCACTTTGGTTATTGAAAGGGTACTCCAAATACTAAGAGTCAAAAGGACTCTTAAGTATCTATCTTAATGGATGGTTAAGATTAAATGACTGTCGGAGATTTAGGTTCTATCCCTACTTATAAATAAATGACTGATTTTCCATCATTTAGACACACTAAGAGACAACATAATAAAATAATAGGATAAGGGAGCGAAATATAAATCCTCAATGAGAGTTAATTTCAAATAGTGTTTTGACTATAAAAAAAGATCTAACTGTTGGAATAGTCTGAAATTGGAATATGTTCTTTCCGTATACAAGATGATGTCATGATTTGAAATTCAACCGATCGGACATTGCTAAGTTTGACTGATCCATCAATCTTTCCATTTGTGATATGATGGTGGTATGTGGTTATAATATCGTTTTATGTTCCGCATTATAATTGTATGTGATAATCATGTTGATCTAAGTATCTAATGTTAAATATATAATATACAACGTTTTGTATTATTAAAGAACAAATAACATGTAGAATTAGACACTCATGCGTAAAATTTATGGATCCATATAAAACTGTAAATTACGTGTTCTTTAAGTATGTTTACATGTAGTATCAGAGCTTAGGTTTCTGATCTCATAATTTTTCATTAAGAGTTTTTTTTCGTACCAAAGAATCTGGGTATAATAATAATAATAATAATAATAATAATAATAATAATAATAATAATAATAATAATAATAATAATAATAATAATAATAATAATAATAATAATAATAATAAATTACTGATTTTTTAGTGAGAGATTTTGTATATTTTCTCGGAATATTAAAAAATTCACTTGGTCACTTGGAAATGTCGAAATAAAAAAAAACATTGCTCACAATGGGCATCACCCTATCTCGGCGATTTAACATCGTTCAGACCCCTAAAAACTCATTTTTGTCATTTTTGGTAATAATGTCAATGCTAATAACTCTCACTTCAAAATTAATTTTATGATTTTGCAAATTAGAGAGCAATCCTGGAAAGATTTTTACGTTATTGTAGTGATAACTCAAAAATTTTCATGTTTGAAAAAATAAATTATTTTTTGTATTTTATGGTATAAATCACTACATATAGTTTTTATCATTAAATGATTATTCTAATATTCATGTTATGTATTATTCAAAATAAAGTTTTGAATATTAGACTTATGATTAAGGGGTTTGACAATAACATTTTTAGAAAATTAGATTATTGTGTATAATCTATATTTTGTTGTCGAATGGTCCTAATATAATTATGAATTAATGTTCTTACACTAATATTTATATGATGTTGAATTAAGAAGAATGTATCTTAATTTATAGGTATAAATATTAGATTATTATGTATGCATCTATAAAGACCTTTGATTATCCATTAAGTTTTGTGCATAATAGTTTTTTGGGGGTATTGATTTCTATATGCATTATGTAATATGTGTGTGCATGTATGTTCCATGAAAGTAAAATTTTTGCACACTCCATGAATTAAATATTAAAGTGCAATTAATGATAAATTAATTTTGAAAATATGTGAATGCAACCAACTGAATTAATTGGTATATCTATATAATCACATTAAAGAAATTTTCATAAGATGAGATTTTGGGTACCAAATTTTTATGACCAAATTAGAATTAGTTTTGGTTCCCTTATTGTGGTTTTCTTTTGTGGTAATTTTAATTATGTCCTTAAAGCCGCTAATTTTTTAAAAACTGTAAATCTGAATATTTTGAGACATTTTCAGTAACATTTTTTTTATGCCTCTAATAAGGAATAATTGAAATTAAAACTATCGACTTGCTCAGAATTTCATAATTTTGTATTATATAAAACTAAAACGATCTAGTGATTAAAATCACAATTTTTTTGGCGATGAATGTTGTTTTGACAATTTGAGCACGTTTAAGTTATAAAAACCTTAAAATTTTCATATTTAGTAATAAAGTTGATAAATATTTCTTTCTCCATTTTTTTTTAAATTCCACTTATTGGAGATTATTTTAAGAGTTTGCATAACTCTTTTTTTATTATTACTTAAAATTTTCCATTCTTAGAAATTTTGGATTTCTCCATTTTATATGTTTTAATAAATACATTAGTTGTCTTACCTTATTTGGTTGTCATGATGTTTTCGATTTACACCAAATATTGTTATGACTATTTTATTAATGGCTAGGATTTTGATATTAATATTTATATTAGATTAGATTAGATTAGATTAGGTGTCTATTAAAGTTCCCTAATAAATAATTATAAATATTAAATTACTGTGTATAAATTTGGTTGCCCGTGAGTCCAAATACAATTATGAATGTTAGATTTTTGATGAAATGATAATGTAACTTATTCAATGTAAGATTGCCCAAAGGGACAATTTCGAATATCAAATGAACATTAATGAGTAATGTTTTTTTCTCATCAACTTAACCTCTAAGGATTAAAATTTTTCCTCGAGGCTAATATTTAGGCGAAGTTTAATTCGGTGCTCGAAATTGTACATATTAGACTAATGAGTATATGCTTATTATCTCCAATATGAGTAATGAAATATTAAAATCATGCTTTAAAGTTTTATTCTCAGCATTTGTATCACGATTAAATTATGATTCCACCAAAGTGGTCTAGTCTAATAAGCTGTAAATGTTAAATTTATGATATCATTCAAAATTATGTTTTGACATGCCTTAAGATTTTCATATCAGTATTTATATCACGATTAAGTTACGATTCCACCAAAGTGGTCTAATCTAATAAATTATAAATGTTGAATTTTATGATAACATTCGAATACTATGTCTTGGTCACTCCGAAGAGTCTGGATATGGTTTTAAGTATCCGAATTATTAATGATTTCATTATGATTAAGCTATTATGATTTCATTGCTCCAAAGAGTCTGGTTGCAATGGTGAAATTAATATTAAGGGGCAATATACTTGTTTATTAAGGTTGGTATCGGTTGCTCCAAATAGTCAATACACTTCCATAATTTATAAGTACACTGTCCATTTACACCTTTTGAAAACATTAATACTTGCTGAAATTATTATACAATTCATAAAGAATGTAATATTCATATAATGGATAGTTTAATACTCAGCAAAGTGACATAACTAAAATGCTTGTGAACATTAAATTTAGAGATAAAAGTTACAGTAATAACTCACCATATGTAAAGATATTAATGGGGCATATTTGATTTATTTCGTCAAGCAAGATAATATTCCGAAGGAAATTGAATTTGAGTAACTGAAAGAAATATTAAAAAATTATGCAATTAAGTGGTGAAAGTCTTACCTAGATAACATGTCCATTTATAAAATGTTATTAATGTATGTGTTGTCATCTCATAGCATTAATGTAGTGAGCTATTTATCTCATTAATTGTATATTATTTTATTTCTCTAAAATTACATGCTAGAGATTAAAATATGTGTACCCATTATGTAATATATATATATATATATATATATATATATATATATATATATATATATATATATATATATATATATATATATATATATATGTGTGTGTGTGTGTGTGTGTGTGTGTGTTAAGCTACAATATGTGAATTATAATGTATCATTTGATATAAATTAAATAATTTATTTCATTTTTCAAAATTAGAGTGGTACGAAAAATAGTTCTAAATTGATATGAGGATGCTTACAAGACAAACCCTAAAAAAAGTCTTGGTTGCTTTTATTATGTTATTTTTGGATCATTTCAAATCCCCCTCAATGAACTTTCAATAAATGTTTTCTCAATTATATAAAAGATCTTTAAGTTTATATGAGAGTACATTTTCTTAATTATGGTGTTCTCATTGGTGGCTTGTAGAATTATGTTTTTGATGAAACTTTTACAAGAAAAATATAGTTAATCCTATATCAAAATGTTGAACTTAAAAGTAGCTTTATTATTAAAACTCTTTAATTTTGTGGCACAATTGAATATCACATTCTCTTAACTCTAGATTTATTCTGATGATTTAATAGTCTATATTGTCTTTGGGTTGTCACTTATGAATCTTGACACTCATGTTTGATCTCTTAATATTTTATGATTTTAGAATGATCTATATGGCCCAAGTGGGAAATTATAGTCCTTGGATAGTGGACCTACATGATACGACGCAAATATTGCATATTTCACCCGTTAACCTACGCGTTCTTAGCCCCCTCGAGTATCTTAATCCCTATATTTATTCTCGTTAACTAGAAAACCTCTAATTTCTATATATACATGCTTTTCAGGGGTTAATTGAGCTTTTATAGGTATTTGGATGCTTAGTAAGAAGTTTGGACGCATTCCGACTAAGTTTCGTACACAACTGCACGTGCAAGGGCATTTTAGTCATTTCACAATTTGGGAAACTATCCTAATGTCTTCATGGAAGTTGAAGCCCTCTGAACAAGCTTTGCGTGGACGCAAATGGTGTACGATTCCGAGTCCGAACGAAGAAGTTATGGCCTTTTAAGCGGAAGGGAATTATAACATACCAAAAATAGGGGAAGTGTTCAAGACCTGTAGGTCCGAATCGATTTGACCCAAATATGAATCGATTAGGGTGGAGGAAATGTGACAGATCTTCTATTCCGAATCTATTCTAATTTCAGCCGAATCGATTCGGCCAACCAGAAACCTCGAGATATTTCCATCCGAATCGTTTCGGGCCTACAAATTTTGTTGTTCTTTTATTCACAAGTTTGCCATTGGGATATTTGGCATATACCATTTTTATATCATTTTGAGAGGATTATCTTTCATTTTATTTTAGGTCAGGGTTAGGGTTTGGATATCTCTTCTTCTTCTCTCGTTGGTTGTGACCCCTTTGGGTGTTGTAAGTTGAACTTTTCGTTACCCCTACCATTAATATAGTTGTATTTCTTTGTTTATGCTTTATTTCCATTGATGTCATTTAAATTCCTTATCTAGATTAACTTGTATTTCATTTATTTATTGCTTTCCTAGTGTTAAAGTAGTTTAATTTATGTATTTCTCTTAGATACATAGGGTGGGGGTTGTGTTTCGCCATTAATGGGTTTGAACTCCGAAAAGTAGGTTTTGTGTAAAATTGCGTTTAATTTAAACCATGTGTATCAAAGTTGGATTGTTATGCATTTATCTTTATTTTTCATGCAACGTTAGAGTTTATAGCGATAAATCAAATTTAATCCGCATGTGACCATTTTCAGTTAAATGTTTAATCTCGTAATTTTGGGTTAAATTCCTTATTATGTGATGTTTATGCATAATTGATTATGCTCGATTAAATTGCTTTCGAGCCCTAGCTCTAATTAGTAGTTGTTTCGATCTGTGTGGTGGAATGCGATCCCGATCCTCGCTTTACTTTTTTGTAACGTAACTTATTCTTTCTTTTTTTATCACCATTCCCAACCATCACCTTTTCTATTATTTATTTTCCACTTTTACTTTTGAAGTTCTAAAGAAATTAAAATCTAAAATTCAATCACTCCTTGTGGATTTCTTACGATACCCGATTTACCGTTGTGCTTGCCTCGCAAATGTAGTAGTAGCTTAGGTTTTTTGCATTGAGTAGCCGAACCGATAACAACAATTGCGTATTACACGACGCACGGTTCATGCTCCATCAAAGCGGTGTCATTGTCGGGGAGTGTGTTTTAGATTGTAATTTTTTTATTATTTCATAGTATTTTTCCTTTTTGTATTTGTATTCTTTGTTTTAACCTTTTTTTTTGCAGGATTTGCATACTTGAGCGCTTAGAAACGTTGATTATCAATCGCGCAAATTTTCATCGGATTTTCCATCTACATACAATTTGGTAATCATGTCTTTATTTTATAGTTATTACGATTATTCTAATCATTCTTACTTTAGGGATAGTTTTCATGTTTTCCATTTTGAAGATTTTCTTGAGATTGAAAAACTTGAAAACAATTATTGAAATGAAAATCTTTATTGGGAGCTTGAGTTGGATTCATTATTCGAATCTAATGACGATTCTTATTCCAATAGTTTCAAAGACGAGTTTCAACTAAATGAGGAGTCTGAGGTTATTGAGTCGAGGAAGCCTACATTAGAAGAAACTTTTATTCTTTACTCCCAAGGTTTGGAAAGCCTAAATGGTGTTGCAATGAGACTTGGAGCACTTTGCGATGAGATTAATTCTTATGTGCAAAACAACGAGGAGGTGGAAACTTGTGTTTCACCTCATTTTTTCAAAGAATTTCTCATTGAATGTGAATCTTTCTCCCCCTAAATTCAATCTCCTTTCGACGACAAGTCAATTGAGATTGAATTTGTTTCATCACCATATTTGTTTTTCATAATTGAACCATTAGAATTGCCGATTGATTCTTATGAGTCGGTAGAAATTATTGAAACTCTTACATATTTTACTGATGAGGACTCCTTTTCGGACTTTTTTTGATGGATGTTATCGCCACGTGTGCACCATCTCCCATTCTGATTGAAAAACCTTTGGGAGATGAGTCGATTTTTCTTGGACCTCAAGTGTATCTTTCCCACCTGTTATCCAAATCCCCCATCGTCCCTCAAAAATTTATAATTGGTGATTGTTCATCTCTTCCACCTTACACATGCCTTCCATTATTCAAATGGAATGTGACAACCCGCTCACCAAAATAAGGGGTGGACAGCCCAATACTCCAATATAACGGAATCATAGATGGAATCATTCTCAGCATCACAATAAAAATATAGAGTATCTAGGATAACCACCCAATATTTCAGAAAACGGGTTGCCAAAAACTTTGATTTGAAAGTAAATAAATGAAAACAAGCAACCCAATTCCTGAAAGATAAGGGAAACCCCAAGACTTATATAAATAATACAACAAGAATACAATAAAAAGATCGAATATGTTACCGGTCACCAACTGATACTCCAATAATACACAAGTTCAATAAGTTACTTATTACATTTCATTAGACATTTACAAAAGCTTGGGCACCTCGCCCGAATAAAAGACTTGATCTTAACTAGAATACAAAAATGAAAACGTCTATACCAATTGTGACCCGTAATACCCGCAATGCATCACGGCTCGCCGAGGACATCAGAATAGGAATTCAAATCAGGCATCCCTCCGGAGGAGTACCTGAGCAGAGACAAGATGCATATGCAACAAGAAGTGTAAACGGGTCAGGGCCCGGTTCTATATGATTACCAGATGAATAAAGAGTATGATAGTTATGAATATTATCATACTAGGAAGAATAAAGTCTATCAACACAATTCTAAAACATAGGTTAAGACAGTAAAGAAAAGCATGAGTTTAATTTTAACTAAGCAGGAGAAAGGAAAGATTAACATAAATAAAACTTCTATCATATACCCCGATTCATGTCATAGTTTATTCCTCAACAGGAAAATAAATTTATAACTATAAGCTCTTTATGGCTTTTATCTCAATTTTAAGATCTTTGTGGCTTTTATTTTAATTACATGCCCATCCTGGCATTACCATTCCTTAACAGGAATATTATTATCAACAAATGCTCTTTGTGGCATTTCATTGTGCTCTTTATGGTATATCTCATACATCAAGTCCCACTTGATTATGAATAGTTATATTAATATGCATATAACGATTCTAAGACCGCCTCTCCGAGTTTCCCCACTGGGCGCGCCCCTAAATGACCATCATCTTCCAGGGCCTATCTATACAAGACAACTTGGGATCATAACGCAAACGTCGGGAAGCGGCCATATGCCTGCGGGAGAGTCAAGACCACACCCGGAATCTCCTCACCAGCACAGAAAATATAACACAATCGCTCATATGGCCTATGGACTATATCCACCCTGCATTCACTAGCCAGGGGGCATCACCAAGCGCGCGAACTTCCCTTATGATGTCATTTAGAGAGGTGTGTATCAACCATTTTATTTATCATTTTTCAATAATCAAGTAAATTATCATTTACCGAGTTCATGATTAAGTAAATTATCATTTACTAAAATCAATACCATTTCCACGTACATGTTTCATTTATATCCGAAACCTTTTTCCATTTACTTTATTTGTAAATGATATAACTTATTATCCGGAGCCATACGTATATCATAACGGTATTACAACCTCAATGAGTAAATGAAATATCAATCTATTCTCCCAAGATTTACTTGTGAAGTTATTATAAACCATCAAGACGGATCATAGCTATATGGAGCTTCTAAGGTCTCTCAAACGTAATACTACATCTTCTAGTCTTATTTTAGTCAACTAGAAGAAAAGAATGCCCTAACATTAATTGGCATAACCCCGGAAAAGTTCCCACTTATCCTATTTCTAATGTAGGGTGGATAACTAATTCATCTAGGACTCTAAAACTCTGAATTTACTTCATTCAAGAAGGATCCTAGTCCCTATTGAAGAAAATAAATCTAGGAAACAAAATAAGATTTCAAAGGTGAAAAACAGGGGACCGGTCGACCGGTCCCATGACCGCGGTCGACCGCGTCTCAAGGTTTTGCTTACGAAAGAAAGCAGAAAGCTCAAAATGGTATAGTCGGTCGACCGGTCAAGGAACCGCGGTCGACCACAAAAATAATTTTATGCCTTTGTGGGAAAGCAGCAGGCCTGCCCCCGAAGGCCCGGTCGACTGGTCCCGAGACCGCGGTCGGCCGGTCGTAGCAGACCTAGGGTTCTTCCTTCTTCCAAAATTTAACCTAAGTGAAAATTTCACTTTTCCCAAATCCTAAATCTCTTTTATTTTGAACTCAACCAACAACTTTTATCTACCCCAAAGATTATCCTACATGATTTATAACCATTAATACTCACCATTTATCATCAAAACTAATATTAGGGTTCAAATCCCATAAATTCCATTTGTGATCCATAAATGCAAATACACAACTATCATACAAATTATTCAACTTATATCACATATTAGCAAGTAGAAAACTTGCCTTAGGGTTGTAAATTCATATTTCATGGTGGTGGAAGTAATCTCCCATCTTCAATCTTCATTTTCTCTCTTCTTTCTCCACTTTTCTCTTCTTCTTTCTTTCTCTCTTTGTTCAAGACATAAAAATGGGGAAAAATAAGGGATTTTAGAAGACTTAAATCGTGGCTTAGGTTAAAGCTCCCAACTTAAATGGTTAATACCACATTAAGATGACTCCTAAATACGCATATAAGCTAAAACCAGGTAAAAGTGCCCGAAATGCAAAAATACAATAGGACACTTATTTTGACTGTCTCGCACCATCCGGGACTAACTACACCCTCTAAACTGGCATCCGGAAATTTTATAAATTATTTCAAGTTCCAATATCATATGAACCAAAAAGTCATTTAAATCATGACACCAAAAACATACAACGTGATGATATTTACTTCCACGTATAGTAAATATGCATCAATCTTGTAAATATTAACTTTTGATTCATTCAATTAATATTTACTCCAGTCCCCACATTTTATATAATTTCCTTATGCGGTAAAATTAGTATAAAATGAGCCTCCCAGAATCGAGGGTTGTTACATGGAATTCCTATTTTTCGGGAGGCATGCATTCTAGGGAGGGTCCACCGTCGATGCTCCAAAGTTAAATCGTAGTTTGGGTGGACCCTCAACTATTTAGACTTCTAGTGTATAGTTAGTGTGAGGCCTAAATAGTAGGTTGCAAATAGTTAGCTTTTTAATTTTCTTTCTTTCTTTTTTTTCTTTCCTTTTAATTTAGTCTAGTGTAATTAATTAACTTTTTGTTATTTGTTTTTCCTATGCTCGGTACTAACTTTCTTTGTAGATTCGTTTGGACTCATGCTTATGGAGATCGCTCCAATTTTGGGTAATATCATTATTTTCCTATCTTTGTGTTGTGTTCTTAATGCGCATTGAGGACAACACAACATTTAAGTTAGGGGGTGTAAGATATTCTATCCATTTCATGTTTAGTCCATTGATTTGATTACTTGTTATTTACTAAGTACGCCTTTTTGTGAAAATGTGAAAATTTTCAAAAATATTTTCTTTATTTTTTCTCCTTTGTTGGGCATTTTCCCCTTGTTTTCGATGATAAATTTCAATAATTGCGCGATCCATTAGACATCAACGATGCATGTTCTCTATTTTAGATGTTATCAGACTTTAGTCCTCAAATCATTAATATTATGAATAATTTCATCAATTAAACTTTATCCCTTGAGCACATGCGCTTTTCTAATTTTATTGATTTGGTTTAAGATTTTTATAACTCGGTAATCTTTTGTTGCATTGTATATACTTACACCGAGTAAGCTTTGTACCGTTCGTCATTTGTGAGTGTATACACTATTAATTCCTCATTGAAAATGTTGAATTTGTCGGTAATCTCTCTATTATTTCTTTGATTGTTCATTAATTGAGTTCATTCATGAAATGTGTTACTTGAGCATGATTTTCAAAAAAAATTTGACTCGAGAATTGCGTAAACTTGAGGAAATGATCATAGGCCATCTTTGTTATATCACCCATATTAGCCTTAACCTCACCTTAAATGTTTCCCTAGTCAACCCCTTTGATCCTAAATATAGCCTTTCATTCCATTACCCAAATTCCCATAACCAACTCCAAATTGAAGTTAAAACAATACATATTACCTTACTTACCTTTGTTTGGAATGCTTTTTTGGGATTGAATGATGTTGTATTGTGTGGTTGTAATTTGATCATGAAAAGAGCGAGAAAAGAAGAAAGTGTAGAGAAAAAAAAAGCAAAAAGCAAAAGAAAACATGAGAAAAAGAAGAAAAGAAAAGAAAAGAAAGAGAAAGTTGTATATGTGATGTATATAGTTCGAATAAGCTTTGAATACTCTTCAATTCATATTTAATGCTTTTTTCCAATTTTGGAATTGTCCACAATTTCCCATTGTTCCAAGTTTTCATTCCGAACACTATATAGTCCTTTCATTTCGTACCTTTAAACCCAAACCTACATTACAACCCTATAAAGTCCTATGTGATCTTTTTTTTTTGTAAAACAAAGATACTTAAGATGACAAACCTTCATAGTGGGTAACATCCTATGTGATTTTAGGGTGAATTTAATTCCAAAGTTTAAATAGTTTTGATAATCTGTGAAAATGTATTTTGCCTCCTTTAATGAGAGGTATCTTTCATTGAGATTACATATTTTTCATTTTCTATATAGCATTCTTCTTTTGTGACATGTGCGCGACATAGTTTCCATTTACATATACACTTTATACCCGCATGTTCCGTGTGTTACCTCCCTGTTTCGAGTGAATTCATTTGATGAGCGTAATGCCCATGATGATTGAATATACGCTTGCTTTAATGTTGATCCAGTTTATTTAAGTTTTGGCCAAATCATACTATGCATGTGCTCTCCCCCTCCCACTTTTAAAGTTTAAATTCTATGAGGTGCATTCAACCTGTTAATAACAATGAACTTTAGCTTGAATTCAATATAATATTAATGCGTTTGAAATATTTTTCATTGTTGTTGAGTATTTTGCATGTTGGGTTGGGCATATTTTGAGGAAACTATACGATGTTTGTGGGTTTCATCCCTGAAAACCCTCACGAGTCGACACTTGTCCACTAGGGTAACCTAGGGGTTTAACGGCTTATTGCATGTGCTAAATGCAATCATTCGCCCGTGAAAGTAGCATTATCCCTTTTGCCCCTATTTTCTATATATACATGCTTTCCAGGGGTTAATTGAGATTTTCTAGGTATTTGGATGCTTAATATGAAGTTTGGATGCATTTCGGCGAAGTTCCATACACATTTGCACGTGCAAGGGTATTTTAGTCATTCCACAATTTGGGCAACTAGCCCAATGTCTTCACCGAAGTTTAAGTCCTCTGAACAACCTTCGCGTGGTTGTAAATGATTCACGATTCGAGTCTGAACAAAGAAGTTATGGCCCTTTAAGAGGAAAGGAATTACAACATACCAAAAATAGGGGAAATGTTCAAGACCTATAGGTCTGAATTGATTCGGCCCAAATCCGAATTGATTCGGGTGGAGACAGTGTGCCAGATCTTCCATTCTGAATCGATTCGTATTTCAGTTGAATCGATTTGGCTTACTAGCAGCCTCGAGATATTTCCATCTGAATCGATTCAGATTTCACCCGAATTGATTCGGGCCTGCAGATTTTGTTGTTCTTTAATTCACAACTTTACTATTGGGATATTTAGTATATAAATCCTTTTTCTCTCATTTTGAGATGATTATCTTTCATTTTAATTTAGGTCAGGGTTAGGGTTTGGAGATCTCTTCTTATTCTCTCTTTGGTTGTGACCCCTTTGGGTGTTGTAAGTTGAACCTTTCATTACCCCTATCATTAATATAGTTGTATTTCTTTGTGTATGCTTTATTTCCATTGATGTCATTTAAATTACTTGCCTAAATTAACTTGTATTTTATTTATTTATTTCTTTTCTAGTGTTAAAGTAGTTTAATTTATATATTACCCTTAGATAAATAGGGTCGGGGTTGTGTTCCGCTATTAATGGGTTTGAACTCCGAAAACTAGGTTTTGTGTAAAATTACGTTTAATTGAAACCGCGCGTATCAAAGTTTGATTATTATGCATTTATCTTTCATTGTCACGCAACATTAGAGTTTATAACGACTATTCGAATTTAATCCGCGTGTGACCATTTTCAGTTAAATATTTAATCTCACAACTTTGGGTTAAATTCCTTATTGTGTGATGTTTATGCTTAATTGATTATGCTCGATTAAATTTCTTTCTATCCTTAGCTCTAATTAGTAGTTATTTCGATCCATGTGGTGGAATGCGATCCCGATCCTCGTTGTACTTTTGTGTAGCATAACTTATTTTTTTCTTTTGTCACCGTTCCCAACCATCACCTTTTCTATTATTTATTTTCCACTTTTATTTTTGAAGTTCTAAAGAAATTAAAATCTAAAATTCAATCACTCCCTCTGGATTTCTTACGATACCCAACTTACTAATGTGCTTGCTTCACAAGTATAGTAGTAGCTTAGGTTTTTTGCATTGAGTAGCAAAACCGATAACAACGTTTTTCATATTATACGATGCACGGTTCACGCTCCATCACTACACAGATCATGTCGTTATGAAACAAAAAGTCAAATGCAATAAGTTGATATCGCCACAACATTTATTCATACAAAAATGAATATATATGGTTAAAAGTGTATTATATAAATTCCACTTTACTTACCCAAATTGGCACACCTGCATGATTGGCAATGTCTAGTACATTCATGAATTTAGAATCCACTAAAAGAATTAGAATTTGTAATTATGTCTACACTTGAAAGAGGGTACACTAATTGCTTTCGAAATCAAAAATGTCAAATGTCAAATTATTTAAAGAATGGTGAAATTAGTGGGAGTATCAAATCACCTAATGTGGTTGTAAAATAAGTTAAGATATTCATGTCATTCTTTGAACATCCAAAGTAATTGTTGTGTTGCTTAATGGATATGAATATTTTTAAGATGCTCTTAAATGATTTTTTGTTCTAAATGATTGTGAGATTTATCCCAAGAATGTGAATTTGACAGAGGAGTAAGAAAATATTCGATTTTGATAATCAACGATATAAAGCTAGATTTATGGTCAAAGTTTTCATTACAAATAGATAAAAGGGTGTAAATAAATATTTTCACCTATATCTTAGAATGTTAAAATTTTATAGCTTTAGTGTTTCCTTTTAAGTAAGAGTTACAATTAGTGCGAAAACTTATGAGAGTTTCAGAAAAGAACTATATATGTTGAAAAATCACTATATAAACTTAAGTCAGCTTCCTATCAAATGGTATTTTAAGAACACTTTGTGTATTTTGATCAGTATATATGTACCTTCAAGTCTGTTGGAGTAAACTTATATATTTCTTGGATTTCTCTTAGTAATGAATGATAGACTAGAGAAATAAAATATTTTAAGAGTATGAAGTAATGAGATGCCTAAAATATTATATGGTCACACTTATGATAATTAAGTAGTTTTGTTTTGGCCCAATGGCCAATATTATGAAAGAGTTAAAAAGAATTACATATTGTACGTAGCATGCTTTGGGCCTACAATTTATGAATTATGGTTGCGTAAAATTTATTTCAAGACTTGGAGTTGTCAACACTATTACCAAGTCATTGAAATATTATGATAATGCTGCTGCAATCTTTGTTATGAAGAACTGATAGGTATTTTAAAGAACCTACACATGATGATATATAATACCTACACGTGAAAGAATAAGTTCATAAACACCAAATGTTAGTTCAACACATTAGTATAAGTGTTAACATAGCATATCCACCAATAAATGGGCTATCACCAAAGGACATTCATGAAACATTCTTATGATATGAGTCTTGCAAATAGCTAATTAAGTATAAGTGTTATGGATTGTTTGGTGCTTAATTTTTGACACTATACTTGATATCAATTAATCTATATTCTCAACATTTCAATTTCTGTCTTGCAATTTAAGTTTACATGCATGTGAATTGATGAAAACGCGACATAAATAGTCTTTTATATAAGACATTATCGGACCATTATACCTTGTTGGATGAGTTATTAATATTGTGATACATGGAAGTGATCATGATCTTGAATTAGTATCTGAGCACCATGACTCGCATTAATGGCTTTTTTGATTACGGTATTTATGAAAAACTATTTAAGGATGACTCAAAGATTATTGTACGCTTTATGATAATTATGGACAATTTGTGAGAATGTTATAATTATTTTAAATTAATTCTACATAATGTGCTCCATAGTTATATTAATACTAAGAGTCACTTTGGTTAATCAAAGGGTACTCCAAATACTAAGAGTCAAAAGGACTCTTGGGTATCTAATTTGATGGACGGTTGAGAATTAATAACTGTTGAAGATATGTCATATCCTTGCCTATAAATAAGTGATTGATTTTCCATCATTCAGACAAAATAAGAGTCAACATAATGAAATTATAGGATGAGGGAGAGAAATCTAAATTCTCAATGAGAGTTAATTCCAAATAGTGTTTTGACTATAAAAGAATATCTAACCATTGGAATCTATTGAAATTGAAATATGTTATTGTCGTATATAAGAGGAGGCTATGGTCCAAAATTCAGTCCGATCGGACATCGCTATGGTTGACTGCTCCATCAATCTTTCCATTTGTGACATAATGGAGGTTTGTGATTATAATATCATTTTATGTTCCGCATAATAATTGTATGTGATAATCATGTTGATATAATATCCTAACATTAAATGTATAATAGATAACATTTTTGTATTATTAAAGAACAAATAATATGTAGAATTGGATACTCATGCGTTAAATTTATAGATCCATATAAAAATGTTAATTACGTGTTGTTTAATTATGTTTAGAGTAGTGAATGCAGAATTACGAACCTTGTTAGAGCATCCTCAATGGGTAAGAGTTATTAACATTTTTTATGGAGTGTTTACAATTCTAATTAGGTTTTCCATTTAATGGGTGGAAGCTAAATAAACTATTCATAGTTCTAAACATCTCCGTTTATATTTCCATACCTTGAAAACCCAATTTATTACCACCTTTAGATTTTGTAACTAGAATTATCTGAGTCTCATTTTTTCCCTCTCTCATGAAATCATCTTTGCAAACAATTTAGTTCTACAAAGAATTTATATATAAGAAGGAATGTGTAATTATTAATAAATAACAATTGGGGTAAAATTTAAAATTATAAATTCTTCAATTGTAACTCATGATAGCATACCACTTAAAAGCATCCTTATGTTGTTTATACACTTCTAATACAACTATTGGAGTTAAATACCACTACAATAATTTGTCAAATACCTTCGACACACCGAGATTTCAATATAAGTTCAGTTAGGAGATACAAGAATATGGTATTTCGTGGCAAACCCAATCACTTGCAATTTTGTTTCTAAAATATTTAATAAAACCTTCTTTACATGTCCTAGCCTTAAAACTGAAAGAAAATCATATATATATATATATATATATACAAAAATCTTTTACCATAACTGAACAACACAAATATACAAAAGAAAAAAAATAAACCAACTCCTTCAACCTAATGGTGTTCTCTTGTTTTTTTTTGTCTATCTAAATTCGGCTTCATTTCTTGCCCCTGTCATATTTTAGTGTTCAAAGTTCTGCTTCCCCAAAGAAGTTGTTTGTCCTTTTGGCCAAGTTGGTGGGTAAATAGACAAAGAGGATTGAACCATAAATATCCAACTTAGCTTTGGATTTTCTCAATAGCAAAAGTCATAATATATTGATCTTAAATGTAATGTCTCGCAGCCTGCTCTATTCAGTTGAAGACGCAAGGTCACTTTTTCTTGCAGTCAATTTAAAACATAATTAATATTGGAAATTCTTAAACTACCAAGTCCTACGAAAGGCCTCGGCTCCCACACCAAAGTTAACAGATTTAATAGTTCATCAATTTAATATTACGCGATAAGAGATGAGTCATCCACTAAATCTTTCAAATCTCGTTAATGCCATAATAGTTTCTACTACATGCGATGGAACCATTCCTTCCTCATACAATCATCAACATAAACCATAAAGCTAAATTATTATAACTAAGATTAAAAGTTACATAAACACTCCTAAAGAACTAAGGACACTAGCTCCGTGGTCTCTACAAACTCTGCAACCTCTAAAAGTGTCCTCAACTCCTAAACGGAGGAAACAAAAATTATAAAAAGGGTGAGATCTAATAGCTTAGCAAGGGTTAATTCAAAGGTCCTCATCCACCTACCAAAGTTAGTATTTATAAGGGAAACACATATATAATGAGGTAATGTAACAATGAAATAGTAAAGGATAAATATGCAAATTAAGCTATCAGGAAAGGAAAGGGATAACATTTCCCAATCTGAGAGTCATCTGCCATTTATCTTTTTATAACCCTGGATATCTCAAACTCTATGGCCTTATTCTATATGTATTTGATTTAGTCATACTACAGTCCACAACCTCCTTTCCTGCTCAAATCCAAGATGAGTGATCCATGGTTCGATGTCAACTTTACATTTTAGCTGAGCTCTGCCATGGTGTTAAGATCCATTATTAGCCTATTATCAATATCCCTATACTAGCTATGTTGACCTCAAGAACTGAGAATGAGGTCCTCAAATAGACATGATTCCTCAATGTCTCTAATGAACTCTACATCTTCAACATCGAATCCCCAACTCAATAACTAAGTCACAATATGATACAACCTCCAATCTCCATATCTTCTTCTAATAAGCAGTGGCCTTAGGGAAATAATTACAACTCCTGGCCAAAAAAATAAGGATATTGCAATAAAAATAATTTTTTAAAACCCTAATTTACTCCCAATTTGAACTCACAAAGATCAAAGGAAAAACCATCAATAAATCTCCTAAGGTCAAGTAAGAACATCCTCAAAGTCTCATTCTCCAACTATAAAATCTCACCCTAAGAATCCTAGTAGAAAACATTTATAATCATAGATTTACTTAATGAATAGTAACTTATGATGGCCTAAAATGCAGAAACCCGGATGAAAATAGAACACTATGGACATATTCTAGAGTTCACACAAGGATGCATATTAATAAATAATTAAATACATGGAAACTAGAGTTTTGAACAATAAATAAGAGGATGAGGACAGATCTCTTACCTTTGTAGATCAATCCAATGACTAGTTTCCTTCCACTGCCTTGCTCCAATAGACATTATCCCTCCGCCGCCTTGCTCTGACGGCCTTTTCTTCTCCACACAAAAATCTCACTCTTTCATTTTAGAATATATGTCAAGGTTTCTAATAGCATTGGGAAGTATGTCAAGTTGGGTATTTATAAGTTTGAGTGTGCAACCTAGGGTTTTCCTCTTTTATACAATTTAAAAGGTTCTAGAAATTTCTAAACTTTCTCTTCAATCCATGACATAATAAGGCCACATTATCATCTCTCGTACTACCAGCAAACTAAGTTTCACCGCAATTACTTCAGGTCATGGTGTTGTAGAGTATGTATGTAGATTTTGCTCACTAGACCGTAGACTATGTCCCTCACAAGTCCGTTGACCCTCTTCTAACAAAGGATTATTATTAGTTTAACTACATGCAATGGCCTATCGCATGGTTGCGACCTCTTAGGGTTTTAAGTTTTTTACAAACTCCCCAACTTAAAAAAAAATTCCTCAAAATTTAGTGACTTAAAAGAAAAAATTAACTCATAGCTTGAAATAAATGTGGATATTTTTCTCTGAGGTAAATCTTGGTTTGCATCAGATGAAACGGTGAGAGGGACTATGGAGTTTTACAATCTGCTTGATAAAGAGTTTGGTTAACTGATCAACATTGGTCGTGGTCTTAATAGACAAAAAGTGTGCAAATTTGTTCAATTTATTCACAATGACCCATATGGAATCCATTCCTCTTTGCGTTTGCGATAACCTAATTATAAATTCCATAAAGATATTTTTCCACTTCCATTCTAGGATACGAAAAGGTTGCAATTGTCCTCCTACTCTTTGGTTCTCGACCTTAACTTGCTGATATACTACTTGGCCACAAACTGCTCCGTCTCTCTCTTCATGTTAGGCTACCAAAACTTCTCCCTCAAGTGTTGGTACAACTTTATACTTCCAGGGTGAATTATAAAGGATAATGAATATCCTTCCTATAAAACCTCAGCCTTAATCATGATATTTTGCAGTATACAAATCCTTGTCCCAAATTGCAACGTTACACAATCGTTTATTCTAAAGGTTGAGTTTTCTCCTTTCTTCATAAGTCCACGAATCTTTTGGAGCTCAGAGTCCATAACCTTCATCACCCTTATCTTCTCGGTCAAACTTACTTCAACCGTTAGTTCCCTAAGACTTTCGCACCCCACACAACCTATGACCTCAATCCCCATTTCTTCCAAATCTCTATGGGTATGTTCTTGATTAGCATTCCCTGAGGCATTAATGGAACCTTTTCTACTAAGAGCATCGGCCACTACGTTGGCCTTCCCGAGGTGATACTTAATTGAACGATCATAACCATTGAATAGTTCTAACCATCTCCATTGCCTCCTATCCAAATCTAATTGAGTGAAGATATAGATTAGACTCTTATGGTTCATGAATATCTCATAAATTTCCCCGTATAAATAATGTCTTCAATTTTATAAGGCAACCACTATTGTGCCCAGCACTAAGTCGTTGGTGGGGTAAATCTTGATCATAAGGCCTCAGCTGCTTAGATGCATAAGAAATAACCTTCCCATTGTCCATCAACACACATCCATGTTGCGGCCTAAAGCATCATTGTATATCACATAGCATCCTCCTTCTTTAGGCAAGGTCAAAATGGGTGTTTCCATTAACCTTTCCATCAACTTCTGGAAGCTCTCTTCACACTTAGCGAACCATAAGAATTTTTGGTCTTTGTGTTTCAATTGAGTCAAGGGATCAACTATCTTAGAAAATCTTTCCATAAAACTCATACAATTTCCTAGATGAGGAATATTCAAACCTCAGTTATGGTAGTTGGTCTCTCCCAATTGACAATGGTCGCGACCTTCCTAGGGTCCACGGTCACACCATCCTTATTCACAACATGTTTGAAAAAAGTAATCTCCTCTATCTAGAATTCACACTTAGAAAATTTTATATATAACTTATCATTTTTAATAACCTCAAACACTATGCGGAGGTGTTCCTATTAATTTTCAGTGGTATTAGAGTAGACTAATCATCAATGAAAACGATCACAAATTTATCCAAAAAGGGTCTAAACGCCTGATTCATCAAATCAATAAAAGAACTCAGGGAATTTGTTAACCCAAATTGCATCACTATAAACTCATAATGGATATACCTAGTTCTAAAGGTTGTCTTATCAATATCCTCATTTTTAATCTTAAATTGGTGATAACCCTATCTTAAATCGATCTTAAAGAAATATCTATCATCCTTTAATTGATAAAAAAGGTCATCAATCCCAGGAAAAGGATATTAATTCTTCATAGTCATCTTTTTCAAATCCTTATATGCTATAAAGATTCTTATAGACACTTCCTTCTTCTTCACGAATAACACCGCGGCACGCCAAGGGAAAGTGTTAGGCCTAATAAATTTTTTGCTTAACAAATCCTCTAGTTATTCCTTCAATTCTTTGAATTCCGCGGGAGCGATTCTATAGGGAACATTAGAACTAATCGTAGTCTCTGGCACTAAATCAATGATAAATTCAATTTCTCTATATAGGGTCAACCCTAACAAATCTTCAGGGGAATATGCCACTATAGTCCGTGGCTAGAAGGACTCCTACAAATTGGCCATGACCTTCTCAATATCCTTAACATACGCTAATTATTCGCGGTGTCATCCCTTTATTATTATCCTAGACCTAAAGTATGATATCAACAAAGGTGTTCTTTTGGGGTTTTGTCCTAAAAAATAACCTCGACCTCATGAGTTTTACACAGGGTAATCTCCTTTGTAGCACAATTTATTCTAGAAAAGTGGGTAGACAACCAATCCATTCCTAATATTACATCAAAATTTCCCAATTCTAAAAGAATTAGGCTTACCCCGAAAGAATATTCTCCAATACCATGGCACATCCCCTATAGGTGGTTGTGGCCTCATGTGATACTCCTAATAGGGTGTCAATTACTAAAGGAAGGACTAAAGCCTGTGGCGTGTAACACCCCACCCGCCCGGGGAGAGCGAATGGAGCGCTAATGCGATAAAATAAATCCAAATCCACAAGTGACATGTTATAGAGCATCTAAATAAACCCACAATAATATAAATCCACTAATCTCAATCTCTTTAATTACAACAAGTCTCTCGAATTAAAATTACAACTAACTCAAAAATAAAATACAAATCTCCAAAGCTCTATACATCAAAATAAATAAATACAGGTCTTCTCATCTTGTATTTAAAATTCTTCCCAAATAATCCTCGCTAAAATCAATCTCCATAGCACCCCAAAATCCGCGCTAACCTGCCACTAGAAGAAAATATGGGGAAGTACACAATACGAAAAGAAAGATGCTCAACAAATATATGTTAGCGATGAATAAAACGTAACAACACGAGTACAAATATTCAAATCAAAATGCAAATCTCAAAGAATTTATCAATATAATTTCTCAACAACACATCAATGGGTCACCAGGCCTCACCACATCCGTACATGCTTTATCAAGCCATAGTCCGGGAAACAAGAATTTTGGCGGGTGCCCAACATCCGTGCCATATTAAAATCTCATGACAACGTGCTCATCAATAATATAATGATACCACATGAATCAAAATAATTTTAACAATTATTTTCCAGATTTCAATGAATTTATCAATTCAAATATGAGTTCAATTAAATAAGAATTCAAAGAGAATGACACTCGCGAGATTTAAGGAGCATATTGTGTAAAACCCCATACCTCAAACCATGATGAGAAACCAACGATCACATGCTCAAGATCAACACAAAAGATCTACAAAATCTCCTCCAAGAACCTCCAGCAAAAATAGCCCTAAGAACACCTCTAATCTAAGGTTGGAACTCACAAATCTCAAGGGCCAAAGTATATATAAAAAGAAGAGGAATATAAAATATATTTGCTACCAAAAGTTGTGCCAAAATTAGGTTAGAAGAGTTGCCCACGACTTCCTTTTATAATGCAAAGAAATGAAGAGTTGGAATCCAAAAGACTCCTTTAAATAAGGCAAAGGAATGAAGAGATGGAAGCCAAAACAACTCTTGAAAATTACTTAATGTTCGCCGACTTAGAATTCCAAGAGTTAAAAATATTTAAAAATCATTTTAAAATTCGTTTTAACCCCGATTTCGAAACCGTTTGAAATTCTCGCCTTTAAAAATAATAACCAGCATATTTGAGCAACAAAAATAATTTTATCAAAAACTTTATTTTCCTCCATTTTCCAGAAATTAATTAAAATAGCCCAAAATTACGCGGGTTATTACACTTCCCCACTAACAATGGAATTTCGCCCTCGAAATTTGCCGAATGCCTAACTCTTAAAATCAGGCTACTATACTAACTCCAAAAATAATCTCGTCTCCAAAAATAATTTCCTCACATCTAATCTAGATGCCTATCACGAATATCACCTAAAATTTGCTATCTCCAAAAATTGCTAACCACGCAATGAACCCAAAACCCAAGTCCCGAGGGTTGTCGTATACCTAAGCTCTGATACCATTTGTAACACCCCGCCCGCCCGGGGAGAGTGAACGGAGCGCTAATGCGATAAAATAAATCCAAATCCACAAGTGACAAGGTATAGAGCATCGAAATAAACCCATAATAATATAAATCCACTAATCTCAATCTCTTCAATTACAACAAGTCTCTCGAATTAAAATTACAACTAACTCAAAAATAAAATACAAATCTCCAAAGCTCTATACATCAAAATAAATAAATACAAGTCTTCTCATCTTGTATTTAAAATTCTTCCCAAATAATCCTCGCTAAAATCAATCTCCATAGCGCCCCAAAATCCGCGCTAACCGGCCACTAAAAGAAAATATGGGGAAGTACACAATACGACAAGAAAGATGCTCAACAAATATATGTTAGCGATGAATAAAACGTAACAACACGAGTACAAATATTCAAATCAAAATGCAAATCTCAAAGAATTTATTAATATAATTTCTCAACAACACATCAATGGGTCACCAGGCCTCACCACATCCGTACATGCTTTATCAAGCCATAACCCGAGAAACAAGAATTTTGGTAGGTGCCCAACATCCGTGCCATATTAAAATTTCATGACAACGTGCTCATTAACAATATAATGATACCACATGAATCAAAATAATTTCAACAATTATTTTCCAGATTTCAATGAATTTATCAATTCAAATATGAGTTCAATTAAACAAGAATTCAAAGAGAATGACACTCGCGAGATTTAAGGAGCATATTGTGTAAAACCCCATACCTCAAACCATGATGAGAAACCAACGATCACATGCTCAAGATCAACACAAAAGCTCTACAAAATCTCCTCCAAGAACCTCCAGCAAAATAGCCCTAAGAACACCTCTAATCTAAGGTTGGAAATCACAAATCTCAAGGGCCAAAGTATATATAAAAAGAAGAGGAATATAAAATATATTTTCTACCAAAAGTTGTGCCAAAAGTAGGTTAAAAGGGTTGCCCACGACTTCCTTTTATAATGCAAAGAAATGAAGAGTTGGAATCCAAAAGACTCCTTTAAATAAGGAAAAGAAATGAAGAGATGGAAGCCAAAACAACTCTTGAAAATTACTTAATGTTCGCCGACTTAGAATTCCAAGAGTTAAAAACATTTAAAAATCATTTTAAAATTCGTTTTAACTCCGATTTCGAAACCCTTTGAAATTTTCGCCTTTAAAAATAATAACCAACATATTTGAGCAATAAAAATAATTTTATCAAAAACTTTATTTTCCTCCATTTTCCAGAAATTAATTAAAATAACCCAAAATTACGCGGGTTATTACATGGCATAAATTTCATTTTTTGTTAAACATTTGTGGATACAAAAGAGTGTGTGATCCCAAAATTAAAAAAATACATAGACATTTATATTTTTAGTACTAATAGTACATGTTATCATATCTTTGGCATTTTTAGCTTCCTTGGCATTAAGGGCGAAGACACTGGTTAGGGCTTACAACTTTTCTGCATCCTTTTTTAGCAATCTACAATCTTTATCCTTGTGGCCTGGCTTACCATAATTGAAGCAGATCATCCCCATAGAGAAAGATTTATCAAAATGCTCTTTTTTATCATATTTTAAGTATACAACACCTGCAGCATTCGCATTCCCCCTTAGAGGCCCCTTGATTTGGTTTACGGCTTCCGAGAATTCTATCATGGCCCTTTTCTTCTTTCTTTTCACCATCCCTGTACTTTATTTTTTCTTTTGATCCTTTAGAACATCTTCGAAGGATCACTCCATAATATGAGCTACCTCAACCCGCTCAGTGTAGGCCAGTAGCCTTAGCCCCACCACCCTGATACATAGTCCCCTTTTCAGACCCCTCTCAAACTTCTTGGCTTTATTTTCTTTAGCATTAACAAGATAGGGGAAAAGTGAGATAATTCTACGAACTTTGTTTCATATTCTTCCACAGACATATTTCCTTGAGTTAGCTCCATGAACTCAATTTTTAGCTTATCCCTAGCTGCGACAGGGAAATATCTCTCCAAGAAAATCTCTTTGATCCTATCCTAGTAAATGTTTGCTGCCTCTCCTCCTAGTTGGGTCCTTTTGACCATAGACCACCAGTGATCTGCCTCACCCTCAAACATAATGGAGGCAAAATACACTTTCTTCTTCTCTTTAGTGCAATTCAAGACCTTAAAAATATTCTCAAACTTCCTTATCCAAGCAACGGATTTTACCAAATCAAGATCGCCCTTAAATGTCTTAGGTTCTAACTTTTTAAAGTGCTCCATAGTGAAACACACTAGACTTTCCACATTTGTTCTTAATGGCATGGCCCTATTCTAATTCCATCACAAATCCAATCACTAACTATGGTACAACATTGGGTATGGCAGGTTCCACATCCTCATTATTGGGAGCGGCTCCTCAAACCCTTCCAATATTACCTCTTGTCATTGGTTTCGGACAAGAATCACATACTTGCAAGTATAATATCCTCTAGTCAGGTCTAATAGATAAGTCTAACTAAGCTATATGATTTCTAATGCTCCTAATGTTTTCTATATTGGACGCTCTGACCCATTCGACCACGAAAGTCTAGTCATTTTTCTAGCATGAAATTTAAAACTTAATTAATAAAGGGAAATTCTTACACTTCTACGCCCTGCGAAAGGCCTCGGCTCCTACATCAGAGTTGACATATTTAATAATTCATCAATATAATATTACACCATAAGAGAAGAATCATCAAATAAATATTTCCAATTTCGTTAATGCTATAAGTGTCTCTAGTACATGCCATGGAATTATTCCTTCCACATACAATCATCAACATAAACTGTAATGCTAAATAAGTACATTTAAGAGTGAAATCTAAATAAATATTCCTAAATAACTACAAAAAATAGCTTCGTGATCTTTAAGAATCTGTAGCCTCTAAAAGTGTCCTCAGCTCCTACCTGAGGAAACAAAGAATATAGAAAGGATGAGTCCTAATATCATATCAAGAGTTAATTCAAAGGTCCTCATCCACCTACCAAATCTAGTATTTGTAAGGGCAATAGTTATATAATGAGGTAATGTAACAATGAAACGGTAAAGGATGAATACACAAATTAAGCAATAAGGAAAGGAAAGGATAGCATTTCCCAATCCCTTAGATTCCCCTAACGACCTACGGCTTCATCTCCCAAAAGTTTTAACTCTTTGGATTCCACCATGGCTCAATCTCCCATAGTTTGCCCTCACAGTCCACGGCCATTTATTTTTATAAAATTGGACATTTAAAACTCTGCAATCTTATTCTATTTGATTTAATCATGCCACAGACCGCATCATTCTCTCCTACTCAAATCCAAGATGAGCGATCCACGGTCTGCTATTAACTTTACACTTTGGCCAAGCTCTATTGAGGTGTTAAGCCCCATAGTTAGCCTAGGCTCAATATCCCTAGACTAAGTGTGTTGAACTCAAGCACTGAGCAAGAGTCCTTCAAATAGACATGATTCCTTGACCTTGCTAATGAATGTCGTGACCTCAACACCGAATCCTCGATTGAATAACTACGACACAATATGATACTGCCTCCCAACTCCACAACTTTTTCTAAGAAATTATGGACTCAAGGAAAGAGTTATAACTCTTAGCCAACAATAATAAGGTTATAATAGTAAAAACAATGTTTTAAAATCCTGATTTACACCCAGCTTGAATTCCAAAAGATCTATGGAAAAACCATAAACAAATCTCCTAAGGTCAAGTAAGAACGTCCTCAAAATCTCATTCTCCAACTATAGAATCTCACCCCCAATAATCCTAGTGGAAAACATCTAAAATCATAGGCTTAATTAATTAATAGTAGCTTACCATGGACTAAAACCCAGAAACTCAGATGAAAGGCAGAACTCCATGGACATTTTCCTGATTTCACAAAAATTCTTTACAATGGTGGGAGAGCGGCACCACTCCTGAGGATATGGATCCTTTGAATTATGGATATTTTATGGTGAGATTTAATGATAAATATTTCTCTTATTCTTTTATAAATATGAAGAATAAGGAATTTCTGAATTTAGAGTAGGGTTCGAGGATTATTACTGAGTATGAACAGGAGTTCACTGATTTATCTTTATTTTCACCTAAGGGTTGAACACTTAAAAGAAGAAAAAAGAATTCTTTACTAAGCGTTTAATATGGTTGATAAATCAATTAGTTTTGGGGAATTTGGAGTAGACCACTTATTTCCATGTGGTGGATGTCGCAATGATGTTATAAAAAGAGAACGTTTTATCGAAGGAAGTTTGGTAGGAAGAATGAGATGAGTGGTCAAGATGGGACAAAGGTCGGGGTGATAATAAGGGTTGTAATGACCACCCATGGAATAAGCCTCAAGTGGGTTAAGATCAATAGGCCCTTAAGTAGGGAAACGATGTCCCATAGGCCTTCGAGGACAAGGACATCAGGGTGAGTATGCGAGGGGTAGAGAGTTTGGACCTTTTAGCGACACTTGCTATACTTGTGGTGAAATAGGTCATCTGGCTATGACGTTTCGTAGCACTCAAGAACATCAAGATCAAAGACTCCCACCACTAGGAGTGCCAAGGGTGGTTACACCAGCAGCGGTTGCACCACGGATTTATGCACCACTAGGAGCTCAAATGGGGCAAACTCAGGAAGAGCCTAGATATGGATAGTGCCTAATGTAGTAGTAATTGCGTTCATTACTTTATGGTTATGCTTTATATATATATATATATATATATATATATATGTTATGTTTTAATTGATGGGTATGTGCACATGGGATCGAGTGTATAGGCACCCCAGTCGTAACATACTATAGGTAGGCGTACATGAGCCCATATTTTTTGTGCGGGTTTATGTTTTCACTTTAATGCTTTATCGAATTTAGAGGATGAAATTCCAATATTAGTGGGGGGAATTATAACACCCCTGATTTTTGGAACGAGAGTTAATGAATTTACTAGGTTACTTAATTAAAATTTTTATTTAGTTGTATTTTAAATTAATCTAGAATTGAATTAATTTAAATAGAATTTACTAAATTTTAGAGCATTTATTAGTAATTAGGTTATTTTTTTATTTAAGTGTAAACCTAAGAGTTATTTTTGACTTTTTGAATCTTAAACAATAAAGATATGAAAACTAGAGTTTTGAATAAGGAAGAAGAGGGTGAGGATAAATCCCTTACCTCTAGTACCCTGCATTTGCATGGAGTATATACATTATTTATTAAGTGAAAAATAAATCAATAAATGGGAATAATTATTACTTGTGTGGCTTCTTAATAATAATTTGGCATAATTTAGATTATAATTAAATATTTCATGCAATATGATTTTGATAACATGTGTTTGAAATAATTAATTAGTGATATTAGTTATATGATTGTGGACTATGTGTACACGTAGAATAATTAAGTGAATAATTTATAGACATCGTATGGTATTACCATGGGTTGTGGGTAGTATTGTTTAACCTAGACTCTAGAATGACATGAATGTCCATTTATGTGTTTTTATCGCTTTAAATTGGTCCTCGAGGGTAAGTATACCCTTTGGGGGGGGGGGGGGGGGTTACGTCAATCTGCAAAGTATTTTGAGTTAATTTAAGGGAACGAAAAAAGGAATTTATTATTATTTTTAGGTGAGGGATGGGACTCCCATAAGATTTATTGAAGAAAAAGAAAAAGGATAAAAGCCCTCCCTGAGGCAGAAAAATGAAGAAAAACCTAGAAGCTAAACATCCATAGGTTGTGGGAGATAGTCCGAACAAACAAACAAAACACAAATCCAGGATCATGCCACCACCACTTGAATTAAATAAACTATCAAAATTCAAGTCGGAAATGACTAGTAGCTTCATTTGTGTAAGCATTTGGAAGCACTTATCAAATTATAGCCATCTTGAGCAACTTTAATCTTCCTCTTCTGAGAATTGGTTAGAACAGTGGTTAGCCTTCAACATCAGTAATGAAGGAATGAAAGTTTTTTTGCACATTTTCCATGCAAGCATTAGTGATATATTCTACCTCATACTCTAGATTATAGTCCCTCAACTGAAATTCACCTGATGTCTCACCAATATTGTGTTGATCAGTGTTCCCCTCATCTTCATCTTCATCTAATAAAGAATCCCAAAATCTTCTAATAATAGATGTTGGAATTTAAGGTTTAAATAGGGTTAATAATTATTAATTGTCATTATGCATAAAGGAGAAGAAAACCCTGACAACCATGAGAATTCGGGAGAAGCGGAGAAAGTCCAAGGAGGACAAACCACGGGGATTTAAGGCTATGATCGCGTGTTCTTTTATTTTCAGGCAAGCATATCTTGTAATCTTCATTATAAATCTTTACATGATTTGAGATACGTATTTTTATCTTTTTCAAATCTGAATATTGAAGCATGTTTAGGGATTAATTGGTATACGATTGAATATATTAAATAGGTGGGCTAATTAGAATAAATACAAACCTCTCATGCATTATATACTTGTACCTTGATGAATAAATCATGAAATTTTTGGAGTAAATGTTTAAGAACCAAGATATAATTAATTATTTTAGATGAGGATCTATTATTACGAAGTTTCCCCATCTTAATTTGAATCTTAGTTTTGAAATTAGAGATGAACAAACCCTAAGATGATTTAAAGACGAGTTATATAACAAAGTTTGGATATTTAAGTTTAAGTCTTTGATTTGATGTTCTTGATAGTGTAAAAAAACTCAAAAACATGTTTACATACTTATATTTAGTGTTGGTATTGATTGAGTACTATTTTGGAGCTTGGTTTGGGCATTAATGGCAGTTTTGAGATTTCATCTCTTCTTTAGGTCATTTTTAAACATGACATTGTAGGTCTTTTTATTACGAACGTGTGGGCGCCAATTTCATATTTTTATGATTTTTTTTTAATTAGTTATGAATTTTCAACCAAACAGTGTGCGAGACCGAAATTTTGGGTTAGACTTTATTTTAGAATTGCTCCACCAAGTTTATTAAGAAATAAAATTTATCTATTATTGATGATATTTATGTAGGTTAGATATATGACCTTTGTATTATTATTTCAACATCCGCTGTGAGGGTTGGATTAGAATGGGTAAATGCAAACCCGAGGCTTCTCCCAAATGCGAATCGATTCGGCTCGGGGGCTAATCAATTCGTGTCCTGGGTTGGATCGCGGTCGAGTTAATGGGTGGACCATGTAGCTATCCAGAGTTGATTCGAGTATTTAAGAGGTTATCCATATGAGAGATGGTTGGTAAAATTTAGAAGTTAGGTTTATTAGTTTATTAACCAAACGACAAATTGTGTAATTTTAATTTAGGTAGAAGAGTGGTTAATACTTTAATTAATTGTATTACTCAACATTGGGGATTAGATTAGATTAAGTGGACGTACGAGATATTGGAGAGTAATAAGTTAAAATATTTGGAAGATTAATTCAGGTCTTGAGAGATCATAGGCCATGCAATTAATCTAGTAGTTAAATAAGAAAGCATATATGTACTTTACGAGAGTGTGTGTGTGTGTATAGATATGTATGTGATGATATGAGAAATCGGCCACAAGACGTTCTCATACCTGTAAGTCAACAATAAAGTGTCTAATAAGTAAATAAAGCAAGTAAATATAGAGAAGACAAGGTATAGAGTGGTTCAGCCACAAAATAGGCTTACGTCCACTGTGTTGCTCCGTTCTCATTATATGCGTTATATTGTACAATATAATCATGCCTAAAGAGGCGTACAGGTATGAGAATAAAGGAGAGTACATGATGACTGATAATTCTGACATGTAGGAGAGGTAGCTGCGATGTGGATGAGCAATTCTCGAGTTGTATCTCGAGGAAGTGTAGAGAGAATTGGTCTTGTAGAACCTGCCCCGGGTGTGTGTAATCCATCCTCCGTTTTCGAGGTGTAGTCCTCTATTTATAGGAGATATGCTCACATGAAATGAGCACATGACACATAAAGTCTGGAGCTGTGATGGAGAGGGATGCGGCATGTAAGGAAAGTAACATAAGCACCGCATCCTATAACTGGCTATAGGCAAAGGTGCCGCGCCCTTGACTGGATGGGTCCGCAGCACATATATGGTGGCTGTGCCCTTGATGAGAGTTGTTCCATGCCCCGAGTTCAATAGAGGCCAAGCCCTATGCTGATAGAGTCCGCAACATGTAATCATGTGTAGAATAGCATACCATTTGCGATAGGGTGCTATATTTGTACTATCAATAAGCCCCCAAGTCGTAGTGCCAAGAGAATTCGATTGGGGCTGCGACTTAGTTAAGTTTTCTTATGTGATGCGGTAGTTTTCAAGGCGACGATTCGTCTTCCGTGCTCTCTTATATAAATTGTTTCTGGCCGTGGACTTCACTATACTTCCAAAACTTTGAGAGCAAGTCGAGAGAGAATTTCTGCGTGTTCATCTTCTCTCATTTTTTGGTGACCCTTCAAGGCTGTGCGTGGCGGTTCCAAGGTGGTGTGAGGCTGAGCATTGCTGATTTTTTTGTTCCACGTAATTTTTCAACCAATCATCTTTGTAAATAGTTTTCGTAGCTCGTACTTCTTCATTAAATATACAAACACATGAGCTTCTGCGTTGCTTGATAGGAATTTAGGATTCCAATTGAATAATCTGCTATCACCCTAGAATCGAACACACTTGATTGATAAAACATTTGTTATAATTGTTTGATTCAATCTCCGTATTCTGAATTGAACCCCTAACCCTCGAGATGCCATGCAAATCATATAACTGTCCTTGTTGTTCATAAGCAAACTCTTCGTATTCTGTGTATTTGATCTTAAAATGACTAAACATTAGATACCAAACTGTCTAAGATAGAGACCGGGGCATGATAGAAAATCAATAATCTAGGGGCCCCTTGAACTTTTGATGACCCTATCTGATTAGGCGCATATTCTTCATATTTATCCCCTTAATTGCGGTATTTTTATAATCCCGTGCAGTGTATTTAGCTTGGATTTGTATCTTATTTATGCTACTAACCCTTTTTGTCAAGTATTTCTTGTTTTGTGTATTTCTCATGTGTTTTATAGGTATTTCATGCAAGTTAGTGCGAAGGAGAACGCAAAACAGTGAAAGAAACCAAGATATGAAGAGTTGAAGGGCATTTTCGTAATTTTACATCCTTAGTCCGGAGGTAGGGCCAACTATAAAGTTGAATAGCTCTAAATTACAAGAATACTGGAAAAAACGGCACCTCAATCCGAGCTACGGTGAAGAAGTTACGATGTTTTGAAGTTGCGGGATAATGAAGAGTCTGGATGTGCGGATTTCTGTCATTAATTATGCATTTAATGCAGTGCAACTCTTGGAAAACTTGTTCCACAAGCACTATAGGTTGTCAATTTCGAGATTTTGTGCTATAAAATCCCATGACCTACATCATTTGAAGGGGAGTTGCTAGAGAGAGGCTAGGTTAGGAGTAGGTTAGAGGTTGCATTCTAGGTTGCATTCTAGGGTTAATTTCCAATTTCTTCAAGAGTTTTCATGAATCCTATTTTGTAAGAATTTCTGAATCCCAATTCCGTTCTTGTTGCTGAATTCAAGTAATCTCATTTCCATTCTCTTGTTTTATTATTTGCAATTTATTTATAATGTCTTGTAGATCTTTAATGTTGTGTATGAATTTGTTTTTTTTTAATCCAATCATGAGTAGCTAAATTCTCAAGGGTTGGGGTACATGAACTCAATCCTAATACAAATTATTTGTATGGAAAATTAGAAAATAAATGAAAATATTGGTTGAATCGTGAATGAAAATCATATATGCATTGTCATATCTTTTAATCTCTCTTGCCCTAGGTACTTGGGATGTTTAAGAATGCTTTGTATGTATAATTTGTCGTTCACCGCCTTATATTGATCTTTGATTTCATATGATGCGGGCTTGACCCTCATATATGTAATGCTTAGTGATGATAAGGACTGGATTTAATCAAGAATTTTGATTTATAATTCTAGTAGTCTAAAGGATAATTTGTTAAGGATTGAGGGATTGTACCCTACCCTATTTTCTCCCATTTGTCAGATCTAATTTCTTTTTCACTTTTCAGTTTGTTTTTCTTAAGTAATTTTTTAATAGAAATTTTCCCAATCATCATTTTTTTCATTTTTATTTTAGAAGTAATAAATCAATTAAATTCTATAAAACATTCCCTGTGGATTCGATACCCAGACTTACTACTATACTCCATAAAAGTGTAGTTAAAAGTTTAGGTTTTTTTTTGAATTGAGGTTGGAAGCCGATAACAACGACTAGCGTATTACACGGACGCTCGGTTTTTCCACTCGATCAAAATGGTGCCGTTGCCGAGGAATGTTTTGTTATAGATTATAATTGATTTACTATTTCGAAAGATTTTTTTTCTTTGGATTTTTTTACCTTTTTTGTAGCCTTGCACAATTGAGCGCCAAGAAACGTAGAATCCTCAACTGCACACCTCTGTACTCGAATTTCCATTTACATACTATTCGGTAAACATTTTTTTTCATGGTGAGTTCGGTAATTATAATGGTTCATATGGTAATCGTTTTCAAACTTTTTATTCTCAAGAGTCCGCGGCTCGACCTATTACCATTGGTGAGGCTGTTCATATTCAAATGTCCCAAACCATAGTGTGTGTGTGCAAAGCCAAAAATTCAACCTCAAATTTCCACCGATTGAGCATTACGTTACTTTCCGAAAATTCGTTTTGATTCAAATTCTTACGGATGCACTCACAAACGAATCACTCGAATTGTGGCTATTTTCTCTCAGTATGCATGATATAAAGAGTAAATATAATGGACACAAATTCATGCATACAAAATTGAAAAGAAGGAAATTTATGGTGAAAAGATCTCATCATCGGATTATGGTTATTAGAAAATGGGAACATCACCTCTAATTCACACCATTTTAATCTCTCATATTATCTTTTCATGTCTTAGCTCTCCACGCGGTAACTAATTTCGCCATTTGGACTCGGTTAGGACTTTTCGGGTTAAAAAGTGTAAAGGGTAAAATGGAATTGGTTGGAATGTTCGGAATTAGAAAATGTCTTTATGATGTCCATTAGTGCTTTTTCGGGCATTTGCTCATTTTTCTCTTTCTTTTTTTTATTTTAATTTTATTTATTTATTTATTTTTATTGCACAATTTTTTTTTTTCATTTTTTTGTTGAGCATTTTTTTTTTTTTCTCTTGCCCCTTTTTATGCACACTTTGGACTTACTTGATGAATTTTCTCTATTTTCCCAATTTCGGGCTATTTGGGTTTTTCGAGTTATCAAACGAAAGGGAAATATTTTATTAGGCTCAAATGGGGTTGCAAATGGATAATTTTGTTTTTCACAACTTTTTATGGCTAATATTTTTGGGTTAAACAAATGAAGGCCTACTTCATTGTCCAAATTTCTAATCACATTACCATATGCATCTCGAGATTAATTAAGTTTAGAGATATATTTAGCACGAATTTCGAGACAGCATTTCACACATTTCCCATAACCGATCAAAACAAAGGATTGAGATCATCAACGACTTATTAAAACGCTGAAAAGAACTTTGAGTTAATCATAAACTCGGATTGATTTAAAAACTCATAAAAAATTGAAAGGCTCAAAATCTCACCGGGTTTTATTAATCTCCACACTTATTCGTAAAGTCGTCAATTTTCTTTCAGTTTCCATCTTCGGTCAATTTTGGCTTAGTGCATTATGAATACAGTGGGCGATGGATGCAACTCCTTGGGTTCTGAGATTTATCCTCCACGACGCTTTGGTGCATATCCACTTAATCTTCCACGGTGGTGGGGGTTTTCTAGGGCTTTGAATCCCCACCCTTGCGTGTTGAACAATCTTCAAATTTTCATGGACCAAATATACATCCATGATAAATAATTATAATTATTGCTAGAATTACTTGAATCGACCTTTAGTGATTTTAGAGATGGCTGATGCTTGTAATCTCTAATTCCATTTGAGTGAGTTTTCACGACAGTGTAAGCTCCCTTGATGATATAGGAGATGGCTATGATCGGTAGGGTCATAGGGTAATCCCTTAGGTTCAACGAATAGAGTCAGTAGTGTTTTATCCCATTAGCAACTCCAATTGGGAAATAACAACCCTTAAATATATATGTCACGGCATTACGTGTTTTCCAGGGCTTAAACCCCTTCTTTTTCGAATCATACTGGCTACGACGCCTAATTGCGGACTCTGCTTTTTAGGTACAGTTGTAGCTATATGAGCTTTGACCCAGATGAATTTCTGAAAGTATTTTGGGCAAAGAATTTTGGAACCTCTCCTCCCGAACTGCCTTTCGTGCCTCCTCTGAGATCAATAGGGCCTTGCCAACTGAGGGATTGCCCCAACTGCGTGATACTAGACTCAGACTCCGCAGACTCTGCCTGCAAGAAGGATTTTGAGTCTACAATGGAGGAGGAAGCCAACTCAAGTAATCATCCTTTGGGCGTAGGAGATGATGCCGCGGGAGATAGGGATAACCCAGCTGGTCCATCTGGGAGGGGTGAGAGACCCCTAACTGAACTTGATATCCGTGGCATCATGACCCAAGATTGGGTTGACCAGGTGGCCGCAACCTTTGAATTTTTGGAAAATTTGATGTGCTAAGCACCTGCCGCGAACCAAAGACCTTGCACAGTTCTAGCCGATGATGGAGTTTGCTTCCCACTCCATGCATTTATTTATGGGCTGCGGCTTCCAGTTCCTATTCCCATCCATCGAATTTTTTAGACAATAAAATTGACACCAACCCATATAGATCCCAATGGCTGGAGGGCCATACTTGTCGCAGTCGTTCTATGGGAGAACCAGTTCAAGAAGGACATTACTCCCGCGGAGTTCTTTCATTTCCACCGCCCAAAGAAAAACTTCGTGAAGTTCGCCATGTACTACTACTTCTCCGTCCATGGTAGGGATGGGAAACTTTATTCTGGGAGACCAACCAGTGTAAAGAACTAGAAGGGCAAGTATTTCTACATAACCGGAGAGGATTGGGAGATTCATTTCGAGGAGATCGAGAGGGAGAGGTCTTATAGAATGACGCGACAATGGGGGTCGCCCTCTAAACTAGGTATTTGGATAATGTCTGCATCCCTTCTTTCTTTGTAATTGTTCATTCTCTGTACTATCCTTGGAAATGTTTTCTGCAGTTCTTGACAACTTGTACTTGAGCAAGCGACAAGAAAAGAGAGTTGCTGAGGCCTTTCTTGTCGAGCTTAAGAGGTTCAACACACTTGTGACATCAATAACTGTATTTGAAGCAGGTTTCTTTCCAAGAAATTCCATTATAAAAGATATGGCTATGGGAGGTAATAATCTGATTCTGTATTTTTAGGTGAGAAAGTTGACATAGATCTGTTGGCCGCGCAGCTGACAGAGATGGACGAGGATGCAGTCGTTCTCAATAATACTGCACGGAGCAGGAAGAGGAAGAGGACCAAGACAAAAGCTCCAACAGCGGTTAATTCTGGCGACAAAAATCCACCTATCGCGACCGTAACTGAGGCCGCGGAGACAATGGATAATGTTGAGAACCCACTACAAGCTGAGTTTGATAATGACATAGGAGCCAACCTGGCCGAGTTGGGGTTGATGTCTACTTCTGACGCACGCCTTCATTCAGCATCTCCTCTGCTACCACCTGTAGTTGCAGTTAATGGAAAATTGGAACCTCCCCAGTGCCGCGGCGCTTCTGGTCCTGATGGTCGTCCACGGCCTCAGTTGAGACAACCCAACCCTGAGTCCTCATGGGACACTACTGCGAAGGATGAGCGGAGGATGAAGAGGGCCCTTGATGCGGACCTCGACAGGCTGGTGGGAGAAGATCACGACGACTTGGAGGACTGCGACCTCCATAGTCTTCTAAGGGTAAGTGCTTAGTGCTTTCTTCATTTTTCTTTTTCATTCCACATCTTGCTACTAACTTTTTAATTTCAGGCCACAGACATCATGGTAGCCCAAAAAAGGAAGTATGAGGCCCTGTATAAACTGAAAGAGGCCGAGAAGAGGGTGCATGTCGTAGATCTGGAGGCTGCACGGACTACATCTTTTGAGGCTGGGAAGCAGTCTACTACCGCGGCTCTTTAGGCAACCTAAATGGATTTGCCTGCTGTAAAAAATGCAAGGGAGGAAGCGGAGGAAAATTTCAAACAAGCCGCAGAATCCCTCAAAGCCTCCTAATCCCAGACTGCGGAAGTTGAACGGGCCACAAAAACTTCTAATAATAAGATCATACTTATTAAAAAGAAGTACGAGGAGCTAGAGGCCAAGTCTGTGCATGATGACCTAGACCAAGACGGGACACTAAAGAAGATGGAGGCAGATCATGGTGATGCTCTTTAGCTGGCCATTGATCATACACTGGAGTCATTCAAAGGCTCTAGGGACTTTTTCCTCATCAATAATAGGGCCTACCTCTGCGGCTACCAGGAGCTAAGGCATAGGATTATAAAGAACTTCCCCGAGACTAAGCAGAAGGTTCTTACCTGGAGACTGAGTGATGCTGAACACCAAGAATGCATTACTGAGTTAAAGGCCGCAAAGGAGGAGAAAGCTAGGCTCAGAGAAGCAGTTGAGGCGGTAGCAATGGACGAGGAAACTGAGACTGTCGCGGATGGAAAGGAGGGTGACGATCGAGATGATACAGCTTCATAATCTTCTTTATTTTTTTATCATTGAATCAGGGTTGCGTCCCTTTATGTAGTGGCTGTGACCCATTTGCTTTTTGTAGTGGATGTGGCCCCTTTGCTTGTAATCATAACTGATAATATCAAGGCTGCGGCCACTTTTTCTGTGTTTATAATTTTGGCATCATTTTCTTGTATCTTTTACATCTTGTTCTTTGCTTGCTTCAGTACTTTAATGAATGCTTTCTGTACGCCTCATATGGCTTGAATACAACTGCCTTGCGTAATTAAAATGCCTTATTGATTGAATGAACTTGTAGGAATAATATATTAGATCCGCGGCACTATAACATACTTCTTGAACTGCTCTTATTGAAACTCACAAGTTTGAGTTATAGGCTGCAGCTGTAATTCACATGGCTAATGTTCATGGGTCGCGGACCTTTCTACCTTGAAATGACTGGAATGGCAGCCCTATAATTAGAGCCATGACAGTCTGAAAATCCTACCTTCACTGATTCTTAATGAATTTACTTAATGGCCATATCCATATTGTTAGGGATGTGCTTTTGAATATTTGGAATCCCTCTGTAGTAGATTTATAGGCCTCATCAACCCTTAGTAGCTTAACAGTTGCACTGCATCGCAGATTACCATGAGCGCACTTTATATAGGCCGTGACACATTACAGCCACCTGCCCTTTGTACTAATGGTTATAAATGCACATAACCAGTATGGAAAATATCGAGAAGGCAAAGGATTTTCCTCTAGTGTTTCAATTGTCTTATAAGGAATATGGCCTTCACCTTCCTTATCATCACCCTTCTGTATGTAAGTGGGATATTATCAAGCCTCCCCAGGCTGGGTTATGTTATAAAGCCACCCACAACTAACATATAGGATATTTTCAAGCCTCCCCAGGCTGGATTAGGTTATTAAGCCACCCACAGCTAACATATAGGATATTTTCAAGCCTCATCAGACTGGGTTAGGTTATTAAGCCACCCACAGCTAACATATAGGGTATTTTCAAGCCTCCCCAGGCTGGTTTATGTTATTAAGCCACCCACAACTAACATATAGGATATTTTCAAGCCTCCTCAGGCTGAGTTAGGTTATTAAGCCACCACAACTAACATATAAGATATTTTCAAGCCTCCTCAGGTTGGGTTAGGTTATTAATCCACCCATAGCTAACATATAGGATATTTTCAAGCCTCCCCAGGCCGGGTTAGGTTATTAATCCACCCACAGCTAACATATAGGATATTTTCAAGCCTCCTCAGGGTAGGATATTTTCAAGCCTCCCCAGGCTGGGTTAGGTTATTAAGCCACCCACAACTAACATATAGGATATTTTCAAGCCTCTCCAGGCTGGGTTAGGTTATTAAGCCACCCACAGCTAACATATAGGATATTTTCAAGCCTCCCCAGGCTGGGTTAGGTTATTAAGCCACCCACAACTAACATATAGGATATTGTCAAGCCTCCCCAGGCTGGGTTAGGTTATTAAGTCACCCCCAGATATGGATATATATAAAGCCATCCCCGGCTATATACTACAAGTCTTTCGACTTAATGACGCATCCTGAAAGCCAGGAGCGGGCATTATAAGCCCTTGCAGCTAATGATGCATCCAGAAAGCTAAGAACGGGCATTGGAATTCCTTGCGAGTGATGTCGCAGATTGATGTGGATAACTGCTTTCAATATTTGCTTTATCCATTTTCAATTATTATCAACTTTTGGACAATGAGGCGTCTTCTCGGGCATTATGGCCCATTCAGATATTATTATTCCCGATATAACATATTGCATCGGATCGAGATCTGTTTAAGATAAAAATGGACTTTAAAAGATAACATTTCATGGAAATGAGAATCAAAATATGACACTATAAAAGTGAACTTTATTTTATAACTATTCATATATATGACTTTGTCAGGATAACACAAAGTTTAGTTTAAAATAACATAAGAGGAGTTGTCACTATAAAGTATAGACAGATGGGATATAGTGGATAAGCATGAAAAATGAGCATGTGGCAGGTGAGATAAGGCTGCATCACCTAAACATCTTTGAGGAACCTCCGCAACATCCCTTGCCCAATTAGTCTTTCAACCTCATCCTTCAGAGCATAGCATTGCTCAGTGTTATGGCCATGGTCCTGATGGAATCTGCACCACATAGCTTTGTTCCTCTTGTGGGGTGGAGCTCTCAGCTTTTCTGGCCACCTCAACAACTTATCTTCTTTGATTAGCTCAAAGATTTCTTCAATCGGGCAGGCCAGCGGAGTGTAGGCCCCAGATTTCTTCTATGCCCTCTCCACTCTCCTTTTTTGACACCTGCTGACTGATTTGGTGGCTGGATCTTCTTGGACTGCCTTGGTAGTCAAGGCTGTTGGTGCTATTTTCATGGGTGTCGCGCCTACATTGAGTGAGGCCGGGACCTCTAGCATTAGGACCCTCTTAGTCAAATAGTTGATCTGGATCTGGAGTGAGGCATGACTATCATAGAAGTGGTTGAGGTGATTGTACAACTGCACAATCTCATCTTTAATTTTTGTACTCTGGCTGGACTCTCCTTCATTTTTTGCCTTTGTTAGTCTTTATAAATATATATAATCTGAGACAAACTATCAGAAGTGAGTAATCTCAGAAGTATGAGGTTAACCAAGTATGAGGTTGGGAGGCAGCTTTTGGTCTACCGCTACACTAATGAGACCGCGGCCAGAAAAGCACACGGGTGCTGCCGTAGCTTTATATAACACCGAGGTGGAGTTGACCACCTGAGTCCTTGATGATCTGAACCTTTTATAACACCTTCCCCTATTGGGGCCGCGACATGAAGGTATTTAAACTACATGCCACATCCCCTACTAGGCAGGGGGGAGCAATCTCAAAGTCGAGGCCCAGAAACTAATCTCGTCTCCCGAAACACGGGGGCAGTATGCCTACTAGGGTCTATCTAGAGCATAATAATGCACTAATCGACACTATTATGATGATAAACCCCAAATCATAGGCGAAAGAATAGCAAAAAGTGAGTACACATAATTCCTCCCTAATCATTCATCTTTTTGGGGGCTTAAAGCCCTTCATGCTTCTCAGCACTACCTAGGTGGAATGATATCACAGGGGTATGTAGAATATATCTGAGGTCATAAAATGGTGACCCGAGAATAGATATGAGTACATGAAATACTCGTTTAAGGGTGTAAATAAAAATAGAGTTCAATAACCAGCATCTACCCGTGAGATGACGATCCATGGGACCCTCGGGGATCGAATATGGTGTTTAAGAACCAAAATACATAGAGAAACAAGATTGAAATATCTCGTTTCCCACAGACGGCACCAAACTGATGATACGAGAAATCGGCCACAAGACGTTCTCATACCAGTAAGTCAACAGTAAAGTGTGTAATAAGTAAATAAAGCAAGTAAATATAGAGAAGACAAGGTATAGAGTGGTTCAGCCCTTAAAATAGGCTTACGTCCACTATGTTGCTACGTTCTCATTATATGCGTTACATTGTACAATATAATCATGCCTAAAGAGGTGTACAAGTTTGAGAATAAAGGAGAGTACATGATGATTGATGATTTCGACGTGCAGGAGAGGTAGCTGCGATGTGGATGAGCAATTCTCGAGTTGTATCTCGGGGAAGTGTAGAGAGAATTGGTCTTGTAGAACCTGCCCCGGGTGTGTGTAATCCACCCTCCATTTTTTAGGTACAGTCCTCTATTTATAGGAGATATGCTCACATGCAATGAGCACGTGACGTACAAAGTCGGGAGTTGTGATGGAGAGGGATAGGACCTGTAAGGTAAGTAACATAATCGTGGCTATAGGACAAGGTGACGCACCCTTGACTGGATGGGTCCGTGGCACGTATATGGTGATCGCGCCCTTGATGAGAGTGGTGCCGCGCCCCGAGTTCAATAGCGGTCGCGCCCTATGCTGATAGAGGTCGCGACATGTAATCATGTGCAAAATAGCATACCATTCGTGACAAGGCGCTATATTTGATTAGATTAGATTAAGTGGACGTACGAGATATTGGAGAGTAACAAGTTAAAATGTTTGGAAGATTAATTCAGGTCTTGAGAGATTATAGGCCACGTAATTAATCTCGTAGTTAAATAAGAAATCATATATGTACGTTACGAGAAAGTGTGTGTGTATATATATATATATATATATATAGATATATATAGATATAGATATGTATGTACTCATAGTCTAGGAGTAGAATTTAATAAGGTGAAGAGTTGATAAACCTAAGAAGGTAACGAATAATCTGGTGTTTAAGGATTTAGATGTTCGAGTACGCTTAAGTTTATGCGTTATCATATATATATATATATATATATATTGTCTATTATTTGAACATACCTTTACTTATAGTGAATCTATTAGTTGTGGGTTGTTTTCAACATCGGGATTGTGTACCACACGTCGGCTGAGATGTGCTAGGCATAGTGGAGATCAATATTTTAGATCCTACAATCAGCAATGACCACTTCTTGATAAGAGAAGTAGGCTGACTTGATCCATCGATAAGGTCTGGGTATGGGCCGTTACTGGTGTTATTTTGTAGTGATCGCCCCATTACTTTTGTGTATTTTTCTTAAGTCCGTTAGGTGCTGAATTCCTACGGACTTACAGATAAAGACAGGAGATAGACACCGAAGGTAGTGGACTTCGTGTGATGTGTATATATAATGAAAAAGAATTTAATATAGTCTAAATATAGGTAATTAAAAATGAACCGTATGTCATGTTGAATACTTTATGTGGTTTATTTTTATTTTCTTTGTGAGTGATATTGCAGGGGTTGGTACTTGGGTTGTATTCTTACATGTGTCACTAGTTACATTCTTTTTTAGGATACATAGTTGTTGTTTATCCTTTATGGTAGTTTGGATAATAACTCGTTTAATTAAAAAGATATTTAAACATATAAAACATTACTTTTATGAAATTGAGAATATCGTAATGAAAATATATATGTGGACCATGGGGAGAAATCCTATTTGGGTAATTGGCAGTGATCCATGTTAGTTGTTCGTTACGTGATAGTACTTAGTTATCTAGATATAAAGACTTTTAATATAGTTATGCCCTGGGTCGGGACATGCGAATTAGTGGCCAAGTATAGAACGAGTGGTTGGAAAATGGTGTTCACCATAGTTATGACTATTACTATAGGAAATTATCGTGTCTGGGAGTACATTATGAAACTTAGAGACTTTTACATGTAAAAGATTAATGAATGTTTCACATTGAGTCCATTTTTGGAGACATTAATGAATTTGAGTTTTAAGGATCCTATTGGGGTTTGTGTTTTTCTTATGATAATATGGACTGTGATGGAAATTTAGGCTAGTAGAATGGCCTTATGGAATTTTGTTCACGCGAGAGAAGGAAATGGATTGTTGGATTTTGGAAAAATTTAAGGTTTTGATTATAAATAAATGTGCGGTTAATTCCCATTAGAGACTGAAATTGGTGTTGCTCTCAAATTTGAGCAAGGTTAATTTATGTTTTTAAACCATTTGTGATTAGGTGGGAGTGTTTAGACCTAGGAGTCGGGTCATCGTATGATTACGAAATATGCATTGGAGACTAATTAGAAATAATTTCTTGTACACCTAACTGACAGTAAATTAGAGAGGAGAGTATTTATTTTTATGTTGGTTTGAGTTAAGATGGCCTAATTAAATATTTGTATGAGGATGGAGTTACATGTCTATTATAGGCATGTACTTTGTTGATGTATTATCTATGAATAAGGTATGGGAACATGTAAGTTCCAAGAAGCTCAAAGAAAGATCATGTTTCCATTGAGGGTTGTAATTGAAAATGTAGAATTGAGAGTACCCCTATAAGAGACAATTATGGGAAAATGGAAGAGGATGTTGCGAAATAGCTATTTGAGGAGAGAGAAAGGTCCTGAGAGGAATTGTGATTCTAATTTTTACGATATGTGGTGTATGGACATGTTGTTGGTAATTTCTTGAATATGTATTCTAGGTATGGCAATGTAGTTCCAAGAATGGTCTGCTTAAGGTTTGTAAATTTCTATGTAGTGGGCATTACTACCGTAACTGGGGATATAGTCATGGATTTCGCATTATTTGGGAAGTATCACCTTATTTAGAGTATATGCAATGATGTGAGAATTTTTGTTTAGCTACTGATATATTTCTTGGATTATGGATACAATAATTTTCAAGTTCTAGGAGTACTTACACGAACTATATGCTAATAGTGGCATACTCTATAAGATGGATACGTGGGATGGTTAGTTGATGATAGATTTATCTTAGTATAAACAGATCTGAGTGATAAGAAACATTTGTATTATGAACATTTTTGTTATTTTGAGAATTTTATGTCTAGTGACAACCTCAATTACTTGAAGTTGTGTATAGTCATATATGGTGTTAGCATAGTGATTTTGTTGGGGAGAATGGTGATAGTAGACCCTTATTGGAATGGTTAGATGTTCAAAGGTTTATGGTGGTTAAACACTCTATCATATTTAAGGATGGGTTGAGGGTGTCCTTTCGGATATTTTCAAAAATCATGATATTTTTAGCCCTATTGGATTGATTTACTTAGGGGGTTTGATATTACTTATGGAATGGATGAACCTTTTGTTGGAATTGTCACAAGTTGGAATTTTTGTGGTTAGTGTATTATTTCGTGTTTGGAATTGGGCCCACGAATCTCGATAATCGATTGGACTAGGTAATAGTGTATCATGAGGGTTCCTTTTTTGGATTTTGCTTGTGAGATATCCCACCCACGAATCTTAATAAGTGTCGAGAATTAAGAGATGTTTGGGCTATAGGACATTTAGTTTACTATGTTCGACATTACTTGTGTGAAGATATAATGCATAGAGTAATGATATATAATATGAGTTAAGGAGTGCAACGTCAAGAGCACTTGAGGATGTTCACACCACTAGTTGAATAAGTGGGACAATATAAAGAAGAGTTGTGTGGCAATTAGTACGATATTCGAGTATAAATTTACTCTATAATTATGCATGGTATATTTGTTTATTTTAGGGTGTATATGTGTTACTCGTATATGATGTTTGCACATGTGTACATATGGTATAGGGTGTATGGGTGCCCCAGTCGCAACACACTATAGTAGGCGTATGTGATCTTTTTTCTTTAATATCGTGGGATATGTGTACGAGATAACTGTGTATAAGCCTATCATATTTGTGTGGGTTACGTTTTTATGTTATGCTTTAGCTAATTTTGAGGACAAAGTTCCTTTATTAGGGGAAGAATTTAATACCCCGTATTTTCGTGGACTGTATTTTTTTCCTTATGTGAGAAATAAACTAATAAATAGGAATAATTACTACTTGTGTGCCTTAGTAATAATAATTTGGCATAATTTAGATTATACCTAAATATTTCATGTACTATGATTTTTGTAATGTGTGTTTGTAATAATTAATTAATTATATATATTATATGATTGTCGACTATGTGTACGTGTAGAATAATTAAGTGAATGATTTATTAATGTTGTGAGGTATTACTGTGGATTGTTGTTAGTATCATTCAGATTGGACTCTGGGGTTGAACGGATGTCCGTTTATATGTTTGTATGGATTTAAATTAATCTCGGGGGCAGGTTTACCATTAAGAGGAGATAAGGTTAATCCGAAAAATTTTGAATTCATTTAAGGGCACAAAAATAGGCATTTATTGTAGGCGTGGGAATTTAAGGTTTTAAATATGGTTGAGAGTTATTAAGTGTCATTATTCACAATGTAAAAGAAAACCACAGTAGCCATGAGTATTTGGGAGAAGAAGAGAAAGTCCAAGGAGGACAGCCATGGGGATTCAAGCCTAAAACCACATGTTGTTAGATTTTTAGTCAGAATATCTTGTAATCTTCATTATAAATCTGTACCTGATATAGGATACATATTTTTCCTTTTACAAATATGGACATTAAAGCATGTTTAAGGATTAATTTATTTTGGAATAAATATATTAAAGAGGTGGGTTAATTAGAAGAAATACAAATACGTCATGCATTGCATACTTGTATCTTGATGAATAAATCATGAAATTATTGGATTAAATGTTATAGAACTGAAACTTAATCAATGATTTTGGATGAGATTTATTATTATTAAATTTCCCCTTTGATAATTTAAGTATTAGTTATGGACAAAGCCTAAGAATATTTAAAGATGTATTAAGTCGCAAAGTTTGGATCTTTAAGTTTAAGTCTTATATTTGATGTTGTTGAACTTATAGGATGGTGTAAAAAGGTTTAAAAACATGATCATATACTTAGATATAGTCTTGGTATTGATTGGGTACTACTTTCGAGCTTGGTTTGGGCATTAATGAAGGTCTTAGGATTTCATCTTTGTCCTTAGGCCATTTTGGATTTTGCACAGAATTGAATCAATTAAGCCTAGGGGTGAATTGATTTTGAACATAAAATTGTAAATGATTTTAATACGAAGGTATGGGATATAGTTTCACTTTTTTAATTTGTTATGAATTTTCTACTGAATGGTGCGCGAGATCAAAATTTTGGGTTGGATTTTATTTTAAGATTTCTCCACCTAGTTCATTAAGAGATTACATTTGTTTAATATTGAGGATAGTTAAGTAAATTAGAGATATGACCTTTGTACTATTGAATTCACATGAGGTGTTAGGATTCGGTTAGAATGGCTAAATGCAAACATGGGATTTCTACCAGAGTGCAAATCGATTCGGCCATAGGGGCAAATCGATTCAGCCACTGGGTTGGATCGGGGTCGAGTTTGGGAATGGAACGTGTGTCATTCTGAGTTAATTTGAGTATATGAGAGGTTAATCCGTGTGAGATATGGTTGAAAACATTTAGACATTAAGTTTATTAGTTTATAAACCAAAAGACAAATTTTGTAATTTTAGTTTATGTATAAGATGGGTTAATAGTTTAATTAATTGAACTACCTGATGTTGGGGATTTGATTAGATTAAGTCGATGCATGAGAGAGTGGTATCCTATGGTCGTGTGTATTATTTGATCTTAAAGAGTATCAAATTAAAGTGTTTGGGAGATTAATTCAGGTCTTGCGAGATTAAAGGTCATGCAATCAATGTAGAAATTAAATAGAGAAATAGATATGCATGATACGAGAGAGAGAGAGAGAGAGAGAGAGAGAGAGAGAGAGAGAGAGAGAGAGAGAGAGAGAGAGAGAGAGTAAGTATATATTGATAGGGATGTACTCATAGTTTATACATGATATAAACTAGTAGTTGAATTTAATAAGATGAAGAGTTTATAAATCTAAGAAGGTAACAAATAATTCGATGCTTAAGGATTTTGATGTTTGGGTATGCCTGAGTGTATGCATTATCGTATAATTACATATATTATTTTTGTGTATATATTGTGTTTTAATTATGTGAACATACCTTTACTCGAGGTGAAATTATCAGTTAGCGATTGCATTCGACATCGAGACTGTGTACCACGTGACGGCTGAGATGTGTTAGGCGTAGTGGAGGTCTATATTGTAGATCATATGGTTAATGGTCACCGCTTCATGATGTGAGAAGCAGGATGAATTGAGCCATCGACAAGGTCTGAGTATGGTCCGTTGTTTATGTTACTGCACAGTGAGCGCTCCATTATTTATATGTATTTTTTTAAGACCATTAGGTGTTGGATTCCTACGGAGTTTCCAATAGAGGCACGAGATATACACCAAAGGTAGTGGCCTTCGTGTTATATATATATATATATAATGAGAAAGAATTTAATATATTCAAAAGATATACAATTGAAAATTAACCTTATGTGTTATTTCATGTTAAATACTTTATGTTGTTTACTTGTATTTTCCCTGTGAATGACATTGTGGGGATCGGTACCTATGTTGTATTCTTACACGTATAGCTAGTTATATTCTTTCTTAGGATACATAGTTGTTGTTTATCCTTTATGGTAGTTTGGATAATAACTCATTTAATTAAAACTATACTAAAACAGTTAGAGCATTACTTTTACGAGACTACGAATATCTTGATAAAAATATATGTATAGGCCTTGTGGTGAAATTTTATTTGGATAATTAATAACGCTTCTTGTCAATTGTTCATTAGGTTATAGTACTTAATCGTCTAGATATAAGGACCTTTAATCTAGTTATGCCTTGGTTCGGTACATGAATGTATGGCTTGCACTTATGTGAGAGGTGAGGTATTTATTGCGTGTGAGTGTCGAAGGGTTGAATATTTATTGTAAATTAGTCACATGATTCATATTGTTGTAGTAGAGATATTATTTCAACTTTAGTGTGCTAACCCAAATTTATATAATGTCCCCCCCCCCCCCCCCCCAAGCATTATTATTTTATAAACAGGTTAATAGGGTTTAGCAGTCAAACTTGCAGTTATGGAAATCCGGGTATTCATAGAGTTGGAGTTGTTGGTTCATCATAGTTGTTCATATGTAATCGGAGTTGTAATTAGAGGAGTTTTCAATTATACTCTATTTTATTAAGTTGAACAAATTTTAATAACAAATTTTAGTGGATTCATTTATTGAAGTTCAGTTATTTCAGTTCAGTTTTCTTTCTTGTCATCCTTTTATTGAATTTTTATTATGGATGATTTTTATTTACTGTAGTTTATGGTCTATCGTTGATGCTGAGAATGATATAGATTTCTTAGCATCATCAGTATTTCATGTGCATCCAGATCAATCGGGTATGGAAAATCGAGGTTGTCACATTACCTTGGGGGATCGATCCGATGACTAAATGCCTTTCGCCCGATTACTTCGATGAAAAGTAGCCCTCAGCCGCCTTACTCCGACAACCTTCTCTTCTATATACACATACCTCACTCACTCTTCCTATAATGGATTTTAATGTTTCTAATAGCATTAGGAAGTGTACCAAGGCGTGTTATTTATAGGTTTTAATGGAAAACATCGGGTTTTCCTCTGTAGACACACTTTTCCACAATTATCCTTTTTAAAAAGGATTCTAGAATTTTCTAAACTTATTCCTGAAGACATGACATATAAGGCGATGTCATCATCCCTCGTGCTTCCTAGAAATTAAGCTCTGCATCCATCACATCAAGTCATGGTGTTGTAGAGTATGTTTGTAACCTTTGCTCACTAAATTGTAACCTATGTACCTAATAAGTCCGTGGACCCTTATCCTAACCTAGGTTTCTCATTATTTTAACTACAAACCGTGACCTCTCGGAGGTCCACGAACTCTTAAGGTTTTAAGGCTGTTACAGTTGTAAGGACATTATTTTATTGTCCAGCTTACATTTCAGTATGTCGTATACCACTACAACCATCAAAGAATAAATTAAGATCATTCAAGCATCAAGACGGATCCGAATATCAAAGTCCTTCAACATTCAAGCCTCCGCGAGATAAATTTGGTAAAGGTTGTGTTTTGATTCCTTAGCATTTCACTTAGAGTGTTGGGATATTTCTATCAAATATTTTCTAAGTGTTGGAGCAGACTTTTTGAGTTTTTCCTTAAAAATATTTTTTGAAGTTTTAAGGCGGAACATTTATTGGCGAAAGAAATAAAAATTATTTTTTAATTTTTCTTTCGAGCGACGGAGGTTGTCGTTTAAAGGACATAAGGATCTCGTGCGAAGCTCGTTCGAGTGACGCGTGTCCTCGTTAGAGCGAGATAGCTTTTTCATTCGAGCGACGCGCCGCCTTAGATTTTCTATAAGTTGGTTTTTATACTTTCGTTTTTGCTCAGAAGACCTGAGATTACTGTGTTACAAAAATTGCTATTGTAGAAATATTTGTCTTCTCATTTAGGTCTTTAATCCCTTTTGTTTTCAATTCATAAGATCCCAATAATTTGTGTTAATTGTTTTGGAACCCAAGAACACATCTTGTGTCAAATTTCTCTTGTAGAGAAGATCTCTACTGCTGATCTAGGTTATCTTGAGGGGAGTAGTGGGCTGAAGATGACTGCATGTCATAGGGAGTGCTCGTGAGTATTCATGGGCTGAATTGGAGCTGCGGTTCTGGATGACTCTAGGTTGCGATCTATGTGATTGTTCTGCGGAGTGATTAATGTAGATTTCATTGTATATGTAAGTTGCAATTTATTTTACATAGTACAATAAAGAGGTATTACCCGAAAGGAGTTTTTTCCTGAAATCTGTGAGTTGATAATTTTGTTTGTGATGGTTTAACACACATACACACACATAGTTGCATGTTTTTGGGGCTGATTTAATTGGATTTAAAAATTAACTCTAATTAAGTAAGTTCGTGGTTAGAATTTGCGAGTTTATTCAAATCAATATCACCCACGACACCTTTTCAAATTGGTATCAGAGTAGGTTTCACTAATTTAGTGTGAATTCCTAATTTTCGTAAAATTTTTACGATATTGATTTTTTTTTTAAATCTGATTTTTAAAAATTATTGCAGTGTTTTTAAATGAAAACTTTCATAATCGGTTGCCAATTTTTGACAGGTCTAATTATGCTTACTGGAAATCCCGCATGAAATCTCATTTAAAAGCAATCGATGAACGAGTTTGGGTAATTTGTGAAAGAGGCTGGACTCCTCCCACTGTCACTGAAAATAATGTCACGAATTTAAAACCTGTGTCAGACTGGACTGAGGATGAGATTAGGTGGAGCACTTTTAATTCACATGGGCTTAGTGCAATTTTTGGACACATCACCCCCGATTAGTTCCCAAGTATTATGATGTGCACCAAGTCTAAAGAAGCATGGGATGTTTTACAACTCACCCGCGAAGGCACTAACACGGTCAAAGAGTCTAACATTCAAATTTTGACTACTAAATTTGAAACAATTACCATGCTTGAGACTGAGTGTTTTGATGACTTTTATGCACGTTTGTCTGACATTTTCAACACCAGTTTCAATATTGGTGAGCCTATGCTTGCTGCACGAGTGGTTAAAAAGATTTAAAGATTGCTGCCAAAACATTTTATCTCTAAAGTGACTGTTTTGAATACCTTGGCTAATTTGAGTCGTCTGAAATTAGAAGAGCTAGTTGGAGACCTCCAGACATATGAAATTAACACGTTTCCTGACACTATCAAACCTAAGGATATAGGGAAAAAATTTAAATCCCAGTCTAAGAAGAAAAAAAAAGTGACTTTTTGTGAGTCCGAGTCTGAGGATGAGTCTGATTTTGATATGGCCATGCTTGCAAAGAATTTCTAAAAGTTTCTCAAGTTTTTAAAATGAAATTCCTCCAATAAATGTTTTTTTGAGAAAAATAAAAATGAGGCCAAAGAGAGCGATGAGAAAGAGGGTGAGAGAAAGGAGGAAGAGAAGTGTTTTGAGTGTGAGGGGAAAGGAAATAGAGAATTTGAGTGTCCCAGTAGGCTAAAGTGAAAGGGCAAAAAGATTGCCATGCTATTCACTCTTAGCAATACTGAGGAAGATGTGAAAGATTCTGAGGATGAGTCGTCACATTGGAAGTTTGTTGCATTTTCGGCTAGTCACGTGAGCATTACTAGTCTGCCCCACGATGATGACGATAATTATGAATGTGAGACCCCTGAGGATGATTTGAGTGTTTCTAGTGAGTCTAAGAGTGAGTTCTCTAGTGAGGGTGATAGTGAGCTCCAGATTGCAATTATAGATTTGTATGCCGAGGCCTTAAAGACTAAAAAATTGAATAAGGAGTTAAGTCTTAGGGTGAGAGATTTGGAGAAAGAGTTACAGATTTTGAGGGAGTTTGAGGCGAAAGCGAGTGAACTCAAGAAATTTAATTTTTCTTTGAGTGAATAGTTGATATCTTTAGGCCGGGAAAAGAGTGATTTGATCAACACGGTGTCTAGTCTGACGACACTTGTATCCCAACTTGAGAGTGATCTCGAACGTGTCCGGGAGGTCAAATTCCCTTTAGAGAACACATCTAAGAACGTTGGAAAGATGGTTCTCAATACTGTTTTGGGTAGAGGTGAGAGTTTAGGAATAAGTCATAACGGTGCTTCTACTTCCTAAGTTGCACAAGAGTCAGTTCCCACTATAAGGTTAGATTCACATAGCTCTCAACCCAACCCACCTAGGCGTCCCATACCTGATAGGAGAGCGCGTAAAAGACATTTTATGAGAGGTGTACCTAGGCCTGTTTATGTTTGCACACACTTCAAGAAGAGAGGACACCTTAGAGCATTCTCTTTTTAAGTGGGGTCATGTGTCACATTTTGCTACTACACGTGTTCACACACATGCACCCACACACGATGCTCCGGATGATTACACGAGAGAATTTGCACATATTAAGGAGCATGTAATGTTTTTGGTCAAGACTTCACATGATCTGATGGATGTTTTTAATAGGATGTCACCACCTTTGGAAAACTCCACCGCACCTAACGGTTGATGTCTAGACTTGTTTGCTAACATAGGTTGATTTGCATGATGATATTGTTTTCCTATTGCTAGTGTGTATTTTTTATTAGATTTTTTGTTTTTGAAAAATACAAAAAGATTTTATCTTGATAAAATTTTTGAAAAAGATAAAACGAGTTTTGTATTTTGTTTTACACCATTTATGGATGGACATTTAGGATGACCGAGTCATAATTTCATTCCATATCCTATGATGTTTGATAGTGGTTTGATAAGTGTCATCATTTCATTTTTTTCTTTACAATATTTGGAGTCATTGAGATGCACTTTGTAATTACTACCTACATATTTGACTCACGAGTTCCTTTAATGCACACTTGCATGAATTTGTTTGATTATTTTACTTGTTTATCACATATTGGTCGAAGTGTTGTCGTCTCAATTCTGTCTTTAAAACGAACCATATGTGATAAAACTTGACAATGGAAGTAGTGCATGTAAGAACCGTTTACCGTGGGGAATTTAATTGCAACAAAATATGATGAGTGAATCACGGGAAAACGGTTGCGAGAGTACAAAATTAACTCATCGTGAAAGCCACCGTTTAAAAGAGCTCGAAAAGGCAATAAAAAGATAAATATGCCAAAAAGGGTCCACCTCAAAAGAAAAATAAATTATTATTATTATTTATGAGGGAGTTTGGATGGAAAGAAATAAAAAATGGGTTTTCCCGTCCTGACAACGTCAAGAAAAAGAATTTACATAGTTTTAGACATTATTGGTGTGGGAATCATTCTTGACTTTGATATGTTGATGGATTGAGTCGATGTCATGTAAATTTAACACCTTTAACACCTGAGGACGATTTTGATATTCATTCATTAGGAGTACACATATTCATCGTGCACATATGTTATGTGTGATTTCTTTTATTTGCCTATCGAATAAGTTCACACCCATTCATTCCATTTCCATGATTTGGTTGTCTTAGTGTGAATTCATGGTGTGTGATTTTTGTAAAATTAGTTTTGCATTTTGTATGAAAAATTGAAAAATCAAAAATAGTTTGTGGAAGCTTTTGAGTTATTCTCTTTGCATGAGCATAGTTTGATTCATATTTGCAATGCATTTTTGTCATGACAACTCCTTATTTATTTTGGTTTATTCGTTTCCTTGTCTATTTCCGTCAAATAAAAAGGGGGAGAACGAATTACAGGGAATTTTTTGCATCATGGGGGAGATTTTATTATTGTTGATTGATTAATACATATATAATTTCAAACTTGATACTCCACGAAGGTATTTGCTTTGTCTCATGTGGGTAGGTACAAAATTGAAGATCATTGTTTTGCACACCCTGATGAGAAAACCTTAAAGATTTGAAGATTTTTAAAGTTGAATATTTAGAAGAAAGGTTTGATACTTACATGTTTTGTACCTTTTCAATTTTGGGTTCATGGAAGGGTATTAGATTTGTATAAGCATTATGATTTGATATTTCAAATGTTTTTATTTTGTACTGGAATAGACGTAGGGGGAGATTTGTAAGGACATTATTTTATTGTTCGGCTTACATTTGAGTATGTCATATACCACTACAACCGTTAAAGAATAAGTCAAGATCATTGAAGCGTTAAGACGGATCCGAATATCAAAGTCCTTCAACATTCAAGCCTCCGTGAGATAAGTTTGGTAAAGATTGTTCTTTAATTCCTTATCATTTCACTTAGAGTGTTAGGATATTTCTATCAAATATTTTCTAAGTGTTGGAGCGGAATTTTTAAGTTTTTCGTCAAAAATATTTTTTGAAGTTTTAAGGCAGAACATTTATTGGCGAAAGAAATAAAAATTATTCTTTAGAGGTTGTCGTTCAAACAACATGAGGATCCCGCGCGAAGACGTTTTTCCTTGTTCGAGCGAGATATCTTTTTCGTTCAAGCAACGCACCACTTTTCAATTTTTGTTTTTATTCATAAGACCTAATATTTCTGTTTTACAAAAACTGCTACTGCAGAGACGTTTGTCTTCTCTTTTAGGGCTTTAATCCCTTTTGTTTTCAATTCACAATATCCTAATAATTTGTGTGAATTATTTTAGAACCCAAGAACACACCTTGTGTCAAGTTTCTCTTGTAGAGAAGATCTCTACTGCTGATCTAGGTGCTCTTGAGGGGATTACTGGGCTGAAGATGTCTGCGTGTTATAGGGAGTGCTGGTGGGTATTCCTGGGCTAAATTGGAGTTGCGATCTGGATGCGGTCTATGTGATTGTTATGTGAAATGATCATTGGAGATTTCATTGTGTATGTAAGTTGCGATTTATTTTACATAGTACCATAAAAAGGTTTTACCCAAAAAGGGTTTTTTCCTGAAATCTGCGAGTTAGTAATTTTGTTTATGATGGTTTGACGCACACACACACACATGTAGTTGAATGTTTTAGGGGCTGATTTAATTTGATTTAACAATTGACTCTAATTAAATAAGTTTGTGGTTGAAATTTGAGAGTTTATTCAAATCAGTATCGCACACGACACCTTTTCAACAATTATATATGTGTAGATGAGTGGGGGTCAGTGAGGGAAAATTGGTGAAGAAAAGAGCAGATGAAAGGTAGAACATATATAGAGTAAAGAATGGAAAAATATAGAAACTGAAAAGTGTGTAATAGGAAAGAGAGACGGAGAGAGTAATTCAGGTATAAAGAGTACTTGTAAACTAGTTCGACAAGTCAATTGATTAGGTGCAACCCTTATTTTCATTTTAGATACTAGATTTGAACCCCCAATCATGTGTGTGTGTGTTGTATCGAATTGATATATTCTTTTAAATTATCAATTGATGTTTACCTTTATATCATGTGCCCTCACATTTGAAGAGAAATGAGATGGAATAAGGAAACAAGGGAGAAGAAAAAATTCAAGCCTAAAGAGTTAAATAAATTTTTAATTTTTTTTTCCACAATGAAATTTACAACCAATAGAATGAGTTAAAGTAAATTTTTAAATACAAAAACATTCCGTGCTCTGTTCTCTGAAAATTAATATAATCTGAGTAAATTCTCACCTCTGTGTGTGTGTGTGTGTGTGTGTGTGTATAAATATAGTGTTTCTCTTGTGCAGATCAGTCCGCATTTTAAGAGTATGGACCGGGCATGTGTCACCTGGTGGTAAGCCCAGAAAAGAGAGAGAGTGTGCCTATAATTTAGCCAATAATTTTTAGGCTCACCGCCAGGTGACACATGTCCGGTCCGCACTCTTAAAATGCGGACTGGTCCGCACAAGATCAGTACAATATATATATATATATATATATATTATATATATATATATGTGTGTGTGTGTGTGTGTGTGTGTGTGTGTGTGTGTGTGTGTGTGTGTAAACAATTTTAGTTTTTTACGAAACCTAGGTGTATATGAAAGATTCATTGCACAAAGCAATATATAAATCAAGTTGACAAAAACATATTAGAATATATCCATGATGAAAAAAAATGTTACAGCAATTACATATTCAAGAACTCATTGAGATAACATTTCAATGGTTTTGCAAGTAAAATTTATAACCAATACACACACACACACACACATATATATATATATATATATATATATATATATGCACACATACACACACACACACATCACAATTAGCTTATATGTCATTTATATAAAGGTGCCCTAGAAGATGAAGCATATATCATTTTCAAATGCCACCCTGCGCAACAACAAAGAGAGAATGTTTTGATGAAGATGGGAACAAAAATAATTAACATAAATTTATGGTTTAACCAATTACCAATGACCCATTAAAACTTAAATAATTACTTAGTCAAAATATGTGCAAGCATAATTACCTTGAATAAATCTAGAAGTGCCAAATTCTCATGCAGTTGTTTAACCCATTTGTAAAGGTTAAGATCAAACCCTATTTTTTGTACAGATGAACATAGTCATTGAGATATTTTCAATGAGAAAGAAATAATTATTTTGATAGAAAATTAAGGAACTCATTGTTAATAGAGCTAGAAAAGTAATCGTGAAATGAATCAGTCCCATTCGAAGCATCTTGAATCAATTCCTTTCAAAGTATCTCATCTCAAAATCCTAAAATATGTAATGGGAGAGGTTGTTATTTGAATGGGGGAACATAAGGAAGGGGAATTATTCATATTAAAAGAGGGGGAGTTTTGGAAGATAATGAATTGGAAGGAGATATAGAAGATAATGAATTGGAAGGAGAATATCAGGTGGGGATAAAAGGAAGTGAAAGGCCATTAATATCCATTTTGATATCATAATATGATAAATTATAGGTAATGGGTTTGTCTTGGTTGTAACTCAATTTTCAACACACATGTGGGGAGACCATTTATACATACACTCACGCACACAAATGCACGCACACACACACAGAGACAAACACATTTATCAACTGACAGTTGAGATGAAATCTTGAAAGTGTGTGTCCTACATATGGAAATGATGCTAAAGTGAGTGGTTAAATGGTAACTAACCTTGGCCAAGCACAAGGCTCAAGAAACTCTATTGCCTTCCTTGAGCCAAGAGCCCACGTGCTCTCTGAATAAAACAACTCTACCTTATCACTCTGGTAAGCCCTTTTTCCTCTCCTTTCCTTCCCCACCACCATCATGCTAATGTTTCCAGTGCCTTGATCTCTCCCCTAATGTTAGTCATATAGCTCTACATATCGGTTGGTTACTTTGGCTACCGAAAAGATTTCAAAATAATTTCGAAGCCACACATGTCGATTACTTTGGCCCCCGAAAATATTTCAAAGCCACAAAGGTGATGTCTTTTTTGATAAAATGACTGAGGATGATGTTTTTTTGATAAAATGACTTGAGTTTGCTCCTATTTATTAGTTTCGTTCTTCTCTTCTTGGTACTTCAGTTTACGGTTAAGGTTTACGGTATAAATTTCGAGTTTGCTCCTGTTTTTTATTTACAGTATCAAGTGGGTTTTCTATTAATGAGCTTGCAAACTTTTATTTTTTAAATGGTTTATATTATTTCTAATGTTAATCTCGCAGAGAAAAAGAGGTTCCTCTTATGATTTTGGTCACCGGTGGGTTTGGAGGAAGAAGACCCACTTGGAGGTGGAAGATCTACTTGGGTTTGTTTTGTAAGTTTATTTGTCAACATTTCATTACAATTTTTTTTAAAGATTTTAATAAAATTATAGTTGTAGAATAAGAAATTTGTAGTAAGCCCGATGATGTTGACATAGCTTAACCCTTGTCTATGTTGTTTCAAAGTTTAGGTTGATGTAGTTTTTAGCCTCATTCAGCATTTGTGGAGTTTTGTTACCAACACTATTTCACAACAGACATTCCAAGGAGTTTCTTAGACATGCATGCCAAGCAGTTTGTTGTGTGATTTTCTTTTCATACATATTGATCCACTTAGTATTTACTATTTACAATCGTTATTAAGAGAGCATGAACTGGAGTGAATCTGTACGCGGTTTTCTTCTCTCCTTAGGGAAGTGAAAAGCTGCATTTGTAAAGTAAATAGATTAAAATACGATGCTCTGGTAAACAAAGCACAATGCTCGAGAAGGTACGATCTCTCTCTCTCTCTCTTACTATTTTCTATATTATTGGAAATCTCATTTTCTACGTTAATTTGAAATTTCTTATAGATTTATTTCGTCCTTTCTCATTTTCTACGTTGGTTTACAGAGCCAAGTTAGTGATTTGGGGACGAGGATAGGTATTTTAAATAGATTAAAACATTTTGGTTCATTGTTATATTGATCTATGATTTAGGATCATGGTTTACCTTTTCCATATGGTAACCCATTTTTAAATCAAATTTTAAAACTCGGTGTTGTTTCATCACCATATTTGGCGATGGTTTTACTAGAATGCATGTGACCCACACCTATCAAATACAGGGATAATACGTTACTTTGTCTAAAACTGAGTTCAGAAAATGGATCTCTATAAAATTGTTTTTTTCTTCTTCTTTTCAATACAAATGAAGGGTTTACGTTTAAGGTTTTTGTTTTTAACACATACCATTTAATTTACTTCCGTAATTCAAACGGTGCCTTTACAAAGAGTTAGATATTATTTGTGTTTTTACAAAATTTTGGCCTATTGTTGAAATCATGTGTTTTTTTTCTATTTCTATACGAAATTAAATGTGGGTGGCAATCAGAATCTGTTGGTTGTGCAAGCCATTAATAATTTCAAGTCTATCTTCTTTGTTAAGTATATTATTCCCCCTTCCCAAAGTACAAGCTTTTTGAATTTACAAGTTGTAAATGATCAACATTTTTCACAAGCTCATGAAAATTTCCTTTTTAGTATTTCTTTTTATTTTTTATTCCTCGAATATGATAACTACATATAACTATGTAACTTCTTAAATTATATTGAAAACTATAGTTTCATAATATTTTTTTGTCCTCATGAGGTGTGTTTAATATTTTTAAATTTATAGGTATGTGTGAATATGATATTATATTTAGGGTACGTAAAAAAGATCCACTAAGATATGTATTATTTATATCTCCAAGCTAGAGGATGTATAATGGCGATCGATTATTAAATACTATCAAACCTACTTAGTTGGGTAATGTAGATAAAAAGAAAATGAAATTGCTTACACGTGTGAAAAATAAATTGCTAACGTGGAGATGTTTTGAGTATTAGTTGGGTATGTTTTGAGATGCGTGTAAATTTGAACTCAATGTTATATGTTGAAGAACATGAACAGGAGGCCAGCCTTGCACTATGTACTTTAATTTCAGAAATGTAACCTAACTAAGAATGGGGGTGTTCCTCTAAGTGAATGCCATTACTTAATGAATAAATAATACATGGGAAGAGGAGTGTTCTATAATCACAAATATTAAGGATTAAATTTATCACCGTGCCATCTGCACGGGTATGAGTGTGCTATAAACATATATTTTTGAAAGAAAATTATCACCGTTCCATCGGCACAGGTACACGACTTAGCATGAGTTCTAAAATTGTATTCATAAACATAAACATGACCATTATAAATTATGACAGAACACAACTAACATGAGTTCTAAAAATTTTACATCACCAAGAAAAATAAGAGACGATAACCCCAAAAAATCTCAATTAGACATTTATTTTTACTTTGTCTTTGGCATGGGTATGCCCTAGAACTTTTAACCCTGTCAACTAGTATACCAGATTAAGTTTACAATAGTTACACCATTTCAATATATTTAGATATCATATGCGATATGTAAGTTCCTTTTTTTCAATTTTAATTGCAATTTGGAGTGCCACAAACACAAATACACTTGAATAAAATTATAATCGTGCCATCGGTTGTCAAAGACATACACAATTTTTTAATTTGTCCTATCCTCTTTAGGCATAATTTATAAAATTTAGCCTTTTATCTCCTACTCTAATTTGTTGGTAATATATAATAAACATGAGAATTTGGTTTGTGGGAAATCTTCCTTGGCAGTCTCTGGTAATTTCAAAATTGCCTCGAGCTATGCGTTAAGTACTTATCTTACTGTACTATTTTATAATTTTTTTTAACATCTAGCCTTGATGGGTTTGAAATTATTTTCTCGCTCCATTTCCCAAAAATATAAGGTATGTGAGGATTTTCACTAAGCCTGCAAGACTCTACACAAGCATACAAAAATATAAACATTGAAAGGAAAGCTACATAAAAAATTGTGAGGGACTGCCAAGAAATTTTATAAAACTAAAAAAGGAACGAACTAACCTTTTTAAAATAAATTTTAACACTTGATTGAATATATAATTTGAAATAATTAAGGATCCACACATTAAGGGTCCAAATTGTTTTTCCAACCGTGCTTGGTTGTTATCACTATTAGAAAATATTCGGAATGTTTTTATAACCATTTCATCGGCATGGGTACAGCCTAGTATATATATATACACACACACACACACACACACACACACACACACTAGGGTATTCCCATGCCTCAAGGCACGATGATAAATTTACCCCTAGTATTCGTACTTGTACTTGCAACACAACGCCACCACAAACACCCCAACAAACAACCCTCACCTAAACTTAAAATTGAACCAAGGTTTGAATATACTTCTAAGACAAAGTAAGGAAGATCGTGATTATCAACGTGACGACTCAATTGAACATATACACAGTTATAACCAGTCAACATATAAGAAATTATAAATAAAGGGGAAAGTGATCGCACTTTTGGTCACGACATGTCATGTGATATAATGTTGTTACTTTTCTATTTCTCGAACCAATTAAAATAATTAACAATATAAATTATTCGATGCCGAAAATGTCTGACGATGTTACAAACCCATTAGTTTGTTTCACCTACTATCTAAAGTGCCCTTATAACTTTATAAACATTGGAGTTGAGTTTAAATATGATTTTCCCATAATTATTTTATAATACAATTTATTTTATATATTTAAAAAAAAGTTAATGGTTGCAGAATTTTTTACAAAAAAAGAAGTATTATAAAAAGGTTAAAATAATACATTTTTTTATAAATACGAACTTTTTTCAAAAAAATAAAAATATTTAACTTGAATCAAGTGGAACCTTTACATTGAGTTAGGTAAACATAAATTCAACAATAAAAAAACTCAAATTTCAAAAAAGGTCATGGGTGCGCCAATATCCAATCTATTCTTATAGAGATTATCATTATCTTCTTCCTAAACATAACTTTGAAACCATCACAAACTGATCCGATATTTCACAAAACATAAATCAAACCCTGAAAAATTTCTAAAATCTTTAAATTTAATAACTACTTTTTTAACTCCTCCAAATATCATGTAATATTAGAACTTAACACGAATTTTCACATTACCAAAAGTTCAGTTATCCACATACACACATGTATTATTTTTAGCCACAAAAGCAATCAAAATAAGTTACAAGAACATATATAAACTAATACCTCACTTTGGCAATAACAATATTTCCCTTATCTGACTTGATTACACTTTGAAAAGATTATGTTCACTCATTTAATGTTTAATGTCTTACTATATAAAAAAAATTAAAGTAAAAAATACCAAAACCAAACTTCCATTTTCCACAGATGATCAAGGGCTAACCCATTTTGATGGGAAAATGTCACCTAATATGACTCATTTTCACTGGCAAATGTCAAAGGTAAACCCACATACGCACACCATGCACACAGATTTGAAATCTCCAATAGCAATAAAAGTTGTCCGTGACAACCCCACCATAGACTTTGTTGAAGCTGTGTGGATAGAGATGAACATAACAAATGGGTCAATCAACAGTAACAAACTCCACAACTTTGTTGAAGCTATGTACACAAAGATGATATCTTTAGTTCCTGGAAAAAACCACAGATAATAAAAATCTATACAAAACGCATAAATCAGAGATCCAATATTCCTAAACATAGATACAAAAGTAATCAAATCGATCATGGAAACAAACCCAATGGTTTTTAGCTGCCAAAAATATCGTCAAAAAAATCAACAAACCTCCGGTTCACTGAAACGACCACTTAAAACAACTATACTCCACCCTCTACACCATCTCACCATCCAACCTCTACTTATCCCTAGATCCACTCCACCTCATGCGGAATCACATGATTGCCCCCGCATCTGGCGCACGGACCCCATCGCTGTAGTCGTCGGTAACAAAACCATCGTATTCGAATCTCAGAAGCCATTGGACACTATGGACAGTAAAATATTTTTAACATTATCTGCAGTCAGAAATATTTCAATACATTAACATCAAAAATAAGTTTAATCCGGTGAGATAATTCTCTTTCGAATATGGAAGAATGCTCATCGAAGCTCCAATCGGCCTAGAACTTAAATGCAGAGATCTTCCACTGTTTTGAAATTCCTCTGTTGTAGATGAACCAAGCATAAAAGCTAAATTTGTGGAGATAAAATCAAAGATACTACAAAAAAAATTCAATTAAACAAAATCAAATTGGTAACTCATGATTCCTCCTTGTTGTTACTGGTTTGGGGTTTCTTGTCTCATGCCTTTTTCCCCATCTTTTTCACTGTTTCAGCTTTATGTTTTCTTTTCTTGGTAGCTCTCCTCTTCCTCTCCGCTTGTGTTAGCTTTGATTTTTCTTTCATACTCCATTTGCTAGAAAAGACTTCCTCAAGAGCCAGCATAACTGCATCTAGAAGCTCAAACCATTTAAAATTTTACCTGAGAGGATCAACAACATGGTGCGGCGGTGTGAGAGTTACAAAACGATGAGAAGACGTATAGCCAAAAAAATTACCTTCTTGTTCATTGTTGTTCAATGCCAGAGTTTAGGTCAGACTCAGTGGTGGTTCTTTGTTATTCCCTGTTCATTGCCAAGAGTAAAGTGAGGGAGAAAAAGAAGACGGGTAGGGGGAAATAGAGGAGTAAAGTGTGAGAATGGGTGCAAATCCTATTTTACCCTTGTTTTTTAATTTCAGAAAGAAGGGGGAAACAAATTAGAGTGTGTCAAAAAGAGGGGGAATCCAAAATTTTCAAGGGCAAAAGAGGTATCGTTGGACAACCCATATAGATGACATCATAAGAGTCTCTTATGACATACGTAAGTTATGTAACTTATATATATATACAAAATTTTCAAGGGCAAAAGAGGTATCGTAGGACAACCCATATAGATGACATCATAAGAGTCTCTTATGACATACATAAGTTATGTAACTTATATATATATATTAGACATACTAGTTTTCAATCCACATAATATGTGGACACTTTATAGTTATAGTGATATAATGTTTTATAGATAAATTTACAAACATTCTAAATCATATATAATTATTATATAGATTTTGTGGTGAAAAAAATAAGTTAAAGTTGAAATTTTTTGGTTTTGCCAACTATGTCAAAATTGATAGAATGATCATGGAGGGAATAATATATAACATAATTACTTTATAATAGAATAAGTATAAGGGGTAATGTATATAATAAACTTCTGTCATTATCACTATTTAGTTAGTTCCAATCACTCTATAAAAAAGTAACTAAAATTCCTTCAATAGAAAATTTTTTGGCGAGATAATCTTAATTCACAATCCATTGCATCAAAAACCTATTACATGAGATAACGTAATAGTAATCCATGTGAATCACTAAAAAGTAAATAACAATGCATTTATATAAAAGATTAGTTCTATGATTGATTTGGTAGTCAAAGAGTTCTATCCCACATTTATTAGGCGACATATTTTGGGAAGGGAAGGTAATGGTTCATATATGTTGATTTGCACTCATCTAACACCGAGGTCTTTTAACTCCACTTAAAAGGCATATGATTTATGACACCACGTGTCAAATTCAAACTAGGTTGGCACCGGTTTGTGGGTGTGAGATGAAATAAAATCCCATACTTTTGTGAGCGGTAGTTAATTTGGGGATAATGCCGATGGTGGTAGAGTGGGGTATTACGGGATACTATTATAGTCAGTACCTATAATACCCTGTATTTTCTGGCATTTACTTTATTATGTATTAATCTAATAAAATGGGGATTTCTTATTACATTAGATAAATTAGTAATAACTATTTCATATTTGGATGAAAATTAAATGTGCATATCATATGATTTATTTGTGCCGCATGCTATTTTAATTAATAATTATAATTAATTATGTGGATTATATGCGGTTGTGCATAAAATAATTAATTGGTGATTTTATTTAGCGTAGAGATTTTAATTGTGAGATTTCAGGTATACCTAATTTGAGTGGACTCTTAAGTGACATGGAGGTCTGGTTCTGTGGTTTAACTATCTTATGTTTGGGCCCGGGGGTAGGTCTTTAGGGTGAGTTTTGAGTTATTCCGGGTAGTCTTTTGGGATCATTTAGGGGCAAAAAATTAAGCCTCTTTTAGAGGTGCGGGAATTAATGTTTTTAGTTAGACTGGGACTCTTTAATTATGATTATATTACCTAAAACAAACCCTAGTAGTCATGTGACTTTGGGAGAAGTAGATAATACGTATAGAGGAGGAAAGCAAATGATTCAAGTGCAAGTTCTTCATTCTTCAACCTAAGTTAGGAAATCTTTTGAAATATATTTTTATAATTTATAACCAATTAAGCATTCATGTTTTTCCCGTTTTGGGGTTAGAACTCTTATCTAGGATTGAATCTGGTATATCTTGATCATGGTGTTATTTTAGGTTAATTAGGGTTTGAGATTGATAGATCCTCATTGAGATTTCATGTTAATGGAACAAGAAATCTTAAATTAATGATACTTAATGTATGAATATGTGTTAGAATGCATGTGTTATGATTTAGTCTCATTTGTAAGATTAATCCATATGATATTTTCAAGTTGGTTATGAAATTGAAAGAGTTTAAAACCCATTCATGTCCTTCAAAAAATTATGGTTTTAAAATATTAAACCTTTAAATTGATTTTTTGAATTGACTATTAGAAAATTTTAGAATCACGTACCTATGTTTATATTTGGTTTTGGTATTGTTGGGCTACTATTTCGAAGCTTTAGAACTCACTATTGTAGGTTTGCGGTAAGAAATCCAATAATGGAGAAGATGAGTTGTGAAATGAAGTCATCGACCAATCGAGAGTCGATCGATCGATGCCTCTAATCTTTCCTATTGTGGGTCTTTTGTTTATTCGGTTGGATTTTCGAATCAGGTTTTGGGTTGGGGTATTATTATTGATGATTTAATTTGTATACTGAGGTAAAAGAGTTGGTTATTATTGGGAATAAGATTCTTGCTTTGTGAACTATAAACATTAGTGAATTTAGATCCCTCCAGTGTTGGGATTGAGTGATTTGGGTAGACTGCGAGGGAGGTGATATCCTATTGGTAGTTGTATATATTTTATTAGACAGACATACATACACACAAACACACACACACACACAGATATATATATATATATATATATATATATATATATATATATATATATATATATGCGTTATACTGTAATACCCCATATTTTTAATGACTTTTAAAATGGGATTAATTAGAATTAATTGTGCTATAATTGGAAATTAATCCGAAATTTAAATATTTCTCGAGAATAAAGTAATATGTGATTTATGTTGAATATTACTTAGTGATTAAAGTAATATAAATAATTACGAATTTACAATTGATTATGACTTTATAAACTTGTCGCGGATTATGTGTACGACAATTATGGAAATTAAGTTGGGACGCGCATTTGAGTCGTGTCGGGATTATAATTAAATGAAATAAAAGTGAATTATTATTATGTGATCTGAATGGTCATTTTGACTGCGCCAAAGTGTCCGAAAGGGTTCAAGTAGTCAAAAAAGTCTACTTGGGTGTTTGATTTTGGTCTCAGGGCACTTTGGAACCGAAAGGACACCCTAGAGGGGTATTTCGGTCATTTTACAAGGGAGGTGAATAGTATGCACGAATTTGGGAGATTGTTTATAAGTCTAAAGGGTTTTGACTATTGATTCATTCTCCAAAACTTAAATAGCAATAAATTCAGAGAGAGTGAGGAGTTTCTCTAGGGAAAAGGAAGAGTCATTATGGGAGGATAAGAGACTTTTTTAGGAAACCAAAGGACAATCACCTTGCACCACCAAGAGACACCACCACCACTACCGAAAGTTGATCGAAAAAAGTAAGGACCACTAGTGGACAATCATCCCCAACGGGTCAGACCTACAATCTAAAGGAAAGTGATTAAAAATTGCACAATTAGCATGTATATTGTCCATGTTAGGTTGTTTAGAAAATTCTGAAAAGATGCATAATCAAAGATGAATTATAGTGATGTTAATTGAATCTTTGAAAGGAGAATGATGTAGGATTAATTTTCTTTTGAGTATAGAATTTAACCCACGAAATTTGGGAATTATTGGTGAAGAAAATCTTAGTTTATATGATATTCTTGAAGAAATAATAAAATATGAGTTTTTTGGAAATTATGAGAAATAATATGTTTGAATCCAAACTTCATGATGTTATTAGGTTGTTTGATTATTATAGATCAATTATATATCTTGATATATCACGTGGGATCAATTTTGGGGAGTTTGGGATTATTTGATATGGATTTTGATGATTAAAAAGTATGAAACCCGTAGGAAAAACAATGCAGAAATTTGGACAAATAACTGGTCCATCGATCGATCGACTAGAATCATCGATTGATCGACTCCCCCTGGAAATGTGAAATATTTTTCTTTTTAATTGCTGATAAAATCCCATACTTTGAGGAATCTTTGATGATGATTAAATGAACTTAAATGGACTTAGGGAAGGGCAGTAGGATATACTTAAGACCCGAAAAATATTATTTTGGGATTGTGAATGAAAGGAAATTAACGGGTGATTAATCAAACGAGTTATTTTGAAGAATTATATTTCTTGGGGTTTAAATCGGATAAACGATAATTCAAGGTTAGGACCAGTAGTAAGAGAGTCATAAATTATCGGTATAACCTTAGGTATAATTGTGATTAACCTTAAGAGATGGAATAAAGGGTTAAGAATGAATTACGGGTTATCGAGAATTAAACCTAATTAAAGTGAATTTAATTTATAGAAATTCGGGAGTCATGATGACATGGATTTTTAGTACGTAATGTTTACCTACTAAATTAATTTGAGGAGTAAATGTTAACCATCGTGCGGTTAGATAAGTTCGGAAATATATACTTAGAGGGTTAAAATTATAATAAAAAAATACGTAGGATATTTAGGATATACTTATACTATGTATGGGATTTGTTATATGGGTTGTGTGTATGCCCTATGGTTATATATAGGTATGATGAATACCTATGGTTATTATATATATAGTAGAGATGATTTCTTGTTATTATCATATGGTTATGTGAATACCTTATTGATGTTATGTTTATATAGGTGTGATAAATACCTATATTATTATGTGTATGTATGACATACCTACATTGCTTGCTATCGGGGTGGAGGTTTCGCGTTGTGGACGGTCTTATCTTGTGCAACGAATTTGGGAGGATTTTTAGATTCTTACCCTAAGCATAGGACTTTGGAAACGTGCTATCCGAGATATGATAGTTCGACGGTCAAATGGGAACGTAGGTATGTGCGTGATCCATTTGACTGGGGAGTATGCTCGCCTATAACATATCTATGTTATGATATGATTCGTTAGAGACGCCGAATCAATAGTCCTCTATATAGTGACATTATGTATCAGGACATGATAGCAGAGTATGCATGCACTGCAGCTGTGATTGGGGAGGTGCAGTATTAGTATATATATAATCAGTTTGATATTATATATATATAAATTGTGATGTAATCTACTGTGTGACATTGTAGATATAGAAATGTAATCTTCTGTGTGATATTATAGATTAAAAATACAAACTGTGATTTAATCTAGTGTGTAATGCTGTAGATTGAAGTAAATAATGAAATTTGAATTTAATTAAGTAAGTGAACACTTAATTCCAAGGTTGTAACAAGACTAGTTCATATTAAAGAGAAATGAATATGAATAATTATATTACGTATGGTATGGGACATACGGGTGTTATGATATTGGTTCGAATGATGTTGTGGAAACTAGTTAGGAGGGAACCTTAACTAGGAAGATAATAAGATACGATAGGTGTGCACTATAGATGAGAGGTGAGAATTCTTAAGAAAGAGCCCGAGAAACTAACATGTACATAATAAATACTTATATGTAATTGTTAAGAACTTGCTACTTTTAAAATGTTTTACAATCGGGCTTTGACTCGTTTCCTTGCATATACTCTTCTCTACTATATCTTGTACATTATGTATCCAGCAGCAGGGATGCCCAACATAAATTATAGCTGTTCCGATGGATTATAGCTCTAGTAGAGATGTGGACTTTGTTTAGACGCCTACTTTATGTTGATTCACTCATATGTAGCGTCTACTTCATTTAGGGCATGTCGCCTAGGATTCTAGAGGTTGTAATTATTTATGTAAGCATTGTGGATATCAGTTTTGTTTAGTGTAAATGTTATAATTTAACTGGAGAGATATTCCAATCACATTTATTCTTGTTGTAGTTAATTTAGTTGTGTTATGTGTTGCATATTATTATTCCGTGTCATGGAATGGTTTTAATTAAATTAAAAATGGAAAAAGTTTTTGACACTTAGCTTAATTAACTATAAGGCGATTAATAAAGAAAATATTTTTGACAGTGATGCTAAGAACGAACCAACTGTATATTCTGATTTAATTGGGTATGGGACTGATCACCCGGTATTTAATTAGGCGGGGTGTTACAGGTGGTATCAAAGCATCGGGTTATAAGGTCCTTAGGATCTGTGCGACTTACTACATTTCAGCGTAGCGTTATTTGATGTAGAACCCTATTATTAGGATGTTGAAATCTTCTGCGTATTCGACTTACATTCTCATGTCATAAAGTATGTGACATATAATGCCTATACGTGTTTGGCTGGGAATCGTGCACTAAACACATTGGGATGACTAAAAAGAGCCGTTAGAATGATAGCAGGAGGAGGACTCAACCAAAGATATAGAGAGTATTTTGAAAAATGGTGTTGAAGATAGAAACCATCATAATTGTTGTTTGGGCTGAGAACATTAAGGAAGTTGCTTGGGAGCTGTTGTTTCCCAAGCACCGTCATAGTTGATGGTTGTGCCGTTCTTAACTCACCCAACATTGGATGTGAAGGGCGGGGGAGTCGGAAGGACTCTTGTGAAGGAAGAAATTCAAAGACAAATTGTAAAGGGTAAAGTGTAGAAATCCCCAGGATTTTAAAAATTTCTAATAAAATTTTTCTAGGAAGAACAAACTTAAGTGATGAGAGTTAGACATCACATATAAAGATTATGTGTGAAACTGGAATAAGAATTTTAGGTATGGTTTGATAGTGAAATCATTCATTTGACGTTTTAATCAGGATATGAAAGGAGTTTCAAAACTTATCTCTTATAGGCTAGAAAGAGAGAAGTGACTTGTTTAACGAACTCCTTACCCTAGGAAGAATGGGGTGCTTAGAAGATAAATAGAGTTCATTATGTGAAAGGACTAGTGAGTGAAATACCTTAGTTTGAGTGGAAATCTGACGTACACGACTAGGATTAAGGTCACCAAGAAATTGGATGATGCTTCCAAATGCAGGGGAGCTAGAAGGGTTAGAAACCTAGCCGAAGGGCAAGATTGAATTCTATATTATTAATGAAACATCACCAGAAGGTGTATCCAGTAGGGGACCCATTTAAAGTGACATGATTAAACCCCTACTTAGTGGCGATGAAATCAACCAAGACTAATGTAGTCGACAATGTATCCCGTAGGACCCATAGAGCCAATAGAATAATGGGAATAATAATTTGGAGATAAGATTGATTGTTCCAAGAGGAGGACGTTCAAATGCACAGTAACGTGGAAATATTAAAGTAAATTACCCTATGTGTAGAGAAAAAGACTACTAAGTGTTAAATGTGTCCACATTGAGTAGTGAGACCGATAAATTTTGGGAATAGTAAACGATACCAATTAGGCATAACAACTGGAGGAGTGAGACTTTTAGGGGAGTAATTAGGTCAAGAGAATTAGGCCCAGGAAAATTATGACCCAAGAGGGGTAGGTTTAAATAGGTCCAGTGGAGTCCTTGGTAATTGTAGCATACCGTATTTCAAGGTCGGAGGGGTCCAAAAAGAAAAAAAGGGAGGTCGGTAAGACCATAATTGAGGCCTAAATATGTTGGGCCAACGTTTCATTAATGGGTGTGTAAACCACATGAGTGAATTATTTGTCCACAAAGGGTGGGTACAACTATAGGATGAAATCCTAGATGTATAACGGGTGCAAGTGATCGTGGGTTGTTTTGACCCTGAGAATTGCATGTAAGGACCTTACGTGATCAGGAGAGACTGCTGAAGTTTTATTTAATCCTTGTGAATAAAGGATCAATTATAGTGACATGGTGCGTCACAATAGTCATATATAAAAATTGAAAACCCTAAATTTGCGTGCGAGTCGAAGTTAGTGGGAACGATAATTTTAAACTATTTGGTTTCAAAAGTATTTATCGTTGATAGCGGGACTTTTTGGTTTCGCCCGTGAGTGAATCGAGTAGATCCTAAAAGTATATTTGGTTATTATAATTTTCTATTAACTTGAGTTAGCATAATAGAACGTTTTATGGTAATATGTAGTGATAAATTACCAAATGTTTAAACGATAGTAGATTGCTAAGACTATCGTGCTGGATAGTCCGGGGAGAGTAAAATTAATTTTGTGCGGCACCAACTAAAATAGGGTTAGGCCTATATTTCATGATATCACGGACCTTAGTGAAAATGTTGTCTAGTTATATATATGAGTAGAAATTTATTCTACTGATGTGACTCATGATATATTATGATTTTGTCGAACAGCGAGAAATAGCTTATTATATATAGTGCCGAGAATTTGGGATAGTAAGAGCAACATGTTTTATTGGATATATAAGCATGGACTAGTATACTTTTAAGTCAACATACAAAAATTATGGGAAAGTACAGATTATTGACTGAGGGCCATTACGGATCTCGACAACCGACTATGTTAAGTAGTAGTGTATCGGGGGAGTTCTTTGTTTGGATTTCACTTTGCGAGACATCCCACTCATGAAACTAGTGAAAGTCGGGAGTGGGAGAGAAGTTTGGTCGATAGTACATAAGTTCGTACCTTAGTCTTTTTAAATATACAAACATAAATTTAGAGTTGATAATTCTTTTATGACTTAAGAGTCGCCTAGTCCTAGTAACATTATGAATAAAACAATGATGCCACTTATAAAGTGATTAAGTAATGACTAGTGGGGTGATTGAGTGTACCCCTACTTTATGAGTATGCCAAGTGAACGAAAATTTATTTAAGAAGAGAATACGTTATTTGTGCAACAATACGAGAAATATAGGGTGTATGGGAACCCTAGGTAATTAAATCTGAGATTGTTCCCCATTTTGGAGATATGGGGTAAGGAAAATAAATATAGAGGTTTAGACATCGGGACTTGAATGTCTGGTCATTTATGACGATTAGAGATATAGTCGGTAGAATAACAAATGTAACAGGCTATAAATGACTTTGGTAATAGGATTTAAATGAAGATATGTTTGGATAGATTCCTCTTGTAGTGGGCTACCGGTCTATTGTAATTAGGGTGAACCATTCGAAACTAGCTGAGGTTTCTCCAATCGCTAGGAATTTCAAAGTAGTATTGGGAGAGTATTCGTAAGGATTTTATCACGAAGATGGTTACGATCCTATATGGGTGATAGTGGATCAGTTGATTGAAGTAGATCACGTTATGCCAGTTAGGGTTGATCATACTACGAGATAATATGTTTTTTATCTTAATATAATCAATATAGTGAGGTTACATAGGGTACCGTTTAATATTGTGTCCAATTAGGACGAGACTTTGTCTCCTGATTTTGGTAGAATTTTCACGAGGCATGGGTATCGAGTTATGATTGGGTATGATCTATCATCCGCAGAATAATGGGCAAAATAAGCGGACAAATGTATTGTTGGAACATAAATTATGTTTGTAACCTTGAATCTTATTGGAGGATGAGAGACGTACATTCCACTAGTGAAGTTAATGTACTATAACTCTTATAAGTTTATTGTTGGGCATGGTGCCAGTTGAAGTATGGTACGATAAGTCTTATTGTTTCTCCTACTTATGGGATAAAAGTGAGGAACCAGGAACTATTGCGAATAGTAGATATGATTTGAAACTTATAGTATATATTGTATGTAAAATATATACTGCACAATTAACCTACTTGTGTATGATAATCGCAAGACGATATGGTATTCATCTAAAGAAAGGTTAACCTATTTAAGTGCATATAGTAGAAGGTTAGATAGTGGTTATCGAGAATAAAGTATAAGTGGTGAAACTTAAACTGTAAGGCTTGGACAAGAACCTACGTTACAGGGTAACCTGGGGTTAAAATGATCATAAGTGAGGTGTTCATTATTAGGGGTATTCGATAGTGTACTGTATAGGTGGTATGGAGGAGTCTACATTGGAGCACAAGTATGTGATGCGCAATACTTATCCAGAATAGTTCTTGCCTGCTATAGTTTTGTTTTCCTAATTTCAGGACGAAATTCCGTTGTAAGGGGGGGAGTATGTAATACCCTGTATTTTTAATGACTTTTAAAATGGGATTAATTAGAATTAATTGTGATATAATTGGAAATTAATCGGAATTTAAATATTTCTCAAGAATAAAGTAATATGTGATTTATGTTGAATATTACTTAGTGATTAAAGTAATATATATGATTAGGAATTTATAATTGATTATGACTTTATAAACTTGTCGCGAATTATGTGTACGACAATTATGGGAATTAAGTTGGGACGCGCATTTGAGTCGTATAGGGATTATAATTAAATGAAATAAAAGTAAATTATTATTATAACAGTCGAATGGTCATTTTGACTACGCCAAAGTGTCCAAAAGGGTTCAAATAGTCGAAAAAGTCTACTTGGGTGTTTGATTTCGGTCTCGGGGCACTTTGGAACCGAAAGTACATCCCGGAGGGGTATTTCGGTCATTTAACAAGGGAGGTGAATAATACGCACGAATTTGAGAGATTATTTATAAGTCTAAAGGGTTTAGATTATTGATTAATTCTACAAAACTTAGAGAGAAATAAATTGAGAGAGAGTGAGGAGTTTATCTAGGAAAAAGGAAGAGTCATTGTGGGAGAAGAAGAGACTTTTCTAGGAAACCAAAGGACAACCACCTTCCACCACCAAGAGCCACCACCTCCACTGTCGGAAGTTGGCCGAAAAAATGAAGGACCACCAGTGGAAAATCATCCCCAATGGGTCCGACCTACAATCTAAAGGCAAGTGATTAATTATTGCAGAATTAGCATGTATATGGTCTATGTTAGGTTGTTTAGAAAATTCTGAAAATATGCATAATAAAAGATGAATTATAGTGATGTTAATTGAATCTTTGAAAGGATAATGATGTAGGATTAATTTTCTTTTGAGTATAGAATTTAGCCCACGAAATTTGGGAATTATTGGTGAATAAAATCTTAGTTTATATGATGTTCTTGAAGAAATAATAAAATATGAGTTTTCTGGAAATTATGAGAAATAATAAGTTTGAATCCAAACTTCTTGATAATTTTAGGTTGTTTGATTATTAAAGATCAATTATATATCTTGATATATCATGTGGGATCAATTTTGGGGAGTTTGGGATTATTTGATATAGATTTTGATGATTAAAAAGTATGAAACCCATAGGAAAAATAATGCAGAAATTTGGGCAAATAATTGGTCCATCGATCAATCGACTCAAGACTGTCGATCGATCGACTAGAATCATCGATCGATCGACTCACCCTGGAAATGTGAAATATTTTTCCTTTTAATTGTTGATTAAATCCCAAACTTTGAGAATATTTGATAACGATTAAATGAACTTAAAGGGACTTAGGGAAGGTGTGACACTCCGCCTAATAAAATACCCGGCGATCAATCCTTTATTAAATTAAAATCAAGGTGAACAGTTGGTTCATCCTTAGCATCACTGTCGCAAAATAAAATTTCCCAATTTAAACACGCTAAATAATTAAGCTAAGTGTCAAAACAATTTAAAACTTTTTTTTACATTTTTATTAAATTCCAATTGAAAACCTTTTAAATAACCAACAGTTTAAGAATCACATAAGTACTACGGATAACAATCAACACAAAAGAATCAATCCATCTAGATTAACCAAACCAAATTTTAACTACATATGAAATCATCCTGACAAGAGTAAATACTCAAAGAGTACCGAATACTATAAATAAATGAACATATATCTCGGACAAATCTATACTGAATGGGAAATGGGCGACTCATGCCCTAACTATGAAGAACTATAGCAAGAGCCGAATTAATGAAGAGGTCGTTTACAACAAAGACCTGCAACTCCCACATAAGCTACATCGTGTCCAATCCAAAGAACCTATGCATGACGCCCCTGTGGCTGGGCACCTGTAATATATACATATATATATACAAGAGAGAAGAGACAACAGAAAACGGGTCAGAGACTGATTGTAAAATAGTTTTAAAAAATATAGTTTAGCAAGTACTTAAAGTGCTTACCTGCTAATGCAACAACCATGCTAGTATGCGACACTCTCTTGAGAATTATCACCTCTCATCTAATGTGCACGTCTACCGTACTACTAAACCTCAAAAGTCTATCTCACTTATTCTCCTTGAAGTTTTATCTCGAGAATTAACAGGGTGATAATATTTAGTTTAGAAAATTGATCTCTTCAATATTTCTTACACTATTTAGAACAAATTGGTACCGTTATGATGTTCCCAAACCCATTAAGAAAGTTGCAACATTTATTCATTACTTAACTACTTATACGCACAGTAGAAAGTTCCCATATAAATATACATATATATTTTTTTGTCTCCCATATAATATATATACTAACGGCACCCCACATAAAAACTATGGTGCTGGCATACTCTGCTATCAAGTTCTTGTATCACACATATTTAGGGAAATACTAGTTCGGAATCACTCTCGAACTGCATTAACATAAAACACATACAAATGGAGGCGAAGCATAGTTCCAAGTCACTAAGAGGTCAGCACATACCCTCACGTCTCTTAGGACCGTCTGACTATCAATCAGACAGCCTGTACCAAGGAATCCTATGTTTTAGGGTATGAGTCAATATCCCCCATAAAGGTCCAATCGAGATAAGAATGTCCTGGTGTGAAAACCCCCGTGATATCAAGTAGCTCGAGTATGATTTTTATATAGATATAATATATGCACAATCACACAGTCATATATATATATACACACATCCACATTGCTAAATTCGGTGCGCTCACGACCCATAATTATAATTATCCGTTATTACACATTTTACTCGATTATTTCGTATAATTGACTCCTGATTTGTATTCTCATTTATTATTCACATCATATTCACTTCACCTCTCTCGAAGTATTCTAAGTATAATTTTCGTACTCATTCACTCACTTACGCTCTGGTCTAACTCCCTTACGAGTCCCGATCTTTTTATTAAATATATGCATAATTTCTTATACACATGAATAATTCCTTGCTAACCCTAAATCCCATTTTATACTAAAATGTTACTCAATGGGGTCTACCTAGGTTCTACTTGTCTTCTCTATATCCCATTACACTCCAACAACAACAATAAAGGGTTCTCATACATCTTAATAGGATTAAATCAACGGATGAGAAATATGTAGTTTTCCAGGAGTAGTCGATCAATCGATTGTAGGGGGGTCGATCGATCGATAAGTCGATCTTTCGATGCTCTTGGGTCGATCGATCGATCAAGCAGTTCTTGCCCAGAAACTGCAAATTAAACCTACGAGTTTCATCTTCCAATTTCTCCAAAAATGTCATTAACAAGTCTAAAATTCTCAAATAATGATACTACAAGTTCTATATACATATATACAAGATTTCCTACGTGAAACATGTATAAAAATATCAACGATATCGAACTAATGGGATAGAATTGACATAATCTTCAAGAACCCTAATTTTGAAAGAATTATCCATTCCTCTAATTATCTCCCAGATTTCTTGTTTCTAAACTCATAGTAATTCGTGGGTAATCCTCTACATGTGATGGGTATATCCAGAATATATTGAATCTCTCTAAACATGCGATTTAAAGTCTCCAAATTAACAATTTCTTTCATAAAACATGATCTTGGCAATCCTAAACTAACATGGGTGAGGCATTAACCAAAAATAAAGCAAGATAGATACTTGCCTGAAATCCAAGGTTCTGATTTCATGGATGAAATGGTATGGTTGCATTTCCCATCGTGCGATCTATGTTTTGGTGGTGGTGGCGGTGCAACCGAATGAGTTCTTGGCTTTGGATTGCTTGGAAAGCTTCCTATCTTCTTTTCTAATGGCCGTTCTTTGATTTTGTGTTTTCTAACCCTAAGAGACAACTCAAAATGGCTGATATAACCTAATTAAATTCGTGGGTTTAATTACCCAAAAATGCAAGATGTCTATAATACCCTCCTGGGATGTTAAATAGGCCTAAAAACTTCCCGAGACCCAAACTAAACCCCCGGGTACACTTTTCTGACTATCTCGACCCTTTCGGACACATTGGTGCACTCAAAATGATGATACGGGCAACTTATAATTTATTCACTTTATATAATAATAATAATAATTTAGTCCAGACACGATACAGGCGCATCCCGACTTAAATTTCCATAATTGCCATTTTATTCACTCATGACAATTTTAAACAAAAATCAATTCTACATATTAATTTACTCAATAAGTAATATATAATGAATTAACAAACTTTCAAAAATTACTAACTCTCGTCACGCTAGTAAATATTTAAAACAACTTTGAGGATTAAAATTAAATTAATTTATCTCAATTAAATTTAATAAATCCCTAAATTTAAAAGCCATAAAAATACGGGGTATTACATACTTCCCCCCCTAATAATGGAATTTCGTCCCGAAATTCGGAAAATAAGGCGTAGCTGGTAAAACACATTTTGGATACCTTCAGTACGCAACCTATCCACATAGTAAGGCGCTCAATCACTATAGCCCCCGCCTCACAGCAAGCTTGTTTAACACTCTGCATTAAAGATACTTCACATTGTGCTCCTATCCGATAACATTCGCATAAGACACGCATATACACTATTAATTCCCATTATTTCAATATCATTGGGAGGCCGCACCTCACTACATGACAACTACTCGAATTTATCTAAACACAAAACTCCCATTCTAAGAGAAACCATACGAACATCTTACCACTTTTGTTCGCCTAAAATAGTCATGGAATTCCACCATAGTCATCGGATTATTCTCGATCGATCCAAAATTCTGATTATCCGTTCACCTCTAAACATATGTAGAGGGAGAATAGCTAAGGTTTTTCCACACCAAAACTTCAATAAGCACCTCGTTCACGATGAACATGTACGAGTGCTTCCACGGAACTCTACCATTAGGTAATATTCTCCCCCAATTACCGTACTGTTCCACTTGTTAGCTATAACCATTGTGGAAACGAAATGATCACCAAGATTCTAAAATCACCTTCATGCGGCTCCACTACTCGTTAATCACTGTGCTCCTGCTCCTCGGCTATGGGTGATACCTCCTACTCAAAATGAAACATTATCTCCGCTGTTTCCCGAAATCCCATATTGAAGGTGGAATTCACAAATCTTATCCCTATTTAGAAAATAATACCGCGTAGTATCACGTACCGGTGCGATCCATTCCTTTCAAAGGAAGGCTGGGGCACACTAGTTAATATTGTAAATCACCCCAAAGGGATGTCAATCACTCCCTTCTTGGGGGACTTACTCCACATGTTCGAATGAACCCTTGATCTTACCTTGAAGATGGCAACCCATCCAAGGACTTTACCGACTTTACCGCCCCCTTCCGTTATAGGAATTGTTGATACCCACGGAATTCTCTAGTTGATCCCCTTATTCCAACCGATCTCCATGTATGAGTGGTGCACGCAGAGACTACTCACTATGTCTCTCTCAACATTGACTTTCCATGAAATGTCTCACATTAAGTGACACTTAATACTCCCTTTCCTTCCTTGGTGTATATCGAAAGTTTTGACCCGTGCACTTTTCTCCACGATGCGCACTTCTGGTTCTTTTATACCATACTAACATTATCACTCTTTGTATGCACAACTTTCTCTCAACATTTGACTAATTACAGCTCTGTCTCGAGTGTTCTCCATATAGTTAAATTCTACCTTTCTCAAGGAATACCCCTTTGTAAACGGCTTCCCACAACCTTCCAACCAGATTCGGTGTGCTACTCGGATTGCACACGTATATATGGATTTATCATCTTTCACACGGTGCTTAATCCACTATAAGACTTTTACTTCGTTATGTTAGTCCCGCAAGCATATATTCCACACGTCTATTCCCACGTCCCTTCAACTCGGACGATTTTTAACATCAACTAACCAGGATGTATACACACCCTATAAATCGTGCATACTAGCTTAAGCATCACATACGTTTCACACCTAACAACCAATTCTTTATCTTCCTAGCACTCACAACGTGATTGCAACACTTGGGTACTCTCACTCACCCTAGAAATTGAAATTTTAAATCCTCCTTATCATCGTTCCACCCCTCAACTCGCGGTGGTAAAATAAAACTTTCAATGCTTTCTTACCACGCAACCGACTCCACTGGCCTTAAATCATAATTCAACTACCAACTTACAGATATAATTATCTGCTCCTATTACGACCGAGGTACTGAACTCATGGACTTATGACCAAACATCTCCCTATTTCCAAGCTTACGCTAAGTTTCATGCGTGGGATGTCTCGCAAAGCGAAATCCAAAGAAGGAACCCCCTCGATACACTACTACCTAGCATTGTCGGTTATCGAAATCCATTAGGCCCTCCGTCCATAGCATATACCCCTATTTTTCCCATTTCCTGGCAGAAAATTACATCTCCTCCCGAAATTACACTTAACAAAGAACATTTCGCCAATTCCACTATCGTACCGTATTAGTGGTGATTGCATTCCATAAACCTCGAATACATACAATCGGGATTCTCGAAATCACTTTCCCCAATCAGAGGGTTATAATTCTTAACTCCCACATCTCTAAAGGATAGATATAATAATGCATTCTTCCTATCACCAAGTCCTGAGTGCTAAACATAATACTGAGTTAAATCTTTTTGCTCAACCATAAACCCGATACATACTTAATCATAACAATAAAGTCCCTACACACCAGTATCGAATATCTTGAGACCACTATCCCCTCCGAAGTCTCTAGGATATATTATATATAAGTGCGAGTCCAACCCTCTTGTAGGTGAGCCTCGCCAGAACAAAACATGATGCACTAATGCAACCACTCCGATAGCCTTGCAACAACTGACTACTATCGTACTGACCATTTCTATAAAGTTGTAATCAATACCATATTATACTCGTATATCACGTCACTAAAATGAGTAACCTCAATAAAGTATATAACACTATTAATATATTCATTCATCCTCCGCGGATAGCACTAAGGAAAATTTCGCTACACTAGGGAAAAATATTCACATAATAATATTGTATGTAGTTATACGCATTAAACTCGTCTCACATGATAATCTAGCAATGAACAAAATATAATGACTCGCTCGTGTCACATAAAACACGCCTCATCCTCTGATGATAAAACTTATACTTCTACCTTGCCAATCGTCTTGATTGCACAAATGGTCTCCGGACGTAACACGCCTGTCCAACCAACACAAAATTACTTTAATCTTTGTATTTTACTAGGCACCATACTCTTATCCCTTTACTCACTTCAGGAAAAAATCAACGCGTGCGATTTAACTCTCCACAAAATACCTCTACACATAATCCACTTATCACCTATCATACCAACCATATTAGGATTGTCCTTCTCTCGGACTTTGGTAGGATCAATTCATGTTGGCTATCCCCCGTGGTTCCCTTAGCCTTGTTGGCCTTAAAGAACATGCTACGGGCTATAATAGTCCTTACTAAATTCGCCATCGCCTTGGTAAGAATTCAGCTATTCGAATCATTTAAATGGGTCCCCTCACGTGTATCCCCACCCCCTTGTGGTCCTACACTACCATTGTTGCATCTAGTCTTATTCTTGACTAACTTCTTCGATTCATTTAGCTTCCCACACAAAGAAGCATTAACATCTCTATTGTCAAAGCGCGACATTGATAACTTCTGAATCGACCGTCAAGCAGAATTCCCTTTTTGGTGTTATTAACTATTTTTACGAGTCGATCTCCCACTTGGAGTCCTCTCCTCCATTTGTATCTACATCCTCCGATATAAGATTCACTAATGGATTAGATTCATATTCACAAATGGACCTCTATAATGTCCTCCTTGATGAGTTCAGAACAACGTTCACTTATTATCTTGAACATCTGATGAAGGAACATGCAGTCAAACTGTACCTAAGATTCCTCTACAGGCATAGCATTTAACTTCTAAAAATAGTGGCTGACTCCCACCATGATAACCTTGTTCCGACAAGGCAAGAAAATTTGTCTTCAAATTTTCACTTTCAGTTAGCCACACTCCGTCCTATGTCCAAGCCTTTGGATACTTTGCCTCCTTGGGCTAACACACACAATTTTCGCATTTCTAGAATTTCTACTAACCGTTTTGTACAATGCTTCGTCTGACTTTTCCCATTCGTACCATGTTGGGTAAGTCTACTCTCGCACCTCTTTCGACTATAGAAGAACTTAGAAATCATAGGTTGCACCCTAGCCGTCTTTACAGTCATGGCTTCCCGTGCCATAATAGGGGTGACTTTAATTACGGTCATCATCCTCAAATATGCTCTACAACCTCAATTAAGCCTTGCCTCCTGTTGTTCGCCCAATGGCCCTTGCCTTCCATATTTAATTATTCGAACACATCCGAACGCAATTAAGATTCACTAAGGTATATACGTTATAGCAGGAGAACGGAATCTCACCATAGAAAACAACAATACTAAACATAGGGCTCTATATCAAACAAAGTAACTCTAGAAGCATAATAGGCTGCACAGATCCTAAGGACACTAGAACCTGATGCTCTGATACCACCTGTGATACCCCGCCTAATAAAATATCGGGCTATCAATCCTTTATTAAATTAAAATCAAGGTGAACAGTTGGTTCATCCTTAGTATCACGGTCGTAAAATAAAATTTCCCAATTTAAACACCCTAAATAATTAAGCTAAGTGTCAAAACAATTTAAAACTTTATTTCCATTTTTATTAAATTCCAATTTGAAAACCTTTTAAATAACCAACAGTTTAAGAATCACATAAGTACTACGGATAGCAATCAACACAAAAGAATCAATCCATCTAAATTAACCAAACCAAATTTAAACTACAAATGAAATCATCCTGACAAGAGTTAATACTCAAAGAGTAACGAATACTGAAAATAAATGAACATACATCTCTGACAAATCTATACTGAATGGGAAATGGGCGACACATGCCCTAACTATGAAGAACTATAACAAGAACCGAATCAATGAAGAGGTCATCTACAAAAAAGACCTGCAACTCCCACATAAGCTACAGCGCGTCCAATACAAAGAACCTATGCATGTTGCCCCTGTGGCTGGGTACCTGTAATATATACATATATATATACAAGAGAGAAATGATAACAGAAAATGGGTCAGAGCCCGATTGTAAAATAGTTTTAAAAAATATAGTTTAGCAAGTATTTAAAATGGTTACCTATTAATGCAACAACCATGCTAGTATGCGACACTCTCTTGAGCTTTCTCACCTCTCATCTAATGTGCACGTCTACCGTACTACTAAACCTCAAAAGTCTATCTCACTTATTCTCCATGAAGTTTTATCTGGAGAATTAACAGGGTGATAATATTTAGTTTAGAAAATTGATCTCTTCAATATTTCTTACACTATTTAGAACAAATCGGTACCGTTATGAAGTTCCCGACCCCATTAAGAAAGTTGCAACATTTATTCATTACTTAACTACTTATACGCACAGTAGAAAGTTACCATATAAATATACATATATATATTAGTCTCCCACATAAAAACTATGGTGCTAGCATACTCTGCTATCAAGTCCCTTTATCACACATATTTAGGGAAATGCTAGTTCGAAATCACTCTCGAACTGCATTGACATAAAACACATATAAATGGAGGCTAAGCATAGTTCCAAGTCACTAAGAGGTTAGCACATACCCTCACGTCTCTTAGGGCCTTCTGACTATCAATCAGATAGCCTGTACCAAGGAATCATATGTTCTAGGGTACGAGTCAATATCCCCCCATAAAGGTCCAATCGAGATAAGACCGTCCCGGCACAGAAACCCCCATGATATCAAGTAGACCGAGCATGATTTTTATATGGATATAATATATGCACAATCACACAGTCATATATATATATATATATATATATATATATATATATATATACACACATCCACATTGCTAAATTTGATGCGCTCACGACCCATAATTATAATTATCCGTTATTACACATTTTACTCGATTATTTCATATAACGGACTCGTTATTTGGATTCTCATTTATTATTCACTTCATACTCACTTCTCCTCTCTCGAAGTATTCTAAGTATAATTTTCATACTCATTCACTCACTTATGTTCTGGTCTAACTCCCTTACGAGTCCCGATATTTTTATTAAATATACGCATAATTTCTTATACACATGAATAATTCTTTGTTAACCCAAAATCCCATTTTATACTAAAATGTTACTCAACGGGGTCTACCTAGGCCCTACTGGTCTTCTCTATATCCCATTACACTCCAACAACAACAATCAAGGGGTCCCATACATCTTAATCGGATTAAATCAACAGATGAGAAATATGTAGTTTTCCAGGAGTAGTCGATCGATCAATGGTAGGGGGTCGATCGATCAATTAGTCGATCGATCGATGCTCTTGGGTCGATCGATCGATCAAGCAGTTCTTGCCCAGAAACTACAAATTAAACCTACGGGTTTGATCTTCCAATTTCTCCAAAAACGTCATTAACAAGTCTAAAATTCTCAAATAATGATACTACAAGTTCTATATACATATATACAAGATTTCCTATGTGAAACATCTATAAAAACATCAACGATATCGAATTAATGGGGTAAAATTGACATAATCTTCAAGAACCCTAATTTTGAAAGAATTATCCATTCCTCTAATTATCTCCCTGATTTCTTCTTTCTAAACTCATAGTAATTCATGGGTAATCCTCTACATGTGATGGGTATATCCAGAATATATTGAATCTCTCTAAACATGCGATTTAAAGTCTCCAAATTAACAATTTCTTTCATAAAACGTGATCGTGGCAATCCTAAACAAACATGGGTGAGGCATTAACCAAAAATAAAGCAAGATAGATACTTGCTTGAAATTCAAGGTTCTGATTTCGTGGATGAAATGGTATGGTTGCGTTCCCCGTCTTGCGATCTACGTTTTGGTGGTGGTGGTGGTGCAACCGGATGAGTTCTTGGACTTGGATTGCTTGGAAAGCTTCCTATCTTCTTCTCTAATGGCCGTTCTTTGATTCTGTGTTTGCTAACCCTAAGAGACAACTCCAAATGGATGATATAACCTAATTAAATTCATGGGTTTAATTACCCAAAAATGCAAGATGTCTATAATACCCTCCCGGGATGTCAAATAGGCCTAAAAATTCCCCGAGACCCAAACTAAACCCCGGGTACACTTTTTTGACTATCTCGACCCTTTCGAACACATTGGCGCACTCAAAATGATCATACGGGCAACTTATAATTTATTCACTTTATATAATAATAATTTAGTCCTGACAGGACACAGGGGAGCCCCGACCTAAATTTCCATAATTGCCATTTTATTCACTCACGACAATTTTTAACAAAAATCAATTCTACATATTACTTTACTCAATAAGTAATATCTAATGAATCAACAAACTTTCTAAAATTACTAACTCTCGTCACGCTAGTAAATATTTAAAACAACTTTCAGGATTAAAATTAAATTAATTTATCTCAATTAAATTTAATAAATCCCTAAATTTAAAAGCCATAAAAATACGGGGGGCAGTAGGATATACTTAACACCCAAAAAATATTATTTTGGGATTGTGAATGAAGGAAAATTAATGAGTGATTAATTAAACAAGTTATTTTGGAGAATTATATTACTTGGGGTTTAAATCGGATAAACGATAATTCAAGGTTAGGACTAGTAGTAAGAGAGTCATAAATTACCGGTATAACCTTAGGTATAATTGGGATTAACCATAAGAGATGGAACAAAGGGATAAGAATGAATTAAGGGTTATCGAGAATTAAACCTAATTAAAGTGAATTTAATTTGTAGAAATTCGGGAGTCGTGATGACATGGATTTGTAGGACGTGATGTTTACCTACTAAATTTATTTGAGAATTAAATGATCACCATCGTACGGTTAGATAAGTTCGGAAATATATACTTTGACGATTAAAATCATAACCGAAAAATACATAGGATATTCAGGATATACTTATACTACGTATGGGATTTATTATATGGGTTGTGCGTATGTCCTATGGTTAAATATAGGTATGATGAATACCTATGGTTATTATATATATAGGAGAGATGATTGGTTGTTATTATCACATGGTTGTGTGAATACCTTGTTGATGTTATGTTTATATAGGTGTAATAAATCCCTAAATTATTATTTGTATGTATGACATACCTACGCTGCTTGCTATCGGGGTGGAGGTTTCACGTTGTGGACGGTCTTATCCTGTGCACTCAATTTGGGAGTATTTTTAGATTCGTACCCTAAGAATAGGACCTTGGAAACGTCCTATTCGAGATATGATAGTTCGACAGTCAAATGGGAACGTAGGTATGTGCGTGATCCATTTGGCTGGGGAGTATGCTTGACTCCAACATATTTGTGTTATGATATGATTCGTGAGAGACACCGAATCAATAGTCCTCTATACAGTGACATTATGTATCAGGACATGATAGCAGAGTTTGCATGCACCGCAACTGTGACTGGGGAGGTTCCGTATTGGTATATATATAATCAGTGTGATATTATATATATAAACTATGATGTAATCTATTGTGTGACATTGTAGATATAGAGATGTAATCTTCTGTGTGATATTATAGATTCAAAATATAAACTGTGATTTAATTTAGTGTGTAATGTTGCAGATTGAAGTAAATAATGAAATCTAAATTTAATTAAGTAAGTGAACACTTAATTCCAAGGTTGTAACAAGACTAGTTCATATTAAAGAGAAATGAATATGAATAATTATATTACGTATGGTATGGGACATACTGGTTTATAATATGGGTTAGAATGATGTTGCAGAAACTAGTTAGGAGGGAACTTTTACTAGGAAGATAATAAGATATGATAGGTGTGCACTTTAGATGAGAGATGAGAATTCTTAAGAGAGAGACCAAGAAACTAACATGTACATAATAAATGCTTATTTGTAATTGTTAAGCACTCACTATTTTTAAAATATTTTACAATAGGGCTCTGACCCGTTTTCTTGCATATTCTCTTATCTACTATATCTTGTACATCAGGTTTCCAACATCAGGGATGCCCAACATAGATTATGGATGTTCTGATGGATTATAGCTACTAGCAAAGATGTGGATTTTGTTTAGACGACTCCTTTATGTTGATTCACTCATTTGTAGCATCTACTTCATTTTGGGCATGTCGCCCAAGATTCTAGAGGTTGTAATTATTTATGTAAGAATTGTAAATATCAATTTTGTTAAGTCTAAATGTTAAAATTTAACTAGAGAGATATTCCAGTCACACCTATTCTTCTTGTAGTTAATTTAGTTGTGTTGTGTGTTGCCTATTATTATTCCGTGTAATGGAAAGGTTTTAATTAAATTAGAAATGGAAAAAGGTTTTGACACTTAGCTTAATTAACTATTAGGTGATTAATAAAGAAAATATTTTTGATAGTGATGCTAAGAATGGACCAAATGTATATTTTTATTTAATTGGGTATGGGACTGATCACCCGGTATTTAATTAGACGGGGGGTTACATATACTTATGTTAACATACCTGTAATACCCCGTACTTTTATGGATAATTAAAATTCATAACTAAGTGTAATTTGGTAATTTGTGAAATTATCATGAATAGTAATTTTGGAGTTTTCAACGATTAGGTGATTTTTTATGTGTGCTACATTCACTTTTGGGATTAAGTAAATGATTCAAACCATTTTAATTACATGTCGCAGTTGGGTAATTGGACAAAAGATAATATTTTAATTGGAAACCCACATTGAGATGTATTGGGTTTAATTAGTGGATTGCAGTCAAGTACCTTGAATGGAGATTTCGAGTGTGTGGTTGGTTTCGGAATGGACGAGATAGTCAGAAAAAAGTATCCGGGAGTAGTGTTTAGGTTTCGAGATTTTTTTATTAATAGGGACTCGCAATTGAGTAAACGAGTCATTTTTGGGTTTAAATGGATAAACCCATATTTCTCTCCTATATAAGGCAAGAGGGAGTGGGAGAAAGGAAAGAAAAAGAGAAAAGAGAGAGGAGAGGAAAGGAAGAGAGAAAAGAGGACGAAAAGGGATATTTCGGCCAAACTCCACAGGATTCGACTCGAGGTCATCGGATTTTAGCCTCCAGGCAAGTGTGTACTTGATTTATTTCATTTTGTCCACATATCTCATATTATAGTTGGTAAACTATATGATTTTGGGTTAGAACCCTTAAAATAAATTTGTGATACTTTGAGTGTGAGTTTACATATTGATGTAATGTAAACTCTTAATGATTTCTAGTGTTAAAACCATGTAAATGAAGTGAAGAAATGAAATGAAATGAAATGGGGGAAATGAGAAAATTAGGGTTTAATGGGATTTTAGGTTCAAATCCAAGAAAATTGATTTAATCCTCCAAATTTATTGATGTATTAGTTAGAAATCATTGATTATATGAATATAGTTTTGTTGGTGGAGATTTGAGGCCATGAAAATGGATTTTGGGGTTGTTGGAGGGCATTTTGGAAAATAGATTTTCGAGGGACTGGTATGATCGGTCGACCGCGCCCTTATGGTCGGTCGACTGCGTCAAGAAAAAAGGTCTTACTGGTTGGTTTGTTAGGCTAAATTGCAAGCCGCGATCGACCGGGGGTTCAGGGACGGTCGATCGGCACTCTATTTTCAGCCTAAGATTTTGGAGATTGTTATTCTTTCTCCTCTTTAAGTTTAAAGTTTAGGGATCTTTTTAAATTAGAGTATTAAAGAGAGTTATGTTCTAAAGGACTTGAGGAATTGTGAATTGACCTTGGGTTATTTAAGAGACTAATCCGGGGTATGGACTTATCGAATGTTTAGGAAGAGAGTGAAATTTAGAGAAATTATTCGGTAGGAATATATGGGTATATTTATGTGGATGGAATAGATAGGGCCCATCTATAATTGGGTAAATCCTATGAGGAGACTAGGATGGAAATTTGGGGTTATAGGTTAAAGATAAGTTAAGGGTATAATTATTATATGGTTATGAATTGGGATATTTGGAGAGTATAAATCCCTAAGAGTGATCAAGGTGTGAGGTATATTTATGTAAGAGAATACTTAAATATCATTATAAGATTGGCAATTATAGCCATGTATACATTTGAGGAGTGATAAATGTATATATATATACGATGTGATTATAGTATATATTATATGATACGAATGTATATATATCTGTGTGTGAATGATATATATATCTATGTTAAGCATATCCCCTCTAATGCTATCATGGGAAGTTGTGCGATGTGGGTGAGACCCCTGGCTTGAGGAGCATCGAGTGTATAGTCCCCAAGTCATAGCGTCTATTTTATATTGTGTGATTTTTATTAGGGGTGAGACGTGGTGGGTATGTCTCGTCTCACTCTCGGTGAGGAACTATGACCACTTCCCATACATTGTGATTTGGTTATTACCATGTTGGTGATATTTAGTCCGACCGCTGGTACCCAGGATGGTATGTGAGTAATGCCCTGGAAGATGATAGCATTGATAGACCGTATCCTCTAGTTATAGCTCGATGGGATGGTTATTATACTTGTATGTATATTATATCACTTGTGTATGAGAACAAAATGTTATATATCTCTACTAGAGTAAAGAGACGAGATGAATAAAGATTAATTCTCATTTCGGGAGATTCTAACCGGACTTATAGTGTGATATGTATATGAGAGTGAGCATGATAATATAGATAATTATATGAGTATGTATATATACATTGTCTATTGAGCGCCTAATGGATCTCGACGATCGACATTGGCAAGTAGTAGTGCTTCGGGGGGTTCCTTATTTGGATTTCGCTTCGCGAGACACCCCACACACGAACATGGCATAGTTTCGAGACTGGGGAGAAGTTTAGCCCTTAGTACTGGAATCAATTTAGGAATTCTAGAGTTTTGATGGAACAGATTAGTTAGGAAGGGTATTGGACTAGGTTATTTAATAGGAACGCGATAGCTGTGAACTTTTAGAGGATGGGTGAGGGGTATCTCATGGGAGTACGATACCAATTTAAATATGAGACAAAATATATTTTTCATAAATAAAGCATTTATGCACTTGCAAAATATTTTCACAACTCATGCTCTGACCTGTTTATCTATTTTCCTCACTTATGCTATATATATTTATAGGTGTCCAGACACAGGGATGCCTGGATGACGATTCCTTTGTGTCAGACGTGTGCTGCAGCAGCTGTGGATGCATGCATGTTTACTGTAGACACTTCTATCCTTCTAATCTAGATAGGATCTACTGTATACATACTCGGGCCAAAAGCCCAATTGTATTTATTTATTCTTTTACCGCCTTTAGTTCGGCATTCGTTTGGGTTGTATTATTGTTAACCGATTGTTCGGTTATTCTATTTCTGTAAAGACAAAAATTTCCAATTGAGTATTAATGTAGTGTTGGCTCAATTTCGAACAAAAATATTTGAGTCATAGGATAGAGTTCAAGTTTATCCATTCACGCCTATGACGTGTTAGTTGAAGATGTAGATGCCAAGATTAAAGCTTCATCAAATGCCGAGTTTGTTGTGCCTCGTTTCTATGTCAACAACATGTTTGAAGTTGAAGACGTAGCGATTCTAGGTTTGAAGTACCGATCGTATCCGAATTTCACGGGAGGAATTCCGTTGTAAGGGGGGGAGTATGTAATACCCCGCACTTTTATGGATAATTAAAATTCATAAGTAAGTGTAATTTGGGAATTTGAGAAATTGTCATAAATAGTAATTTTTGGAGTTTTTAAGGATTAGATGATTTTCGACGTGTGCTACATTCACTTTTGGGATTAAGTAAACGATTTATACCATTTTAATTACATGTCGTAGTTGGGTAAAGCGACAAAGGATAATATTTTAATTGGAAAACCCGCATTGAGATGTATTGGGTTTAATTAGTGGATTGCGGTCAAGTACCTCGGATGCAAATTTCAAGTGTGCGGTTGGTTTCGGAATGGCCGAGATAGTCGAAAAAGAGTATTTGGGAGTAATGTTTAGGTTCCAAGAATTTTTGGATTAATAGGGACTCGCAATTGAGTAAACGAGTCATTTTGGGTTTAAAGGGATAAACCCTCATTTCTCTCTTATATAAGGCAAGAGAGAGTGGGAGAAAGGAAAGAAAAAGAGAAAAGAGAGAGGAGAGGAAAGGAAAGGAAATGAAGAGAGAAAAGAGGAAGAAAAGGGATATTTCGGCCAAACTCCGCGGGATTCGACTCGAGGTCGTCGGATTTTATCCTCCTGGCAATTGTGTACTTGCTTTATTTCATTTTGTGCACATATCTCAAATTATAGTTGGTAAAATATATGATTTTGGGTTAGAACCCTTAAAATAAATTTGTGAAACTTTGAGTATGAGTTTACATATTGATGTAATGTAAACTCTTAATGATTTTTAAAAGAAATGAAATGAAATAGGGGAAATGAGAAAACAAGGGTTTAATGGGTTTTTAGGTTCAAATACAAGAAAATTGATTTAATCCTCCAAATTTATTGATGTATTAGTTAGAAATCATTGATTATATGAATATAGTGTTGTTGGTGGAGATTTGAGGAAATGAAAATGGAGTTTGGGGTTGTTGGAGGGAATTTCGGAAAACATATTTTTGAGGGACTGGTATGACCGATCAACTACGCCCTTATGACCGGTCGACCGCGTCAAGGAAAAATGGCCTACTAGTTGGTTTGTTAGGATAAATTGCAAACCGCGGTCGATTAGGGGTTCAGGGTCGGTCGACCGGCACTCTGTTTTCAACCCAAGATTTGGAAGATTGTTATTCTTTGTCCTCTTTGAGTTTAAAGTTTAGGGGCCTTTTTAAATTAGAGTATTAAAGAGAGTTATGTTCTAAAGGACTTGAGGAATTGTGAAATGACCTTGGGTTATTTAAGAGGCTAATCCGGGGTATGGACTTATCGAATGTTAAGGAAGAGAGTGACATTTGGAGAAATTATTCAGTAGGCATATATGGGTATGAATATATACATTGTGTATTAAGGGTCTAATGGATCTCGACGATCGATACTTCCAAGTAGTAGTGAATCGGGGGGCGGGGGTTCCTTCTTTGGATTTCGCTTCGCGAGACACCCGACGCACGAACATGGCATAGTGTTGAGACTGGGGAGAAGTTTAGCCCCTAGTACTCGAATCAATTTAGGAATTATAGAGTTTTGATGGAACGGATTAGTTTGGTAGGGTATTAGACTAGGTTATTTAATAGGTACGCGATAGCTGTGGACTTTTAGAGGAGGGGTGAGGGGTATCTCATGGGAGTGCGATACCAATTTAAATATGAGATAAAATATATTTTTCGTAAATAAAGCATTTATGCACTTGAAAAATATTTTCACAACTCGGGCTCTGACCCGTTTATCTATTTTCCTCTCTTGTGATATATATATATATTTATAGGTGTCCAGACACACGGACACCTGGATGACGATTCCTTCGAGTCAGACATGTGCTGTAGCAGCTGTGGATGCATGCAGGTTTACTATAGACGCTTCTATCCTTGTAATCTAGATAGGAGCTACTGTATACATACTTGGGCCAAAAGCCCAATTGTATTTATTTATTCTTTTACCACCCTTAGTGCGACATTCGTTTGGGTTGTATTATTGTTAACCGAGTGTTCGGCTATTTTATTTCATTTTCAGGTTTATATATAAACTGTGTGAATGTTTTATTTGTATAGTTTGTTTAAAAAAATTAGTTGACTAAAATTTTGACGCCAACCTAATATGTTATTAGTAATTAATTTGGTTTTCGACAGTGATGCTGAGACTGAACCATATGCGAATTTTGTTTTAATTTGGTATAGGAGTGATCGCCTGGTATTTTATTAAGCGGGATGTCACAATATTTGTTGGGGTTGCATTTTATATTGGGATCGTGTACCGCGCATCTGATTGATTGAAGCAGGATATAGGGGAGGTCATTATGTTAGATCATACGATCAGCATGGTCACTGCTTCATGATGAGAGAAGGCCAGATGATTTGATCCATTGAAAGGGATCGGGTATGGGGCCATTGGTGGTGTTACTGCGTAATGATCGACCCATTATTTGATTGCGTGTTTTGCTTAAGCCCGTTAGGTGATTGACTCCTAAGAACTTATCGATAGAGGCATAATATGGTCCCCAAAGGTAGTGGCCTTCATGTGATGTAATGAATAATGAGAAATAATTTAGCATATCATAGTAATGGACAATTGTAAATGAACCCAATCTCACGTTAAATACATTATGTGATTTAGTTTTATTTTTTTATAAGTGACATTGAGGAGGATGGTAATTTTGTTGTATTCTTACATGAGTAGTTATTTACATCATTATTGCAAAATAAATGTTTATTTCTTTTACATTGAGATAGTACAAAGACTTGTTAGTATAGTTATGCCTTGGGTCGGGACAAGCCCATAGTATTGCATTTAGTTGAGGGGCGAGGTACTTACTGCATGTGGAAGCTAACGAGTGGCACGTTATTGTAAACAAGTCGCATGATTATTTACTGGTTATATTGGAGTTATTTCTTCTAACTTTCTAGATTTGGATCAAAATTATAAAAATAATTTATAGGGTTACATACATAGGACCAGTAGGACTGAGGAGAGTTCAGACTTGTTGTTCCCCTTGCATGGTAGCTCCAGTTCATTTAATTATAGTAGAAATTTGCTAATCTATTTAGTTTTCAGTCATTTATGTTTTAGAGTTTTGTATGGACATTGAGTCCAAAATTATTTATTAATTCAGTCAGTTTGATTAAGATTTAAGATATTAATACTATTTATTATTGGATAGTTTGAGATGTTAAGATATTTATTGTTTTAGTTTATCAAATGCACGGATGGCTTAAATTCAGTTTTAATTTACATTTGATGATCAAAATGATATAAATTTTTTGGTGAGCCCTGTGTTCAATATATTAGCATGACCGACTGCTATGTAGAAAATGGAGTTGGTGCATTACCCATCTGGAATAAGTGTGCTAACCTGTTGGGTGATGATTGATTTGATTCCAGTGAAGACATTAGGCTCCATAAGGGATGTGGATCATAATAGATTGGTGTTATAATTGATTTGGTAGCCAGAGAGTTACATCCCAAATCCCCTAGGTCGGGTAAAGTAATGGTTCATATATGTATATTTTCAGTTTTGGTATACATAAGTACATTCTCATCCAAATGGCACTCTCGTAACTAACCACACTACAGTACTGTCCCAAAGATGAGACCATCCTTTTCATTTATACATGATATGTACAAGTATGGTCTCGTCCACATGACACTAGGGTAACCAATGACACACTACAATCTCATCCCATATATGCGACTAGCTACACCCGTGTAATACCCTGTATTTTTGTGTATTTAGAATTTAATTAATTTGGCAATTAAATAGAAAATACATTTTAATTTAAATTACGTGAGTAGAGTATTTTAATATGATTTAATGATAATTATGATTATCAAGCGTTTAAAATAATAATTGTGATTATTAAATATTAATCGAGAGATAAACACTGATTCATATTCTGATTCAAATTTACTAAGTGAGAATAGTAAATGTTCATAGTTAATTTGTACGAAATAGTGAGAGATATGGGCGTACTTGATTATACCTCAACCTAGTGTCACGTGTAGACTAAATTGAGGATGATATGGACATATATTTTTGGTGACTCAAATGATGATTTAGAGGTCACAGAAGATTCCAAATGGGTCAAATTAGTCAAAATAGTATACCCAGAGCTACTAGCCGGGTACCGGGGAATTTTTAGGCTAAACAGGGATCGTACGGGGGTGTTTTAGTCTTTTGACATTTGGGGGTGAGGAGACCAACGAATTTAGGAGTGTTTTATCAGTTGATTAAAAGTGGGGTTAGGGTTAAAAACCTCATAACATAAAGGAAATCCATTAGAGAGAGAAAATAGATTATTCTCAAAGTTTAAGGGAGAATTGGTGAAGGATTCATAGGGTTCTTGCACCACAAACTTGTTGGAAAGGAAGATTGGAGGAGAAAGAAAACGATCACCAACAACAATCACGAAATAAGATCATATCTTAATAAGCCAAGTGGTTATTTGCAAAATTATTTTGAGTTATAATATCCATGCGTAGGATTTTTAAATAATTGATTTTGATGAATATTCTTGGAGAAAAGGAATTGATTAATTGCATGTTTGGGTAGAAATAACATTTAGTTAGATTTATATCTGTGGAGGATTGAAAATCAGAGGAATCATGATTGTTAATACGAATTAAAAATCCAGGTTTATAATTTAGAAAATGGGAAGAACATATTTTTAGGTTTCTTGAATAATTAGAGGATTTGTAATATTCTAGGCTAAATTCATGAAAATTCATGATGTTTAAATCGTTGGAAATCATCCTAGAGTATGTAGGAGTGGTTGGAAATCATTGGTTTCAAGTTTGGTGTGTTATAATGTAAGTTGGAAATTTGATAATAGTGAGAAAACGCATGAAGAAGACGAACTGCAACTGTACCTTCTCGATCAATCGACTCTTGAATGTCGATCGATCGATGGAGTCGATCGATTGAAGGTCCTGGTCGATCGATCTACTAAGGATGATTCTGGATTCTTTTGTTGGTTAAGTTCTGTTCATTTACCAGTGATTGTGGGGAACCTTAGGGATGATGTTTTACCTATGTAGGGACTTAAAGAGTACCAGTAGGTGTATAGTAGAGGTCCGTTATAATCATAGTGTGAAAGATTAGAGGTAATGGACCGACGAGGGTAAATCGATCGAGTAGTATATCGGAGATTAGGGATTTGAGCTATGGAGAGAGAACATGTAATACCCAGGGGCATATCAGTAGGTTATAGATAGCTTAACTACTAAAATGAATAGAGGTGTAACTAGGGACCTTAGAGTTGTGTGAATACTCAATTAAAATTAGGATAGTCACATAAATCATAAATAATTAAGTACGGTGAATATTAAAGAGAGAATATTACATATGAACACTATTATTAGGTTGTGTGTATACCTACTGAATTATATAGATACTTAGGGGGTGAGAATACCTTAAGTATAATTGCCTATATTAGGGTCGAGGTAGGATTCTGAACTAATATACGGAAATGGTACGTTGGGGTCGTGATGAAAGAGTTTTGAACCAACCTATGTATAAATTTCATTACTGGGGTCGAGGTGATTATTCCGAACCACTTCATGAAATGAATTTGGGGTCGAGGTGACATTCTGAACCAAACTCTTACTTGGTGTCGATGGACCATTCCGAACCAAGAGTCCTTAATGTGTGTTAAGAGGACATACTCGAAATAAATAAATTTATAAGTATATGTTGTGTGTAAAATATATACTATATTAATAATCTACTTATACGAGTTAGTAGATAATGAGATGCCACGAATACTCCTAAAAGCAAATTTAGTAAGAAGACTTAATTATAAAACATTGAAGGATAACCAAGCGTGAAGAGTTATCTAAGTATATAAATCATGAGATATGATTACTATTACATACTAAATGGGCGGAATAGGAACTTAGTAGTATAGGTGACACAGTTGAATATCATAGTTCAGTTAACTTGAGTCTTATAGCTAGGTGGGTTAGGTATGGGACGTTAGGCGTGCACAATAGATGAGGGGTGAGGTAACTCAAGAGAGTGTATGCAAAATCTTAACATGTGTAATCAATAGCTCATCTTATTGTGATAATCACTTGCAAAATATTTTCAAAACGTTTTGAGTACTAACTCTTGCTATTAAAAATAATTTCAAAACCTTTAAGGTGTCCAGCCACAGAGACGCCAGTCTTGAAGAGTTCTGTAAAGGGACTCGTAGCTACTGCTCTGTGAACGCTGGCAGGACTTTGCATAGACGCTTCATTTATTAAGATCTAGTGTAGAATCTCATGATAGTTTTCTCTACTGGGACATGTTGTCTACGGTCTTTATTTAAGATTTCAGTTTTGGATTATGTTGGTTTTATTTAGTAGTTTTGGATTTTTAGCCGAATGTTGACTCGACAAGATTTTACCCTCTATATATTTCTACATGGTTTGATTCATAGTTGATTGTGAATGGTTACCTTTTTATTCCACATGAGTATTTTGTCTTAGGTTAATGAAAGATAAAATTGGCACCGGTCTAATTTCATTTAGGTGATTAGTAATTAAAAAGTTTTCGACAATAATGCTAAGAGTGAACCAACTGGGAAACTCGTTTTAATTTAATATAGGACTAATCACCTGGGATTTAATTAGGCGGGGTGTCATAGATGGTATTAGAGCATCAAGTTCTAGTGTCCAAAGGATCTGAGAGGATTACTAAGATTTTAGCATTTTTTCGTTAATATAGAGCCCTATTTTAGGACTGTTGCTTTTGTCCTTACGTGTTTAAGATATCATACTTCTACTATTAGATTTTTTATAAACTGTGTACTTATACAATTCGATATGTTTTTAGATGCCACCGAGGAGACAGCGAGCAGAGAGGGCCGAGGCCAGAGATGAGGTGAAGGAGGCTCATCCGGAGCCATAGGCACCGCCACCACCACTCCCACCCGATTTGATTTCTACTACTCAGGTGGTAGTGATAGTGGATCAGGCAGTTTAGACATCCACGAGGGCCATGGAAGGCCATTTTCCTCAGCCCTAGGTACATCCTCCAGTGGCACTAGCAGTTAAGGCCACGGCAGGGCCACCTTCTTGGGAGTGAGTCAGGGAGACCTTTCGGAAGGTCCATCGGCGCGAGTTTCAGGGCAGGACTAACGTGGTAGAGGGTTACAACGGGAATAAGAACATCCAGTGCCATTTGCGCATTCTTGAGTCAGTAGTAGCTTTACAGTGGTGGGAGTCAGTTACCACCGCAGAAGAGAGGGACTTGATAACGATCTCTGAGTTTTAGGTGCGATTTGACAGCAAGTACTTCCCGCCTGCAGTAGATTCAGAGATGAGGAAAAAATTTAGTGAGGTGGTCCAGGGTGATCAATTAGTGGCTGACTATGAGGAGGAGTTTACCCACCTGGCTAATTTTGTGTCAGATGAGGTTAGCAATGAGGAGCAGAAAAAGTACAAGTTTATGGACGGTTTGAACTGGAAGATCAGGCAACATTTGATCGGTAACCCAACATTTTTTACTTATACACACATCGTCAATGTCGCACTAGTGCACTATTAGGATAATCGCTTGCATGTGAAGGTAAACAAGAGGAGTGAGCCTAGCCAACCGAGCAAGGGAAATGGGGGTAGTGAAAGTAGCACACCGCATCAGCAGATAGCAGGTCAATAGGGGTAGGATTCCCGATAGGGGCACTCTTCCAAGAGATTTAGGTATGGGAGACATCGATCTGACAGGCAAGAATAAGAGGGTTCCCAGCAATAGGTTCCTTAGGAGCGTCAGGGCTAAGGGAACCAAAGGGGAGTCTAGTTTGGCGAAGGCCATCAGGGCCAAGGGAACCATGGGGGAGGCCAGGAAAGCCAAGTCCGTTAGGGCCAGTAGGACCAAGGGTAGAGATAGTTCCAGGCGCAGTGTTTCATATGTGGCTAGTAGGGTCACAAGAGTAGGACTTGTCCACAGGGAGATAGGGCACAGCAATAGGGTGACCAACAGAGGCAACAAGCTCCGTTAGCCCTAGCATAAACATAGGCCCCACAACAGCAGCCGGTCCAGATGCACTATGGACGTGTGTACAACGTTCGAGACGTGCCTTTTTAGCTAGCACCTTCAACACCGCTGGCAGTCGCGGGTACATTTTCTATCTATGGGCATAAGGGTAGTATTTTATTTAACATAACTGTGACACACTCTTTTATTGCCACTAGATTTTCACAAGCAACGGGTCTTTTAGAGACAGCCGACACTCATCTTATGTGTGTTGAGTCACCGATGGGTAGTAGGTACCTTGTACACTCGATCTGGAAGGGTGTGGACATTATGATCAGGAGTTTGAGTTTAGCGGTAGACATGCTAGTGTTAGATATGGAGAGCTATGATGTCATCCTAGGCATGGATTTGTTGGTAGGTTATAGGGTGATGGTAGATTATTATGAGAGGACTATAGTGTTTGCTATTTCGGGACATGAGATGTTCCTAGTGGCGATGCCTCTTCCCGAGGGAGGATCGCACACTCATTTGTATTACATTAAGGAGGAGACCTCATAGGAGGTGGTTGTTTCTCTGAACTCAATCCCAATCATGAAGGATTTCGAGGACGTCTTTCAGGAGATACCAGGGTTACCACCCAACAGGGAAATTGAGTTTTTTATTGACTTGGAATCGGGGATGAGACCGATTGACAGAGCACTATATACCATGGCCCCTTAGGAAATGCGAGAGTTGAGATAGTACATTCAGTAGATCTTGGGACAGGGTTTCATTCGATGGAGTACATCGCCGTGGGGTGCGTCGGTGTTATTTGTGAAGAAAAGGGATGGTTCGCTCCGTTTGTGCGTAGACTATAAGGAGCTTAACAAGCTGACGATACGTAATAAGTATCCATTACCTAAAATTGATGACTTATTTGATCAGTTTAGAGGGGCTGCATACTTCTCAAAAATCGATTTGAGTTCAAGTTACCATTAGTTACGCATTTAAGAGGAGGATGTACCTAAGACCGCCTTCTTATCGTTGTACATGTCATACGAGTTCAGAGTGATGCCGTTTGGACTCACTAATGCGCCTGGAGTGTTCATAGACCTCATGAACAGGCTATTCAGGGATATTTTAAACCAGTTTGTGATCGTATTCATTGATGATATTCTGGTTTACTCTCGCACGGAGGAGGAGCATGCCGAGCATCTAAGCATGGTTCTTTACACATTACAGGAACATCAATTGTACGCCAAATTCGAGAAGTGTGGATTTTGGCTTTGGGAGGTTCAGTTTCTTGGCCACATTATGTTCGACAAAGGCATAGCCATCAATCCCAGTAAGTTATCAGCGGTGAGAGAGTGGGGACAACCCACGACACTAACTGAGGTTCAAAGCTTTTTGGTATTGGCTGGTTACTATCGTCGCTTCATCAAGGGGTTCTCAAATATTGTTGGTCCCTTGATGAACTTGACTCGTAAGGGGGTACCATTCATGTGGAACGACTACTGTCAGTTAGCGTTTGATGAGCTAAAGGATAGGTTAACATCAACACCCATACTTGTATTGCCTAGGAGTGGATTGGAGTACCGGGTCTATACTGATGCATTCTTGTAGGGACTTGGGGGTGTGTTACAGCAGGAGGAGAGGGCTATAGATTATGTGTCTCTAAAGCTAAAGACACATGAGAACAATTACCCCACCCACGACCTCGAGTTGGCAGCAGTCGTCTTTGTTTTAAGTATATGGAGACATTATCTTCTGGGAGAGCAGTTTTCTCTATTCACGCATCATAAGTCACTTCAGTATCTCTTCACCTAAAAGGATCTGAATATGAGGCAGAGGAGGTGGCTCAAATTTGTGAAGGACTACTAGGTTGATATACAGTATCATCCTAGCAAGGCTAATGTGGTGGCAGACGTGTTGAGCCAAAGACCCACATGAGAGTTGGCGGAAAGAGAACTTTGACATGAGGATGAGGTAGCCTGAGCATACATGGCAATTTTAGCTAACACCCCTGAGAATGTTATGCGGGTGGTGAGGTCAGAGGCAGAGGACCCATTTTGTCAGGATAGAGTATGATAGTTACTAGCCGAGGGGGCATAGTCCTACTCCATCAGCTCAGAGGGAGGACTTCAGTTTAATGGGAAACTGGTAGTACCAAAGGATGAAGATTTGAAACATGGCATCAAGACAGATTCACAGGGGTCAAAGTTTGCGGTACATACCAACGGAGATAAGATGTACTAGGATATGTGACGACAGTATTGGTGGTCGGGTATGAAGCAAGACATAGCAGAGTTTTTCTTGAAGTGTTCTACGTGTAAACTTGTGAAAGTTGACCATCAGATACGTTCAGGAATGCTACAATCATTAGAGATTCCCATGTGGAAGTGGAAGATCTTTTTTATGGACTTTATTACTAGACTATCGACATCACAGAGAGGTCATGATTCCATATGGATGATAGTGGATAGTTTTGACAACCCGCTCACCAAAATAAGGGGTGGCCATCCCGATACTCCACTATAACAAGAATTATGGATGGAATCATTCTCAGCATCGCAACAATGTAATAAGTATACGGGATAACCACCCACTAATTCGAAAAACGGGTTGCCAAAAGTTTTGTTTTATTATTTAAGAAAAGAATTTAAACAACCCATTTTGAAAAGAAAGTGGAAACCCAAAAGAACTTATATTACATCCACATCAAGTATACAATAAGAGGACCGAATAAGCTGTCGGTCAACAGTCTATACAAACCAGATATATCAAGTTCATTAAGTTACATAATACATCCATTAGACAGTTACAGAAGTTTGGGCCACACACCCGAGTAAAAGACCCGATCATAACTAGAGTATAAAAATGAAGGCGTCTACACAAAATATCCCGTAATATCCGCAAAGTACCACGGCTCCCCAAAATTCACCGGAATAGGAAAGTCAGTACGGGCGTCCTTGCGGCGGAGCACCTGAGCGAATACAAGATTCATGCACAACAAGAAATATGAACGGGTCAGAGCCCGATTTTATATGATCACCAGATGAATAAAGAGTATGACAGTTATGAACCGTTAATCATGAATGATAACGATGAGAATCTATCAACAAAATCTCAAAGCATAAACTAAGACAATTTAAATGATTATAAATTTTATTTAGTTATGCAAGTTGATGTAAATGAGTATCATTAATTAGAAACTTCCATCATTTTACACTGTTTCATTTCATCTTTCCATTCCTTATTAGGAATATAATTACTGTCATATGCTCTTTGTGGCATTCCATTCCTTATCAGGAATATAATCACTGTTATATGCCCTTTGTGGCATTTATTATACATCAAGTACCACTTTACTAAGAATAATTATATTCATATACATATAACGATTCTAAGACCGCCCATCCGGGTTTCCCCACTGTGCGCGCCCCTAAATGACCATCATCTTCCAGGGCCTATATACCAAGACAACCTGGGCACCTACAATGCAAGACGTCGGGAAGCGTCCATATGCCTGCGGGAGAGTCATAATCACACCCGAAATTACCTCTCCATCGTAGAAAAATATACAACAGCTCTCATACGGCCTAGGACTATATCCACCCTGCATTCATTAGCCAGGGGGTTTCACCTCACGCGCACAACTTCCCTTATGATGGCATTTAGAGAGGTGCATTTAAGTAAATTATCATTTACCATATTAGTCTTATTTTCATTTCCATTTTTCATATGTATGTTTCATTTTTTCTGAAACCATAATCATTTACACTTTGTAAATACATCACATTTTATCACGAGTCATACAAAATTCACATCATCTTTATAACCTTAATGAATGAATAAATTCTCAATTTATTCTCCAAACATCCTTTTTGTGGTGTTATTATAAATCATCAAGACTATCATAACTCAATTAAGCTTCTAAAGTCTCTCAAATACGATCTTACAACTCCTATACTCATAATAGTTAATTAAAAGGAAAGGATGTCCTAGCCTCAATTTGCGTAACCCCGGAACAACCCCCATATAAACCATTTCTAATATAGGGTAGTTAACTAAATCATCTAGGACTCTAAGTTTACTTCATACAAGAAGGTTCCTAAGTCCTAAGCCTAAAGAAAAGGGTTGGAATTGAGCTAAAAAAATAACTCAAAACTGCAGGATTTTCGAATCGATTCGCCTTGGCCGAATCGATTAGGTCTGAAAGAGAATCGATTCGGACCAACCGAATTGATTCGGTCAGGAGAACCTGACTTTATGTATAATTGCCGAATCGATTCGGACAGGCCGAATCGATTCGATCCACTCAGACCTATACACTGCCCCTATAGCAAATCGATTCGCCCCTGTGAATTTTCCAAGTATGGTTTAAGGGTTATGAACCCTAGTTTCACCAAATCTCCTTTCTTCTCCAACCAACATCATTAATTCAACCCCTCCAATAATAAATGCATCTAACCACCATCAATTTATACTAATAAACATATAAATCAACTTCTAAATATTTAAAACCTATAAATCCCTTAAAAATCCCAAAATTGTAAAACTATATTAAGTACACAACAATCAATACCATTTATTCATCTTAAACCATATATTAGCAAGTAGAAAACTTGCCTTGAGGTTGGAATTTTAGATTCTTCGAAGATGAATGCAAGGTAAAATATCCAATCTTCAATTTCTTCCTTTCTCCTCTTTTTCTCCAAAGTTCTCTTCCTCTCTCTTTCTCTCTAGGTTAACAAATGCACTTAAGAGAAATAAAAGTCTTAGCAAGACTAAATCGTGGCACTAGTCTAAAATTCCCAACTTAAATGGTTAATACCACATTAAAATGATTCGCAACTACACATTTGAGCTATAACCAATCAAAAGTGACCAAAACATAAAAATACAATATGGCACTTATTTCGACTATCTCGCACATTTCGGGACTAACTACGCCCTCTAAATTGGCATCCGAAAATTTTATAAATCATTTCAAGTTTCGGTTTCATTTAAACCATAAATGTCATTTAAAACATATGACACTATAAAACATAGCATTATGATATTTACTTACACATTTGGTAAATATGCAACAATCTAGTAAATATTAACCTTCAATTCATTCAATTAATATTTACTCCATTTCTCAACATTTTATATAATTACTTCCATAGTAAATTAGTATAAAATAAGTTCTCAAAAGCGAGGGTTGTTACAATAGGCTGACCAAGGTAGCCCATTTCTTGTCAATTCGTACTGATTTTGATACGATGCAGTACGCGCAGCTTTTCATTTCGGATATTGCTAAGCTACATGGGATTCCTATTAATATTATGTCGGACAGAGACAAAATATTTGTGTCTTACTCTTGGCAGAGTTTCCAGGAAGCCATGGGGACAAATTTATGGCTGAGAACGGCGTATCACCCTCAGACAAACAGGCAGACTGAGAGGGTGAATCAGATGCTTGAGGATATGGTGAGGATGTGTATCCTAGATTTTGGGGGAGGATGGGAGATATACCTCCCATTGGTAGAGTTTGCGTATAACAACTCTTACCAATTCACTATCGGTATGGCTCCTTTTAAGGCACTTAATGGGCGGTCTTATCGTTAGCTTGCCTGCTGGTTAGAGGTGGGGGATAACAAACTATTAGGGCCAAAGATAATACATGAGACTTCTGCTAAGATAGAGTTAATTCAAGGACGTATTCGAATAGCCCAGGATAGGCAGAAGAGTTATCATGATGCCGGTAGGAGACACATGGAGCTAGAGGTGGGTGACCAGGTGTTAATTCTGGTATCTCCCATGAAGGGGATTATGAGGTTTGACAAGAAGGGGAAGTTAGCGTCGAGATATGTGGGACCATTCCCTATTATTGAGAGGGTGGGACCGGTAGCCCAGAGCATCTTCAGCATATACACGACGTGTTCCATGTGGCATCACTAAAGAAATACAGGAGGAGTGAGAGAGCCTTCTGGCATGTTCCACTTGAGGAGATTGATTTGTAGCCAGATATCTCGTATGAGGAGAGACCCGTGGCTATTCTGGATCATAGCGAGCGTAAGCTTCAATCTAAGGTAGTACCGTTAGTCCGAGTATAGTGGGGACACCACAATGTTGAGGAATCGACATGGAAGCGGGAGGAGGATATACGAGAGCAGTATTCAGAGTTATTCACCGTAGGTATATCCTAAATTTTTAGAACAAAATTTCTTTGTAAGGGGGGAGGTAAGTAATACCCTGTATTTTTGCATATTTATAATTTAATTAATTAGGCAATTAAATAGAAAATACATTTTAATTTAAATTACGCGAGTAGAGTAATTTAATATAATTTAATGATAATTATGATTATTAAGCATTTAAAATAATAATTGTGATTATTAAATATTAATTGAGAGATAGACACTGATTAATATTATAATTCAAATTTACTAAGTGAGAATAGTAAATGTTGATAGTTAATTTGTACAAAATAGCGAGAGATATGGACGTACTTGATTATACCTCAACCTAGTGTCACGTGTAGACTAAATTGAGGATGAGATGGGACATATATTTTTAGTGACTCAAATGATGATTTAGAGGTCACAGATGATTCCGAATGGATCGAATTAGTCAAAATAGTATACCCGGGGGTACAAGTTGGGTACCGGAGATTTTTTAGGCTATTCCGGGATCGTACGGGGGCGTTTTAGTCTTTTGACATTTGGGGGGTGAGTAGACCTACGAATTTAGGAGTGTTTTATCAATGGATTAAAAGTGGGGTTTGGGTTAGAAACCTCATAACACAAAGGTAATCCATTAGGGAGAGAAGAGAGATTATTCTCAAAGCTTAAGGGAGAATTAGTGAAGGATTCATAGGGTTCTTGCATCACAAACTTATTGGAAAGGAAGATAAGAGGAGAAAGACATCAATCACGAACAACATCCATGAAATCAGATCATATTTGAATAAGGCAAGTGGTTATTTTCAAAATTATTTTGAGTTATAATATCCATGCGTAGGATTTTCAAATAATTGATTTTGATGAATATTCCTGGAGAAAGGGAATTGATTAATTGCATGTTTGGGTAGAAATCACATGTAGTCAGATTTATATCCGTGGAGGATTGAAAATCAGAGGAATCATGATTGTTAATACGAATAAAAAATATGGGTTTATGATTTAGAATATAGGAAGAACATATTTATAGGGTTCTTGAATAATTAGAGGATTTGTATTATTCTGGGTTAATTTCGTGAAAATTCATGATGTTTAAATAATTGGAAATCATCCTAGAGTATGTAGGAATGGTTGGAAATCATTGGTTTCAAGTTTGGTGTGTTATCATGTAAGTTGGAAAATTGAGAATAGTGAGAAAACGCTTGAAGAAGACGACTGCACCTGCTCGATCGATCGATCGACCCTAGAATGTCGATTGATCGATGGAGTCGATCGATCGATGGTCCTGGTTGATCGATCGACCCAGGCTGATTCTGGGTTCTTTTGTTGGTTAAGTTTTATTCGTTTACCAATGATTATGGGGAACCTTAGGGATGATGTTGTACCTATGTAGGGACTTAGAGAGTATTAGTAGGTGTATAGTAGAGGTCCGTTATAATCATAGTGTGAAAGATTGGAGGTAATGGACCGACGAGGGTAAACCGATCGAGTAGTATATCGGAGATTCGGGATTTGAGTTACAGAGAGAGAACACGTAATCCCTGGGGGCATATCAGTAGGTTAGAGATATCTTAACTACTAAAATGAATAGAGGGGTAACTAGGGCCTTTAGAGTTGTGTGAATACTCTATTAAAATTGTGATAGTGAGATAAATCATAAATAATTAAGTACGGTGAATAATAAAGAGAGAATATTACGTACGAACACTATTAATAGGTTGTTTGTATACTTACTGAATTATATAGATACTTAGGTGGTGAGAATACCTAAAGTATAATTTCCTATATTAGGGTCGAGGTAGGATTCCGATCTAATATATGGAAATAGTAAGTTGGGGTCGTGACGAAAGAGTTGTGAACCAACCTATATATAAATTTCATTAGTGGGGTTGAGGTTATTATTCCGAACCACTTCATGAAATGAATTTGGGGTCGAGGTGACATTCCGAACCAAACTCTTACTTGGTGTCGATGGACCATTCCGAACCAAGAGTCCTTGATATGTGTTAAGAGGATATATTATAAGTAAATAAATTTTTAAGTATATGTTGTGTGTGAAATATATACTATATTAATAATCTACTTATGCGAGTTAGTAGATAATGAGATGTCATGAATACTCCTAAAAGAAAATTCAGTAGGAAGACTTAATTATAAAACAATGATGGATAACCAGGCATGAAGAGTTATCTAAGTATATAAATCATGAGATGTGATTACTATTACATACTAAATGGGTGGAATAGGAACTTAGGGTCCGTTTGGTTGGCAAAATTTTACTAGGCAAATGCCAAAAAGTTGGCAATTATGAAAATTTGCCCACATTTTGGTTACTTGGTTGCACAATTTGCCTAGGCATTATTTGCCAATGTACAACAACTCCTATGCACAATCTGTGGGCAAATTTCGCGTACCTATTTCAGTGGGGAATATTTGCCCACAAATTGGACAACTTCTTAAACGGTTTTATTGTTTGAAAAAAAAATTTAAAAACTGTTTTAAATAATTAAAAAACTGTTATGAATATTTAAAAATTATTTTGCAATGTTTTAAAAACTGTTTTTAATATTATAAAAAAATGTTAAGAAAATGTTTTACAATTTTTTTTAAAAAACCGTATTAACAAAATATTGTAAAAACTGTTTTTAACATTTTTAAAAACTGTTGTGAATATATTATAAAAACAGTTTGAAAGTTTTAAAAAATAATTTTAAAAACTGTTTTAAATAGTTAAAAAACTGTTATAAATATTTAAAAACTCTTTTGTAATGGTTTGAAAACTTTTTTTAATATTAGAAAAAATTGTTAAGAAAATGTTTTACAATTTTTTTGAAAAATCATAATATAAAAATATAGTAAAAATAGTTTTTAACATTTTTAAAAACTGTTTTGAATATAATATAAAAACAGTTTTAAAGTTTAAAAACAAAATTAAAAAATATTTTAGATAGTTAAAAAAATTGTTGTGAATATTTAAAAATTATTTTGTAATATTTTAAAAACTATTTTTAATATTATAAAAAAATTTTAAGAAAATGTTTTACAATTTTTTAAAAAACCGTAATATAAAAATGTTGTAAAACTGTTTTTAACATTTTTGAATATAATATAAAAAATGTTTTTAAATAAATTAATTGGATTGACTTGAATTTCGCCTAATGGTTGTTTGATAGCCTCATGTGAAAAAAACTAAGTAAAATTTGCCTATGCCATGCTCACTGTTTTGCCCATTGTCAACCAAACGGACCCTTAGTAGTATAGGTGAGACAATTGAATATCATAGTTCAGTTAACTTGAATCATATAACTAGGTGAGCTAGGTACGGGACGTTAGGTGTGCACGATAGATGAGGGGTGAGGTAACTCAAGAGAGTGTACGCAAAATATTAACATGTGTAATCAATAACTCATATTATTGTGATAATCACTTGCATAACATTTGCAAAACATTTTGAGTACTAACTCTTGCTATTAAAAATATTTCCATAACCTTTTAGGTGTTTAGCCACAGGGACGCCATACTTGAAAGGAACTCATAGCTGCAGCTTTGTGGAGGCTGGAAGGACTTTGCATAGACGCTTCACCTATTAAGATCTAGTGTAGGATCTCATGATAGTATTCTCTATTGGGACATGTTGTCCACGGTCTTTATTTTAGATTTCAGTTTTGGATTATGTTGGTTTTATTTAGTTGTTTTGGATTTTTAGCCGAATGTTGACTCATCAAGATTTTATCCTTTATATATTGCTACATGGTTTGATTCATAGTTGATTTCGAATGGTTAAATATTTCTTCCACATGAGTATTTCTTCTTAGGTTAATGAAAGATAAAATTTGGCAACGGTCTATTTTCATTTAGGTGATTAGTAATTAAAAAGTTTTCGACAGTGATGCTAAGAGTGAACCAGCTGAGAAACATATTTTAATTTAATTTAGGACTGATCACCCGGGATTTTATTAGGCGGGGTGTAACAACCCTTACTAGTGGAAGAGTGTCGACCTCAGACAACACTCATGATAGAAGCCTCCCGTCTCAAAGGATGGGGATATATGTCTCAGGCCTAAACGACTATCCTATCTTTTCTTAGTTACAAGCACAAAACCAGGAACCACACTGACTCTCGACAGAGCCAATACTTCCAATATCACTTTGAATTATAATTCCTACTAAAAGTGTGTTCATCAAGGCATGGAAAATATGATAGGGGTATCTTATTCATTTCAGCACAAAAACGTTAGCAAGAATTAGTCACTCTCGTGAGGAGATTTTAGTCATGATTACTTCATTACTATAATATACATGTGGCGCTCTCTCGTTGTCCCTCAACACGAGTTAGGCGCGGAACACATTATGGGGGTGACACCGTGCAACCCCATCATTTAAAAGGCACACTTTGTATTCTTACCGAGGATCGAATTTTTATAAACCCTATTATTACTTTGTTAAATTTATTCTAGAGAGATATATTTTATGTCCATATTCCTATAACACCCTGCGCAATCGGCCAAGTGAGGGGGCTAGATGCCACCGTCAAACTACGCTGGGTGTCACTAAATATGAAATCATTCTTAGCATGTAACAGATATGAGACAAATAAAAAAATTCTTTCACAAAATAATAATTAAATTAATCTAATAAATATAACCATTCATGCAATATTAAATCCATCACCATGCTAATCTCCAAATTAAATCCAACTCTAAATAAATGTAATCCTAAATAAAATCATCCATCTGTAAATATCTGAATAAAACATTAAACAACTGTGGAACCGATTGGCCCACCAAATCCATAAATAGTCTCATAATAAGTGCTACGGAAAGGAAAATAAAGCTAACTACTAGAGAATCTAAAATAAACACCAGCTGCACCTCCAAAATCTCTAATCACTCCTATGTAGCTACTCCGGCGTTATACCCGAAATGTTAGTCAAAGCAATGGGTCAGAGCCCACCACATGAATACAAGCTACTCTTCCCAATTACGGTCCGTGAACCCAAAAGGTAGCAATAAACAGAATAAACACAACAATATAATATTTTAAATTAAATGAGATAATTATTAATATGGGAATAAACGTAAACTGCCACTATCTACCCAAATAACTAATCCACCCTAAAATGTAAGTCTAATTAATCCATTAGCACTGTGATTTAAAATTAATTCTTATCCTTTCTTAATTTAATTACTCAATTATTTTTATTCATGACACACCAATATGGCTAGTCGACCCCTTATCGATCTTGCACACGCTCTTGGCTCTCTTAAAGTTTTACACACCACTCATTCCCCTCACTATAGCCAGTCAACCCAATTTCGGTTAGTTCTGCACATACTCGTGACGTTCCACTAACGACACGTCACTATAGCTAATTAGCCCGTATTCTGTCAACCCCGCACATACTCGTTATGCCAACACACACTCACGCAGCTATAGCCAGTCAGCCCGCATTCTACCAACCCTGCACATACTCATGCCGCAAATCCATTTTAATACCCGTTTATCATCTTAGGTATTCTTTCTGAATTTCTCATTATTTTATTTTCCCATTATTTCATATTATCCCCACCCTATTAAAGAGAATAAATTCTCAAGCCTACCCCAAGTCCCATGCCTAGAGGTCTCCAAAACACAAGTACATCCTACCCTATTTTATACGATGAATTTCTACCATTAATCTCCTCCTAGTCTCGTGCCTAGGCTATTAAATCAACGGAATGACATGAAAATTGCCCCACCTCGAAATATCTCATCCGTAAAAATCTACACCAACTAGTCCCATACCTAGAAAGTGTTAACCACAACTAAGGCATACCCAATAGTCCCATATCTAGCAAGTATTCATGAGATTAAGGTGAGAACATAACTTCCCACAAATCCATCATCCCAAAGATAATAAATATAATCAAACCAATAATTCACATAATGCATTTCTATCCATGATTCTACCAATTTCACCTACGGTCACAAATTAACCCAATTTAATTCATTCAATCAATCTCCATAATTAAAACAATTTATTTTATGCAAATAATATAAACTTCCCATCATGCAAGGTTATGGTGCACACAACTATGAGTACATAAAATATCATAATAAAGAAATCCACGAAAATAATCACAAAGAGAAGAAAGTAAAGATCACACATAACAATGATATACGTGGTTCGGCAACTTGCCTTCATCCACAAAGAGGTTGTTGTTCTTATTAAGTGTCTCTCAAAATCTCAGATCACATCCCTTTGCCTCAGATCAGGGTGTACAATTTATAGGTGCATAAAAATAAGAGATTGAATTTTACAAGGAACTCAACTAACACATGAATATTCCAAGGAGTACTTGAATATATCTTTCGAGATTGTTGGTACCTGATTTGAGTATATCCGTAAGTGTTTCAATATATAAAAAAATACTTGACTGTAAATTAAGTCATGAATTGGGTTGGACAGCGTGTTAATCCTTTGTGCTGGTCGGATACTCTCATGGACTTAATTAAATGGGCCCCCATAATTGCCCCTAAAATCTTTGGGCTAACAATTTTGGGCCAACAGATTTTAATCAAGTCTAAGGCGTGAAACAGTATCCAAAAACTGTCATGGAACATTGGTAATTTTCGAGAGCTGATGGGGGACGCTTGTGCTTAAGGGAGAACGAAGCGTTGAGATCTTCTTAGGAAGCAAGATCCATTATTTGAGATATTTAAATCCTATTTATGTACAACTTAACGGCCAGTTCACTGATTTTGGTCATTTTTTCTCATACTTCGTCTCTACACTTCCTCTCTTTTTATTTCCTTCAAAATCATAGCTTTTCCTCTTCAGTGATTCTTCAAGGCTTCATCAATAGTTGCAAGTTCCAGCACTAACTTTTCTCTCGTTAGTTTCTTTTGAGAAATATCTTATAGCAGTAGCTAGGGTTTTATTGGTAATGGCGATGCTTGTCAATAAATCCATTTCTAAGTTTAGAAAGTGTTACCATATTCATGACTAGGTGGAAATTGAATGCGTCCCAGTCCCTCGAAAACATTAGTACAATCGACGATGGCCACTCGATCCATACTTTTTTGGTTTCTCAGGGGGTTTAACATTTCCCCCCAATCCCCTATTTGTGAGATTCTTCAAATATTTTAACATCGTTCCTGTTCAGTGTACTCGAAACGCTTGGAAAAATGTGAATGGAGTACACAGGATAAATGAGTTATATGATAATGACTTAGGGCTTGCGGAAATTTTTATTGTTATGTTTTCTCATGCACAAAAGATGGACTCTTATATTTGAAGGTTAGGAGTGCTAATAGGATCCTAGTGGTGAATTTTCCTGATTCCCTTAAATATTACTGGTTTGAAGGTTTCATTGCTAGGAACTGGAAATATCCTCCCTAACTAGAGGGCTTAAGGTATAAGGGACCTCAGATACCTACCTTTGGGGAGGAATAGATAGGTTGCTAACATTTCCTTCTTCTTTGTTCTTTTCTCGCTTATTCCTCTTCGTGCTTTTTTTTGACATTTTCTCTTGTTGTTTTTGTAGCTAAGGTAAATAACTAAGAACCTACTCCTCTTTAACTTAGAGTCACTGATATTTTGAAAGCTTGGAAGGTTATGGATACTCCTACGGACGATGAGCATCCCCGATCAGCTGCTTATCTGCTAGAGTATAAGAACACCACCTCCAATTTCATTGCCAATCTAGCAGATGCCATCCCCAATTTGGAGGTTATTGAGGAGGAGGTTAGTGGCCCATATGAACCTATCTAGATAGAAAAATAAAAGAGTGAATAGGAGGAAGGAGAGGAAGAAAAAGGTGAAGAGCAGGTCCAGAGGAGGACAACGAGGATGAAACTAGTGAAGCAGCAGCAGCAGAAGAAGAAATGGTTCCACCAAAAAGAAGGTGTTTGATCCTCCCTATTGATGATGACGTTTTATTATCTGATCACATGAAGTCCTAGAAAATGAAGGATGGAGGTTCCCCCATAACTGGTGGTTCCAAGTCAGGAGCCAGGGAGATCGAGATAGAGAAGAAAAAAAGAGGAGAGAAAGAGAAAATAAAAGAGAGAGAAAAAAAAAAGAGGAGGAAAGAAAGAGAGAAGAAGAAAGAAGAGGGAACAAGCTTTAAAGGTCACTGTTGTGCTTTCATCCATTACTATTGCTGAAAGGACAAGTGTTGCTGACACTCCCCAATTTTCCCCTGCATTGTTAGAGAGGGTCGTGATCAATGCTGGTCGCGAACGGTCAATGAGGATGGGATCCGACTAGTTGGACCTCAAGTCCGCTCAAGGGATTGAATTTTTTCCTCTTCATCTTGCAGTTTGTTTTTGATTTTACCACATTAATGAGTGGTCGGGTCGACTGGTCTAGGAGAAATGTTAAGATGGAAAAGTTCTTGAAAAACTTTAAGAAGGCTTTGGACAATGCTAAGGCCTCTTTGAGTAAGAGAGATATAAGGCTCTAGATACCCTTAAGAAGAAGTCTACAAAGATGCTGAGAAAACTCCAGAAAGCCTATGGTCTGATGGTTACCGACAAGTTAAAGTTGGCTAATGCCAATAAGGAGCTGACTGTCAAGGTTGAGAAGTTGGAGGGATAGGCTATGACCATCCCTGAAGGTGGGTATAACGAAGGTTGGGAGGTAGAATATGATGATGACAAATGCCAAATAGCCTGCGTTTGACAAGTGGGTTTCAAGAAAGGTAGGGACCAGGCTTTCGTTGCAGTTGGCATTTCTCCCAATTCTTTTTTATTCTCCCAACACTGTTTAGGGCCAAATCCCATGGATGTAGAGGAGACTCTGGTTGACCCTCCTATTGCTTAAGATGAAATAGATCCCATTGACCCATTTGCCAAATATCTTCCCACTGATCAAGTTGCAAGTGGCCTTGGTCCGATTGTTATTGCTGGGGACCAAGTGCCATGACTGTCGTCAGCGACTTCTGATCAGGTGTAGATATCTGTAGTTAGTTGGGGCTTCTACTTATTTTTCTTCTTTGTATTATGTTTATTATTCTCCCAAACTTGTACTCGTGTATTCTTTTAACTAAGTTTAATGAAAAGAAGACTTTCTTTTTTGCTGGCTTAGTCTCATTACTGATACACTGTTAAATCTATTTCTTGCCTTAGGACCACCTCTCGCCTGGGGAAGATCCTTGGGCTGAACATCAACTCAAAATCTCATAAGGCCTTGATAAATATTTATAAATCTTTGAGGGAAATAAATCAGTAATACAAGAACCAGGCTGAGTTGGTCACTAAGCTTAAAGATAGTCTTGAAGAGATGGAGGAGATTGGGGCCTCAGTTTAAGAGGAGGTAAATGATTTGAATGCCAAGCTCCTGGATGCCAATGAGGTGAACCAAGTGAGCGAGTTAATCCAAAAGGAAAATGATGATCTTAGGAGAGAAGTTGCTCGATTAAGGGAGGAAAATCCATCAGGGTCCTTTTTAGTAGTGCGAGGATCTTCTTCGTCATCTAAGGGGTAGCTTAAGCTGAGTCCCAATATCTACAAAGAGAGGTTACTGAACTCAAAGGAGATATTTGGTGAGTGTATGTAATTATTGCTAACCTTTGAAGAGATGTGATAAGGCTGAGGCACCTATCCCGAAGGGGTCCTCGATAGGTCTGGGCTAATGGTTGTGACTAAGGTTGGACTGATTCCCCAATAAAACTGAAGGAAGAAGAGGACCTTGCCTTTTCCCAGGGGTGGCTTAGTGCCCTTAGGGAATTAAAAACACCTAAGTAGTCAAACCTGTAGGATCAATAACAGATCGACTGCCCGACCTAGAGCCATAATCCCTTTTTTAGAGATGACCACTGAATCCCAATAGATGTCATTCATGTTCAACTTCTGGATCATTACTTGGAAGATGAGGAAGAGTTTGTTCCTTACCCGGGTGACGGTCGGAGAGTGCGCATTGCAGACTACCTTGCTCTCCATCCTGGGTCATCATAGTTCTTTCGTATTTTTTGGTCTTGATGTAAATGTAACTTTTTATCCTAGTTAATGAAAAAGTTTTATTTACCAACCTTCACTATTTTCAGATCATGATGACTAAACTTGTGTTATTGATTTGCCGATTATCATATTTATTAGGCGAACAATGTGTACTGACCACCTTATGCCCTTTTCGACGGACTACGTGATATTATGAATTAGTGTTAGTCTTGCATTGTTATCTGTTCAAACATTCACCTTGTCCAATATGCCTTAGCAGTATCATTTCCTCTACTTTACCTTTTAGGTCATGTCATCACACTTCCTTAGCCTAAGTAGGATGATAGAGAGAATGTACCTGGTAACTAGGCCATATGCTCGAATAGGATTTTGTGACCAACTGAGTTGGCGAATAACCTAAGTTAGATTTATTGACTAAAGATACCATGTAGGACTTTTGTTATTGTCGGGGTAACCCATGAGGTCTCTTATGCTTATAATAAGGACATGAGGGATGTGGTATCTACTATAAACCCTCATCGAGATATATAGTTACCTGATTGCCAAAATCCCGTGAGTTTAGTTATGCATATAGGAGTTATCGTTTGGAAAAGCTAGGAACTAATGAGATGTAACCAATGGGATGTAAGCAACCAATACATAATATGAGAATGAAGGGGCTAATTAGCCTTTATTCATTAAATATTGTCTGATAAGCAACATAAGTATGAAAAACAATTATGCTTACACAAAATGTGCTAATAAAAAAGATTTAAAAATAGAACTTCTTAAGAATGGTTTCATTCCATTCTCTTGGTATCTCCCTGCCTGCCAGGGTTTCCAAGTGATATGCTCCTTGAAGATTGTCTCTAATCACCCTGAAGGGTCCTTCCCAGTTTGGTCCCAGTTTATCATTTGATGGCTTCATGGCACCGTCATGGACTTTCCTTAGGACATAATCCCTTATTAGAAACTTCCTCGGATTGACCTTCTTTTTGTATTACTTGGCCTGCTATTGGTAGGAGGATAACTTGATCAATGCCATCTCTCTTCGCTCATTTGCTATGCCAAGTTTAGTGAATAATGCATCATCATTGAGGCCTTGATCGACCAAGGTGGTTCTCATAGTAGGGAGGCCTACTTCCAGAGGGATGACAAATTTCATTCCATAGGCGAGCGCAAAGGATGTTTCCCCAGTTGGCCTCCTTGGAGTGGTGTAATAAGCCCATAGAACATGAGGGAGCTCATCCACCTAGGCACCTTTGTCTCTTGCTAATCATTTTCTCAGACCATTCAGCATAGTTTTACTGGAAGCCTCTCCATGTCCACTGCTTTGGGGATATGCTAAAGAACTGAAGTGGTGCTTGATACCATGGTCATCACAAAAACCTTAAAATAAACTACTTTTAAATTATATACCGTTGTCAGTGATGATAGTCCTCGGTATCCCAAAGTGTGTTATAATGTTTCTCCAAATGAACCTGGTCATGTCAGAGTCTCAAATGTTTGCTAGTGGTTCTGACTCTACCCATTTGGTGAAGTAATCTATGCCAACTAGTAGGCCCTTACGATTTCTAGATGTGATAGGTAATGGTTGCACTAGATCTAACCCCCATTGAGTGAATGGCCATGGGCTTGTCAGGTATTTTAGGTCACTAGCAGGCAGGTGGGCAATAGGAGCGTGTTTTTGACACTCCTCACACTTGCGAACATACGTCCCTGCTTCCTTTTGCATATGAGGCCACCGGTTCCCTCCCTAATTTCTCATAAGGCCAGAGATCTCCCTCATGCGTGACTCCCACAAATACCCTCATGACGTTCGCTAAATACATGCTTGGTGCCATGTGGGTTTAAGCAATGGAGATAAGGACCTTTAAATGACTTTTTATAGAGCTTTCCTTCTGGGGAGAGGTAAAATCAAGAAACCTTGACTCTAATATGGTGGACCGACCTCTTGTCTAGAAGTATGTCGCTCTGTAGATAATTAATGACGGGATCCATCCAACTAGGGGCCTTGCCTGTGAGGAGGACTTGCTTGGCTACAACTTTCTAGTCAATACTTATTTGTGCGGTGAAATCTACTTGGATAGTTCTCTTTCGATCGGAGTCAATTCTAGAAATTAGGGTTGTTATGGCATCAACGTGACTATTTTGCCCCCGGGGGAACTATTTAATGCCTACCTTCTCAAAACCTTCTATAAGTTCTCTTACAATAGTGAGGTAGGCTGCCATCCTATTATCTTTGGCATTAAAGTCCCCTTTTACTTGCTTGGAGACTAATTTGGAGTCGTCGAATGCTTGAAGGCTCTTTGCCCCCAACAGTTAGGCTTTGCACAGGCCAACGATCAGTGCTTCATACTCGAATTCATTTTTAGAGGCTTCAAATCATAATCTGATTCCTTGCTCAATCACAGTGTCTTATGGAGTGACAATAATGATACCGACTCCTTCCCCCATGGAGTTTGAGGCTCCATTAATGTATAGGGTCCAATCCTTAGACTGTGCTTCTTTATTTATTGATTGCTCCATTTTTGGTTGATCTCCAAAAAATTGGGTAATAAAGTCTGCTAAGACTTGTCCCTTAATTGTCGTTCATGGTTGGAGTTGGATATAGAATCTCCCAAGATCAATCGACCACTTAGAGAGCCATCCGAAGAGATCGTCGTTCCTCAGAACAACCTTCAGAGGGTCGGAGGTGATCACAGTTATTGAATGAGCCTCAAAGTAATTCTTCAATTTCCTCAAGGCTACTACTAGTGCATAGGTGAGATTCTACAGGGGAAGGTACCGTTGTTCATCATCCAAAAGTTTTTTACTGGTGTAGTAGATCGGGTGATGATCTTCTTTGTTTTTGCACACTAGGGCTGAGCTTACAACATGGTATGATAATACTAGGTAATGGTACACTAATTCTCCATTATTTGGAATTACCAGCAAGGGTGTCTTGCTGAGGTAGGATTTGATTCCTTGCAAAGCTCGTGAATAACCATCATTCCTTATGAGGCCCTTATCCTTCTTTAAGAGCTGAAAAATGGTCGGAAACATTCAGAGGATTTTGAGATGAAGAGATTCAGTGCTGCGAACATGCCAGTGGGCTTTTGAACATCTCTCAATATCTGGGGAGGCTAGACTTTAGTGATAGCATTGCTCTGATTTGGGTTAGACTCAATTCCTTTTTTACTGACTACATAGCCTAGGAACTTTCCTGGCTGGACACTGAATGAACACTTACTTACGTTAAGCTTCGTTCGATATTTCCTTAGGATCTCAAAGGTTCTGGATAAGTCTGTGAGATGATCGCCTTCATTATTGCTTTTGACTAGAATATCATCGACTTAGACCTCCATCATGCCTCCTATCTGTTTACTGAATAACTTGGTGACTAACCTTTTATAAGTTTCCCCTGCGCTCTTTAAGACGAGCGACATAGCTTTGTAAGAGTACAACCCAATGGAGGTAATAAATGAAGTTTTATCCTAGTCTTGTCCGAACAAAGGAATACGATGGTAGCCATATTAGGCATATAGGAAGCTCATCCTTTTATTTTTCACTGTAGCATCGACCAATTGATCTATTTTTTGTGAGAAGGAAACTGTCTTTTGGGAATGCCCTTCTAAGGTCCGTGAAATCGATATAAACAATCCAGCTTCCATTGCTTTTTCGCACCACCATTGGGTTGGACAACTATTTGGGAAACTGGACCTCCTAATAGATCCTGCTTCCATTAACTTCCCTACTTAATTCTCCACTACCTTGGCCTTCTCGAGAGATGTTGGATGAGCCTTTTGAGTGATCGTATTGAAGGTTGGGTCAATGTGTAGGCGATGGCAAGCTATACTCTGATCAATCCCTCGTAAATCATATGGTTCCCAAGCAAAAACTTCCAGGTTGATCTTGCAAAATGTAGTTAACTCTTTTTTCTCTTGATCGAAGAGTATGGAACAGATAAAAAATTTCCTTTCTGGAAAGTTGTCGTCGACTCCAACTTGTTCCAGGTTTTTAACGATCCCTCCTGGGCTTCCTCCTAAGTGTCCTTTACCTCCTTTTTCTTTTCCTTCTTGGGGTGAATGGCTAAAATAAAACACTTCCTGGGTGTGGCCTAGTCGCCATGAAGTTTGACTATGCCCCGGTCGATAACGCATTTCAGCTTTTAGTTGTAAATGGATGGTATATCCTTCATTGTGTGGAATCAGTCCCTGACTAGGATATCTTGATATGGGGACTCAATGTCCATCACTAAAAACTCAATAAGATTTGAGATGTTTCTTGCCCTGGCTGTAGGATTATCTTCCCTGGTGGCATCGTGATCCTTCCTGTAAAGACAACCGAGGGAACTGTGGCCCTCTTGAGGTTGATGATGTTCATCTTTAGTTTGTGGAATATATCCAGATACATTACTTATGATGAACTCCCCTGGTCTACAAGTAGTTTGTTGAGGTCCCAATTGGCCATCTTGAGTGTGTGCACTAATCCATCATGATGTGGGGTTCTCACCCCAACCAAATCTTCCTCGGTGAACATGATATGGTTTGTGTAGTTGACGTCCTATGGCCGCTAATGCTTACCAGATTGGGTTTTAGTGGGGTCGATCTGAAAGGCTTTCATAATAGCAGTCACCTTCTTAATCTCCATCTTAACGATGTTCCCCTAGATCAACTTAAGGTCTGATGCCCTATGCATTACTGCAAAGTCATGTCTTGTATCATCATTATGGACGTTGTTTGGCTTCTGGTCGCCATTGGCTGCGACCTTGTTTATTTTTTCTCGATATATTCATCGAGGTGCCCTGCTTGGGCCAATTCCTCTAAGTGAGAGTTCAAATCCTTGCAATTTTTAGTTCTATGATCTCACTCCATGTGGAATGCACATTTTAGTGCATTGTTCCTCTTAGTTGGGTCGCCACCCATCTTCTTGTGCCATTTTATGAATGCCTCATATTTTATTTTAATCAGAATCTTGTAAATGGGTTCCTTAAAGACTGCGTTAACAACCTGGAACACTTTAGAGGGGTCATCTTTGTTCCCATTCATGGAGTCATTCTTACCCCTGTTCTTATTTCCCTTCTTTTGGGTATCATTATTTTTTGTTCCCTTGTTCGTCTTTGCTCGTCCATTTTCCCCTGTGTTATAGTGAATCACGTCTTACAACTCAGCATATTTTTCAATTCGGTCCATAAGGTCATTAATGGTACTGGCTTCCTTCTTAGTTAAAGACTAGTGCAGCAAAGAGGTGGTCGGCAGACCAATTTTGAAGGATGCTATGGAAACTTTCTTCGAGAAGTACTTGATCTCATTAAAAACTTCCCAATACCTTTTATCATAATCTCGAATGTTCTCCTATGGCTTATTCTTCATCGTAAGCAGTGCATCCATCTGTTTGGGGTGGGAACTGTTGGTTATGAAGCAAGCAGTGAAAGCCTCCGCTGGAGCCACAAAGTTTCTGATCGACCTATGGGGAAGCCTCTCAACCCAATTTTGTGCTACATCATGTAGGCTCAAAGGGAAAATCTAGCACATTAGTGCATTATTGTGGCTCCATAAGGTCATTCCTCGTCGATATTATCGAACGTGATCAATGGAATCAGTCTTCCCAACGTAGACCTTAAACTTGGGAATAGTGAACTAAATGGGGGGGGGGGGCTCCTCTTCTTAGATCTCCCTTGAAAAAGGGGATTTCATCTGACTGTTGAGATCCCTCATGGCTAGCTCTCTGGTGGATCTGGTTCCATGGTGGACTAGATGTTGATCAACCTCCCTGTGAATCAGAGTTTTAATCTCATGATTTTATCGATCATTACTCCTGTGGCGTCTCTCTGAATGGAAATGCTCAGATCGACTGCTCCTTTCCTAGTGTCATCTGGATCTCCTCCCTTGATTGCGAGTATTACTCACTTGAGAACTAGGAGTCCTTCCATGGCTCTTCCTAGTTTCCCTTTGAAGATCTCTCTCCACTCTTTCTAGGTGCCTTTGGAGGCAAGCGTTCTCTTCTTCTTGGAGGCAGGTAACCTCCTCTTGTTCGCAAAGTCGGGCTTCATATGTCTCAACCAACTTGGATATTTAATTAGACCTAAGTGGTCCTTAGCTTTCTTCAGAAGGTTGTCTACCGTGGCGAAACCTAGGGTTTGTATGCTGGCGAATTTCTGACCTAACCCTAGGAGGAACTAGGTCATCCTGGACATCACCAACTTGGGGAATGTTTCTTCTATGGTGAGAAATCATGGAATTTTTATTGATGAATGTTTTCGCAAGAATATAAATCATGTCCAACAGACGGCGCCAATTATGACTACAAAAAATACCACAATAGAGAAATCCACAAAATAATCATAAAGAGCATAAATTAAAGATCACATACAACAATGATATATGTGGTTCGAGAACTTTCCTATGTCCATGGAGAGGTTACTGTTCTTATAAAGTGTCTCTCAAGAACTCAGATCACATTCCTTTGCCTCGGGTCAGGGTGTATAATTTATAGCTACTTAAAAATAAGACATTGAGTTTTTCAAGGAACTCAATTAACATGTGTTTATGCCAAGGAGTACCTGAATATCTCCTCCGAGATTGTTAGTACCTAATTTGTGTATATCCATAAGTGTTTTGATATATCTAAAATACTTGTGTGTAAATTAGGTCAGGATTTGGGCCGGGCAACATGTTAATCCTTTGGGCTGGTCGGCTACTTTCATGGACTTTACTAAATGGGATCCCACAACAACAATAATTCCCCTTGATCATACCAACATAATTTTTATGTGATTTCACAAGTCTCTTTTAATTTAAATAACACGACTAGGGTTTTCTACATTCAAACCAACACCCATATTAATAAAAAAATCCAACTTCTACCCTAAGCACATAAGGGTTACAAGTCTTAATTCATATTAATATTTCTAAACAAAATAGTCCCAATATATGTTTCACTTTCCCTAATTAAGGTTCCTAATTATTTTAAGAAAAACAAGTGAATTAATGTTCAAGTGATATTTAAAACGTATAATACTAAAAGGAGAGAATAAAAGTACTCATGGCAGAAGAAAAGTCGATTAAAAATTCTGATTAGATGGCTGCGTTCCTCTTGAAAAATGGATAAAGACTCATTCTTGAACAATCTTGAGAAAACCCGGTTTGAACCTTCAAAAACTTAGGCTAAATCTTGATTTCATTTGGAGCAAGGATTTTGCTGATGGAAGAAGGTGTAAATGAGGAGTCTATTGCTCTTAGGTTATGTGTTTTGTTATTTTTAAAAGTTTAATCCCGAAATACATTTATATAGTTAAGTGTAAGAGTTTTATTCCAACACAAATTTGTCAAAAAAGAGACCTACTGCTACTGAACTGACTGGGCGAACAGGTTCGCCCTACCCTCGAACCGGTTCGGGCGCCCTGACACCCAAAATTCCACCATTTTATTTTAAAAGTTGTAATACTTAAAATTGAACTCAAATTTCAATTTCGATTAAAATTATATTCTCTGTAATTAAAATCCAACATTTTATGTTGCTAAAAATAATTAGTTCCAAAAATTTGTAATTCTTCAAATTCCGAATTAAATTAAATTATTACAGGTTTAAAATTACAGGGTGTTACATACTTCCCCACTAGCACAAGAATTTCATCCTCGAAATTCAATGAACCATAAACGGGCAAGAATAAAATAAGACTCATATATGCCTACCCATAGAATGCCATGATCGGTTGCCCATACACCCAATCCTACACGCACCTACCCCATGATTAAATATACAACATATATATATATATATATATATATGCATAACTATGAAAATAACGGCGTACCACACTCTCTCGCGAATCACCACTCGATTCTAACTCCCCAAAAGTCATCGCAACTCTTAAGTCGTTGAATCAATTCACATCACCAAATTGATACTTATGATACCTAACAATTGCACTAACAATCTCCAAAATAAATCATGTCTCCCAAAATAACTTCTTAGTATCCTTACATCAAAATTACTAGTTCTAACCTCAATGCCTACAACGTCCTCAACACAAAACTCCTTATCCCTAAGAAACACGGCTAACATGTATGCTAGACCCAATACCTTAAGGAGTACGAATCAACAAAGGGGATCAAGGATTCGTAATGCAAAAGCTAAACGAACTCACAACCTATGAGACCTAAGACCATGCTCTTATACCATTTGTAACACCCTGTGCAATCGAACAAGCAAGGTGGCCAGTCGCCACCGGCAAACTATGCCGGGCGTCACTAAATAAGTAATCATTCTTAGCATGTGACAAATATGAGACATATAAAAAAATTTCTTCCGCAAGATAATAATTAAATTAATCCAATAAATATAACCATTCATGCAATATTAAATCCATCACTATGCTAATCTCCAAATTAAACCCAACTCCAAATAAATGTAATATTAAAGAAAATGATCCAACTCTAAATATCTAAATAAAATTGTAAACAACTGTGGAAACGATTGGCCCACCAAATCCATATATAAAGTCTCATAATAAGCGCGATGGAAAGGAAATTAAATCTAACTACCAGAGCATCTAAAATAAACTCTAGCTGCACCTCCAAAATCTCCAATCACTCCTATGCAGCTACTCTAACATTATACCTGAAATGTTAGTTAATGCAATGGGTCTGACCCCACTACATGAATACAAACTACTCTCGCCAATTAGGGTCCGTGAACATAGACAATAGCATTATACATAATAAATACCACAGTAGATTAGTTTAAATTAAATGAGATAATTGTTAACATGCGAGTAAACGTAAACTTCCACTATCTACCCAAATAACTAATCCACCCTAAAATGTAAGTCTAACAATTCCATTAGCACTATAATTTAAAATTAACACTTATCCCTTCTTAATTTAATTACTCAATTATTTTTATCCATGCGACAAAAATATGACCAATTGACCCCTTATCGGTCCTACACACACTCTTGGCCCGCTTAAAGTTTTACACGTCACACCCATTTATCTCACTATATTTAATCAACCAGAATTCTGTCAGTACTGCACATACTCATGAGGTTCCACGCACGACACGTCACTATAGCCAATCGGCCGGTATTTCGCCAGCCTCGCACATACTCGTGATGCCAACACATACCCATGTCGCTATATCCAGTCGGACCGTATTCTGTCAGCCCTGCACATACTCGTGCCGCAAATCCATTTCAATACCCGTTTATTATCTTAGGTATTGTTTTTCAATTTCTTATTATTTTATTTTAACATTTTTTCATATTAGCCCCACCTTATTATAGGGAATAAATTTTTTAGCCTACGCCTAGTCCCATACCTAGAGGTCTCCAAAAAACAAGTATGTCCTACCCTATTTTATAGGATCAATTTCTATCATTAATCTCCTCCTAGTGTCACGCCTAGGCTATGAAATCAACAGAACTACATAAAAATCAGCCCCACCTCGAAATATCTCATCCGTAAAAATCTACACCAACTAGTCCCATACCTAGAAAGTGTTAACCATAACTAAGATATACCCACTAGTCCCATACCTAACAAGTATTCCTAATATTAATGTGAGAGCATAAATACCCCAAAACCCATCGTCCCCGCGATAATAAATATAACCAAACCAATAATTCACATAATGCATTTTATCCATGATTCTACCAATTTCTCCTACGGTCATAAATTAACTCAATTTAATTCGTTCAATCAATCTTCATAAGTAAAACAATTAATTTTATGAAACTAATATAAATTTCCCATCATGCAAGTTTATAGTGCGCACAATAATAATTCGCCTTGATCATACCAACATAATTTTTACGTGATTTCACAAGTCTCTTTTGATTTATACATATGACTTTTTCATGGTTTTTTGAAACAAAGCTTTGTTTCTTCAATGTGATTAATAAGGTCATTGATTATTACTTTCTTCATGATAGACTATTAATCACCTTTACTCCACATGTGCACGGGATTTTTGAACATTGTGCTTACTTATTATATGTCGAATACAGTTTTCTCATCTTAATCATGTTTAACAACGAACCAAATGTAAATAGATATAAGTTTAGATTGTAAGAACCATTGCTCAGAATCCATTTCCCGAAAATATTGTTATATATGAAGTAATGGAAAGGGTCTATGAAAGAGCAAAATACTCTTTGCATTAAAAGCCACCATTTGAAAAAAGAGTTTGATAGATTAATAGCACACAAAAAAAGAAGTTCCAAGGCCACATATATTTATTCATTGATGTCTCTTCATATGAGCATTATGATATATTCAAAATTAAGAGTGAATCCTTATACATGAGAGATTTTGAGGCCGATATAAGGTAAAAGATCAATTTGTTTGCACAACGGTCTCTCTTGAAAAACATTAAATCGTTTGGCGTTATTTATTTGAGAAGCATTTAAATTCATGGCATGTTGCATACGACGAGTCAATTTCATTTAAGTTCAACATTTTTACACTTAAGTTCGAAATTGAGTTCTTTCTTTAGAAGTTTCTCATGACTTCATGCATCTATATTTTGAATGCATTTGTTGATTTGCCCATGGAAAATGTTCACACAATGTCATACCGCTTTCACAATTCGGATATTTTAGTGTTATTTCGTGGCGTATTGTATTTGTACCTTTTATATCTTCATTTTATACTTGAAAATTTTGACAATTTTCAAAAATAGTTGGTATGCCATTTGAACTTTCATCGCATGGGCTTTAATGATTATCTTTGTGATGTTATGTTTGTTTCTTTGGGTCATGCTAATGCTTTCATGATTAGTTGCCTACTCTTTAACTATTGCGGATAAAATGGGGGAGAACATATTGAGAGGGAGTTTATTTATTTATTTTAAAATTGTACGCTTCATGGTCTTTTTTTGTCTCATGTGTTTAGGTCATTCTGTTTTGATGATGCTTTCATGAACCATACAAGATGAAAACTTTTCAGTCGAAGACTTATACATTTATGTATTTATTTTTATTAATTTAAGAAGGCATTAGTTTTATTAGTATTAGCTGTCAATTTGACCTAAGTTTGTGTTTTGTATCGGAATATCCAAAGGGAGAGATTTTTAAGAGCAAGTTTTATAATTTCTCATTTTTATTTTAATTTGTCTTATCCCGTTACAATCCACTGCACTTTCATGACTACTTCCACGTATATAAAGGGAATAAGTTGATAACCTTTGGAAGATTGAAGATAGTTCATCTCAACAATATTTCGAAGAGTTATAAGGTGGTTTGGTAAAGTCTTTAATTATCATGTGGTTAGTTTTAAAGAGTTTGCATTTAAAGTTTTCAAAATGTTTTAAAATGATTTTTAATGTTTTTTTTAAAACGCGCTAACTCGTTAAAACGAGATTTGGTATGTCATTTGAACAAGTTAAATAGTACAATTAGAATGAGATTATTTCATTGAATGTTGCTTCGTTCGAATGAAATCTGGAACGTCGTCTTTTGGTATGTTCTGGAATGTCGTTCAAAGTTGTATTGGTTGTCATTCAAATGAGCTTGGTCATGTTGTTAGAATAAGTTTTCATGTTCGAATGATATCTGGAGGGACACCTTTTGTCAAGCTCTGGAATGTTGTTCAAAGTTTCATTGGAAACAGGATTGAACATGATGGGGTACTTCGTTCTAACGAGGTACTAGATCGTTCTAATGAGTACATGTGTTTTTATTTTTTAAAACATATATTTCCAAATATATAATCCCTATCTCTTTGCAACAACTTTCGTTGTAAATAGAGTTGCGAGATTAAACTTTTATCCAAGCCTTTTTAAAGTTCTTTTTATGATCAAGGTCTATACTTTTTTCATCCAAACCCCTTGGATCTTGAAGGATCACTTTTAAAAATCAATAAAAATAAATTCCAAGTTCAAGAACCCTTGTAGAGATTTTATTTACTTCTGAATTATTGAGTCGAGGCTCTACTGCTAAAGAAGAAATAAATTACAATTCCTGAGGTTGATCAATGGAAACCGAGGCAATAGCTGCTTGTTGTGGATGGTGTTGGACTGTTCTGTATATATTAAAAATTTCTAGACATCTCTTCATTATACTTATTAGATCTCTTAGTAGTTTGTAAGTTGTCTTGTGTTTATAAAATTCTTTAATAGTGATGAAATTGAAGGTTTTGCCCAACATGGATTTTTCTCAAATTACTTCTTCTGCTTGTTTGGTTTGACATTTTTTTTCATAACTTTATTGCATATTCATTAAATTAAATCAAGATAAATTTTGTTAAAAGGTGAATTTGTGTTTTTGACCTTAGATACGAGTAATCCGTATAACCCTGCTTTCTCATGGGGGAGTCCAGTACTTTGTAGGTTTTGAGAACAGGCATTTTTAATTTCTTTAACAACCAGGCTTTAGGATAAAGAGCCATATTTTTAATGTTAGTGATCTCCTTGCTATTTTGAATTTTTTGTTATGGCTTCTTAGAGGAGATGCAGTTCAGATTTGTGTGATCTCTTCATTTTGAAGTTGGGGAACAATTTTATTAATCGTTGGGGGAATCATGGATCTAGCTCACGGGGGGCCTTAAAAGGCAGTGTGTGGGTACTCGGGGTATTATTGGTAGGGATCAAAATATCCATGTGGGGAATAAGGTATTTGGAATCAATAGATGTGGACATTAGCAGGGGAGCCGATGCTAGGGCTGGTGTAGACAGATCTTGGGAATCAACTATTATAGTTTCAGTAGTAATAACAGGTAGTGTTTCAGTGTTGGAGATTAAAAAGAAAGTATGTTCGCTCCTATTACGAGTGTAGTAGTGGCTTCTTGGAGTCATAATTTTGTTAGGTTTAGGGCCCTGATATCAAACTGCATGGTCTTCCGAGAGGCTGTGACGTTCTCAACTTATCTTAGAATCTGATCCAATATGGGTGGAACTTGATCTTCATCAGTAGATAAGGAGGGTATTGCAGAGCAAAATTGAAAGTCGTGGGCATGGATCTCACTCATGAAAACTAATCATCCGCACTGAATAAGAACTTCGGTTTCAAGGGTAAGAACATAGTGTAATCTCTCTACTGATGATAGCAACTATAAAACAATCTGGAGCACTTTCATCCAGATTTTTGCAAACATAATGACTAACAGAAGGAAAATAAATAGGGGTATTTGGATGGAATTTTTTTAGTTATTTCACCTGGTAGTATCTTCAAAGGATGAGAACTTTGGTAAAGTCTCCTAGGATTCGGGTGAATATGGGTGAACTCTTATTTTTCCCATGAATAGCAAGAAATTAACAGTCTGCAATCGATTACTTTCTCAAAATAAAATATGGTTAAGGAAATCCAACGTATGGGAAATTTGTTTTGGCAATGACTTATGGATTCAAACTATTTATCTTCCTCGTAAAGGGAAAGACATTCATCCTGGAATATGAGGGGCTTTCGACCAGCCTCCGACCATCTGACAATTTTTGAAATTTCATTAGGGTGATTGAACCGCAATTTTCAGTTATTTTTGTGCAATATTGTGTGTTCCTGGAGCTTTTTCTATGTATAAAGTGGAGACACGACTCGATTACCATATGTTCACTTTTCAGTGCTATAGATCATGATATACTGGGGTGTTTGGATGGATCAACCTTTAAGGTAGATGTAAAATCACTTTACCTTAGTACTAAGTAGTTGTGAAAACCTATTTGATATACCCCCATACAAAAAGAACCTCAAACTTTCCCTATTACCGAGAGTTTAGGATAAATACATAAGTTGTTCAATATACCAGATGGGTGGGCAAAAAGAATTAAGGAAACTCTTTGGCGACTAGCCTTTTGGGAAAGAGACTTTTCAAAAGTAAAAACTTTATCCGAATAAGTGACCTCTTGAAAGTACTAACCTCTTACATGGGAGAGGTGAGTGTTCCGAGGGACGAACTTCCCTTGGGTAAAGTGGATTTCTTAAAGTACGAGCTTCTTTTAACTAGCCGATTTGGGGGCTCCGAGGGTATAGGGTTAAAATAATATGAAAATCAATACTATGAAGTGCATGATGCAAATAGGTAATCTTTCAATTTTACATAGTTTGATGTTTACATATAGCGAGGTCCTTATTGCAATCCTATTTGTTTGGGGAAAATGTATAATTTTGTAAATGGGGACCTACTCATGTATCTACATTATGAGGACCCTAAAACTAAGTTCGTTAAATAGTTACAAAAGATGTATAAAGTTGTCATGTGAGAGACAAATATTAAACATAGTAGAAAGGAAACATATAGATAGTTCAGTTATGTTGATTTTTCTTCTGTCGAGTCACCACTGCGACGTAGTTAGGAATCCAGATACAGCGCGTGATATTAATTTCCAATGATAGAAAAAATTCCCCCATCAGAGTCGCCTACCCCCAGGGGAATTAGCATGGGGAAGCTGGGAGTGCTTATCTCACCGTCCATTGAATTCTCACAGGGTCTGACTATTTGTTCGTGGTTGGACTCAGTGACTTTCCCTTTGATGTGGTTTGATGCCATGTCCAGTTTGAGTCACACATTCTAAGTTTTCAACCCAAGGCCTCATTGTGTTTCGTGTGATAAGGGTTAGGTTGGTTTTTTTAGAGTCGCTAATTTTTTTTATACAAAATAAATAAAATATTCGGGCTATACTTTTCGAGATATTCCTAAGGCGGGTATTAAAATTCTATGATTGGTTTAGAGATTCTTATTATATGGGTTCTAAAATCGGGTTATGTGTGTAGAATGTGTTAGGAACTCCGCTTGTTCTTTATACTTCCGTAATTATCTGATTATATTTCTCTTTACATTAATTGATTACCTTTTATTTATTTTTAGAATCGTTCATAGACCTTAGCGCGAGTGTCCCTCTAAAAATGTAGATGTATTCTTTGGATGGAAAATGGTATCATTGTGAGGCATAGAAACGTCACTTCAATCGATGTAGGTACACAAGATTTTTTGTTCATGACTCTATGTTCTGTACGCTCATAATGGATGGACGTTATTATGCATGTGCGAGAAAGATCGGTGTTGAGATAGTTTGATATCTCGTTTGAGGTTTGAAGGGAGATAGAAAGGTGATCTCTATTATTATAAGTGTATACATATTAACACGTTCTTATGTAAGAACATGTGTTAGGTTGTCCAGCTTTGAGATAGATTGATATCTCGCTTTAATGTATATGAGCCTATTTGTAGGGATGTGTGAAATATCACAGATTTGAGATAATTTAAAATCTCATTTTGTGTTATTTAGGTGTAATGGGTGAATGTCAAGATATGAATACATATCGATGGAGATAATATATCAAGAGATATATTATCGAGGCTCGATCTCACGATAAGGACTCAGTATTGCTCTTACATACATAAGATAACTTGGGATAAAATCCTATGTAGTTCAGTTCTACACGTGTTTGAACGTTTTGTGTGTGCAAGTGTTGGACTTGGCTTAGGGGTGGGGGGAGGGAAGGACGATGTATGGAATATCATAATGGGAGTGAATCCTAAGACATCTGATATTATCATATAACCTTATAATATATGTGTGGTCACTAGCTGGAAGGTGTTATCCTTCATACTAGTTAGGGGTCTAGCATTAAGGATATCATGTTTTAGACATCTATTACTGGGGATGTAGAGGTAAAAATTGAGGGAGTTTGTGTAAAAGATATAATTTTTACGATTAACAAACTGAGTAAAACACTATGACTTCGGATTGAGGTGGATCAAGTGGATAAATGGGTTTGTACGTAGGGATGAAGGCATCCCTAATAAATAATATGCCAGGAGACATATTATGAGGCTTGGGCTAAATGAGTTTGGCTTATTATTGCATTGTACCCCAAAATACTTGGGATTAAAGCTAACATAGTTCCAACAAATGGGTTGGATATTATATAGGGTGTAGGACTAGAGATAGAGGCATCCTTAGGAAATAATATGTCGATTGACATATTATGAGTCTTGTGCTTCACGAGCTGAATTCGATACAGTGCCTAGGAACCCAAAAAGACTTGGGATCAAAGCCAACGTAGTTTTAAGAGTGGGTTGGAATTATATAGGGTTTGGCACGAGATATGGAGGCATCCCTTGGAAATAATACATCAAGAGATGTATTATGAGGTTTTGGCTACACGAGTTTAGCTCGTATAGCGTTTATGTACTCCTTGGATACTTGCAATCAAAGCCAATGTAGTTCCAATAAACGGGACATATTTATATATGTAGGCGATGGGATACCAGGTATACAATATACATGAATACGATATTTATGTAACTTAGTCCTTAATATAACATCTTCTTTGTGTTAAAATGATATATTTATATGTTAAAATAATGTCTAATCAAAGGCCGACGTTTGGCGAGTATTTAATATGAAAATAAATATTTTTAGTGTCATTTTGTGGACGAGTTATATTCGTTTAGGGAAATGATGGGGATATTCAAATTTTAAACTTCAGCTCGATACGAAGTTTTGAATTGACTCAGCTCACAGATAATTTCCTCATAATGATTTTGGAAAGTATATTTTCATGTTTTGTAATGGTCGTTATGGTATTTTATTAACATTGTTTTAACATATGAGCATGTCAAATCATTACACAAGTTGAGGTGTTGGATTGGAAACTAGGCTTTTGAAATATAAATGACATAAATTTCATACTCGATCCCCTAAACAGTGGTTGAGCTAAATGAATTACACATGTATGTACAATTTATTGCAATATATAGATCGAGATACTGTCCAAAAATTTGGCCAGATGTTTTTATCCTCACGGCGAAAGCCGATTTTTTACCGAGGGGAATCTCCCCCCCCCCCTTGGCATTTTTCAGTGGGGCAGAACTTCGTCCAAATTTTTATTTTTTTAAAATTTTTTTTGTCTTCAGTTGGTCAGAGTTTTGTTTAGAAGTGTGGACTTTTACGAAATTTCTATAGAGAGTTGACTCAATTTAGGACTTGAAAGAGGCTTTGGGAAGTACGAGATTCCTTTTGAGGGAAAAGGACTTTTTAAGTATTAGCTTCCTCCGAACTTTCATAATAAGCTCAAGTATCTAGGACACTCAGGGAGAAGAAAGTTAAAGAACTAGATCATTGTTGGGTTTTTGGATGGATGAAAATGAGATGAAGGGAACTCTATTAATAGGAATTTGGACCGATCTCTCTATCTATCAGCCCTTGGTTTTGGATAGGGCTGCCATGTGGAAGATTGGGAAAAGGCTATATGGTAGTCCTTTTACCGATCGGTGGAATCACCCTAAAACCTTTTGTCAATTGACAAAAGGTTCTTGGTAAAGTGTTTGGGCATTATTGCAATTATTTTTGTTTTCAAATTTGAGTCCAGTATTATTTGTATCGCATTTTTTTCGGTCCTTTTGGTATCTATTTGGGGTGATTTTCCCCCCGAGACTTGGGTAAGGCCAGGTTTATAGTGTTCGTGGGGTGGAATAGAACAAACACATACATTTTTATGAGGTTTTGGTATTTTTGGTGTTGATTCGGGGTCATTTTATCTCCGGGACTTGTGCAAGTTTGGGTTGAGAATATTTTGTGAGGTAGGGTAGAACAAGACACACTGTAATTGCAAATCAGGGTGTCCACATCATCAGTCTCACCCGATTCGTGTTAATAGATCCGTATTAGGTTTGTATTGCGAAATACTGAGTGATTAATTAGTGCATATTGAATTAAAATAGATCATGGTAGTAAAGCGTATTGAATTAAAACAAGTTATGTTTAATATCCTTGAGATATTAAATTTATGTTGAATTTTATTATCTTTCTCTGATATCATACCAAGTGTAAATGAACAAAGAAAATGTTGTTCTTTTTCTTCTTTTACTTTGTGTTGGATTTTTAATGTTGCACTTACTGCTTGTTATAAAGGAGGTGGTCTTCAATGAAAATGGTGAGCAGTGGCGGATAGAGGGGGGGCCTGGGCCCCTGCAAAAGTTTCCTAATTTTTTTAACCGGTGTTAAGTTCTTTTGAAATATAGTGGTTAGGTAAAAATAAAAGATGATTGTTAATAAGTAGGCCCCCATAAAATCTCCCAGCTTTTGAAACTAAAACAAAGAAATGTGGTTGGTGGAGTTAAAATGTGGATTGTGGAGTTTACAAAAGGACAAAAGTAACCTTTTAATATTTAGGTTTAAAAAACAAACAAACCCAAATAGCATCTTAAAGAAGACACTGACGGCTAACAAAAGAAAGGAGAAATTTCAAACAAACTCAAATACAACAAAAGAAAGGAGAAATTTCAAGAAGACATTGACGGCCAGGTATTTTTTTCCTTTTTCTTTTCATTTTCCTTTCGGTTTGAATCTTTAAGATTCAATTCAATTCAATTTATTTTATTTTATTCTTTCCTTTAATAAAAAAACAATAAAAAGCAAAAGATATTTTGTTTAGTTTTTTTTAACAGTTTTAATTTTGTTTGGAAATAAATGTTTTTCTAATTTATATTTTTTTGATTAATACCAGTTTTATTTATGTTGTATTATTTGTTCTGTGTCCATTAATTAGAATATGATTTGATTAAACATTTATTGAAAAAATCTTTACATGTTAGTAAAATTGTTGTTCTTTGTGTATTAATTTTTTGACAGTTCATTATGGTTTCAGAGAACAACTATTGATGCATTTTTTAAGAAAAATGATGTTGAAAAATTAGATGTTAGTGCATCGACTTCTACCAAACAACCCGCCTCTAATGTTGAAGCTTTGCAACCAGAACATTGACTCTCCAAGGTTTCCAAAATCATCTCGAATAAAAAAGATCCCAATTCTTTTAAACGTGGTCTGGGATTACGCCAACAAATATGGGAGAATCCATATAATCAACGTGATGAACGTCGACGAGCTTACATTAAAGTCGATCATCAACATCTTCTTTGACAATACCGATTTAATGAGGATAAACATCCTCGCCGATTTCAAGCTTCTTGGTTCAAAATGTTTCCAAATTGGTTGGAATATTCTCCAACTACTGATGGGATTTATTATCTTCCTTACTTTCTCTTTACCAAACCATCGAGTCGCCCTGGGTCTAGTGCATTCACGGTGGAGGGATTTTGTTCATGGAAGAAAGTTAATTGTGGTGTCAATTGTGCATTTTTAAATCATGTTGGTAAAGATCCAAATTCGTTGCACAAGAATGCTGTGAAGTGTTGCCATAATCTCAATAACCAATAGCAACATATTGAGAAGATTATTGAAAAACAGTCTTCTTAAATTGTGAAAAATAATAGATTGAAATTGAAGACTTCAATAGATGCAGTCATGTTGGGTGTCCCTGTGGCTGGGCAGCTAAAAGGTTTTTAAAAATATTTACATAGCAAGAGTTAGTACTGAAAACATTTAAAAATATTTTGCAAGCAGTTATCACAAATATGAGTTATTGATTATACATGTTAAGACTTCACACACTCTCTTGAGTTACCTCACCCCTCTCCTATAGTGCACGCCTAACATTGGTACTTAGTCCACCTAGTTATACTACCCAAGATAATTAGTCTCAAATACTCCATTGAACTTATCAACTCTCTAAGTTACCAAATCACCCACTTAGTATTTTAATAGTCACAATATCTCATATGTTATTTACGTAGATAATTTATTCATCTCTTGTTATCTTTATTCTTTTTATAATTAAGTCTCACTACTTAATTACTACTAAAATGTTATCAGTCCATCTTATTATCTACTATCTCATGTCAGTAGATTATACATACAATATACATTTATCACACGACATATACTAAATATTAGTTATCACTAATATGTCCTTACAACACACATAAAGGACTCTTGGTTCAGAATTATTCATCGAACCCAAGTAAGAGTTAGTTGGGAATAATACATCGACCCCAACTATTTATGTATACACATATTCTAGTTCGGGACTCTTTCATCACGACACCAGTTTTAAGGTTGGGTTCGGTATTTTACATCGACCCCAAACATATAATATCCTTATGTTAGTTTGGAATATCTCATCAACCCTAACATAGTTAATTTAGGTATGATTATCTTAACCTAAAAGTTCATACAATTCAGCAGGTACACACCCGACCCATCAATCATGTTCGTACGTAATATTTTATTCTCTTATATTAATCGAACTTGTTAATTTATGATTTATCTCACTATCGTATTTAATTGAGTATATGCACTACTCTAAGGGCCCTAGTTATCCCTCCAATTAATTCAGTAGTTAATTCATCTCTATCCTACTGATAATTATTTTTAATTCATGTTAAATCTCTTCATAATTTAAATTCACCATTTTCGATACTCGACCCGTTCATTCCACGCTTATCAATTCATTTTATAAGTCTTTCTCTCAATGACTATGATGGGTCTTAGGTCTCTACCTAGGGGTATTGATCAAGTCCTTGGATAGGTATAAAATAACTCCAAACTTAACAATAAATGACGGCCTTTGGAAAAAATTCACTCAAAAAAATCTTCTAGAAAACCGCAGGTGTCATTCGATCGATCTTCATAGTCGATCGATCGACTGTTCTGGGCAGCTTCATCCTGTTGCGTTTTTCTTAAGTTTTAACCACTCAAAAATCCATTAAACCTTTTGGAATTCTCTATTAACATAACCAATCAACTTATATATGTATAGAGACTATTCCTAACGTGAATATATCATCAAATCTCTACGAAAATCATCCAAGAACCAGCAATATCCTTATTTTCTCAAAACCCTAGATATATGGCTTCCTTATCTTAAATCATCACATACTCAGATTTATATTTTGTAATAGAAATTAGATTTCTTCTATAATTCAATCCTCTATAGGTTTAAATCTAACTACATGCAAGTTTTATCCAAACATGCATTTAAATCAAATCCTTCTTCAAGAATTATTCACAAAACCAATTATTCTATTCATCTTATGCATGGATATTATAACTCAGATTTAAATTTTGTAAATAACCAATTGCCTTAATTCATAGATGATCTGATTTATAGTTGATGTAGAGTTTGATTATTTGTCTCCTTTAATCTTCACTCTTTAATTGCTTGAATTGCAAGAACCCCTTTGAATCTCTCACACTTCTCTTTTTATGCTTTGAGAATGACTTCTCTTTTCTCTCTAATGGCTTCTCCGTGAGTTATGAGGTATCTAACCCTAACCCCTTATTTAATTAGATGATAAAAGACATCAAAATTCATAGGTCTTCCCATTCCTACATTTTAAAAGACTAAAACGCCCCTGAATGGTCCCGGTTTAGCCCAAAAATGTGTCGGGACCCAACTAGTACCCCTGGGTATACTATTTTGACTATTTCGACCCTTCCGGAGCTAACCGTGACCTCTAAATTGTAATTTGAGTCACTAATATATTATTTCTTATCTCAATCCCCAAAGTTAATCTACACGCTACACGCGATTGAGATATAACCACATACGTCTATAATTACACATTATGCCATACACATTCAATATCCATATTTACTATTCTCTCTTAGTAAATCTGACTCTTAATATTAATCTGTATTCTCTCGATTCACATTAAGTAATTATAATTATTTTTTACTCACTTAATAATTACAATTACTATTACCATATTTTCCATTTAATCACACGCTTAATTAAATTCTAAATACACAAAAATATGGGGTATTACATACTTCCCCCCTTACAAAAGAATTTTTCCCTCAAAATTAGAATATACCTGCAATGAATAACTCTAGATACTATTCTCGCATATCCTTTTTTTGCTCCCTAGCCGACTCGTCAATATTGTGGTGTCCCTACTAAACTCGCACTAACGGAACTACTTTGGATCGTATTTTACATCGCTATGATCCAAAATAGCCACAGGTCTCTCCTCGTACGAGATATTTGGCTAAAAATTAATCTCCTCTAGGGGGATGTACCAGAAGGCTCTCTGGCTCCTCTTGTCTTTCTTCAATGCTGCCACATGGAAGACGTCGTGTATCCGTTGAAGATTCTCTGGAAGTCCCAATCTGTATGCTACCGGCCCCACCCTCTCAATAATAGGGAACAGTGCTACAAATCTCCACGCTAACTTCCCCCTTTTGCCAAATATCATAATCCCCTTCGTAAGAGATACCCGAATTAACACCTGGTCGCCCACCTCTAGCTCCACGTGTCTCCTACCGGCGTCAGCATAACACTTCTGCCTATCTTGAGCTATCCAAATATGTCCCCAAATTAACTCTATTTTGGCAAAAGTCTCATGTATCATCTTCAGCCCTAATAGCTTGTTATCTCCCACTTCTAACCAACAGGCGGGCGAACGATAAGGCCTCCCATAAAGTGCCTCGAATGGAGCCATACCGATAATGAATTGGTAAGAGTTGTCATACGCAAACTCAACCAGTGGAAGATATCTCTCCCATCCTCTCCCAAAGTCTAGGATACACATCCTCAACATATCCTCGAGCATTTGATTTACCCTCTTAGTCTTCCCATCTATTTACGGATGATATGTCGTACTCAACCACAAATCTGTGCCCATGGCCTCCTGAAACTCTTTCAAAAGTGTGAAATAAACACTTTGTCTCTGTTAAAAATAATATTAATAGGAACCCCATGCATCTTAATGATCTCTAAAATGAATAGTTGCGCGTACTGCATCGTATCAAAATTAGTACGGACCAATAAGAAATGGTCTACCTTGGTCAGCCTATCCACTATCACCCAAATGGAATCGTGACCTCTCTGTAATGTCGGTAATCCAGTAATAAAGTCCATCGAAATACTTTTCCACTTCCACATGGGAATCTATAGCGGCTATAGCATTCCTGAAGGTCTCTAATGGTCGACTTTCACCAACTGGCATGTAACACACTTCGAGTCAAACTCTGTTATGTCTCACTCTTCATACCTGACCACCAATACTGTCACCGCATATCCTGATACATCTTGTCCCCATCAGGATTTATTGCAAATCTGGAACCGTGAGAATCGATCATCACTACCTTCCTCAACTCCTCAGCTTCGGGCACTACTAACCACCCATTAAATCGTAGACCTCCCTCTGAACTGACTGAGTAAGACTCTGCGTCCATGGCTAATAATTATCTCACCCTGTCCTGAAAGAACGGGTCCTATTCCTGATCCCTCACTACTCGCATTACGATCTTGGGAGTGATGGTCATAACTGCTATGAATGCCCTGGCTACTTCATCCTCTTGTTGGAGTTCACTCCACTTAGCTTTTCATGTCTCAGCTACTTCTCCAGTAGGTCATTGGCTCAACGCATCTTCCACCACGTTAGCCTTACCAGGATGATACTGTATATCAAACTAGTAATCCTTCAATAATTCTAACCACCGCCTCTACCTCATATTCAGATTCTTCTGTGTGAATAGATACTGAAGTGACTTATGATTCATTAAAAGACTGATCTGTTCACCAAGAAGATAATGCCTCCATATCCTCAAAGCAAAAATGACCGCTGCCAACTTGAGGTCATGAGTGGGGTAATTCTTCTCATATGTCTTTAGCTTTGGATAAGCATAAGCCATCGCCCTCTCCTCCTACGATAACACACCCCCAAGACCTTATAGGGATGCGTCAATATAGACCAGGTACTCCAATCCACTCTTTGATAACGCAAGTATGAGTGCTGATGTTAACCTATTCTTTAGCTCATAAAATGCTAACTGACAGTGGCCGCTCCATATGAATGATACTCCCTTCCGAGTCAGGTTCGTCAAAGGATCGACAATCTTTGAAAACCACTTTATGAAGCGACGATAGTAGCCGGCCAACCCTAAAAAGTTACAAATCTCAATCGATGTCGTGGTCTATCCCTATTCCCTCACCGCCGATATGTTACTCGGATCAATATCAATACCTCTGTCTCACACAACGTGGCCAAGGGACTAAACTTCCCACAGCCAAAATCCACACTTCCCAAATTTAGCGTACAACTAGTGGTCTCGTAACATCTGAAGAACCATGCGTAAGTGCTCGGCGTCTTCCTCCTTCGTGCGAGAGTAAACCAGAATATCGTCTATCAATACGATCACAAACTGGTCTAAAAACTCCCTGAATACCCTTTTCATGAGGTCCATGAACACTTCAGGTGCATTAGTGAGTCCAAATGGCATCACCCTGAACTCATATGACTCGTACCGCGATAAGAAAGCAGTTTTAGGTACATCCTCCTCCCTAATGCACAGTTGATGATAACCCGATCATAAATTGATCTTTGATAAGTATGCAGGTCCTCTCAATTGGTCGAATAAGTCATCTATCCTAGGTAAGGGATACTTTATTGCGTATCTTCATCTTATTCAGCTCTCTGTAGTCCACACACAATCGCAATGAGCCATCCCTTTCCTTTATAAATAATACTGGTGCACCCCACGATTATGTACTCTGCCAAATGAAACCCTAACCTAAGAGATGTTGAATCTTCTCCCTCAGTTCTCACATTTATGAAGGATCCATGTGATACGGTGCTCTGGCAATCGGTCTTATTCCAGGTGCTAAGTCGATAACGAACTCAATCTCCCTACTAGGCGGTAACCATGGTATCTCCTGAAAGACATCCTAAAAATCCCTCACAATTGGGATTGAGTCCAGAGAGACAACCACCTCCTGTGCGGTCTCTTATTCAATGTAATAGAGATGAGTACGTGATCCTCCCTCGGGAAGAGGCATCGCCACTAGGAACATCTCCTTTCTCGGAATGGAAAATACGATTGTCCTCTTATAATAATCCACCATCACCCTATAACCCGCCAACCAATCCATCGCTAGGATGACATCGTAGCACTCCATATCCAACACCAGGAGGTCCGCCGCTAGACAAAATCTCCTGATCATAATGTCCACACCCTTACAAATCGAGTGTATAAGGGACCCACTACCCATCGGTGACTTCACACACATAAGATGAGTGTTGAATGTCTCTAAGAGGCCGACTACCCGTGAAAATCTAGTGGGAATAAAGGAATGTGTCGCCCCCGTGTCAAATAGAATACTACCCTCTAGTCCATAAATAGGAAATGGAGACCCGCGACTACCGACAGTGCTGGAGGTGCTGGCTAGAAAGGAATGTCCCAGATGTTAAACACACGCCCGTAGTGCATCTGGCTTGGTTGCTGCTATGGGGCCTGTACTGCTGTTAGGGCTAACAGATCCTGCTGCCCCTATTGGGCATCTTGATACCATGCCCTCTCTTTCTGTGGACAATTCCAACTCTTATGACCCTACTGGACACAAGTGAAACACTGGCCCTGAAACTTCCTTTGCCCTTGGCCCTGTTAGCGCTGACGTTGGTCCTGACGGCCTTGGCCTTGCTTGCCTCCCCCATGGTAAACTTGGCCCTGTTAGCCCTAAAGAACTGGCTGTTGGGGACCCTGTTGTCCCTGACTGTCAAATTGATGCCTCCCCTGCCTAAACCTCTTAGCAGAGTTCCCCTGCCGGGAATCTTGCGCTAGCTGACCCGTTGTCTGCTGCTGCGGTGTGTTACTAACACTAACTCCATCCACTTTGTCCGACTGGCTAGGCTCACCTCTCTTGCTTCCCTTTGCATGGAAGCTATGATCCTGACAGTGTAGTAGAGCGACGTTGACGACATCATTATAAGTCACCAACGCCAGATTACCGATCAAATGCTGCCCGATTCTCCAAGCCAAGCCATCCATAAATTTTGACTTCTTTCTCTCCTCATCACTCACCTCGTTTGGCACAAGGTTAGCGAAACGGGTGAAATCCTCCTCATAATCAGAAACTGAGCGATCACCCTGAACCACCTCACTGGATTTCTTCCTCATCTCAAACTCTATCGATGGTGGAAAGTACTTGCGGTCAAACCGCACCCAAATCTCCGAAATTTCCATTGCATCCCTCTCCCTGGCAGTGGTAACTGACTCCCACGACTGTAAGGCCGCTGCCGATAGATGGAAAGTAGCTAGCATTTGCTTCTATACCTCGGTACACTCAACCATGCGCAGGTGGATCTGGATATTTTTCTTCTAGTTGCACGCCTTCACTACATCGGTACTACCCTGAAACTCGGGTAGATGCAATTTCTGAAATGTCTCTCTGACTCGTTGCCAAGTAGAAGGCCCCGTTGGGGCCTAAACTGTCGGTGCCACGGGAGGTGGTACCTGGGGCTGAGGAAAATGGTCTGCCATGGCCCTCATCGCTGTCTTGATCACCTGAGCCACTATCACTGGAACCTGAGTAGTGGAAATCAACTCGGGTGGGGGTGGCGGCACTTGTGGCTCCTAATGAGCCTCCCACACCTCATCCCTGGCCTCAGCCCTCTTCGTTCATTGTTTCCTCGGTGGCATCTGAAAATAGATCGAATTGTATAAGTACACAGTTTAAAAAAAATTCTAAAACCAGATGCACGATATCTCAAAAGCGGAAAATGAATCAACAGTCCTAATAGTAGGGCTCTAATATAACCGAACGCTACGTTGATACGTAGTAAGCCGTACAGATCCTATGGACATTTGAACCTGATGCTCTGATACCATCTGTGACACCCCGCCTAATGAAATCTTGGGTGATCAAGCCTTAATTTAATTTAAAACAGGTTTCTTAAATGGTCCATTCTTAGCATCATTATCGGAACTTTTTAATTACTAACCACCTAAGTGAAATTAAGCTACTGTCAAATTTTATCTTTATTAAATATGTAAAACAACTCATGCGGAATAATATAAATCAAGCAGTACTAAAACTAATCATCATAAATAACCGAATACAAAAATCTTGCCGAAAACCACGGTTGAAATAAAACTAACTCAAAAACCAATATATCAGAATAACTGCAAATGTAAAGATTGGACAACGTGTCCCAAACTGAGAGTACTAAAACTGAGATTCTACTTTAGATCTGAAAAGAGAATTGTCTAAGAAAAGCCCTGGAACATCCACATGTGTTGCAGCTCCAAAATCCCTAGAATAAAGTCATGTTGGGTGTCCCTGTGGCTGGGCACCTAAAAGGTTTTTAAAAAGATTTTACATAGCAAGAGTTAGTACCAAAAACATTTAAAAATATTTTGTAAGCAGTTATCACAAATATGAGTTATTTATTATACAACTAAGACATGGCACACTCTCTTGAATTACCTCATCCCTCTCCTATAGTGCACGCCAAACGTTGGTCCATAGTCCACCTAGCTATACTACCCAAGTTAACAAGTCTCAAATACTCCACTCAACTTATCTACTCTCTAAGTTCCAATATCACCCACATAGTATTTTAATAGTCACCATATCTCATATGTTATATACGTAGATAATTTATTCATCTCTTGTTATCTTTATTCTTTTTATAATTAAGTCTCACTACTTAATTACTACTAAAATGTTATCAGTTCATCTTATTATCTACTATCTCATGTCAGTAGATTATACATACAATATACATTTATCACACGACATATACTAAATATTAGTTATCACTAATATGCCCTTATAACACACATAAAGGACTCTTGGTTCAGAATGATTCATCGACCCCAAGTAAGAGTTGGTTCGGAATAATACATCGACCCCAACTATTTATATATACACATATTTTGGTTCGGGACTCTTTCATCACGACACCAGTTCTAAGGTTTGGTTCAGCATTTTACATCGACCCCAAATATATAATATCCCTATGTTATTTCAGAATATCTCATCAACCCTAACATAGTTAATTTAGATATGCTTCTCTTAACCTAAAACCTCATACAATTCAGTAGGTACAGACCCGACCTATCAATCATGTTCGTACGTAATAATTTTTTTCTCTTATATTAATCGTACTTGTTAATTTATGATTTATCTCACAATCGTATTTAATTGAGTATATGAACTACTCTAAGGTTCCTAGTTACCCCTCCAATTAATTCAGTAGTTAATTCGTATCTACCCTACTGATAATTATTTTGAATTCATGTTAACTCTCCTCGTAACTTAAATTCTCCATTTCTGATACTCGACCCGTTCATTCTACGCTTATCAATTCATTTTATTAGCCTTTCTCTCAATGACTATAATGGGTCTTATCTCTCTACCTATTGGTCTTGATCAAGTCCTTGGATAGGTATAAAATAACTCCAAACATCCCAATAAATGACGCCCTTTGAAGAAAATTCATTAAATAAAATTTTCTAGAAAACTGCAGGGGTTGATCGATCGATCTTCATCATCCATCGATCGACTAATGAATGTCGATCGATCGACTGTTCTGGGAAGCTTCGTCCTGTTGCGTTTTTCTTATGTTTTAACCACTCAAAACTCCATGAAACCTTCTTGAACTCTCTATTAACATAAACAATCAACTTATATATGTATAGAGACTATTCCTAATGTGAATATATTATCAAATCTTTACGAAAATCATTCAAGAACCAATAATATCCTCTCAAAACCCTAGATATATGGATTCCTTATCTTAAATCATCACATACTCAGATTTATTGTAATACCCCGTATTTTTATGGTTTTTAAATTTTAGGATTTATTAAATGTAATTTGAGATATTAATTTAATATTAATCCAAATATTTATTTTTAATATTTACTAGCATGACGAGAGTTAGTAATTATTGGGAATTTGTTGAATAATAATAGATGAGTAATGTAATATATAAGATTGATTTTATGAAAATTTTCACGAGTGAATAAAATGGCAATTATGGAAATTTAAGTCGGTACACGCATGTGTCGTGTCAGGACTAAATTATTATTATAAAAGTCAATATATTATAAGTCATCCATATGGTCATTTCGAGTGCGTCAAAGTGTCCGAAAGGATCGAGATAGTCAGAAAAGTGTACCCAAGAGTTTAGTTTGGGTCTTGGGGCATTTTTAGGCCTAATTGACATCCCGAGAGGGTTTTTAGACATTTTATATTTTGGGTAAATAACCCACGAAATTTCCCAAGATATATCAGCCATTAGGAGTTGTCTTCTAGGGTTATCAATCACAAAACCTAAGAACGACCACTAGAGAAGAAGGTGGGGAGTTTTCCAAGCAATCCAAGGCCTAGAACTCACTCAATCGCACCGCCACTACCACCAAAACGTAGATCTCATGACACGGAGCGCAATCATATCCTTTTCATCCACAAATCAGACCCTTGAATTCTAGGCAAGTATTCATCTTTCTTTGTTTTAGTTAATGTTTCACCCATGTTAGTTTTGGGTTGTTAAGAACATGTTTCATGGAAGAATTTGATACCTAAGAGACTTTAAATGACATGTACCTTTGTTGAATTTAGACATGTTTCATGTAGGTAATCATGTATATAGGTATATATAACTGTTAGTAATCTTGTTTGGAAGTTTGGGGATCATTAATGGTGTTTTGGAGAAGAGTTTTTGATGAAACCCGTAGGTTGGATTTTGCAGATTCTGAGCAAGAACTGCTTGATCGATCGATCGACCAAGAGCATCGATCGATCGACTCCATTCCTCGATCGATCGATCCCCCTAAAAAGCTGCATATTTTTCCATTTTTTTGTTCAATTCGGTAAATTTACGTATGAACCCTTGATTATTATTTTTAGAGTATAATGGGTTACGAAGAGAACCAGTAGGGTCTAAGTAGACTCCGTTGAGTGAAATTTAAAATGGGATGAAATTATGGGCTAACGGGGAGTTTCGCCACACATTAGAAATTGTGCGTATGTTCACTAAAGATTTGAGACTCTTAAAAGATTTAGAACAGAAGGTTAGAGAAGGTATACCTACTGAAATTATACTAAGTGAGAGAGAATACTTCGAGAGATGAGAAGTAAGTAAGAAATAAATTATAAATGAGAATAAAATAGACGAATCCGTTATGCGAGATAAATGAGTAATTTGTGCTAAGAACAGATAATTAAAATTATGGGTCGTGGGTGCACCTAATTTGGAAAATGTGAATATCTATATATATGACTGTGTGACTGTACATATATTAAGTATTATGTATCTGTATAAAATCATACTCGGGCTACTTTCTATCACGGAGGTTTTCGTGCCGGGATAGTCTTATCTCGATTAGACCTTTATGGGGGATATTGACTCGTACCCTAGAAGATAGTATCCTAGATATAGGCTATCTGAGAATAATAGTCAAATGGTTTTAAGAGACGTGAGGGTATGTGATGACCTCTTGGGACTTGGAACTATGCTTCGCCTCCATTTGTATGTGTATTGTGTTAATACAGTTCGAGAGTGATTCTGAACTAGTATTTCCCTTCGTATGAGTGATACGAGGACTTGATAGCAGAGTATGCCAGCACCATAGATTTATGTGGGGTGCAGATATAAATATATATATATATATATATATACTTATGTATGGAAACTTTCTACTGTGAGTATAAGTAGTTATGTAGTGCATAAATGCTTCAGCTTTATGACAAGTGTTCGTGAATTTTGTAACAATACCGAGTGGTTCTAAGTAACCTAAGAAAATGGAAGAGATTTATTTTGTAAAAACTAAATATCAGGGCCTCAGTATTTCTCTAGATAAAACTTCATGGGAATAATCTAGATATACTTATGAGATGAGTAGTACAGTAGGCATGCACACTAGATGATAGGTGAGAATTTTCAAGAGATTTTCGTATACTAACATGGTTATCACATTAGCCAGTAAGCATTTTAAATACTTGCTAAACTATTTTAAACAGTTTTACACTCGGGCTCCGACCCGTTTCCTGTTATTTCTCTTTCTCTTGTATATATATGTATCTATTACAGGTGCCCAGCCATAGGGGCATCATGCTTAGATTCTTTATACGGGACGAGTTGCTACTTATGTGGGAGTTTCAGGCCTTTGCTTTAGATGACCTCATCATTGATTATGTTCTTACTTTAGTTCTCTTAGTTAGGGCATGTGTCTCCCGATTTCCTATTCCGTTTGGATTTGTTAGAGATTTATGTTTATTTATATTTCCATTATTCAATACTCCTTGGTAGTTAACTATTGTCAGGATGATTTCACTTATGGTTCTTAAACTTGGTTTGGATTATCAAGATGGTTTAATTCTTGTGTGTTAATTTCCATCCTTAGTATTTATGTGATCCTTAAACTGTTGGTTATTAATAAAGGTTTTCATATTGGAATTTAATAAAATGAAAATAAGACTTTAAATTGTTTTGACACATAGCTTAGTTATTTAGGGTGTTTAAATTGCAAATATTATTTTACGACAGTGATGCTAAGAATGAACCAATCATTCACCTTGATTTTAATTTAATAAATGACTAATCACCCGGTATTTAATTAGGCGGGGTGTCACAGGTGGTATCAGAGCATTAGGTTCTAGTGTCCTTTAGGATCTGTACGACTTATTTCATTTCCAGTTTAGTGTCCTTTGATTTAGAGCCCTAATATTAGGAATGTTGTATTCATCTTTATGAGTTGAGAATTCGTGCTTCTGCGATTTGTTTATGTGCATGTTGAACTTATCCAGATTATTTAAACTTTCAGATGGCTCGTCAAGAAGAACAAGCTAATGCCGCTAGGGGAGTCAATGAGCAAGGCCATCTCACACCTCAGGTGTCTTCGGAGAGGGTATCAATCGCTGAATTAGCAGGTATTATGGCACAGGCAGTTACCACTGTAGTCTTACTTTACCAAGATCGCAGCATGCATATTACAGGTGTGACACCCCGCCTAATAAAATACCGGGTGATCAGTCCTATACCAAATTAAAACATGAATCTCAGTTGGATCAACCTTAGCATCACCGTCGAAAACTTTTTAAAACTTACTAACCACCTAGTATTCCAAAAGCTGGTGCCAATTTTAACTTTTTAATTACACAAAACAGTACATGCAGAACTAAATACAAACTATTCACACAACTGAATAAAACTCAACTGAATAATTAATTACACAACTTACCAAATAAACGACCGTCCATCAAAGAAATAATCCAATACAGATAATCAACACCTGAATAAAATACATCTGGAAACTGTACTGTGAAGTCAGGGCGACAAGCCCTAAATAAAACCGAGACTGAAAAATGATTCCTACTCTAGGAATGAATGAACGATGCGTCTAATCCAAACTCCTTCTAGCATCCACATATGCCGCAGCTCCGTGTCCCTGGAATAGAATATCAATCATGGCGTCCCTATGGCTGGACACCTACAAGGTTTTGAAAATAGTTTTATATCAAGGATTAGAACCCAAAACATTTGGAAAATATTTAGCAAGTGAATTAACTGCAGTAATTTAAAATGCATGAATGTGCTTCATATTTAAGTTAGTGTCGCACTCCCTTGTGGACATTCTCACCCCTCCACTATTGTGCACACCTAACGGTTACCTTTATCCCCACCTAGTTGTATTACCCCGTTCAACTAGTCCTGGTATAACCTCCCCTTGCCATACTACTCTAACCCGAGTATAATGATTCTTGAATTATAAGTTATCTAACAATTAACAAAATTAATTCCTTCTTAACTAGTAGCATATAACCGTCTCACAAGCTATATAAAGTAAATACATCACACACTATATAATTACCCTCATATAATATATACTACCATTATATACGTACCTTTACCACAACATCCACACATATAACATACATATATCCATCCCTTAGAGTATACCCTCACCGGATGACTCCCTCTAAAATGCTATCACACTAGGTGTGCTCACTGACCAAGCATAATTTCTTATGAATTTAGCCCCTTAAGTGAGTGATTTTGATATCTCGAACAGCGTAATTGAATCATTTTTATCCCATATCATTGTCATTGATTATTTCTAACGAGTACTCCGAGTTTCGTGTATTTCTTATTGATTTTAGAGGAATTTAGTGTAAGAAAAGAAAGAAAAAAATCGGAAGAAAGGAAGAAAAGAAAAGAAGACAAGTCAAAGGACAAAACCGTAAATTTACACCTGGAGTTCGGATTCGAAGACTTAAGGAAAGTTGAAGTTCCTGGTTTCATAAGAGCATAGGAAGAAGCGACAGTCAAATCAGAGCTCAAGATCGAAAGTTATGACCAGTCAAAGATGGAAAGAAAAAAGTCAATAATGAAGAAAATCGGACCGATCCGGTTTATCTCGGACCGATCCTAAATGTCACATTTCCAATAGACCCCGTATTGATGCCGAACCGATGGCAAGGAAACCGATTTGATAGCAGATGGACCGATCCGAACAAATAAAAAAAAGAACCTATCCGGTGACTAGAAATTGAACCGATCCGATAGCAGATGGATCGGTCCGGTGGTTAGAATTCCTGGCATTAATTATGGAGCTCCAGAGGTGCATATCGTGGAGAATCTTGTACAACTAATCGATATTAGCTGTCAAATCGTGCTAAGTTGGTCCTATAAAAGTCTAATCCCTATGTCATTCAAAAGGGAGTCGAATTAGAAAGAGATAGTCAGATTTTAGAGAGTTTTCTTAGTTTTTCATAAACCCTAGTTTGTAAGTTTGAGGAATAAGGAGAATTCTAGATTCAATAACATCTCTTTTCCCTTTTGCTGATTACAAGTATCAAATTCCATTCTCTTATTTTATCTCAATTCTATTTTCAATTCAATTATCACTTGTTTTGCAATTTTTGTTCTTACAATGTTTGTTAGATCCATAATTCCATGTATGAATTTATTTTCTAGTAAAACCATGTCTAGCTAAATTTTCAAGGGTTGGGGTACATGAACTCATTCCGAGGTAAATTACCCAAGTAGAAAATAGAAGGTAAATCGAATATTGACCAAATCGTGTATGGAAATTATGTAAACATATCCGATTTTTAATCTCTCTTGCCCTAGGTATTTGGGATGTTTAAGAAGACTATGCAATATAATTATCCCTTCACCGCTTTGTATTTGCCTTTGATTTCATATGATGCGGGCTAATTCCCTCATATATGTAATGCTTAGGATCTATAAAGACTGGATTTAGTCAAAATTTCAATTTACAGTTCTAGTATTCTATACGGTAATTTACTAAGGTTTGAGGGATTGTGATCCACCCTATTTTCTCTCATTTTTAAATCAATATTTTTTTTAATTCCTAGTGTTTTTGTGCACTTTTTATTTCATCACCAATTGGAGATTTCAACCATCAATCATCTTTTCTTTTATTTTGAGACATCATTTGAAGGATAATTAACTTTTCATACATAACTCCCTATTGCCAATTTATGATCCCTGTGGAGACGATCTCGACTTGTCGAATTATTACTAACGCGACAGGCTTGCACTTGAGCTTAGAAAGAACACATTTGGGAGATAAATTCTTAGTCGCGTAAAGTTTTTGGCACCGTTGCCGGGGATCGTCAATTGGTAATTCTTAAGAAAGTGATTTTAATCCTAAAGTGATTTAAAAAAAAAAATCAGTTTTCATCTCATCTCTTGTACGATTACATGGAAAATCCACCTCTCACCCAAGTCCATGAAAATCCTATTGCCGAAGCAAATTCTGAAAATTCTCATACCACCGATTCTCCACACTTTTGGGTTCCACCTCCTTCACCGAATAATTAAATCACCAGTCACACTTTGAGTCAAACACCGAGTGGATGTTTTGAATCGTTTGGTAGCAATATGTCTGTGCACGGTAGTGTTGGTGTTGGTTCTGAAGAGGAAGAGATACCATATCTTCCCATGAAAGATTTACTATTTCCGGAGCGAACTGTTACCCCTTGTTGCATTTTACTCCCGTATAATGTTGGTCAGTTCCATTTTCGAAATGGGATGATCCAAATTCTACCTACATTTCATGGGATGGATTCTGAAAAAACATATCTGCATATTAGAGAGTTCGAGGAAGCATGTGAGACGTTTGGTGACCAAACATGCCCACAAGATGTTATCTGGTTGAAGCTTTTCCCTTTTTCCTTAAAGGATAAATCTAAGACTTGGTTATGGTCATTACCACTGAATTCTGTTTTATCCTGGCGAGATATGCAAACCAAGTTTCTCTCCAAGTTCTTCCCACAACACAAAACCAACTCTGTCAAAGCTCAAATATAAGCTTCTCAGCAAAATGAGAACGAAACTTTTGACAAGTGTTGGGAAAGATTTAAAGATTTAGTTAGTGCTTGCCCACATCATGGATTCAAAAATCATCATCTTATTTCATTTTTCCATCAAGGGCTTACCTTAGCATCTAAACAACTTGTTCAGACAATGGGCGAAAGACCTTTTTAGGAGTTAGACTCGAGCGATGCCGAGGCTCATCTGAAATACGTGGCGGAGACTATTCAAGCATGGGATGTTTCTGATCCCAATAGTCAAAATAGAAATCGACAAGTGACCAACTCCTCTGCTGCATCCGGTGTTTATCATTTGGACAAGGACACTTTGTTAGATCGTAAATTTGACCAATTGGAAAAGAATTTCACAGACATGCTTTAAGTTCAATTAAGAGAAGTAGCTGGACCCATGCAAGCAGGAAAGGAGAAGGTGTGTGCCATTTGTACTGCTGGTCATTCTACCAAAGGATGTCCTTCCATCCCTGCATACAAAGCAATGTACACTAAGCAAGCAAAAGTGATAGGAGGGTTTCGCGGAAATTTTAATGTGCCACAAGGGAATACGTACAATCAATCTTGGAGGAATCATCCTGGTTTCAACTATGGACTACCCGAAGGTGGGATGGCTCCCAATCCACATGTGGCTTTGCCACCACCCCCTCCTCAATTTCAACAAATGGCTCCTATAATGCCAAACCCTATGCATCCACCACCTCCTGGTCCTTATGTCACTCCACCTAGGAGATATCTTGAGGATAATCTGAATGAATTCATCCAATCTCAGAAGGAGAGCAATGCTAAGTATGGTCGAATGTTCACAGAAATTCATACTAGCATCTCTAGGTTGCAATCTTCATTGAATACTCAGGAGAAGGGTAAATTCCCAGCTCAAGGCCAAAGACCCCCTCTTCAAGGGCAAACTACGGTTAGCTCTACTTCATCGAATTTGCTGAAACAATGTCAAGCTGTCACTACTCTATGTAGTGGTCACGTAATTGATCTAGCGCCACCACCTCCCAAGGAATCTAAAGCTAAAGAAGCTTCAGAACCTGAGGAGACGTCCTTGCATATGGAAGATAAGGATGAAGGAGTTGAACCAGAAGTTGAAGTAAAACTGCCCACTTCTGCTCCATTTCCTCAACGCTTGGCACCACCCAAAAAGGGGGCTTCGCGTACTAAAGTGTTAGATGTTCTGAAGCAAGTGAAATTCAACTTGCTATTTTTTGATGTTATCCAACAAATTCCAGTATATGCCAAAGTCATCAAAAATCTTTTGACTATCAAACGACGGCATAAGGTGAAGGAGAATGTCTTTTTGGCACAAAATGTGAGCTCGGTCCTTCTTAATGATCTTCCACCAAAGTTCAAGGATCCTAGTGCACCTACAATTTCATGTGTCATAGGAGAAAGTAGAGTCGAAAAAGCTTTGCTTGATTTAGGTGCGAGTGTAAACATCCTTCCATACTCTATCTATAAGTAGCTTGATTTAGGTGATCTTAAACCTACCCAAATCACTCTACAGTTAGCAGATCGAACAGTGAAAGTGCCTCATGGGGTTGTGGAGAACGTGATAGCTCAAGCGGACACATTTTACTTCCCGATTGATTTTGTTATTTGGGACACGGAGCCCTCCCCACATTCGAGTAATCATGTTCCCATAATTTTGGGGCGTCTATTTTTAGCTACTGCTAATGCTCTGATCAATACACGTAATGGACAAATGAAACTCAGTTTTGGAAACATGACTCTCGAGACCAATATTTTCAATGTTGCTAACCAAATGGGTGATGAGGATGAAATTCATGAGGTTGATCTTATTGAAGAAGTGGTGGATGAGCACATCGAGAGGATCATAGGTAGAGATGCACTGGAAGTTTGTTTGGTGCAAGGTGTTGAGAATAAGAGTTCTTATACCGAGTTTGAGCGTGAAGTGGAAGAGTTGGGAGCTTGGTTGCAAGAAGAAGTGAGTTTTGAGAAGTTGAGAGATGTTGACTAGATTTCTAGATTTGATGAATTACCCTCAAGGGAGTCACTCATGATCCCCTCTGAAGAGATATTTCCGAGTCTTGAATTAAAGAAACTACCCTCGCATGTAAAATATGCTTTTCTGGGAGAAGATGATACATTTCCTATTATTGTTTCTTCCATTTCAAAAAAAGAGCAAGAGGGCATGTTTTTGAATGTGTTGAGAAAGCATAGGATTGCGTTTGGTTGGACTATAGCACATTTGAAAGGTATAAGTCCTTTGATTTGTATCCATAAAATCCATCTCGAGGAGGAGGTGAAGCCCTTGCAAGAGATGGAAAGGCGACTGAACGCAACCATAAAAGATGTGGTTCGAGCAGAAATCATCAAATTATTAGATGCTGGGATTATCTATCCTATTTCTGATAGTAAATGGGTGAGCCCAATTCAAGTTTTTCTAAAAAAGTCGGGTATGACTGTGGTTGAGAATTCTAAGGGAGAATTAATACCTCAACGCACCACCACCGGGTGGCATGTTTGCATTGATTATCGAAAGCTCAATGCCGGAACAAGAAAGGACCATTTCCCCTTGTCGTTTATCGACCAAATGATCGAACGAGTAGAGGGCCATCCTTACTATTGCTTCCTAGATGGGTATTCTGGATATAATCAGATTGAAGTGGATGTACTTGATCAAGAAAAGATGAATTTTACATGTCCTTTTGGTACATTTGCCTACAAACGTATGCTTTTTGGGTTATGTAATGCGCCAGCAACTTTTCAAATTTGCATGTTGAGTCTCTTTAGAGACATGATAGAAAAAGGTCTTGAGGTGTTCATGGACGATTTCAGCGTTTTCGGTCCATCTTTTGACCAATGTTTAGCTAATCTTGCAAAAGTTGTATTCCGGTGTGTGGAAAAAGACTTGGTCCTCAATTGGGAAAAATGTCATTTTATGGTTACTGAGGGCGTAGTCCTGGGCCACATAGTATCATGTAGGGGAATTGAGGTTGATCGAGAAAAAATAGAAGTAATAGCTGAGTTACCTCCGCCTATATCACTTAAAGATGTGAGGTCCTTTTTAGGCCATGCTGGATTTTACTAGAGATTTATCAAAGACTTTAGTGCCATCGCTAGACCTTTGAGTAATCTTCTCATGAAGGACACTACTTTTGAGTGGAATAACTCATGCCAAGAAGCTTTTGATAAACTCAAAAGCATGCTAATTTTTGCTCCTATCATGCAAGCTCCCGATTGGTCACTCCCATTTGAGCTTATGTGTGATGCAAGTGATTACGCGATTGGGGCTGTTCTTGGACAAAGAAAAGACAAAAAAGCTCATGTTATTTACTATGCTAGTAGGACATTATATGGACCCCAGCTTAACTACTCCATCATGGAGAAAGAATTACTGGCAGTTGTTTTTGCTCTCGGCAAATTCCTCCTCTACATTGTTGGGTCGCCCATTATTTGTTTCACTGATCACTCGACCCTTAAATATCTTCTGACCAAGAAAGATGCCAAATCGCGCCTAATCAGGTGGATCCTACTCCTACAAGAGTTTAATTTCTCGATACAAGATAAGAAAGGAGTCGAAAACGTCGTTGCTGACCATTTATCACGTCTCTCGTCCGACGTACATGTTGATCCCATCCCCATAGACGAGTATTTTCCAGATGAAAATCTTTTTGCTATTTCTTCTCTTCCTTGGTCTGCGGATATAGTAAATTATCTAGTCACTAGAGTCGTTCCCTCCATTTGGACTCCACAAGAGAGAAGGAAGTTCATTACCTTGTCACGCATGTTATTTTATGATGATCCATATGTGTTTAAGTATTGTGATGATCAAATCATCTGAAGATGTGTACCTGATGAAGAAATTCGAGGGGTAATTCGATTTTGTCATACGAAAGCATGTGGAGGTCATTTTTCCAAAAATAAAACTGCTGCAAAAATCCTACAAAGCGGTATTGGCCCACAATCTTCCGGGATGTGAATACTTTTTGCAAATCATGTGATAGATGCCAAAGAATGGGAGCTATTACTCGTCGTGACATGATGCCATTGACCCCCATACTTGTCTTAGAGTTGTTTGATTGTTGGGGTATTGACTTCATGGGGCCTTTTCCACCCTCTTTTGGTTTTCTATACATCCTCGTCGCAGTAGACTACGTCTCAAAATGGGTAGAGGCCATAGCTACAAGGGTGAATGACAATAAAGTGGTGATAAAGTTCATACAAGAACATATACTTTCTCGATTCAGAGTTCCTAAGGCTATCATTAGTGATAATGGCACTCATTTTTGCAATAGGCCCATGAAAAAGCTCATGCGAAAGTATGGGGTCGTCTATAAAATTGGAACGACTTATCACCCTCAATCGAATGGCCAAGCCGAGTTAGCTAATCGAGAAATCAAGCATATCTTGGAAAAGACAGTCGAACCTAAGAGGAAATATTGGTCTATCCGATTGAATGATGTGCTCTGGGCTTATAGAACTGCATACAAGAACCCCCTTGGGATGTCCCCATTTCGTTTTGTATATGGTAAATCTTGTCATCTTCCTGTCGAAATTGAACACAAAGCGTATTGGGCTATTAAAAGGGTGAACTTTAACATGGAAAAAGCCGGTGAAACACGTAAACTTTAGTTGAATGAGTTTGAAGAAATACGCAATGATGCGTATGAAAGTGATAAAATCTCAAAAGAACGAATGAAATGATCTCACGACCGAATCATTCGACGTAAGGAGTTTCATTGGGGCAAAAAGTACTTCTTTACAACTCGAGGTTGCACTTGCTTCTCAAAAAATTGTGGTCACGATGGTCAGGTCCATTCACTGTGAAGTAAGTATTTCCCCATGGAACTGTTGAACTAGAGGATCAAAAAGGGGGAAACACTTTCAAGGTTAACGGGCAACGTCTAAAGCCGTATTTGGAAGCGGTTGTCATGGAAGCCGACACAATCTGGTTGTCGGACCCCATTTATGGGGAGTGACTGCAGAAGAAAGGTGAGGTCGTTGCACCCCCGACGTGTATGGGGTGAATGTTGTGTATAGTAGTTAGAGGATGGTAGGATAGTCATAGTTGCTCGTCACAACCAAAAGTGGGAATATAATACATGTCTCGGGAGTGTTTCGGGTTTCGTTATGAGTTTTGAGAGTTTTGAGTTCCAATTTCTTTGGAGGGAGTGTTGAAGTTAATAAATCAAGTTGAAAGTGCAAGCAGGAAAGAGAAGGAAAAAGTTGGCAATTTTGCATACCGGATCGGTCCGGTCCCATAAAAAAGAACCGATCCGGCCTCAAAAATAAATAAATAAATAAAGCAATCGGACCGGTCCGGTCTGAACCCGAATTGATCCGGTCATCTGCAGTCTGTGAACCTTCCCGAGGTTGAAACCTCATAAATCCTTACCCCATACATTCCCCCAATCCCTTACTCTCCCCAAAAATTCGTCACTCCTATTCCCCCCCCCCCTTCTCCCCCCCCACCCACCATCCAACCTATAAATATCACCCCTTCCACCTCCTAATTCCTTCACACCTCAACCTCCACTCTCCTCTCTAACTTTCTATATAGTTCTTCCCTTACTATGGCTACTCCCTAGAAATATAATTCAGTTGAAGTCCTGCTCGATGGCAATGGAGAATATCGTTCACGCCGTGAGGCCAATTGGTGCCGTCATTTTTTTGGACCTCGATGAAAAATCCACATTGAGCATCAGGTGCTTTGGGATCAGCTGCCTAACTCTGTCACTGGGATGTTCATGTCCCGAGGCTGGTGCAGATTTTTCAATGAACTGTATGAGGCTGTTGGGAGAATGAAGTTCGTCAGTTTTACAATTCACTCGTCCGTATCGCAAATTTTGAATCTCAAGCCTTTGTCGACTCGACACCGATACCATTCTCGCTTGAAATTATAGCCCGAAAACTCGAGTCTGAAGGTGTGATAACTCCAGCCCAATTTACCTATCCCAGTCCTGATCCCGTTCTGTCCAAAGTTGTTTGGATATCTCGAATCGCGTTAGGTTCGGTTTGGAATACCGAGACCTTCCTTTTGGTCGGTTACCCGACAAGGCACGTATCACTTTTCACATCGTTTGTGCCAACCTTTTCAAACTTCAAATGACTCGGCTATGCGCCTGCGTCAAGCTACTATGGTATATCATCTGTTTGACCATGAAACAGTTATTAATTTGTCCCGCACGTTTTACAACGATATCATTTCGTGGAACTGAACAAAAAGGGTAGGGCCCCTCTTCCTTACGGTCGTCTCATTACCTCCTTCCTTAAGGATGTAGATATTGTTCCCCCACAAGATCTTATCTTCTTACCCAATCCACTTGGGAAAGAATCCCAAGATCTGCAAAGAGAGGTTACTGAACTCAAAGGAGATATTTGGTGAGTGGATGTAATTGTTGCTGGCCTTCGAAGAGATGTGATAAGGCTGAGGCACTATCCCGAAGGGGTCCTCGATAGGTCTAGGCTAGTGGTTGTGACCAAGGTTAGACTGATTCCCCAACAAAACTAAAGTATGAAGAGGACCTTGCCTTTTCCCAGGGGTGGCTTAGTGCCCTTAGGGAATTAAAAACACCTAAATAGTCAAACCTGTGGTATCAATAACAGATCAACTGCCCGACCTAGAGCCATAATCCGTTTTTGAGAGATGACCACTGGATCCCAATAGATGTCATTCCTATCCAACTTTTGGATCATTACATGGAAGATGAGGAAGAGTTTGTTCCTTACCCGGGTGACGATCGGAGAGTGCGCATTTCAGACTACCTTGCTTGCCGTCCTGGGTCATCATATTTCTTTCGTATATTTTGGTCTTGATGTAAATGTAACTTCTTATCCTAGTTAATGAAAAAGTTTTATTTACCAACCTTCACTATTTTCAGCTCATGATGACTAAATATGTGTTATTGATTTGCCGATTATCATATTTATTAGGCGAACAATGTGTATTGACCACCTTATGCCCTTTTCAACGGACTACGTGATATTATGAATTAGTTTTAGTCTTGCATCATTATCTGTTCAAACATTCTCCTAGTCCATTATGCCTTAGTAGTATGATTCCCTCTACTTCACCTTTTAGGTCGTGTCATCACACTTCCTTAGCCTAAGTAGGATGATAGAGAGAATGTACCTGGTAACTAGTCCATATGCTTGAATAGGATTTTGTGACCAACCGAGTTGGCGAATAACCTAAGTTGGATTTATTGCCTAAAGATACCATGTAGGACTTTTGTTATTGTCGGGGTAACCCATGAGGTCTCTTATGCTTATAATACGGACATGAGGGATGTGGTAGTTACTACAAACCCTGATCGAGATATGTAGTTACCTGATTGCCAAAATCTTGGGCGTTTAGTTATTCATATAGGAGTTATCATTTGGAAAAGCTGGGAACTAATGAGATGTAACCAAGGGGAGGTAAGCAACAAATACAGAATATGAGAATGAAGGGGCCAATTGGCCTTTATTCATTAAATATTGTCTAACAAGCAACATAAGTATGAAAAAACATTCTTCTTACACAAAATGTGCTAATACAAAATAAAAAAGATTTAAAAATAGAAATTCTTAAGAATGGTTTCATTCCATTCTCTTGGTATCTCCCTACCTGCCAAGGTTTCCAAGTGATATGCTCCTTGAAGATTGTCTCTAATCACCCTGAAGGGTCCTTCCTAGTTTGGTCCCAGTTTACCATTTGATAGTTTCATGGCACCGTCATGGACTTTCCTTAGGACATAGTACCTTATTAAAAACTTCCTCGGATTGACCCTCTACTTGTATTACTTGGCCTACTGTTGGTAGGAGGCCAACTTGATCAAGGCCATCTCTTTTCGCTCATTTATTAGGCCAAGTTTAGTGCATAATGCATCATCGTTGAGGCCTTGATCGACCAAGGTGGTTCTCATAGTAAGGAGGCCTTCTTCTAGAGGGATGACAACTTTCATTCCATAGGCGAGCGCAAATGGTGTTTCCCCAGTTGTCCTCCTTGGAGTGGTACAATAAACCCATAGAACATTAGGGATCTCATCCACCTAGGCACCTTTGGTTCTTTCTAATTGTTTTCTCAGACCATTGAGCATAGTCATGTCCATTGCTTTGGGGATATGCTACAGAACTGAAGTGGTGATTGATACCATGTACATCACAAAAACCTTAAAATAAACTACTTTCAAATTATGTACCATTGTCAGTGATGATAGTCCTCGGTATCCCAAAGTGTGTTATAATTTTTCTCCAGATGAACCTGGTCATGTCAAAGTCTCAAATTTTTGCTAGTGGTTCTAACTCTACCCATTTGGTTAAGTAATATATGCCAACTAGTAGGTCCTTACGATTTCTAGATGCGATAGGTAGTGGTCTCACTAGATTGAACCCCCATTGAGTGAATGGCCATGGGCTTGTCAGGTATTTTAGGTCACTAGCGGGCTGGTGGGCTATATGAGCGTGATTTTGACACTCCTCACACTTGCGAACGTAAGTTCTTGCATACTTTTTCATATGAGGCTACCAGTTCCCTCCCTATTTTCTCATAAGGCCAGAGATCTCCCTCCTACGTGACTCCCAAAAATACACTCATGACGTTCGCTAAATACATGCTTGGTGCCATGTGGGTTTACGCATTGGAGATAAGGACCTTTAAATGTCTTTTTATAGCGCTTTCCTTCTGGGGAGAGGTAAAAGAGAGAAACCTTGACTCTAATATGGTGGACCGACCTCTTATTGCCTAGAAGAATATCGCTCCATAGATAATTAATGACGGGATCCATCCAACTAGGGGCCTTGCCTGTGAGGAGGACTTGCTTGGCTACAACTTTCTAGTCAATACTTATTTGTGCGATGAAATCTACTTGGATAGTTCTCTTTCGATCGGAGTCAATTCTAGAAATTAGGGCTGTTATGGCATCAACGTGACTATTTTGCCCCCGGGGGAACTATTTAATGCCTACCTTCTCAAAACCTTCTATAAGTTCTCTTACAATAGTGAGGTAGGCTGCCATCCTATTATCTTTGGCATTAAAGTCCCCTCTTACTTTCTTGGAGACTAATTTGGAGTCGTCGAATGCTTGAAGGCTCTTTGCCCCCAACAGTTAGGCTTTGCACAGGCCAACGATCAGTGCTTCATACTCGAATTCATTTTTAGAGGCTTCAAATCATAATCTGATTCCTTGCTCAATCACAGTGTCTTATGGAGTGACAAGAATGATACCGACTCCTTCCCCCTTGGAGTTTGAGGCTCCATTAATGTATAGGGTCCAATCCTTAGACGGTGCTTCTTTATTTATTGATTGCTCCATTTTTGGTTGATCGATTGGCTGATCTCCAAAAAATTGGGTAATAAAGTCTGCTAAGACTTGTCCCTTAATTTTTGTTCATGGTTGGAGTTGGATATAGAATCTCCCAAGATCAATCGACCACTTAGAGAGCCATCCGAAGAGATCGTCGTTCCTCAGAACAACCTTCAGAGGGTCGGAGGTGATCACAGTTATTGAATGAGCCTCAAAGTAATTCTTCAATTTCCTCAAGGCTACTACTAGTGCATAGGTGAGATTCTACAGGGGAAGGTACCGTTGTTCATCATCCAAAAGTTTTTTACTGGTGTAGTAGATCGGGTGATGATCTTCTTTGTTTTTGCACACTAGGGCTGAGCTTACAACATGGTATGATAATACTAGGTAATGGTACACTAATTCTCCATTATTTGGAATTACCAGTAAGGGTGTCTTGCTGAGGTAGGATTTGATTCCTTCCAAAGCTCGTGAATAACCATCATTCCTTATGAGGCCCTTATCCTTCTTTAACAGCTGAAAAATGGTCGGAAACACTCAAAGGATTTTGAGATGAAGAGATTCAGTGCTGCGAACATGCCAGTGAGCTTTTGAACATCTCTCAATATCTAGGGAGGCTAGACTTTAGTGATAGCATTGCTCTGATTTGGGTTAGACTCAATTCCTTTTTTACTGACTACATAGCCTAGGAACTTTCCTGGCTGGACACTGAATGAACACTTACTTACGTTAAGCTTCGTTCGATATTTCCTTAGGATCTCAAAGGTTCTGGATAAGTCTGTGAGATGATCGCCTTCATTATTGCTTTTAACTAGAATATCATCGACTTAGACCTCCATCATGCCTCCTATTCGTTTACTAAATAACTTGGTGACTAACCTTTTATAAGTTGCCCCTGCAGTCTTCAAGCCGAGCGACATAAATTTGTAAGAGTACAACCCAATGGAGGTAATAAATGAAGTTTTTTCCTAGTCGTGTCCAAACAAAGTAATACGATGGTAGCCATAGTAGGCATATAGGAAGCACATCCTTTTATTGTTCACTGTAGTGTCAACCAATTGATATATTTTTGGGAGAAGGAAACTGTCTTTTGGGAATTCCCTTCTAAGGTCTGTGAAATAGATATAAACAATCCATCTTCCATTGCTTTTTCGCACCACCATTGGGTTGGACAACTATTTGGGAAACAGGACCTCCTAATAGATCCTGCTTCCAGTAACTTCCCTACTTCATTCTCCACTACCTTGGCCTTCTCAAGAGATGTTAGATGAGCCTTTTGAGTGATCGTATTGAAGGTTGGGTCAATGTGCAGGCGATGTCAAGCTATACTGTGATCAATTCCTCGTAAATCGTATGGTTCTCAAGCAAAAACTTCCAGGTTGATCTTGCAAAACGAAGTTAACTCTTTTTTCTCTTGATCGAAGATTATGGCTCCGATAAAAATTTCCTTTCTGGAAAGTTGTCGTCGACTCCAACTTCTTCCAGGTTTTTAACGATCCCTCCTGGGCTTCCTCCTAAGCGTCCTTTACCTCCTTTTTCTTTTCCTTCTTGGGTTGAATGGCTACAATAAAACACTTCCTGGGTGTGGCCTAGTCGCCATGAAGTTTGACTATGCCCCGGTCGATAACGTATTTCAGCTTTTAGTTGTAAATGGATGGTATATCCTTCATTGTGTGGAATCAGTCCCTGACTAGGATATCATGATATGGGGACTCAATGTCCATCACTAAAAACTCAATTAGATTTGAGACGTTTCTTGCCCTAGCTGTAGGATTATCTTCCCTAGTGGCATCGTGATCCTTCCTATAAAGACAACCGACGGAACTGTGGCCTTCTTGAGGTTGATGATGTTCATCTTTAGTTTGTGGAATATATCCAGATACATTACTTATGATGAACTCCCCTAGTCTACAAGTAGTTTTTTGAGTTCCCAATTGGCCATCTTGAGTGTGTGCACTAATCCATCATGATGTGGGGTTCTCACCCCGACCAAATCTTCCTCGGTGAACTTGATATGCTTTGTGTAGTTGACGTCTTATGGCCGCTAACGTTTACCAGATTGGGTTTTAGTGGTGTCGATAGGAAAGGCTTTCATAATAGCAGTCACCTTCTTAATCTCCATATGAACGATGTTCCCCTAGATCAGTTTTAGGTCTGATGCCCCATGCATTACCGCAAAGTCATGTCTTGTATCATCATCAAGGACGTTGTTAGGCTTCTACTCGCCATTGGCTGCGACCTTATTTATTTTTTCTCGATATATTCATTGAGGTGCCCTGCTTGGGCCAATTCCTCTAAGTGAGACTTCAAATCCTTGCAATTTTCAGTTCTATGATCTCCCTCCATGTGCAATGCACATTTTAGTGCATTGCTCCTCTTATTTGGGTCGCCACCCATCTTCTTGTGCCATTTTATGAATGGCTCATATTGGATTTTAATCAGAATCTTGTAAATGGGTTCCTTAAGGACTACGTTAAGTACCTGGAACACTTTAGAGGGGTCATCTTTGTTCCCATTCATGGAGTTATTCTTACCCCTGTTCTTATTTCCCTTCTTTTGGGTATCATTATTTTTTGTTCCCTTGTTCGTCTTTGCTCGACCATTGCCCCCTATGTTATAGTGAATCACGTCTTACAACTTAGCGTATTTTTCAATTCGGTCCATAAGGTCATTAATGGTACTGGCTTCCATTTTGGTTAAACACTAGTGCATCAGAGAGGTGGTCGGCAGACCAATTTTGAAGGATGCTATGGAAACTTTCTTCGAGCAGTACTTGATCTCATTAAAAACTTCCCAAAACCTTTTATCATAATCTCGGATGTTCTCCTGTGGCTTCTTCTTCATCGTAAGCAGTGCATCCATCCGTTTGGGGTGGGAACTGCTGGTTATGAAGCAAGCAGTGAAAGCCTCTACTAGATCCACAAAGTTTCTGATCGACCTATGGGGCAACCTCTCAACCCAATTTTGTGCTACATCATGTAGGATCGAAGGGCAAATCTAGCACATTAGTGCATCATTGTGGCTCCACAACGTCATTCCTCATCGATATTATCGAACGTGATTAATGGAATCAGTCTTCCCAATGTAGACCTTAAACCTGGGAATAGTGAACTTTATGGGGGGGGGGGGGGGGGGCTCCTCTTCTTAGATCGCCATTGAAAAAGGGTATTTCATCTGAGTGTTGAGATCCCTCTTGGCTAGCTCTCTGGTGGATCTGGTTCCACGGTGGGCTGGATGATGATCAACCTCCCTGTAAATCAGAGTTTTGATCTCAGGATTTTGTCAATCGTTACTCCTGTGGCGTCTCTCTAGATGGCCATGCTCAGATTGACTGCTCCTTTCCTGGTGTCATCTGGATCTCCTCCCTTGATTGCGAGTATTACTCACTTGAGAACTAGGAGTCCTTCCATGGCTCTTCCTAGTTTCCCTTTGAAGATCGCTGTCCCCTCTTTCTAGGTGCCTTTAGAGGCGAGCGTTCTCTTCTTCTTGGAGGCGTGTAACCTCCTCTTGTTCGCGAAGTATGGCTTCATATTTCTCAACCAACTTGGATATTTAAGTAGACCTAAGTGGTCCTTAGCTTTCTTCAGAAGGTTGTCTACCGTGGAGAAACCAAGGGTTTGTATGCTGGCGAATTTCTGACCTAACCCTAGGAGGAACTAGGTCATCCTGGACATCACCATCTTGGGGAATGTTGTTGCTATGGTGAGAAATCATGGAATTTTTATTGATGAATGTTTTCGCAGGAATACAAATCGTGTCCAACAGACGGCGCCAATTATGAGTACAAAAAATACCACAATAGAGAAATCCACGAAAATAATCATAAAGAGCATAAAGTAAAGATCACATACAACAATGATATACGTGGTTCGATAACTTTCCTACCTCCATGGAGAGGTTACTGTTCTTATCAAGTGTCTCTCAAGAACTTAGATCACATCCCTTTTGCCTCGGGTTAGGGTGTATAATTTATAGCTACTTAAAAACAAGACATTGAGTTTTACAAGGAACTCAATTAACACGTGGTTATGCCAAGGAGTACCTGAATATCTCCTCCGAGATTGTTAGTACCTAATTTGTCTATATCCATAAGTGTTTTGATATATCTAAAATACTTATGTGTAAATTAAGTCATGATTTGGGTCAGGCAACATGTTAATGGGCTGGTCGACTACTTTCATGGACTTTACTAAATGGGATCCCACAACAACAATAATTCGTCTTGATCATACCAACATAATTTTTATGTGATTTCACAAGTCTCTTTTAATTTAAATAACATGACTAGGGTTTTCTACATTCAAACCTACACCGATATTAATAAAAAAAAAAATCCAACCTCTACCCTAAGCACACAAGGGTTACAAGTCTTAATTCATATTAATATTTCTAAAAAAAATAGTCCCAATATATGTTTCACTTTCCCTAATTAAGGTTCCTAATTATTTTAAGAAAAACAAGTGAATTAATGTTCAAGTGATATTTAAAACGTATAATACTAAAAGGAGAGAATAAAAGTACTCGTGGAAGAAGAAAAGTCGAATAAAAATTCTGATTAGATGGCTGCGTTCCTCTCGAAAAATGGATAAAGACTCATTCTTGAACAATCTTGAGAAAACCCGGTTTGAACCTTCAAAAACTTAGGCTAAATCTTGATTTCATTTGGGGCAAGGATTTTGCTGATGGAAGAAGGTGTAAATGAGGAGTCTATTTCTCTTAGGTTATGTCTTTTTATATTTTTAAAAGTTTAACCCCGAAATACATTTACATAGTTAAGTGTAAGAGTTTTATTCCAACACAAATTTGTCAAAAAAGAGACCTACTTCTACTGAACTGACTGGGGGAATAGGTTCGCCCTACCCTCGAACCGGTTCGGGCGCCCTGACACCCAAAACTCCCCCATTTTATTTTAAAAGTTGTAATACTTAAAATTGAACTCAAATTTCAATTTCGATTAAAATTATATTCTCTGTAATTAAAATCCAACATTTTATGTTGCTAAAAATAATTAGTTCCAGAAATTTGTATTTCTTCAAATTCCGAATTAAATTAAATTATTACCGATTTAAAATTACAGGGTGTTACATACTTCCCCACTAGCACAAGAATTTCATCCTCGAAATTCAATGAACCATAAACGGGCAAGAATAAAATAAGACTCATATATGCCTACCCATTGAATGCCATGATCGGTTGCCCATACACCCAATCCTACACGCACCTACCCCACGATTAAATATACAATATATATATATATATATATATATATATATATATATATATATATATATATATATATATATATATATATATATATATATATATATATATATAACTATGAAAATAACGGCGTACCACACTCTCTTGCGAATCACCACTCGATTCTACCTCCCCAAAAATCATCGCAACTCTTAAGTCCTTGAATCAATTCACATCACCAAATTGAGACTTATGATACCTAACAATTGCACTAATAATCTCCAAAATAAATCATGTCTCCCAAAATAACTTCTAAGTATCCTGACATCAAAATTACTAGTTCTAACCTCAATGCCTACAACGTCCTCAACACAAAACTCCTTATCTCTAAGAAACACGGCTAACATGTATGCTAGACCCAATACCTTAAGGAGTATGAATCAACAAAGGGGATCAAGGATTGGTAACGCGAAAGTAAAAGGACTCACAACCTATGAGACCTAATACCATGCTCTTATACCATTTGTAACACCCTGCGGAATCGAACAAGCGAGGTGGCCAGTCGCCTCCATCAAACTATGTTGGGCGTCAATAAATAAGTAATGATTCTTAGCATGTGACAAATATGAGACAAAAAAAAATTTCTTCCACAAGATAATAATTAAATTAATCCAATAAATATAACCATTCATGCAATATTAAATCCATCACTATGCTAATCTCCAAATTAAACCCAACTCCAAATAAATGTAATCTTAAAGAAAATGATCCAACTCTAAATATCTAAATAAAACCATAAACAACTGTGGAAACGATTGACCCCCCAAATCCGTAAATAAAGTCTCATAATAAGCGTGATGGAAAGGAAATTAAATCTAACTACTAGAGCATCTAAAATAAACTCCAGCTGCACCTCCAAAATCTCCAATCACTCCTATGCAGCTACTCCAACATTATACCTGAAATGTTAGTTAACGCAATGGGTCAGACCCCACTGCATGAATACAAGCTACTCTCGCCAATTAGGGTCCGTGAACATAGACAGTAGCATTATACGTAATAAATACCACAGTAGAAAATTTTAAATTAAACGAGATAATTGTTAACATGCGAATAAACGTAAACTTCCACTATCTACCCAAATAACTAATCCACCCTAAAATGTAAGTCTAATTATTGCATTAGCACTATAATTTAAAATTAACTCTTATCCTTTATTAATTTAATTGCTCAATTATTTTTATCCACGTGACAACAATATGACCAATCGACCCCTAATCGGTCCTGCACACACTCTTGGCCCGCTTAAAGTTTTACACGTCACACCCATTTCTCTCACTATATTTAGTCAACCCGATTTCTGTTAGTTCTGCACATACTCACGAGGTTTCACGCACGACACGTCACTATATCAAGCCAGTCAGTATTTCATCAGCCTTCCACATACTCGTGATGCCAACACATACCCATGTTGCTATATCTAGTCGGCCCGTATTCTGTCAGCCCTACACATACTTGTGCTGCAAATCCATTTCAATACCCGTTTATTATCTTAGGTATTATTTTTTAATTTCTCATTATTTTATTTTAACATTTTTTCATATTAGCCCCACCTTATTATAGAGCATTAAATTTTTTAGCCTACGCCTAGTCCCATACCTAGAGGTCTCCAAAAAACAAGTATGTCCTACCCTATTTTATAGGATTAATTTCTATCATTAATCTCCTCCTAGTGTCACGCCTAGGCTATGAAATCAACGGAACGACACAAAAATTAGTCCAACCCCGAAATATCTCATCCATAAAAATCTACACCAACTAGTCTCATACCTAGAAAGTGTTAACCACAACTAAGATATACCCACTAGTCCCATACCTAACAAGTATTCCTAATATTAATGTGAGAGCATAAATACCCCAAAACCCATCGTTCCTGCGATAATAAATATAACCAAACCAATAATTCACATAATGCATTTTATCCATGATTCTACTAATTTCTCCTACGGTCATAAATTAACTCAATTTAATTCGTTCAATCAATCTCCATAAGTAAAACAATTTATTTAATGAAACTAATATAAATTTCCCATCATGCAAGTTTATAGTGCGCATAACAATAATTCACCTAGATCATACCAACATAATATTTACGTGATTTCACAAGTCTCTTTTGATTTAAACATATGAATTTTTCATGGTTTTTTGAAACAAAGCTTTGTTTCTTCAGTGTGATTAATATGGTCACTGATTATTACTTTCTTCATGATAGACTATTAATCACCTTTACTCCACATGTGCACGGGATTTTCGAACATTATGCTTACTTATTATATGTCGAATACGGTTTTCTCATCTTAATCGTGCTTAACAATGAACCAAACGTAAATAAATATAAGTTTAGACTGTAAGAACCATTGCTCAGAATCCATTTCCCGAAAATATTGTTATATGTGAAGCAATGGAAAGGGTCTATGAAAGAGAAAAATACTCTTTGCGTTAAAATCCACCATTTGAAAAAAGAGCTTCATAGATTAATAGCACACAAAAAAAGAAGTTCCAAGGCCACATATATTTATTCATTGATGTCTCTTCATATGAGCATTATGATATATTGAAAATTGAGAGTGAATCCTTATACATGAGAGATTTTGAGGATGATATAAAGTAAAAGATCAATGGGTTTGCACAACGGTCTCTCTTGAAAAACATTAAATAGTTTCGCATTATTTATTTGAGAAGCATTTAAATTCATGGCATGCTGCATACGACGAGTCAATTTCATTTAAGTTCAACATTTTTACACTTAAGTTTGAAATTGAGTTCTTTCTTTAGAACTTTCTCATGACTTCATGCACCTATATTTTGAATGCATTTGTTGATTTGCCCATGGAAAATGTTCACACAATTTCATACCGCTTTCATAATTCGGACATTTTAGTGTTATTTCATGGCGTATTGTATTTGTACCTTTTATATCTTCATTTTATACTTGAAAATTTTGACAATTTTCAAAAATAGTTGGTATGCCATTTGGAGTTTTATCGCATGGCCTTTAATGATTATCTTTGTGATGTTATGTTTATTTCTTTGGGTGATGCTAATGCTTTCATGATTAGTTGCTTACTCTTTAACTATTGCGGATAAAATGGGGGAGAACAAATTGAGAGGGAGTTTATTTATTTATTTTAAAATCGTACGCTTCATGTATTTTTTTGTCTCATGTGTTTAGGTCGTTCTGTCTTGATGATGCTTTCATGAACCATACAAGATGAAAACTTTTCAGTCGAAGACTTATACATTTATGTATTTCTTTTTATTAGTTTAAGAGGGCATTAGTTTTATTAGTATTAGCTGTCAATTTGACTTAAGTTTGTGTTTTGTATCGGAATATCCAAAGGGAGAGATTTTTAAGAGCAAGTTTTATAATTTCTCATTTTTATTTTAATTTGTCTTATCCCGTTACACTCCACTGCACTTTCATGACTACTTCCACGTATATAAAGAGAATAAGTTGATAACCTTTGGAAGATTGAAGATAGTTCATCTCAACAATATTTCGAAGAGTTATAAGGTGGTTTGGTAAAGTCTTTAATTATCATGTGGTTAGTTTTAAAGAGCTTGCATTTAAAGTCTTCAAAATGTTTTAAAATGATTTTTAATGTTTTTTTAAAAATGCGCTAACTCGTTAAAACGAGATTTGGTATGTCATTTGAACAAGTTACATAGCACTATTAGAATGAGATTCTTTCACTGAATGTTGCTTCGTTCGAATGAAATCTGGAACGTCGTCTTTTGGTCTGTTCTGGGATATCGTTCAAAGTTTGATTGGTTGTCATTCAAATGTGATTGGGCATGTTGTTAGAACAAGTTTTCATGTTCAAATGATATCTGGAGGGACACCTTTTGTCAAGCTCCAGAATATCATTCAAAGTTTCATTGGAAACATGATTGAACATGATGGGGTACTTCGTTCCAACGAGGTACTAGCTCGTTCGAATGAGTACATGTGTTTTTATTTTATAAAACATATATCTCCAAATATATAATCCCTATCTCATTGCAACAACTTTCGTTGTAAATAGAGTTGCGAGACTAAACTTTTATATAAGCCTTTTTAGAGTTCTTTTTATGATCAAGGTCTATACTTTTTTCATCCAAACCCCTTGGATCTTGAAGGAATACTTTTAAAAATCAATAAAAATAAATTCCAAGTTCAAGAACCCTTGTAGAGATTTTATTTACTTCTGAATTATTGAGTCGAGGCTCTACTGCTAAAGAAGAAATAAATTACAATTCCTGAGGTTGATCAATGGAAACCGAGGCAATAGCTGCTTGTTGTGGATGGTGTTGGACTGTTCTGTATATATTAAAAATTTCTAGACATCTCTTCATTATACTTATTAGATCTCTTAGTAGTTTGTAAGTTGTCTTGTGTTTATAAAATTCTTTAATAGTGATGAAATTGAAGGTTTTGCCCAACATGGATTTTTCTCAAATTACTTCTTCTGCTTGTTTGGTTTGACATTTTTTTTCATAACTTTATTGCATATTCATTAAATTAAATCAAGATAAATTTTGTTAAAAGGTGAATTTGTGTTTTTGACCTTAGATACGAGTAATCCGTATAACCCTGCTTTCTCATGGGGGAGTCCAGTACTTTGTAGGTTTTGAGAACAGGCATTTTTAATTTCTTTAACAACCAGGCTTTAGGATAAAGAGCCATATTTTTAATGTTAGTGATCTCCTTGCTATTTTGAATTTTTTGTTATGGCTTCTTAGAGGAGATGCAGTTCAGATTTGTGTGATCTCTTCATTTTGAAGTTGGGGAACAATTTTATTAATCGTTGGGGGAATCATGGATCTAGCTCACGGGGGGCCTTAAAAGGCAGTGTGTGGGTACTCGGGGTATTATTGGTAGGGATCAAAATATCCATGTGGGGAATAAGGTATTTGGAATCAATAGATGTGGACATTAGCAGGGGAGCCGATGCTAGGGCTGGTGTAGACAGATCTTGGGAATCAACTATTATAGTTTCAGTAGTAATAACAGGTAGTGTTTCAGTGTTGGAGATTAAAAAGAAAGTATGTTCGCTCCTATTACGAGTGTAGTAGTGGCTTCTTGGAGTCATAATTTTGTTAGGTTTAGGGCCCTGATATCAAACTGCATGGTCTTCCGAGAGGCTGTGACGTTCTCAACTTATCTTAGAATCTGATCCAATATGGGTGGAACTTGATCTTCATCAGTAGATAAGGAGGGTATTGCAGAGCAAAATTGAAAGTCGTGGGCATGGATCTCACTCATGAAAACTAATCATCCGCACTGAATAAGAACTTCGGTTTCAAGGGTAAGAACATAGTGTAATCTCTCTACTGATGATAGCAACTATAAAAAAGCTGGAGCACTTTCATCCAGATTTTTGCAAACATAATGACTAACAGAAGGACAATAAATAGGGGTATTTGGATGGAATTTTTTTTAGTTCTTTCACTTGGTAGTATCTTCAAAGGATGAGAACTTTAGTAAAGTCTCCTAGAATTCGAGTGAATATGGGTGAACTCTTATTTTTCCCACGAATAGCAAGAAATTAACAGTCTGCAATCTATTACTTTCTCAAAATCAAATATGGTTAAGGAAATCCAACGTATGGGAAATTTGTTTTGGCAATGACTTATGGATTCAAACTATTTATCTTCCTCATAAAGGGAAATACATTCAGCCTGGAATATGAGGGGCTTTGGACCAGCCTCTGACCGTCTGACAATTTTTTAAATTTCATTAGGGTGATTAAACCCCAATTTTTAGTTATTTTTGTGCAATATGGTGTGTTCCTGGAGCTTTTTCTATGTATAAAGTGGAGACATGACTCGATTACCATATGTTCACTTTTTAGTGCTATGGATCATGATATACTGGGTTGTTTGGATGGATCAACCTTGAAGGTACATGTAAAATCACTTTACCCTAGTACTAAGTAGCTGTGAAAACCTATTCGATATACCCCGGTACTAAAAGAACCTCAAACTTTCCCTATTACTGAGATTTTAGGATAAATACATAAGTTGTTCAATATACCAAACGGGTGGGCTAAAAGAATTAAGGAAACTCTTTAGCGACTAGCCTTTCGGGAAAGATACTTTTCAAAAGTAAAAACTTTATCCGAATAAGCGACCTCTTGAAAGTACTAACCTCTTACGTGGGAGAGGTGAGTGTTCCGAGGGACGAACTTCCCTTGGGTAAAGTGGATTTCCTAAAGTACGAACTTCTTTTAACTAGCTGATTTGGGGGCTCTGAGGGTATAGGGTTAAAATAATATGAAAATCGATACTATGAAGTGCATGATGCAAATAGGTAATCCTTCATTTTTACATAGTTTGATGTTTAATTATCGCGAGGTCCTTAGTGCAATCCTATTTGTTTGGGGAAAATGTGTAATGTTGTAAATGGGGACCTAGTCATGTATCTACATTATGAGGACCCTAAATCTAAGTTCGTTAAATAGTTACAAAAAATGTATAAAGTAGTCATGCGAGAGACAAATATTAAACACAGTAGAAAGGAAACATATAGATAGTTCAGTTATGTTTATTTTTCTTCTGTCAAGTCACCACTGCGACGTAGTTAGGAATCCAGATACAACGTGCGATATTAATTTCCAATGATAGAAAAAATTCCCCCATCGGAGTCGCCTACCCCGGGGAAATTAGCATGGGGAAGCTGGGAGTGCTTATCTCACCGTCCGTTGCATTCTAATAGGGTCTGACTATTTTTTTGAGGTTGGACTCAGTGACTTTCCCTTTGATGTGGTTTGATGCCTTGTCCAGTTTGAGTCACACATTCCTAGTTTTCAACCCAAGGCCTCATTATGTTTCGTGTGATAAGGGTTAGGTTGGTTTTTTCAGAGTCGCTTATTTGATTTATACAAAATAAATAAAATATTCGAGCTATACTTTTCGAGCTATTCCTAAGGCGGGTATTAAAAGTCTGTGATTGGTTTAGAGATTCTTATTATATGGGTTCTAAAATCGGGTTATGTGTGTGTAATGTGTTAGGGACTCCGCTTGTTCTTTATGCTTTCGTAATTATATGATTATATTTATCTTTACATTAATTGATTACCTTTTAGTTATTTTTAGAATTGTTCATAGAACTTAGCGCGAGTGTCCCTCTAAAAATGTAGATGTATTCTTTGGATGGAAAATGGTATCATTACGAGGCATAGAAACTTCACTTCAATAGATGTAGGTACACAAGATTTCTTGTTCATGACTCTATGTTCTGTACGCTCATAATGGATGGACGTTATTATGCATGTGCGAGAAAGATCAGTGTTGAGATAGTTTGATATCTCGTTTGAGGTTTGAAGAGAGATAGAAAGGTGATCTCTATTATTATAAGTGTATACATATTCACACGTTCTTATGTAAGAACATGTGTTAGGTTGTCCTGCTTTGAGATAGATTGATATCTCGCTTTAATGTATATGAGCCTATTTGTAGGGATGTGTGAAATATCACAGATTTGAGATAATTTAAAATCTCATTTTGTGTTATTTAGGTGTAATGGGTGAATGTCAAGAGATGAATACATATTGATGGAGATAATATATCAAGAGATATATTATCGAGGCTCGATCTCACGATAAGGACTCAGTATTGCTCTTACATACACAAGATAACTTAGGATAAAATCCTATGTAGTTCAGTTCTACACGTGTTTGGACGTTTTGTGTGTGCAAGTGTTGGACTTGGATTAAGGGTGGGGGGAGGGAAGGACGATGTATGGAATATCATAATGGGAGAGAATCCTAAGACATCTGATATTAGCATATAACCTTATAATATGTGTGTGGTCACTAGCTGGAAGGTGTTAACCTTCATACTAGTTGGGGGTGTAGCATTAAGGATATCATGTTTTAGACATATATTACTGGGGATGTAGAGGTAAAAATTGGGGGAGTTTGTGTAAAAGATATAATTTTTACAATTAACAAACTGAGTAAAACACTATGCCTTCGGAGTGAGGTGGATCAAGTGGATAAATGGGTTTATACGTAGGGATGAAGGCATCCCTAAGAAATAATATGCCAAGAGACATATTATGAGGCTTGGGCTTAATGAGTTTGGCTTAGTATTGCATTGTACCCCAAACGACTTGGGATTAATGGTAACATAGTTCCAACAAATGGGTTGGATATTATATTGGGTATAGGACTAGAGATAGAGGCATCCCTAGGAAATAATATGTCGATTGACATATTATGAGTCTTATGCTTCACGAGCTGAATTCAATATAGTGCCTAGGAACCCAAAAAGACTTGGGATCAAAGCCAACGTAGTTTTAAGATTGGGTTGGAATTATGTAGGGTTTGGCATGAGATATGGAGGCATCCCTTGGAAATAATACGTCAAGAGATGTATTATGAGGTTTGGGCTTCACGAGTTTATCTCGTATAGCATTTATGTACCCCTGAGATACTTGCAATCAAAGCCAAAGTAGTTCCAATAAACGGGACATATTTATATATGTAGGCGATGGGATACCAGGTATACAGTATACATAAATACGATATTTATGTAGCATAGTCCTTAATATAGCGTCTTCTTTGTGTTAAAATGATATATTTATATGTTAAAATAATGTCTAATCAAAGGCCGACGTTTGGAGAGTATTTAATATGAAAATACATATTTTTAGTGTCATCGTGTGGACGGGTTATATTCGTTTAGGGAAATGACGGAGATATTCAAATTTTAAACTTCAGCTCGATGCGAAGTTTTGAATTGACTCAGCTCACAGATAATTTCCTCATAATGATTTTGGAAAGTATATTTTCATGTTTTGTAATGGTCGTTATGGAATTTTATTAACATTGTTTTAACATATGAGCATGCCAAATCATTACACAAGTTGAGGTGTTGGATTGGAAACTAGGCTTTTGAAATATAAATGACATAAATTTCATACTCGATCCCTTAAACAGGGGTTGAGCTAAATGAATTATACATGTATGTACAATTTATTGCAATATATAGATCGAGATACTATCCAAAAATTTGGCCAGATGTTTTTATCCTCACGGCGAAAGACGATTTTTTACCAAGGGGAATGCCCCCCCCTTTTGGCATTTTTCAATCGGACAGAGCTTCGTCCAAAATTTTATTTTAAAAAAAAAATTGTCTTCAGTTGGGTAGAGTTTTGTTTAGAAGTGTGGACTTTTAAGAAATTTCTATAGAGATTTGACTCAATTTAGGACTTGAAAGAGGCTTTGCGAAGTACGAGATTCCTTTTGAGGGAAAAGGACTTTTTAAGTATTATCTTCCTCCGAACTTTCATAATAAGCTCAAGTATCTAGGACACTCAGGGAGAAGTAAGTTAACAAACTAGATCATTGTTGGGTTTTTGGATGGATGAAAATGGGATGAAGGGAACTCTATTAATAGGCATTTGGACCGATCTCTCTATCTATCGGCCCTTGGTTTTGGATAGGTCTGCCATGTGGTAGATTGGGAAAAGGCTATATGATAGTCCTTTTACCGATCGGTGGAATCACCCTAAAACCTTTTGCCAATCGACAAAAGGTGCTTGGTAAAGTGTTTGGACATTTTTGCAATTATTTTTGTTTTCAAATTTGAGTCCAGTATTATTTGTATCGCATTTTTTTAGTTCCTTTTGGTATCTATTTGGGGTGATTTTCCCCACGAGACTTGGGTAAGGCCAGGTTTATCGTGTTTGTGGGGTGGAATAAAACAAACACATACATTTTTATGAGGTTTTGGTATTTTTGGTGTTGATTCGGGGTCATTTTATCTTCAGGACTTGTGCAAGTTTAGGTTGAGAATATTTTGTCAGGTAGGGTAGAACAAGCCACACTGTAATTGCAAATCAGGGTGTCCACATCAATAGTCTCACCCGATTCGTGTTAATAGACTCGTATTAGGTTTGTATTGCGAAATATTGAGTGATTAATTAGTGCATATTGAATTAAAATAGATCATGGTAGTAAAGTGTATTGAATTAAAACAAGTGATGTTTAAGATCCTTGAGATATTAAGATTTGTGTTGAATTTTATTATCTTTCTATGATATCATACCAAGTGTAAATGAACAAAGAAAATGTTGTTCTTTTTCTTCTTTTACTTTGTGTTGGATTTTTAACGTTGCACTTACTGCTTGTTATAAAGGAGGTGGTCTTCAATGAAAATGGAGAGCAGTGGCGGATAGAGGGGGGGCTTGGGCCCCTGCAAAAGTTTCCTATTTTTTTTAAACCGGTGTTAAGTTCTTTTGAATATAATGGTTAGGTAAAAATAAAAGATGATTGTTAATAAGTAGGCCCCCATAAAATCTCCCAGCTTTTGAAACTAAAACAAAGAAATGTGGTTGGTGGAGTTAAAACGTGGATTGTGGAGTTTACAAAAGGACAAAAGTAACCTTTTAATATTTAGGTTTAAAAAATAAACAAACCCAAATAGCATCTTAAAGAAGACACTGACGGCTAACAAAAGAAAGGAGAAATTTGAAACTCAAATACATACAAAATACAAAAAAAGAAAGGAGAAATTTCCAGAAGACATTGACGGCCAGTTATTTTTTTCCTTTTTCTTTTCACTTTCCTTTCGGTTTGAATCTTTAAGATTCAATTCAATTTATTTTATTTTATTCTTTCCTTTAATAAAAAACAATAAAAAGGAAAAGATATTTTGTTTAGTTTTTTTTAACAGTTTTAATTTTATTTGGAAACAAATGTTTTTCTAATTTATATTTTTTTGATTAATAGCAGTTTTATTTATGTTGTATTATTTGCTATGTGTCCATTAATTAGAATATGATTCAATTAAACATTTATCGAAAAAATCTTTACAAGTTAGTAAAATTGTTGTTCTTTGTGTATTAATTTTTTGACAGTTGATTATGGTTAAGAGAACAGCTATTGATGCATTTTTCAAGAAAAATGATGTTGAAAAATTAGATGTTAGTTCACCAACTTCTACCAAACAATCCGCCTCTAATGTTGAAGCTTCGCAACTAGAACATCGACTCTCCAAGGTTTCCAAAATCAACTCGAATAAAAAAGATCCCAATTCTTTTGAATGTGGTCTGGGATTACGCCAACAAATATGGGAGAATACATATAATCAACGTGATGAACGTCGACGAGCTTACATTAAAGGCGGTCCATATCAACATCTTCTTTCACAATACCCATTTAATTAAGATAAACATCCTTGCCGATTTCAAGATTCTTGGTTCAAAATGTTTCCAAATTGGTTGGAATATTCTCCAACTACTTATGGGATTTATTATCTTCCTTACTTTCTCTTTACCAAACCATCGAGTCGCCCTGGGTCTAGTGCATTAACGGTGGAGGAATTTCATTCATGGAAGAAAGTTAATTGTGGTGTCAATTGTGCTTTTTTAAATCATGTTGGTAAAGATCCAAATTCGTTGCACAAGAATGCTGTGAAGTGTTTCCATGATCTCATTAACCAATAGCAACATATTGAGAATATTGTTGAAAACAAGTCTTCTGAAATTGTGAAAAATAATAGATTGAAATTGAAGACTTCAATAGATGCAGTCATGTTGGGTGTCCCTGTGGATGGGCACCTAAAAGGTTTTTATAAATATTTTACATAGCAAGAGTTAGTACTCAAAACATTTAAAAATATTTTCCAAGCAGTTATCACAAATATGAGTTATTGATTATACATGTTAAGACTTCACACACTCTCTTGAGTTACCTCACCCCTCTCATATAGTGCATGCCTATCGTTGGTACTTAGTCCACCTAGTTATACTACCCAAGCTAACTATTCTCAAATACTCCATTGAACTTATCTACTCTTTAAGTTCCCAAATCACCGACGTAATATTTTAATAGTCACAATATCTCATATGTTATTTACGTAGATAATTTATTCATCTCTTGTTATCTTTATTCTTTTTATAATTAAGTCCCACTACTTAATTACTACTAAAATGTTATCAGTCCATCTTATTATCTACTATCCCATATAAGAAGATTATACATACAGTATACATTTATCACACGACATATACTAAATATTAGTTATCACTAATATGTCCTTATAACACACATAAAGGACTCTTGGTTCGAAATGATTCATCGACCCCAAGTAAGAGTTAGTTTGGAATAATACATCGACCCCAATTATTTATGTATACACCTAATCTAGTTTGGGACTCTTTCATCACGACACCAGTTCTAAGGTTGGGTTTGGTATTTTACATCGACCCCAAACATATAATATCCTTATGTTAGTTTGGAATATCTCATCGACCCTAACGAAGTTAATTTATGTATGCTTATCTTAACCTAAAAGTTCATACAATTCAGCAGGTACACACCAACCCATCAATCATGTCCGTACGTAATATTTTATTCTCTTATATTAATCGTACTTGTTAATTTACGATTTATCTCACTATCGTATTTAATTGAGTATATGCACTACTCTAAGGGCCCTAGCTATCCCTCCAATTATTTCAGTAGTTAATTCATCTCTATCCTACTGATAATTATTTTGAATTCATGTTAAATCTCCTAATAATTTAAATTCACCATTTCCGATACTCGACCCGTTCATTCTACGCTTATCAATTCATTTTATAAGTCTTTCTCTCAATGACTATGATGGGTCTTACCTCTCTACCTAGGGGTATTGATCAAGTCCTTGGATAGGTATAAAATTACTCCAAACTTACCAATAAATGACGGCCTTCGAAAAAAATTCACTCAACAAAATCTTCGATAAAATAGTAGGTGTCATTCGATCGATCTTCATAGTCGATCGATCGACTGTTCTGGGCAGCTTCGTCCTGTTGCATTTTTCTTAATTTTTAACCGCTCAAAGATCCATTAAACCTTTTGGAACTCTCTATTAACATAACCAATCAACTTATATACGTATAGAGACTATTCCTAACGTGAATATATCATCAAATCTCTAGGAAAATCATCCAAGAACTAGCAATATCCTTATTTTCTCAAAACCCTAGATATATGGCTTCCTTATCTTAAATCATCACATACTCAGATTTATATTTCGTAATAGTAATCATATTTCTTCTGTAATTCAATCCTTTATAGGTTTAAATCTAACTACATGCAAGTCCTATCCAAACATGCATTTAAATCAAATCCTTCTTTAAGAATTATTCACAAAACCAATTATTCTATTCATCTTATGCATGGATATTACAACTCAGATTTAAATTTTGTAAATAACCAATTGCCTTGATTTAGAGATGATCTGATTTCTAGTTGATGTAGAGTTTGATTATTTATCTCCTTCAATCTTCACTTTTCAATTGCTTGAATTGCAAGAATCCCTTTGAATCTCTCACACTTCTCTTTTTATGCTTTGAGAATGACTTCTCTTTTCTCTCTATGGCTTCTCCGTGAGTTATGAGGTATCTAACCCTAACCCCTTATTTAATCAGATGATAAAAGACTCCAAAATTCATAGGTCTTCCCACTCCTACATTTTAAAAGACTAAAACGCCCCTGAATGGTCCCGGTTTAGCCCAAAAATGTGTCGGGACCCAACTAGTACCCCTGGGTATACTATTTTGACTATTTCGACCCTTTCGGAGCTAACCGTGTCCTCTAAATTGTAATTTGAGTCACTAATATTTTATTTCTTATCTCAATCCCCAAAGTTGATCTATAGGCTACACGCGGTTGAAATATAACCACATACGTCTATAATTACACATTATGCCATATGTGTCCATATCCATATTTGTTATTCTCTCTTAGTAAATCTGACTCTTAATATTAATCTGTATTCTCTCGATTAACATTAAGTAATTATAATTATTATTTACTCACTTAATAATTACAATTACTATTACCATATTTTCCATTTAATTATACGCTTAATTAAATTCTAAATACACAAAAATACGGGGTATTACATACTTCCCCCCTTACAAAAGAATTTTGCCCTCAAAATGAGAATATACTTGCAATGAATAACTCTAGATACTGTTCTCGCATATCCTTTTTCCGCTCCCCAGTCGACACGTCAATATTGTGGTGTCCCTACTAAACTCGCACTAACGGAACTACTTTGGATCGTAGTTTACATCGCTATGATCCAAAATAGCCACAAGTCTCTCCTCATACGAGATATCTGGCTGAAAATCAATCTCCTCTAAGGGGATGTGCCAGAAGGCTCTCCCGCTCCTCCTGTATTTCTTCAATGATGCCATATGGAACACGTCGTGTATTCGTTAAAGATGCTCTGGAAGTCCCAATCTGTATGCTACAGGCCCCACCCTCTCAATAATAGGGAACGGTGCTAAAAATCTCGACGCTAACTTCCCCCTTTTTCCAAATGTCATAATCCCCTTCGTAGGAGATACCCGAATTAACACCTGGTCGCCCACCTCAAGCTCAACGTGTCTCCTACCAGCGTCAGCATAACTCTTCTACCTATCTTGAGCTATCTGAATACGTCCTCGAATTAACTCTATTTTGACAAAAGTCTCCTGTATCATCTTCATCCCTAATATCTTGTTATCTCCCAAATCTAACCAACAGGCAAGCGAACGACAAGGCCTCCCATAATGTGCCTCGAATGGAGCCATACCGATAGTGAATTTGTAAGAGTTGTTATATGCAAACTCTACCAATGGAATATCTCTCTCCCATCCTCTCCCAAAGTCTAGGATACACATCCTCAACATGTCCTCGAGCATTTGATTTACCCTCTCAGTCTTCCCATCTATCTGCGGATGATATGTCGTACTCAACCGCGAATCTATGCCCATGGCCTCCTGAAAGTTATTCCAGAAGTGTGAAATAAACACTTTGTCTCTGTTAGAAATAATATTAATAGGAACCCCATGCATCTTAACGATCTCTAAAATTAATAGCTGCGCGTACTGCATCGTATCAAAATTAGTATGGACCGACAAGAAATGGTCTACCTTGGTCAGCCTATCCACTATCAGCCAAATGGAATCGTGACCTCTCTGCGATGTCAGTAGTCCACTAATAAAGTTCATCGAAATACTTTGCCACTTCCACATGGGAATCTATAGCGACTGTAGCATTCCTGAAGGTCTCTAATGGTCGACTTTCACCACCTGGCATGTAGCACACTTCGAGAAAAACTTTGTTATGTCTCACTCTTCATACCCGACCACCAATACTATCACCGTATATCCTGATACATCTTGTCCCCATCAGGATTTATTAAAAATCTGGAATCGTGAGAATCGGTCATCACTACCTTCCTTAACTCCTCAGCTTCAGGCACTACTAAGCTCACATTAAATCGCAGACCTCCCTCTGAACTGACTGAGTAAGACTCTGAGACTCTGCGCCTAAGGCTAATAATTTTCTCACCCTGTCCTGAAAGAATGGGTCCTATGCTTGATCCCTCACTACTCGCATTACGATCTCGGGAGTGATGGTCATTACTGTTATGAATGCCCTGGCTACTTCATCCTCCTACTGGAGTTCACTCCACTTATATTTTATGTCTCAGCTACGTCTCCAGTAGGTCATTGGCTCAACGCATCTTCCACCACGTTAGCCTTACCAGGATGATACTGTATATCAAACTAGTAATCCTTCACAAATTCTAACCACCGCCTCTGCCTCATATTCAGATTCTTTTGTGTGAATAGATACTGAAGTGAATTATGATTCGTGAAAATAGTGAACTATTCACCCAGAAGATAATGCCTCCATATCCTCAAAGCAAAATGATCGCTGCCAACTTGAGGTCATGAGTGGGGTAATTCTTCTCATATGGCTTTAGTTTTGGAGAAGCATAAGCTATCTACCTCTCCTCCTACTGTAGCACACCCCCAAGACCCTATAGGGATGCGTCAGTATAGACCCGGTACTCCAATCCACTCTTCGATAACGCAAGTACGAGTGCTGATGTTAACCTATTCTTTAGCTCATCAAATGTTAACTGACAGTGGTCGCTCCACATGAATGATACTCCCTTTCGAGTCAGGTTCGTCAAAGGATCGAAAATCTTTGAAAAACCCTTTATAAAGCGATGATAGTAATCGACCAACCCAAAAAAGTTGCAATTCTATGTCGATGTCGTGGGCTGTCCCTATTCCCTCACCGCCGATACCTTGCTCGGATCAATACCAATACCTCTATCTGACACAACGTGACCAAGGAAATGAACTTCCCACATCCAAAATCCACACTTCCCCAATTTAGCGTATAACTGGTGGTCCCGTAACATCTGAAGAGCCATGCGTAAGTGCTCAGCGTCTTCCTCATTCGTGCGAGAGTAAACCAGAATATCGTCTATGAATACGATCATAAACTGGTCTAAAAACTCCTTGAATACCCTGTTCATGAGGTTCATGAACACTTCAGGTGCATTAGTGAGTCCAAATGGCATCACCCTAAACTCATATGACTCGTACCGCGATAAGAAAGTAGTTTTAGGTACATCCTCCTCCCTAATGCACAGTTCATAATAACCCGATCATAAATCGATCTTTGATAAGTATGCAAGTCCTCTCAATTGGTCGAATAAGTCATATATCCTAGGTAAGGGATACTTATTACGTATCATCATCTTGTTCAGCTCTCTGTAGTCCACACACAATCACAATTAGCCATCCCTTTTCTTTATAAATAATACTGGTGCACCCCACGACGATGTACTCCGCCGAATGAAACCCTAACCTAAGAGCTGCTGAATCTGCTCCCTCAATTCTCACATCTCTGAAGGAGCCATGTGATACGGTGCTCTGGCAATCGGTCTCGTTCCTGGTGCTAAGTTGATAACGAACTCAATCTCCCTACTAGGCGGTAACCATGGTATATCCTGAAAGACATCCTAAAAACCCTCACAATTGGGATTGAGTCTAGAGAGACAACCACCTCCTGTGCGGTCTCTTATTCAATGTAATAGTGATGAGTACGCGATCCTCCCTCGGGAAGAGGCATCGCCACTAGAAACATCTCCTATCTCGGAATGGAAAATATGATTGTCCTCTCATAACAATCCACCATCACCCTATAACCCTCCAACCAATCCATCCCTAGGATGACATCGTAACCCTCCATATCCAACACTAGGAGGTCCGTCGCTAGACAAAATCTCTCGATCATAATGTCCACACCCTTACAAATCGAGTGTATAAGGGACCCACTACCCATCGGTGACTCCACACACATAAGATGAGTGTCGAATGTCTCTCAGAGGCCGACTGACCGTGAAAATCTAGTGGGAATAAAGGAATGTGCCGCCCTCGTGTAATAATAGAATACTACCCTCTAGTCCATAGATAAGAAATGGAGACTCGCGACTCCCAACAGTGCTCGAGGTGTTGGCTGGAAAGGAATGTCCCAAATGTTAAACACACGCCCGTAGTGCATCTGGCTTGGTTGCTGCTGTGGGGACTGTACTGCTGTTAGGGCTAACGGATCCTGCTGCCCTTATTGGGAATCTTGCTGCTATGCCCTGTCTTTCTGTGGACAATTCCTACTCTTATGACCCTAGTGGACACAAGTGAAACACGGTCCCTGAAACTTCCTTTGCCCTTGGCCCTATTAGTCCTGACGTTGGCCCTGACGGCCTTGGCCTAGCTGGCCTCCCCCTTGGTACACTTGGCCCTGTTAGCCCTAAGAAACTAGCTGCTGGGGACCCTGTTGTCCCTGTCTATCAAATCGATGTCGACCCTGCCTAAACCTCTTGACAGAGTTCCCCTGCCGGGAATCCTGCCCTAGTTGACCCGCTGTCTGCTGCTGCGGTGTGTTACTGACACTACCTCCATCCACTTTGCCCGACTGGCTAGGCTCACCTCTCTTTCTTCCCTTCGCATGGAAGCGATGATCCTGATAGTGCAGTAGAGCAACGTTGACGACATCAGTATAAGTCACCAATGCCAGATTACCGATCAAATGTTGCCTGATTCGCCAGGCTAAGCCACTCATAAATATTAACTTCTTTCGCTCCTCATCGCTCACCTCGTTTGGCACAAAGTTAGCCAAACGGGTGAAATCCTCCTCATAATCAGCAACTGAGCGATCACCCTGAACCACCTCACTGAATTTCTTCCTCATCTTAAACTCTATCGATGGTGGAAAGTACTTGCGGCCAAACCGCACCCAAAACTCATAAATTATCATTGCGTCCCTCTCCTTGGCAGTGGTAACTGACTCCCACCACTGTAAGGCCTCTCCCGATAGATGGAAAATAGCTAGCATATTTTTTTATACCTCGGTACACTCAAGCATGCGCAGGTGGATCTGGATATTTTTCTTCTAGTTGCACGCCTCCACTACATCGGAACTACCCTGAAACTCGGGTAGATTCCCTTTTTGAAATGTCTCTATGACTCGTTGCCAAGTAGAAGGCCCCACTGGGGCCTAAACTATCGGTGCCACGGGAGGTGGTACCTGGGGCTGAGGAAAATGGTCTGCCATGGCCCTCATCGCTGTCTTGATCGCCTGAGCCACTATCACTTCAACCTGAGTAGTGGAAATCGACTCGGGTGGGGGTGGGGGTGGGGGTGGGGGTGGCGGCACCTGTGGCTCCTGATGATCCTCCCTCACCTCATCACTGGCCCCAGCCCTATTCGTTCGTTGTTTCCTCGGTGGCATCTGAAAATAGATCAAATTGTATAAGTACACAGTTTAACAAAAATTCTAAAAGCAGATGCAAGATATCTCAAAAGCGGATAATGAATCAACAGTCCTAATAGTAGGTCTCTAATACAACCGAACGCTACGCTGATACGTAGTAAGCCGTACAGATCCTATGGACATTAGAACCTCATGCTCTGATACCATCTGTGACACCCGACCTAATTAAATCTTCGGTGATGAAGCCTTAATTTAATGTAAAACAGGTTTCTTAAATGGTCCATTCTTAGCATCATTACCAGAACTTTTTAATTACTAACCACCTAAGTGAAATTAAGCTACTATCAAATTTTATCTTTATTAAATAGGTAAAACAACTCATGCGGAATAATATAAATCAAGCAGTACTAAAATCAACCATCATAAATAACCGAATACAAAAATCTTGCCGAAAACCACAGCTGAAATAAAACTAACTCAAAAACCAATATATCAGAATAACTGCAAATGTAAAGATTGGACAATGTGTCCCAAACCGAGAGTACTAAAATTGAGATCCTACTTTAGATCTGAAAAGATAATCGTCTAAGAAAAGCCCTGCAACATCCACATGTGTTGCAGCTCCAAAATACCTAGAATAAAGTCATGTTGGGTGTCCCTGTGTCTAGGCACCTAAAAGGTTTTTAAAAAGATCTTACATAGCAAGAGTTAGTACCAAAAACATTTAAAAATATTTTGTAAGCAGTTATCACAAATATGAGTTATTGATTATACATGTTAAGACTTGGCACACTCTCTTGAATTACCTCACCCCTCTCCTATAGTGCACGCCTAACGTTGGTACATAATCCGCCTAGCTATACTACCCAAGCAAACAAGTCTCAAATACTCCACTCAACTTATCTACTCTCTAAGTTCCCATATCACCCAAGTAGTATTTTAATAGTCACCATATCTCATATGTTATATACCTAGATAATTTATTCATCTCTTGTTATCTTTATTCTTTTTATAATTAAGTCTCACTACTTAATTACTACTAAAATGTTATCAGTCCATCTTATTATCTACTATCTCATGTCAAAAGATTATACATACAGTGTACATTTATCACACGACATATACTAAATATTAGTTATCACTAATATGCCCTTATAACACACATAACGGACTCTTGGTTCAGAATTATTCATCGACCCCAAGTAAGAGTTGGTTCGAAATAATACATCGACCCCAACTATTTATATATACACATATTCTGGTTTGAGACTCTTTCATCACGACACCAGTTCTAAGGTTTGGTTTGGCATTTTACATCGACCCCAAACATATAATATCCCTATGTTAGCTCAGAACATCTCATCAACCCTAACATAGTTAATTTAGATATGCTTCTCTTAACCTAAAAGCTCATACAATTCAATAGGTACAGACCCGACCTATCAATCATGTTCGTACATAATATTTTTTTCTCTTATATTAACCGTACTTGTTAATATATGATTTATCTCACTATCGTATTTAATTGAGTATATGCACTACTCTAAGGTTCCTAGTTACCCCTCCAATTAATTCGGTAGTTAATTCATATCTATCCTACTGATAATTATTTTGAATTCATGTTAACTCTCCTCGTAACTTAAATTCACCATTTTCGACACTCGACCCGTTCATTCTATGCTTATCAATTCATTTTATAAGTCTTTCTCTCAATGACTATGATGGGTCTTATCTCTCTACCTACTGGTCTTGATCAAGTCCTTAAATAGGTATAAAATAACTCCAAACTTCCCAATAAATGACGTCCTTCGAAGAAAATTCACTAAACAAAATTTTCTAGAAAACTGCAGGGGTCGATCGATCGATCTTCATCATCCATCGATCGACTAATGAATGTCGATCGATCGACCGTTCTGTCAAGCTTCGTCCTGTTGTGTTTTTCTATGTTTTAACCACTCAAAACTCCATTAAACCTTATGGAACTCTCTATTAACATAACCAATCAACTTATATATGTATAGAGACTATTCCTAATGTGAATATATTATCAAATCTCTAAGAAAATCGTCCAAGAACCAATAATATCCTTATTTTCTCAAAACCCTAGATATATGGATTCCTTATCTTAAATCATCACATACTCAGATTTATTGTAATACCCTGTATTTTTATGGTTTTTAAATTTTAGGATTTATTAAATGTAATTTGAGATATTAATTTAATATTAATCCAAATATTTATTTTTAATATTTACTAGCCTGACGAGAGTTAGTAATTATTGGGAATTTGTTGAATATTACTAGATGAGTAAAGTAATATATAAGATTGATTTTATGAAAATTGTCACGAGTGAATAAAATGGCAATTATGGAATTTTAAGTCGGGACATGCATGTGTCGTGTCAGGACTAAATTATTATTATAAAAGTGAATATATTATAAGTCACCCATATGGTTGTTTCGAGTGCGTCAAAGTGTCCGGAAGGATCGAGATAGTCAGAAAAGTGTACCGGGGGGTTTAGTTTGGGTCTTGGGGCATTTTTAGGCCAAATTGACATCCCAGGAGGGTGTTTTAGACATTTTGTATTTTGGGTAATTAAACCCACGAAATTTCCCAAGATATATCAGCCATTAGGAGTTGTCTTCTAGGGTTATCAATCACAAAACCTAAGAACAACCATTAGAGAAGAAGGTGGAGAGTTTTCCAAGCAATCCAAGGCCTAGAACTCACTCAATCGCACCGCCACCGCCACCGCCACCAAAACGTAAATCGCATGACAAGGAGCGCAATCATATCCTTTTCATCAACAAATCAGACCCTTGAATTCTAGGCAAGTATTCATCTTTCTTTGTTTTTAGTTAATGTTTCACCCATGTTAGTTTTAGGTTCTTAAGAACATGTTTCATGGAAGAATTTGATACCTTAGAGACTTTAAATCACATGTTGTAGAGGAAGTAGATATGTTCTGGACATCTCAATCACATGTAGAGGACTACCCACGAATTTTTATGGATTTAGAAGCAAGAAATCGGGAAAATAATTAGAAGAATGGAAGATTCATGAAAAATTAGGGTTCTTATTAATTATGTTAATTTACCCCATTAATTCAATACCTTTGTTGAATTTGGACATGCTTCATGTAGGAAATCATGTACATAGGTATATATAACTGTTAGTAATCTTGTTGGGAAGTTTGGGGATCATTAATGGTGTTTTGTAGAAGAGTTTTTGATGAAACCCGTAGGTTGGATTTTGCAGATTTTGGGCAAGAACTGCTTGATCGATAGATCGACCAGGAGCATCGATCGACCCCATTCCTCGATCGATCGATCCCCCTAAAAAATTGCATATTTTTCCCTTTTTTGTTCAATCCGGTTAATTTACATATGAACCCTTGATTATTATTTTTAGAGTATAATGGGTTACGAAGAGAACCAGTAGGGTCTAAGTAGACTCCATTGAGTGAAATTTAAAATGGGATGAAATTATGGGCTAAAGGGGAGTTTCGCCACACATTAGAAATTGTGCGTATGTTCACTAAAGATTTGAGACTCGTAAAAGATTTAGACCAGAAGGTTAGAGAGGGTATACCTACTAAAATTATACTTACTAAGAGAGAATACTTCGAGAGATGAGAAGTAAGTGAGAAATAAATTATAAATGAGAATAAAAGAGACGAATCCGTTATGCGAGATAAATGAGTAATTTATGATAAGAACAGATAATTAAAATTATCGGTTGTGGGTGCACCTAATTTGGAAAATGTGACTGTGTGACTATACATATATTAAGTATTATGTATCTGTATATAATCATACTCGAGCTACTTGCTATCACGGAGGTTTTCGTGCCGGGACAGTCTTATCTCGATTTAACCTTTATGGGGGATATTGACTCGTACCCTAGAAGATAGTATCCTAGATATAGGCTATCTGAAAATAATAGTCAGATGATTTTAAGAGATGTGAGGATATGTGCTGACCTCTTAGGACTTGGAACTATGCTTCGCCTCCATTTGTATGTGTATTAGTGATACGAGAACTTGATAGCAGAGTATGCCAGCACCATAGATTTATGTGGGGTATATATATATATATTATATGAGTGATTGATATATATATATATATACTTATGTATGGAAACTTTCTACTGTGAGTATAAGTAGTTAAGTAATGCATAAATGCTTCATCTTTATAACAAGTGTTCGTGAATTTTGTAACAATACCGAGTGGTTCTAAGTAACCTAAGAAAATGGAAGTGATTAATTTTCTAAAAAGTAAATATCAGGGCCTTAGTATTTCTCTAGATAAAACTTAATGGGAATAATTTAGATAGACTTATGAGATCAGTAGTACGGTAGGCATGCCCACTAGATGATAGGAGAGAATTTTCAAGAGAGTGTCGTATACTAACATGGTTGTCACATTAGCCAGTAAGCATTTTAAATACTTGCTAAACTATTTTAAACTGTTTTACACTCGGGCTCTGACCCATTTCCTGTTATTTCTCTATCTCTTGTATATATATGTATGTATTACAGGTGCCCAGCCATAGGGGCGTCATGCTTAGATTCTTTAGACTGGACGAGTTTCTTCTTATGTGGGAGTTACATGTCTTTGCTTTAGATGACCTCATCATTGATTATGCTCTTACTTTAGTTCTGCTTAGCTAGGGCATGTGTCTCCCGATTTCCTACTCCATTTGGATTTGTCAGAGATTTATGTTTATTTATATTTCCATTATTCAATACTCCTTGGTAGTTAACTATTGTCAGGATGATTTCATTTATGGTTCTTAAACTTGGTTTGGATTATCTAGATGGTTTAATTCTTGTGTGTTAATTTCCATCCTTTGTATTTATGTGATCCTTAAACTGTTGGTTATTAATAAAGGTTTTCATATTGGAATTTAATAAAATGAAAATAAGACTTTAAATTGTTTTGACACTTAGCTTAGTTATTTAGGGTGTTTAAATTGCAAATATTATTTTACGACAGTGATGCTAAGAATGAACCCATCATTTACCTTGATTTTAATTTAATAAATGACTGATCACCCAGTATTTAATTAGGCGGGGTGTCACATGTGGTATCAGAGCATCAGGTTCTAGTGTCCTTTAGGATCTGTACTACTTATTTTATTTCTAGCTTAGCGTCCTTTGATTTAGAGCCCTAATATTAGTAATGTTGTATTCTTCTTTATACGTTGAGAATTCGTTCTTCTGCGATTTGTTTATGTGCATGTTGAACTTACCCAGATTATTTAAACTTTCAGATGGCTCGTCAAGAAGAACAAGCTAATGCCGTTGGGGGAGTCAATGAGCAAGGTCAGCTCACACCTCAAGTGTCTTCGGAGAGCGTATCAATCGCCAAATTAGCAGGTATTATGGCACAGGCAGTTACCACTATAGTCTTACTTTACCAAGATCGCAGCATGCATCTTATAGGTGTGATATCCCGCCTAATAAAATACTGGGTGATCAGTCATATACCAAATTAAAACAGGAATCTCAGTTGGATCATCCTTAGCATCACTGTCGAAAACATTTTAAAACTTACAAACTACCTAGTATTCCAAAAGCTGGTGCCAATTTTAACTTTTTAACTACACAAAACAGTACACGCGGAACTAAATACAAACCATTCACACAAACTGAATAAAACTCAACTGAATAATTAATTATACAACTTACTAAATAAAGTACCGGCCACTAAAGAAATAATCGAATACAGATAATGAACACCTAAATAAAATACATCTGGAAACTGTACTGTGAAGTCGGGGCGACAAGCCCTAAATAAAACTGAGACTGATAAATGATTCCTACTCTAGGAATGAATGAACGATGCATCTAATCCAAACTCCTGCTAGTATCCATATATGCCGCAGCTCCATGTCCCTGGAATAGAATTTCAATCCTGGCATCCCTGTCGCTAGACACCTAAAAGGTTTTAAAAATAGTTTTATAGCAAGGGTTAGAGCCCAAAACATTTTGAAAATATTTAGCAAGTGAATTAACTGTAGCAATTTAAAATGCATGAATGCGCTTCATATTTAAGTTAGTGTCGCACTCCCTTGTGAACATTCTCACCCCTCCACTATTGTGCACACCTAACGGTTACCTTTACCCCCACCTAGTTGTATTACCCCATCCAACTAGTCCTGGCATAACCTCCCCTTTCCATATTACTCTAACCCGAGTATAATGATTCTTGAATTATAAGTTATTTCACAATTAACTTAATTAAGTCCTCCTTAACTAGTAGCATATAACCGTGTCACAAGTAATATAAAGTAAATACATCACATATTGTATTATTACCCGCATATAATATATACTACCATTATATACGTAACTTTACCATAACATCCACACATATAACATACGTATATCCATCCCTTCGAGTATACCCTTGCCGGATGACTCCCTCTAAAATGCTATCACACTAGGTGTGCTCACTGACCAAGCATAAATTCTTCTGAATTTAGCCCCTTAAGTTAGTTATTTTGATATCTCGAACAACGTAATTGAATCATTTTTATCCCATATCATTGCCATTGACTATTTCTAATGAGTACCCCGAGTTTCGTGTATTTCTTATTGATTTTACAAGATTTAGTGTAAGAAAAGAAAGAAAGAAATCGGAAGAAAGGAAGAAAAGAAAAGAAGACAAGTCAAAGGGCAAAACCGTAAATTTACACCTGGAGTTCGGATTCGAAGACTTAAGGAAAGTTGAAGATCCTGGTTTCACAAGAGCATAGGAAGAAGCGACAGTCAAATCGGAGCTCGAGATCGAAAGTTATGACCAGTTAAAAATGGAAAGAAAAAAGTCAATAATGAAGAAAATCGGACCGATCCGAAATGTCACATTTCCAATAGACCCCGTATTGATGCCGAACTGATGGCAAGGAAACCGATCTGATAGCAGATTGACCGATCCGGACAAATAAAAAAAGAACCGATCCGGTGACTAGAAATTGAACCGATCCGATAGCAGATGGATCGGTCCGGTGGTTAGAATTCCTGGCATTAATTGTGGAGCTCCAGAGGTGAATATCGTCGAGAATCTTGTACAACTAATCGATATTATCTGTCAAATCGTGCTAAGTTGGTGCTATAAAAGGCTAATCCCTATGTCATTCAAAAGGGAGTCGAATTAGAGAGAGAGAGTCAGATTTTAGAGAGTTTTCTTAGTTTTTCATAAACCCTAGTTTGTAAGTTTGAGGAATAAGGAGAATTCTAGATTCAATATCATCTCTTTTCCCTATTGCTAATTACAAGTATCAAATTCCATTCTCTTATTTTATCTCAATTATAATTTCAATTCAATTATCACTTGTTTTGTAATTTTTGTTCTTACAATGTTTGTTAGATCCATAATTCCATGTATGAATTTATTTTCTAGTAAAACCATGTATAGCTAAATTTTTGAGGGTTGGGGTACATGAACTCATTTCTAGGTAAATTACCCAATTAGAAAATAGAGGGCAAATTGAATATTGACCAAATCGTGTATGGAAATTATGCAAACATTGCCGATCTTTTAATCTCTATTGCCCTAGGTATTTGGGATGTTTAAGAAGACTATGCAAGTATAATTGTCCATTCACCACTTTGTATTTGCCTTTGATTTCATATGATGCGGGCTAGTTCCCTCATATATGTAATGCTTAGGATCTATAAAGACTGGATTTAGTCAAAATTTTAATTTACAGTTCTGGTATTCTATACGGTAGTTTACTAAGGTTTGAGGGATTGTGCTCCACCCTATTTTCTCTCATTTTCAAATCTATTTTTTTTAATTCTTAGTGTTTTTGTGCACTTTTTATTTCATCACCAATTGGAGATTTCAACCATCAATCATCTTTTATTTTATTTTGAGAAATCATTTGAAGGATAATTAACTTTTCATACATAATTACCTATTGCTAATTTCTGATCCTTGTGGAGACGATCCCGACTTGTTGGATTATTACTAATGCGATAGGCTTGTACTTGAGCCTAGAAAGAACGCATTTCTGAGATAAATTCTTAGTCGTGTCAAGTTTTTGGTGTCGTTGTCGGGGATCATCAATTGGTAATTCTTAGGAAAGTGATTTTAATCCTTAAGTGATTTAAAAAAAATCAGTTTTCATCTCATCTCTTGTACGATTACATGCAAAATCCATCTCTCACCCAAGTCCACGAAAATCCTATTGCCGAAGCGAATTCTGAAAATTCTCATACCACCGATTCTCCATACTTTTGGGTTCCACCTCCTTCGCCAAATAATTCCATCACCAGTCACACTTTGAGTCAAACACCGAGTGGAAGTTTTGAATCGTTTGGTAGCAATATGTCGGTGAATGGTAGTGTTGTTGTTGGTGCTGGGGAGGAAGAGATACCATATCTTCCCATGAAAGATCTATTATTTTTGGAGCGAACTGTTACCCCTGGTTGCATTTTACTCCCGTATAATTTCGGTCAGTTCCATTTTCGGAATGGGATGATCCAAATTCTGCCTACATTTCATGGGATGGATTCTGAAAAACCATATCTCCATATTAGAGAGTTCGAGGAAGCATGTGAGACGTTTGGTGACCAAACTTGCCCACAAGATGTTATCCGGTTGAAGCTTTTCCCTTTTTCCTTAAAGGATAAAGCTAAGACTTGGTTATAGTCATTACCACTGAATTTTGTTTTATCCTGTCAAGATATACAAACCAAGTTTCCTTCCAAGTTCTTCCCACGACACAAAACCAACTCTATCAAAGCTCAAATACAAACTTTTTGGCAAAATGAGAACGAAGCTTTTGACAAGTGTTGGGAAAGATTTCAGGATTTAGTCAGTGCTTGCCAACAATGTGCGAAAAAACTTTTTGGGAGTTAGACTCGAGCGATGCTGAGGCTCATCTGAAATACGTAGCGGAGACTACACAAGCATGGGATGTTTTTGACCCCAATAGTCAAAATAGAAATTGACAAGTGACCAACTCGTCTGCTGCATCCAATGTTTATCATTTGGACAAGGACACTTTGTTAGATTGTAAATTTGACCAATTAGAAAAGAATTTCAGAGAAAGGCTTGAAGTTCGATTAAGAGAAGTAGATGGACCCATACAAGTAGGAAAGGAGAAGGTGTGTGCCATTTGTACTGCTGGTCATTCTATCAAAAAATGTCCTTCCATCCCTGCATACAAAGCAATGTACACTAAACAAGTCGAGGCGATAGGAGGGGTTCGCAGAAATTTTAATGTGCCGCAAGGGAATACATACAATCAATCTTGGAGAAATCAACCTGGTTTCAACTATGGAAACCCCAAGGTGGGATGTCTCCCAATCCACATGTGCCTTTGCCACCACCCCCTCCTCAATTTCAGCAAATGGCTCCTCCAATGACAAACCCTACGCAACCACCACCTCCTGGTCCTTAATTCACTCCACCTAGGAGATCTCTTGAGGATAATCTGAATTAATTCATCCAATCTTAGAAGGAGAGAAATACTAAGAATGATCGAATGTTCACAGAAATTCATACTAGCATCTCTAGGTTGCAATCTACATTGAATACTCAGGAGAAGGGTAAATTCCCAGCTCAAGGCCAAAGACCCCCTCTTCAAGGGAAAACTACGATTAGCTCTACTTCATTGGATTTGCTGGAATAATGTCAAGTTGTCACTATTCTACGTATTGGTCGTGCAATTGATCTAGCGCCACCACCTCATAAGGAATCTAAAGCTAAAGAAGCTTCAGAATCTGAGGAGACCTCCTTGCATATGGAAGATAAGGATGAAGGAGTTGAACCTGAAGTTGAAGTAAAACTGCCCACTGCTGCTCCATTTCCTCAACGCTTGGCACTACCCAAAAAGGGGGCTTCGCGTACTGAAGTGTTAGATGTTCTGAAGCAAGTGAAGTTGAACTTGCCGTTTCTGGATGCTATCCAACAAATTCTAGCATATGCCAAAGTCATCAAAGATCTTTTGACTATTAAATGACGGCTTAAGGTGAAGAAGAATGTCTTTTTAGAACAAAATGTGAGCTCAGTCCTTCTTAATGATCTTCCACCAAAGTTCAAGGATCGTGGTGCACCTACAATTTCATGTGTTATAGGAGAAAGTAGAGTCGAAAAAGCTTTGCTTGATTTAGGTGCGAGTGTAAACATCCTTCCATACTCTATCTATAAGTAGCTTGATTTAGGTGATCTTAAACCTACCCGAATCACTCTACAATTAGAATATCGAATAGTGAAAGTACCTCATGGGGTTGTGGAGGATGTGATAGTTCAAGTGGACACATTTTACTTCCCAGTTAATTTTGTCATTTGGGACACGGAGCCCTCCCCACATTCAAGTAATCATGTTCCCATAATTTTGGGCCGTCCATTTTTAGCTACTGCTAATGCTCTGATCAATACACATAATGGACAAATGCAACTCACTTTTGGAAACATGACTCTCGAGACCAATATTTTCAATGTTGCTAACCAAATGGGTGATGAGGATGAAATTCATGAGGTTGATCTTATTGAAGTAGTGATGGATGAGCACATCGAGAGGATCATAGGTAGAGATGCACTAGAAGTTTGTTTGGTGCAAGGTGTTGAGAATAAAAGTTCTTATACTGAGTTTGAGCATGAAGTGGAAGAGTTAGGAGCTTGGTTGCAAGAAGAAGTGAGTTTTGAGAAGTTGAGAGATGTTGACTGGATTTCTAGATTTGAGGAATTACCCCCGAGGGAGTCACTCATGATACCCTATGAAGAGATATTTCCTAGTCTTGAATTAATGAAACTACCCTCCCATGTAAAATATGCTTTTCTGGGAGAAGATGATACATTTCATGTTGTTATTTCTTCCAGTTCAAAAAAAAGAGCAAGAGGGCATGTTGCTGAATGTGTTGAGGAAGCATAGGGGTGCGTTTGGTTGGACTATAGCAGATTTGAAAGGTATAAGTCCTTTGATTTGTACCCATAAAATCCATCTCGAGGAGGAGGTGAAGCCCTCGCGAGAGATGCAAAGGCGACTGAACCCAACCATGAAATATGTAGTTCGAGCAAAAATTATCAAATTGTTAGATGCTGGGATTATCTATCCCATTTTCTAATAGTAAATGGGTGAGCCCAATTCAGGTTGTTCCAAAAAAGTCGGGTATGACTGTGGTTGAGAATGCTAAGGGAGAATTAATACCTCAACGCACCACCACCGGGTGGCGTGTTTGCAATGATTATCGAAAGCTCAATGCCAGAACAAGAAAATACCATTTCCCCTTGTTGTTTATCGACCAAGTGATCGAATGAGTAGCGGGCCATCCTTACTATTGCTTCCTAGATGGGTATTCTAGATATAATCAGATTGAAGTGGATGTACTTGATCAATAAAAGATGACTTTTACATGGCCATTTGGTACGTTTGCCTACAAACGCATGCCTTTTGGGTTATGTATGGGCCAACAACTTTTCAAAGGTGCATGTTGAGTCTCTTTAGCGACATTCTAAAAAAAGGTCTTGAGGTGTTCATGGACGATTTCAGCGTTTTCGGTCCATCTTTTGACCAATGTTTAGCTAATCTTGAAAAAGTTGTATTCCGGTGTGTGGAAAAAGACTTGGTCCTCAATTGGGAAAAATGTCATTTTATGGTTACTGAGGGCGTAGTCCTGGTCCACATAGTATCATCTAGGGGAATTGAGGTTGATCGAGAAAAAATATAAGTAATAGTTGAGTTACCTCCGCCTAAATCACTTAATGATGTGAGGTCCTTTTTAGGCCATGCTGGATTTTACAGGAGATTTATCAAAGACTTTACCGCCATCGCTAGACCTTTGAGTAATCTTCTCATGAAGGACACTCCTTTTGAGTGGAATAACGCATGCCAAGAAGCTTTCGATAAACTCAAAAACATGCTAATTTCCGCTCCTATCATGGAAGCTCCCGATTGGTAACTCCCATTTGAGCTTATGTGTGATGCAAGTGATTACGTGATTGGGGCTGTTCTCGGACAAAGAAAAGACAAGAAAGCTCATGTTATTTACTATGATAGTACGACATTATCTGCCCCCCAGCTTAACTACTCCATCACGGAGAATGAATTACTAGTAGTCGTTTTTGCTCTCGACAAATTCCGCTCCTACATTGTTGGGTCCCCCATCATTTGTTTCACTGATCACTCGGCCCTTAAATATCTTCTGACCAAGAAAGATGCCAAACCGCGCCTAATCAGGTGGATCCTACTCCTACAAGAGTTTAATCTCTCGATACAAGATAAGAAAGGAGTCGAAAACGTCGTTGCTGACCATTTGTCACATCTCTCGTCCGACGTACCTGTTGATCCCATCCCCATAGACGAGTATTTTCTGAATGAAAATATTTTTGCTACTTCTTCTCTTCCTTGGTTTGCGGATATAGTAAATTATCTAGTCACTAGAGTCGTTCCCTCCATTTGGACTCCGCAAGAGAGAAGGAAGTTCATTACCTGGTCACGCATGTTCTTTTATGATGATTCATATTTGTTTAAGTATTGTGCTGATCAAATCATCCGAAGATGTGTACCTGATGATGAAATTCAAGGGGTAATTCGATTTTGTCATACAGAAGCATGTGGAGGTCATTTTTCCAAAAATAAAATTGCTGCGAAAATCCTGCAAAGCGGTCTCTATTGGCCCACAATCTTTCGGGATGTGAATACTTTTTGCAAATCATGTGATAGATGCCAAAGAATGGGAGCTATTACTCACCATGACATGATGCCATTGACCCCATACTTGTCTTAGTGTTGTTTGATTGCTGGGGTATTGACTTCATGGGGCCTTTCCCACCCTATTTTGGTTTTCTATACATCCTCGTCGCAGTAGACTACGTCTCAAAATGGGTAGAGGCCGTAGCTACAAGGGCGAATGACAATAAAGTGGTGATAAAGTTCATACAAGAACACATACTTTCTCGATTCGGAGTTCTAAGGCTATCATTAATGATAATGGCACACATTTTTGCAATAGGCCCATGGAAAAGCTCATGCGAAAGTATGGGGTCGTCCATAAAATTGGAATGACTTATCACCCTCAATTGAATGGCCAAGCCGAGTTAGCTAATTGAGAAATCAAGCATATCTTGAAAACACAGTCGAACCTAACAGGAAAGATTGGTCTATCCTATTGAATGATGCGCTCTGGGCTTATAGAACTTCATACAAGAACCCCCTTGGGATGTCCCCATTTCGTTTTGTATATGGAAAATCTTGTCATCTTCCTATTGAAATTGAACACAAAGCGTATTGGGCTATTAAAAGGGTGAACTTTAACATGGAAAAAGCTGGTGAAACACGTAAACTTCAGTTGAATGAGTTGGAAAAAATACGCAATGGTGCGTATGAAAGTGATAAAATCTCAAAAGAACGAATGAACCAAGCTCAAGACCGCATCATTCGACGTAAGGAGTTTCATTCGAGACAAAAAGTACTTCTTTACAACTCGAGGTTGCACTTGTTTCCCGAAAAATTGTGGTCACGATGGTCAGGTCCATTCATTATGAAGGAAGTATTTCTCCATGGCACTGTTGAACTAGAGGATCAAAAAGGGGGAAACACTTTCAAGGTTAACGGGCAACGTCTAAAGCCGTATTTGGAAGCGGTTGTCAAGGAAGCCGACAAAATCTGGTTGTGGGACCCCATTTATGGGGAGTGACTGCACAAGAAAGGTGAGGTCGTCGCACCCCCGACGTGTATGGGGTGTGATAAGCACCCAAAACTGTACAATTTATACCCCAAATAGATGTATTTTAGTTGCTAATTCTCGGGAATACGGGTCTTATATGCTTAAATGTTAATTTTGTAGGCCGAATGCACGTTGCGGTGTTCAAATGCGTATTTCAAGGCAATTGTGCATTTTATGGAGCTAATACCCTTGTCTCATACCCTAGCCTACCCTAAACTTATCCTTAAACCGTCACCCAAGCCCCGTGTGTGTTGGTTTGATCCCTTTTTATTTTATTTTAATTTTTTTAGATTTTTATTTAGTGTCATTTTATTTTTTAGATTTTATTTTAGAATTATTTAGAATTTGTAGGTTTTATTTACTATTTTACATTTCATTTTTATTTTATCTTTATTTTTATTAGTTTTATTTTATTTAATTAGAATTAGTTTTTTTAGGATTTCATTTATTTTTAGATTTATTAGATTTTATGTTTTTTAGGCTTTTAGTTTTTAGTCTTATAGATTTCTATTTTTATTTTTATTTCTTTTTAGATTTATCTTTTTTATTTTTTTGTGTCTTGTATTTTATAGGATTTTATATTTTTAAGTAGTTATTAATTAATTTTTTTAGTTATTAGTTTTTATTCTTAGTTTTTATTTTAGTTGTGTTTAATTTTTTTTAGAGTTTGTTTAGTGGGTCGTGTTGTGTCTATTTTATTTTACTTTTTATTTTTTTAGTTTAGTTTAATTTTTAATTTAGATTAATTTTAATTTTAGTTTTAGTTTATATTTTTTTAGGGGGTCCTAATTAAACACACACAACCCTTAGTACACACTCAGTCACTCAAACCTATCCTACACCCAGTCACTCAAACTTTTTAGATTTATGTTTATTTATATTTCCATTATTCAATACTCCTTGGTAGTTAACTATTGTGAGGATGATTTCATTTATGGTTCTTAAACTTGGTTTGGATTATCTAGATGGTTTAATTCTTGTGTGTTAATTGCCATCCTTTGTATTTATGTGATCCTTAAACTGTTGGTTATTAATAAAGGTTTTCATATTGGAATTTAATAAAATGAAAATAAGACTTTAAATTGTTTTGACACTTAGCTTAGTTATTTAAGGTGTTTAAATTGCAAATATTATTTTACGACAGTGATGCTAAGAATGAACCAATCATTTACCTTGATTTTCATTTAATAAATGACTGATCACCCAGTATTTAATTAGGCGGGGTGTCACAGGTGGTATCAGAGCATCAGGTTCTAGTGTCCTTGAGGATCTGTACGACTTATTTCATTTCCAGCTTAGCGTCCTTTGATTTAGATCCCTAATATTAGGAATGTTGTATTCTTCTTTATACATTGAGAATTCGTGCTTCTACGATTTGTTTATGTGCATGTTGAACTTACCCAGATTATTTAAAATTTCAGATGGCTTGTCAAGAAGAACAAGCTAATGCCGTTGGGGGAGTCAATGAGCAAGGTCAGCTCACACCTCAGGTGTCTTCGAAGAGCGTATCAATCGCCAAATTTGCAGGTATTATGGCACAGGCAGTTACCACTGTAGTCTTACTTTACCAAGATAGCAGCATGCATCTTATAGGTGTGATACCCCGCCTAATAAAATACCAGGTGATCAGTCCTATACCAAATTAAAACAGGAATCTCAGTTGGATCATCCTTAGCATCACTGTCGAAAACATTTTAAAACTTACAAACTACCTAGTATTCCAAAAGTTGGTGCCAATTTTAACTTTTTAACTACACAAAACAATACACGCAGAACTAAATACAAACCATTCACACAAACTGAATAAAACTCAACTGAATAATTAATTATACAACTTACCAAATAAAGTACCGACCACTAAAGAAATAATCCAATACAGATAATCAACATCTGAATAAAATACATCTGGAAACTGTACTATGAAGTCGGGGCGACAAGCCCTAAATAAAACTGAGACTGATAAATGATTCCTACTCTAGGAATGAATGAACGATGCGTGTAATCCAAACTCCTTCTAGTATCCACATATGCCGCAGCTCCGTGTCCCTGGAATAGAATATCAATCCTGGCGTCCCTGTCGCTAGACACCTAAAAGGTTTTAAAAATAGTTTTATAGCAAGGGTTAGAGCCCAAAACATTTTGAAAATATTTAGCAAGTGAATTAACTGCAGTAATTTAAAATGAATGAATGCGCTTCATATTTAAGTTAGTATCGCACTCCCTTGTGGACATTCTCACCCCTCCACTATTGTGCACACATAACGGTTACCTTTACCCCCACCTAGTTGTATTACCCCATCCAACTAGTCCTGGTATAACCTCCCCTTGCCATACTACTCTAACCCGAGAATAATGATTCTTGAATTATAAGTTATCTCACAATTAACTTAATTAAGTCCTTCTTAACTAGTAGCATATAACCGTGTCACAAGTAATATTAAGTAAATACATCACATACTGTTTTATTACCCGCATATAATATATACTACCATTATATACGTACCTTTACAACAACATCCACACATATAACATACATATATCCATCCCTTCGAGTATACCCTCGCCGGATGACTCCCTCTAAAATGCTATCACACTAGGTGTGCTCACTGACCAAGCATAAATTCTTCTTAATTTAGCCCCTTAAGTTAGTGATTTTGATATCTCAAACAACGTAATTGAATCTTTTTTATCCCATATCATTGCCATTGACTATTTCTAACGGGTACCCCGAGTTTCGTGTATTTCTTATTGATTTTACAGGAATTTAGTTTAAGAAAAGAAAGAAAGAAATCGGACGAAAGGAAGAAAAGAAAAGAAGACAAGTCGAAGGGCAAAACCGTAAATTTACACCTGGAGTTCGGATTCGAAGACTTACGTAAAGTTGAAGATCCCAGTTTCACAAGAGCATAGGAAGAAGCGACAGTCAAATCGGAGCTCGAGATCGAAAGTTATGACCAGCCAAAGATGGAAAGAAAAATGTCAACAATGAAGAAAATCGGATCGATCCGGTTTATCTCGGACCGATCCGAAATGTAACATTTCTAGTAGACCCCAGATTGATGTAGAATCGATGGCAAGGGAACCGATCTGATAGCAGACGGATCGATCCGGACAAATAAAAAAAGAACCTATCCGATGACTAGAAATCGAACCTTTTCGATAGCAAACGGACCGGTCCGGCAGTTAGAATTCCTGGCATTAATTGTGGAGCTCCAGAGGTGCATATCGTGGAGAATCTTGTACAACTAATCGATATTAGTTGTCAAATCATGATAAGTTGGTGCTATAAAAGGCTAAGTCCTATGTCATTCAAAAGGGAGTCGAATTAGAGAGAGAGAGTTAGATTTTAGAGAGTTTTCTTAGTTTTTCATAAACGCTAGTTTGTAAGTTTGAGGAATAAGGAGAATTCTGGATTCAATTTCATCTCTTTTCCCTATTACTGATTACAACTATCAAATTCCATTATCTTATTTTATCTCAATTTTATTTTCAATTCAATTATCACTTGTTTTGTAATTTTTGTTCTTATAATGTTTGTTAGATGCATAATTCCATGTGTGAATTTATTTGCTTGTAAAACCATGTATAGCTAAATTTTCCAGGGTTGGGGTACATGAACTCATTCCGAGGTAAATTACCCAAGTATAAAATAGAGGGTAAATTGAATATTGACCAAATCGTGTATGGAAATTATGCAAACATAGCCGATCTTTTAGTCTCTCTTGCCCTAGGTATTTGGGATGTTTAAGAAGACTATGAAACTATAATTGTCCATTCACCGCTTTGTATTTGCCTTTGATTTCATATGATGTGGGCTAGTTCCCTTATATATGTAATGCTTAGGATCTATAAAGACTGGATTTAGTTAAAATTTCAATTTACAGTTCTAGTATTCTATACGATAATTTACTACAGTTTGAGGGATTGTGCTCCACCCTATTTTGTCTCATTTTCAAATCTAATTTCTTTTAATTCTTAGTGTTTTTGTACACTTTTTATTTCATCACCAATTGGAGATTTCAACCATCAATCATCTTTTCTTTTATTTTGAGAAATCATTTGAAGGATAATTAACTTTTCATACACAATTCCCTATTTCCATTTTCTGATCCCTGTGGAGACGATCCCGCCTTGTCGGATTATTACTAACGCGACAGGCTTGCACTTGAGCCTAGAAAGAATGGATTTCTGAGATAAATTCTTAGTCGCGTCACTCACAAAACCTAGTTCCCCAAGTTGGGATCGCTCACCAACTTGGCCCAAAATATAAACGTAGTGGAGGCGGTCATATTCCTACCCTAAAAGTGAGATAAATCCCTCACCCATATATACCGGGCGCTATGACCTGGGGATATACTTGCCCTACTCCTCAAGCTAGGGGATTCACCCACACCGCGCAACCTCCCTTGATAACACTAGAGTATATAAATTAAATAAATATATAGTCACTGATATTTAATAGCACACACAATATATACACATATATATGTACTATCACTACCCCGTATATATATAATATAAACCCCGGCTTTACCGTGTACTCAAAATCCCATACACTAGCCTGTAATTTCCTGAGTTCGTGGCCCAACTCAACTTAATTACTTTTCTCACTAAATAATTTATCATCTTCCCGAGTCTGTGGTCCGACTCTAAATAATAATACTCTACATCATAATTTATATTAAATTTTCCCGAGTCTATGATTCGACTCCTATTTAATTAATTTACACATTAATTAAATTTACATCAATCCGAGTCTGTGATCCGACTATAATATAATTAATTCACAACTCAATTAATATACTATTTTCCCTGAGTCTATGGTCCGACTCTAATTAAATTAATTAACACACTTATTAATTTAATACCTACCCGAGTCTACAATCCGACTCTAATTAAATTAATTATTACACCCATTAATTTAATATCTACCCGAGTCTACAATCCGACTCTAACTAAATTAATTATTACACCCATTAATTTAATATCTACCCGAGTCTACAATCCGACTCTAATTAAATTAATTATCACACCTATTAATTTAATACCTACCCGAGTCTACAATTCAACTCTAATTAAATTAATTATTACACCCAATAATTTAATATCTACCTGAGTCTACAATCCGACTCTAATTAAATTAATTATTACACCCATTAATTTAATATCTACCAGAGTCTACATTCCGACTCTAATTAAATTAATTATTACACCCATGAATTTAATATCTAACCGAGTCTACAATCCAACTCTAATTAAATTAATTATTACACCCATTAATTTAATATCTACCCGTATCTACATTCTGACTCTAATTAAATTAATTATTACACCCATTAATTTAATATCTACCCGAGTCTACAATCCGACTCTAATTAAATTAATTAACACCTCAATTAATTTGATTACTTGGCATCGCCTAACCATCCTACCCCGACTCGCTCACTTGGCCCGTAACTTAATATTTCCTGAGTCTATGTTCCGACTCTACATTAATTACTCTCTCAATAATTAATTTAATACTTTGGTGTCACTTAACCAACATACCCAGACTCACTCACTTGGTCCATTTTACATCTCATAATTTCATTCCACATTTTCACCCACAATGTATTACACATTAATCTCCATAAATTCCCCAATTATATTTACCTATAATTATCAACATACCCGGACTCGCTCACTTGATCCGTATCTCACTATTTTGGAATAAAATTTCTCAAATCCATCCATAAAGTGCCCCACATAAATTCATCCCAGTCCCAATTATTTTCTCCCATAATTGCCAGGAATATTTGTTTCATAAATATTTATCACTTATTAATGTATGAAACTTAACTTTCAAATATATTTCCCTTTATATAACAAACTCGCTGAACTGCCTAGATTTCAGCATCATCCATCGATCGAACCCCCTAGGTCGATCGATCGATCGTTCCAGTGTTCGTCCTCTCCAGCCCACTGTCAGCCATGGACGAAACTTAAAGTTTTGATACTCAATCTAAACCCTTACCCAAATACAAATAACATATCCTCTATATAGGAAAAACGGTCTAAACATCCTACAGACCTTAATTCATCATCAATATCCATTTATTCCAACGTTTTGCCGATTTGGGTATTATCCGGGTTTCAAATATCCATTACGAATTTCATTCATATTAACAGCAATTAACCATTTACTCTTACTAGTTTTAACACACGATTCATTCCTCTACATTCTAGGATCATGAGCACAATCAATCTCACCCTAAATCCCATTAAGGTATATCAATTTTCAAAAAACCCAGTTTAAACTTTGGTTACACACCCAAAATGAAATTTTGATTTACACATCACTATGATACGAATTGATTACCATCAATTTAGAAATCACAACAGTTAACCACTTGCTTGGAATTGTTCGTAGTGTCTGATCCGTTGGTGTAGTCCCTTAATTAGGCTCCAAAATCCCCAAATTGGCTATTGATTTGCTTTCCCCCAACTTTCCTCTCAAACCCTAGGTTTATAGGTGTATTGACTGTTGTTCCCTAACGTCTCAATTAGGTTAGAAACACTAAATCCCGTTTTTGGACATGTGGGCCTACTTAAAATGGCCCAACTCACCCCGTGTGGGCCCGGCTATGCCCAAAAATACCCCGAGACCCAATTACTACGCCCGGATACTCTTTTCTGACTATCTCGACCAATCCGGACGCAACTGCGCACTCATAATTTCCAACCAAAATACTTTTCAAAATTTCCAAATTTTGACCTCAAAATGTGACACACGAGATTTTGAACCATTAAACTTAAAAGTCGCCAATTATAAATAATTCAGCTCACTCAAATAAATTCTCCAAGTCATGAATTTAAGTTTCTCCAATTTAAATATTTTTATAACTCCCAAAAATAATTAAATTTTTAATCCTCAAAATTACGGGGTGTTACATACTCCCCCCTTACAAAGGAATTTCGTCCTCGAAATTAAGATGAGCGTAATGCTCCAAGCTTCACATATTACTCTCTAGTCATGTGACTCTAAGCTCGCTATATCTATCCCATCCGCTTCTAACCATACGTTACACAAGTATGCATTTAAATTAACCAGGACGCCCATACACCTTATACCCGTTCTTAATCACACGAAATTTGCCTTAATTAACCCGGGTGCCCATACACCCTATCCCCGCGCTTTACCGCACGAAAGTTACCCAACTATGCTAGTTGTAAGCCATAATATAACTTCGAACCCATAGTCATATCACACATATATATATATACCTATATATCTACTGCCCGGGTACCCAACCCATGTACTAACGTCCAAACATCTCCCCACAAAATACTTGTCTCTCAACACAAAAGTATATACGCTTACTCTTATATTACCAAAGACGACATAAAGTACCGCGTCCTTACCATCACTAGTTCTTGCACAAAATAAACTCCGAGCTATCTCTCTTTGCTCAAACATAAATCTAGCCACCCTGATTCACTTCAGTAAACACCCTTACTTAATGGGATCAAATGTGCGAACACAAGACCTCACTATGTGCCTATCACACCACGCACTACAACATATATACACACATATATATAGGCTATGCACCCTCTCAGGTGAGACTCAGTACCAAACCTATCCTGGTGTCGTGAACACCAAAACTTAACACCACTATCCACAATAGTTAAATCCCATCGCTATCGAGACGATAATTAAAAATATTATCAATCCTACTCCAATAATTCTCGAAAGTAGTAACTTCTCGCATAAATCAAACCTTCTCTCAGTGTACACCTCCACTCTCCTATGAAGAACACCAAGGAAACTCCGCTACCCCATGGAAAGTTTATCCATATACTATGGCTGCTACAGCCAACGCACCCACTAAATTCGACTCACCTGCGAACTCTAGTGAAAAATAAGTCTTATATTTTGACATCCTATTTGTCACTTAAAAGTATACCCCACGCCGATAGGGTAAAAATAATTACCTCCATACTCTAGCTCCAACGGCTGATCCTCGGGTTCCGAAGCATCTTCTCCTTGCCCGAATGCGCCCATGACTTGCTTTAGTGGTTGTATATCCAAGACCTCATCCTGTAGTGACCCCTGCCTCGCTTAAGACAATCTATCCTCATGTGTCTCGCTTCCTCCATGAACGAAACACCTTCTAATACATTCACCCTACCACTGGTCCCTTCCATGACGACCTTGTTGGGATTCCTAGCCATCCTGCCGATAGCCTCCAGTTCTAAATCGTTTGGCATGATTTCCCTGCTGGAAATCCTGCCCCTGATCTCCCCCAGTCTTCTGCTGGGATACCCCACTGGTATTGTTCCCTCCTGCCTTATCCGACTGTCTAGTCCCCACTCCATTCCCACTTCCGTTCACGTGGAAGTGATATTCTCGACAGTGCCGGAGTGCTGCGTTAATGACATCAGTATAAGCTACTAATGCGTATTTACCAATTAAATGTTGTCAGATCCTCTAGCCTAACCCATCCATAAACCTTTCTTTCTTTCTCTTTTCCTTGCTTACCTCATCCGATACAAAATTTTCCCAACGAGTGAATTCTTCCTCATAATCGGCCACTGAACGGTCTCCCTGAGTCACCTCACTAAATTTTCTCCTCATTTCGGTCTCAATCGTTGGAGGTAAATACTTGCGGTCGAACCGCACCCAAAACTCTACAATAGCTAGTGTGTCCTTTTTCTCAACTGTGGTGATCGACTCCCACCACTGTAGTGTTACTCCCACTAAACTGAAAGTGGTTAGCATTTGCTTTCGCACCTCATCGCAATCTCCCATGCATAGGTGACGCTGGATATCTCTCTTCCTTGACATGCTAGCACTACATCTGAACCCCCACAACTCTGGTGGCTTCCCACTAAAAATAACCTCTCTTTCTTGCTTCCACCCCGATGACCCCGCGTGAGTTTTAACATCCGATTCCACTAACACTTGTGGATGATCCCGTGGAAAGTACCCTGCTATTGTGACCACCGTCGTTTCAATCGCCTGCGCCACTAGTTCAGTTACCTGTGCTGCCAAAATCATCTCTGGCAGTTGCTGCAATAACTCCTGACGAGCCTCCCTCGTCTCATCTCCCCCTACTGCCCTAGCTACTCTCTCTCTCCTGGGCGTCATCTGGGATGAGAATCGAATTTGTATGAGTTCACTCTCAAATATAAATTTCACAGAAGAACGTATATGCGCATACGTATAAGAATACAACAATCCTATAATAGGGCTCTATATCAAAGATCCTAAGGACACTAGAACCTGATGCTCTGATACCATCTGTGACACCCCACCTAATAAAATACCGGGAGAATAGTCCTATACCAAATTAAAATAGGAATCTCAGTTGGATCATCCTTAGCATCACTGTCGAAAACTTTTTAAAACTTACTAACCACCTAGTATTCCAAAAGCTAGCGCCAATTTTAACTTTTTAATTACACAAAACAGTACATGCGGAACTAAATACAAACCATTCACACAACTGAATAAAACGCAACTGAATAATTAATTACACAACTTACCAAATAAACCACCGGCCACCAAAGAAATAATCCAATACAGATAATCAACACCTGAATAAAATACATCTGGAAACTGTACTGTGAAGTCGGGGAGACAAGCCCTAAATAAAACAGAGACTGATAAATGATTCCTACTCTAGGAATGAATGAATGATGCGTCTAATCCAAACACCTTCTAGAATCCACATATGCCGTAGCTCCGTGTCCCTGGAATAGAATATCAATCCCGGTGTCCCTGTGGCTGGACACCTAAAAGGTTTTGAAAATAGTTTTATAGCAAGGGTTAAAACCCAAAACATTTTGAAAATATTTAGCAAATGAATTAACTGCAGTAATTTAAAATGCATGAATGCTCTTCATATTTAAGTTAGTGTCGCACTCATTTGTGGACATCCTCACCCCTCCACTATTGTGCCGACCTAACGGTTACCTTTACCCCCACCAAGTTGTATTACCCCATCCAACTAGTCCTGGTATAACCTCTCCTTTCCATACTACTCTAACCCGAGTATAATGATTCTTGAATTATAAGTTATCTCAAAATTAACTTAATTAATTCCTTCTTAACTAGTAGAATATAACCGTGTCACAAGTTATATAAAGTAAATACATCACACACTGTATTATTATCTGCATATAATATATACTACCATTATATACGTACCTTTACCACAACATCCACATATATAACATACGTATCTCCATCCCTTCGAGTATACCCTCGCCGGATGATTCCCTCTAAAATGCTATCTCACTAGGTGTGCTCACAAAACCTAGTTTCCTAAGTTGGGATCGCTCACCAACTTGGCCCAAAATATAAACGTAGTGGAGGCGGTCATATTCCTTCCCTGAAAGTGAGATAAATCCCTCACCCATATATACCGGACACTATGACCAGGGGATATACTCGCCCTACTCCTGAAGCTAGGGGATTTACCCACACTGCGCAACCTCCCTTAATAGCACTAGAGTATATCAATTAAATAAATATCTAGTCACTGATATTTAATATCACACACAATGTATACACGTATATATATATATATATATATACTATCACTACACCGTATATATATATATATAATATCAACCCCGGCTTTATTGTGTACTCAAAATCCCTTACACTAGCCTGTAATTTCCTGAGTCTGTGGCTCGACTCAACTTAACTACTTTTCTCACTTAATAATTTATCATCTTCCCGAGTATGTGGTCCGACTCTAAAAAATAATACTCTACATCATAATTTATATGAAATTTTCCCGAGTCTATAATTCGACTCCTATTTAATTAATTTACACATTAATTAAATTTACACTAATCCGAGTCTGTGGTCCGACTCTAATATAATTAATTCACACCTCAATTAATATATTATTTGTAATAACCCGCGTAATTTTTGGGGTATTTTCAAAATAAAGAGGAAAAATAAAGTTTTTGGTAAAATTATTTTTATTGCTCAAATATGTTGGTTATTATTTTTTAAGACGAGAATTTCAAACGGTTTCAAAATCGAAGTTAAAACGGATTTTAAAATTATTTTTAAATGTTTTTAACTCTTCGAATTCTTAGTCGGCGAACTGTCAAAATTTCTGAAGGATCGATCGATCGATCCTGGGAGTCGATTGATCGACCTCCCCAGATTTCGTGAACAAGTAATTTTCAAGAGTTGTTTTGGCTTCCAACTCTTCATTTCTTTGCCTTATTTAAAGGAGTCTTTTGGCATCCAATTCTTCATTTCTTTGCTTTATTTAAAGGAGTCTTTTGGCTTCCAACTCTTCATTTCTGTGCATTATAAAAGGAGTCATGGGAAACCCTTTTTGACCTACTTTTGGCACAACTTTTGGAAGCAAATATATTTTATATTCCTCTCCTTTTTAATTATACTTTGGCCCTTGAGATTTGTGAGTTCTAACCTTATATTAGAGGTGTTCTTGGGGATATTTTTGTTGGAGGTTCTTGGAGGAGCTTCTGTAGATCTTTTGTGTTGATCTTGAGGATACGATCATTGGTTTCTCATCATGGTTTGAGGTATGGGGTTTTACACAATATGCTCCTTAATCTCGCGAGTGCATTTCCATTGAATTCTTGTTAATTGAACTCGTGTTTGCATTCATAAATTCTTGGAAATCTGGAAAAATAATTATTGAAATTATTTCGATTCATGTGGAACTATTATATCATTGTTGAGCACGTTGTCATGATATTTTAATATGGCATGGAGGTTGGGCACCCGCCAAAATTCCTGCTTCCCGAGCTTTGTCTTGATAAAGCATATGCGGATGGAGTGAGGCCTGGTGACCTGATTAATGTGTTGTTGAGAAATTATATTGATAAAATGCTATTGAGATTTGCATTTGATTTGAATATTCGTACTCGTGTTGTTACGCTTTATTCATCTCTAACATATATTTGTTGAGCATCTTTCATGTCGTATTGTGTACTTTCCCATATTTTCTTTTAGTGGAAGGTTAGCGTGGATTTGGGCGCTATGGATTATTGGAGATTGATTTTATCTTGGATATTTTGGGAAGAATTTTTAATACATTTGAGAAGACTTGTATTTATTTATTTTGATGTATAGAGCATTGGGATTTATTTTATTTCGAGTTAGATGTTGTATTGAATTCGAGAGATTTGTTGTATTTATTTGAAGAGATTTGGGATTAGTGGTTTCCTCTCTTGTTGTTGTGGGATTTAGATTCTCTATACCTTGTGATTGTGGATTAGTTTAATTTTATCGATGAGTGGCGCTCCGTTCGCTCTCCTCGGGCGAGCCGGGTGTTACAAATGGTATCAGAGCTTAGGTATACGGCAACCCTCGGGTCTTGGGTATTGGGTCTAGCATGCGGGTGAGACCTATTTTCTTTGGAGATAGAAAATTTTGAGGATGTGTTAGGCATCGTGGTGAGGTTGTTTAGAATTAATTTGAGGACTTTATTGTGTGATTTTGGAAAATAGAATCAAGTAGCATTTTATTTCGAGCGTTAGATTTCATCGAATTTCGAGGGCGAAATTTCTTTTCAAGGGGGGAAGTCTGTAATACCCCGTAATTTTGAGGGCTTTATTTATGAATATGGTATGTAATTTTAATAATATTATTATTTTATTAATCGGGATATTGATATTATATTTATTCTTATTTAAAATGAATCGAATATTTAAATTCAAATTTAATTGGCTTTTGGATATTTTGTAATGGTTTAAATATGTAAAGTTACAATTTTGAATTAAAGGGCAATAGAGTAATATAGGTTAGCTTAGGGTCCAAGCTAGGGTTTGAGAGAGGGGCTATATAAGGAATATTATAGGTGATTATAAGGAAAGGGAGATGAAAAAGAAGGGCCAAAAACGAAGGCAAAAACGAGTGGAATGAGAAGAGTCAATTTAGAATGTTTAGATTTTCTTTTTGAGTGCTTTCGAATGAGATTTGAGAAAAACTCAAAACACATACCTGACTCAATTTTTCGTGTAGAATTCAAATATGAAGTCGAATCAGTGATTCGAATAATTTTTTGAGATGATTTTTCTGAGTTTTTAAAATAGGACTATTTGGGGTTATCTTGTGTTGGGGCTAGAACGTGAATTGATTATTTTCGCGAGAGGAACGTGATGGTGCGATCATATTTTGAGGCTTAATTTATGCGGCGATTCATGCGATGATTTTGAGGTATGGGGTTTTACACAATATGCTTCTTAATCTCGCGAGTGCATTTCCTTTGAATTCTTGTTAATTGAACTCGTGTTTGAATTCATAAATTCTTGGAAATCTGAAAAAATAATTGTTGAAATTATTTCGATTCATGTGGAATTATTATATCATTGTTGAGCACGTTGTCATGATATTTGAATATGGCATGGAGGTTGGGCACCCGCCAAAATTCCTGCATCCCGGGCTTTGTCTTGATAAAGCATATGCGGATGGGGTGAGGCCTGGTGACCTGATTAATGTGTTGTTGAGAAATTATATTGATAAAATGCTATTGATATTTGCATTTGATTTGAATATTCGTACTCATGTTGTTACGCTTTATTCATCGCTAACATATATTTGTTGAGCATCTTTCCTGTCGTATTGTGTACTTCCCCATACTTTCTTTTTGTGGCAGGTTAGCGTGGATTTGGGCGCTATGGATTATTGGAGATTGATTTTATCTTGGATATTTTGGGAAGAATTTTTAATACATTTGAGAAGACTTGTATTTATTTATTTTGATGTATAGAGCATTGGGATTTATTTTATTTCGAGTTAGATGTTGTATTGAATTCGAGAGATTTGTTGTATTTATTTGAAGAGATTTGAGATTAGTGGTTTCCTCTCTTGTTGTTGTGGGATTTAGATTCTCTATACCTTGTGATTGTGGATTAGTTTAATTTTATCGAAGAGTGGCGCTCCATTCGCTCTCCTCGGGCGAGCCGGGTGTTACAAATGGTATCAGAGCTTAGGTATACGGCAACCCTCGGGTCTTGGGTATTGGGTCTAGCATGCGGGTTAGACCTATTTTCTTTGGAGATAGAAAATTTTGAGGATGTGTTAGGCATCGTGGTGAGGATGTTTAGAATTAATTTGAGGACTTTAGTGTGTGATTTTGGAAAATAGAATCAAGTAGCATTTTATTTCGAGCGTTAGATTTCGTCGAATTTCCAGGGCGAAATTTCTTTTCAAGGGGGGAAGTATGTAATACCCCGTAATTTTGAGGGCTTTATTTATGAATATGGTATGTAATTTTAATAATATTATTATTTTATTAATCGGGATATTGATATTATATTTATTATTATTTAAAATGAATCGAATATTTAAATTCAAATGTAATTGGCTTTTGGATATTTTGTAATGGTTTAAATATGTAAAGTTACAATTTTGAATTAAAGGGCAATAGAGTAATATAGGTTAGCTTAGGGTCCAAGCTATGGTTTGAGAGAGGGGCTATATAAGGAATATTATAGGTGATTATAAGGAAAGGGAGATGAAAAAGAGGGGCCAAAAATGAAGGCAAAAACGAGTGGAATGAGAAGAGTCAATTTAGAATGTTTAGATCTTCTTTTTGAGTGCTTTCGAATGAGATTTGAGAAAAACTCAAAACACATACCTGACTCAATTTTTCGTGTAGAATTCAAATCTGAAGTCGAATCAGTGATTCGAATAATTTTTGGAGATGATTTTTCTGAGTTTTTAAAATAGGACTATTTGGGGTAATCTCGTGTTGGGGCTAGAACGTGAATTGATTATTTTCGCGAGAGGAACGGGATGGTGCGATCATATTTTGAGGCTTAATTTATGCGACGATTCATGCGATGATTTTGAGGTATGGAGTTTTACACAATATGCTTCTTAATCTCGCGAGTGTTATTTCGTTGAATTCTTGTTAATTGAACTCATGTTTGAATTCATAAATTCTTGGAAATCTAGAAAAATAATTGTTGAAATTATTTTGATTCATGTGGTATAATTATATCATTGTTGAGCACGTTTTCATGAGATTTTAATATGGCACGGAGGTTGGGCACCCGCCAAAATTTCTGCTTTTCGGGCTAGGTCTTGATTAAATATATGCGGATGGGGTGAGGCCTGGTGACCTGATTAATGTGTTGTTGAGAAATTATATTGATAAAATGCTATTCAGATTTTCATTTGATTTGAATATTCGTACTCGTGTTGTTACGCTTTATTCATCGCTAACATATATTTTTTGAGCATCTTTCCTGTCGTATTGTGTACTTCCCCACATTGTCTTTTAGTGATAGGTTAGCGTGGATTTGGGCGCTATGGATTATTGGAGATTGATTTTATCTTGGATATTTTGGGAAGAATTTTTAATACATTTGAGAAGACTTGTATTTATTTATTTTGATGTATAGAGCATTGGGATTTATTTTATTTCGAGTTAGATGTTGTATTGAATTCGAGAGATATGTTTATTTATTTGAAGAGATTTGATATTAGTGGTTTCCTCTCTTGTTGTTGTGGGATTTAGATGCTTTATACCTTGTGATTGTGGATTAGTTTAATTTTATCGATGAGTGGCGCTCCATTCGCTCTCCTCGGGCGAGCTGGGTGTTACAAATGGTATCAGAGCTTAGGTATACGGCAACCCTCGGGTCTTGGGTATTGGGTCTAGCATGCGGGTTAGACCTATTTTCTTTGAAGATAAAATTTTTTGAGGATGTGTTAGGCATCGTCGTGAGGATGTTTAGAATTAATTTGAGGACTTTAGTGTGTGATTTTGGAAAATAGAATCAAGTAGCATTTTATTTCGAGCGTTAGATTTCGTCGAATTTCGAGGACGGAATTTCTTTTCAAGGGGGTAAGTATGTAATACACCGTAATTTTGAGGGATTTATTTATGAATATGGTATGTAATTTTAATAATATTATTATTTTATTAATCGGGATATTGATATTATATTTATTTTTATTTAAAATGAATCGAATATTTAAATTCAAATTTAATTGGCTTTTGGATATTTTGTAATGGTTTAAATATGTAAAGTTACAATTTTGAATTAAAGGGCAATAGAGTAATATAGGTTAGCTTAGGGTCCAAGCTAGGGTTTGAGAGAGGGGCTATATAAGGAATATTATAGGTGATTATAAGGAAAGGGAGATGAAAAAGAGGGGCAAAAAAAGAAGGCCAAAACGAGTGGAATGAGAAGAGTCAATTTAGAATGTTTAGATCTTCTTTTTGAGTGCTTTCGAATGAGATTTGAGAAAAACTCAAAACACATACCTGACTCAATTTTTCATGTAGAATTCAAATCTGAAGTCGAATCAGTGATTCGAATAATTTTTGGAGATGATTTTTCTGAGTTTTTAAAATAGGACTATTTGGGGTTATCTCGTGTTGGGGCTAGAACGTGAATTGATTATTTTCGCGAGAGGAACGTGATGGTGCGATCATATTTTGAGGCTTAATTTATGCGGCGATTCATGCGATGATTTTGAGGTATGGGGTTTTACACAATATTCTTCTTAATCTCGCGAGTGCTATTCCATTCAATTCTTGTTAATTGAACTCATGTTTGAATTCATAAATTCTTGGAAATCTAGAAAAATAATTGTTGAAATTATTTTGATTCATGTGGTATCGTTATATCATTGTTGAGCACGTTGTCATGAGATTTTAATATGGCACGGAGGTCGCCAAAATTCCTGCTTTTCGGGCTATGTCTTGATAAAATATATGATGATGGGGTGAGGCCTCGTGACCTGATTAATGTGTTGTTGAGAAATTATATTGATAAAATGCTATTCAGATTTTCATTTGATTTGAATATTCGTACTCGTGTTGTTACGCTTTATTCATCGCTAACATATATTTGTTGAGCATCTTTCCTGTCGTATTGTGTACTTCCCCATATTTTCTTTTAGTGGCAGGTTAGCGTGGATTTGGGCGCTATGGATTATTGGAGATTGATTTTATCTTGAATATTTTTGGAAGAATTTTTAATACATTTGAGAAGACTTATATTTATTTATTTTGATGTATAGAGTATTGGGATTTATTTTATTTCGAGTTATATGTTGTATTGAATTCGAGAGATTTGTTGTATTTATTTGAAGAGATTTGAGATTAGTGGTTTCCTCTCTTGTTGTTGTGGGACTTAGATGCTCTATACCTTGTGATTGTGGATTAGTTTAATTTTATCGATGAGTGGCGCTCTGTTCGCTCTCCTCGGACGAGCCGGGTGTTACAAATGGTATCAGAGCTTAGGTATACGGCAACCCTCGGGTCTTGGGTATTGGGTCTAGCATGCGGGTTAGACCTATTTTCTTTGGAGATAGAAAATTTTGAGGATGTGTTAGGCATCGTGGTGAGGATGTTTAGAATTAATTTGAGGACTTTAGTGTGTGATTTTGGAAAATAGAATCAAGTAGCATTTTATTTCGAGCGTTAGATTTCGTCGAATTTCGAGGACGAAATTTCTTTTCAAGGGGGTAAGTATGTAATACCCCGTAATTTTGAGGGCTTTATTTATGAATATGGTATGTAATTTTAATAATATTATTATTTTATTAATTGGGATATTGATATTATATTTATTTTTATTTAAAATGAATCGAATTTTTAATTCAAATTTAATTGGCTTTTGGATATTTTGTAATGGTTTAAATATGTAATGTTACAATTTTGAATTAAAGGGCAATAGAGTAATATAGGTTAGCTTAGGGTCCAAGCTAGGGTTTGATAGAGGGGCTATATAAGGAATATTATAGGTGATTATAAGGAAAGGGAGATGAAAAAGAGGGGCAAAAAATGAAGGCAAAAACGAGTGGAATGAGGAGAGTCAATTTAGAATGTTTAGATCTTCTTTTTGAGTGCTTTCGAATGAGATTTGAGAAAAACTCAAAGCACATACCTGACTCAATTTTTCGTGTAGAATTCAAATCTGAAGTCGAATGAGTGATTCGAATAATTTTTGGAGATGATTTTGCTGAGTTTTTAAAATAAGACTATTTGGGGTTATCTCGTGTTGGGGCTAGAACGTGAATTGATTATTTTCGCGAGAGGAACGTGATGGGGCGATCATATTTTGAGGCTTAATTTATGTGACGATTCATGCGATGATTTTGAGGTATGGGGTTTTACACAATATGCTTCTTAATCTCGCGAGTGCTATTCCGTTGAATTCTTGTTAATTGAACTCATGTTTGAATTCATAAATTCTTGAAAATCTAGAAAAATAATTGTTGAAATTATTTTGATTCATGTGGTATCATTATATCATTATTGAGCACGTTGTCATGAGATTTTAATATGGCACGGAGGTTGGGCACCCACCAAAATTCCTTCTTTTCGGGCTATGTCTTGATAAAATATATGCGGATGGGGTGAGGCCTGGTAACCTGATTAATGTGTTGTTGAGAAATTATATTGATAAAAGGCTATTCAGATTTTCATTTGATTTGAATATTCGTACTCGTGTTGTTACGCTTTATTCATCGCTAACATATATTTGTTGAGCATCTTTCCTGTCGTATTGTGTACTTCCCCACATTGTCTTTTAGTGGCAGGTTAGCGTGGATTTGGGCGCTATGGATTATTGGAGATTGATTTTATCTTGGATATTTTGGGAAGAATTTTTAATACATTTGAGAAGACTTGTATTTATTTATTTTGATGTATAGAGCATTGGGATTTATTTTATTTCGAGTTAGATGTTGTATTGAATTCTAGAGATATGTTGTATTTATTTGAAGAGATTTGAGATTAGTGGTTTCCTCTCTTGTTGTTGTGGGATTTAAATGCTCTATACCTTGTGATTGTGGATTAGTTTAATTTTATCGATGAGTGGCGCTCCGTTCGCTCTCCTCGGACGAGTCGGGTGTTACAAATGGTATCAGAGCTTAGGTATACGGCAACCCTCGAGTCTTGGGTATTGGGTCTAGCATGCGGGTTAGACCTATTTTCTTTGGAGATAAAAAATTTTGAGGATGTGTTAGGCATCGTGGTGAGGATGTTTAGAATTAATTTGAGGACTTTAGTGTGTGATTTTGGAAAATAGAATCAAGTAGCATTTTATTTCGAGCGTTAGATTTCGTCGAATTTCGAGGACGAAATTTCTTTTCAAGGGGGTAAGTATGTAATACCCCGTAATTTTGAGGGTTTTATTTATGAATATGGTATGTAATTTTAATAATATTATTATTTTATTAATCGGGATATTGATATTATATTTATTTTTATTTAAAATGAATCGAATTTTTAATTCAAATTTAATTGGCTTTTGGATATTTTGTAATGGTTTAAATATGTAAAGTTACAATTTTGAATTAAAGGGCAATAGAGTAATATAGGTTAGCTTAGGGTCCAAGCTAGGGTTTGAGAGAAGGGATATATAAGGAATATTATAGGTGATTATAAAGAAAGGGAGATGAAAAAGAGGGGCAAAAAACGAAGGCAAAAACGAGTGGAATGAGAAGAGTCAATTTAGAATGTTTAGATCTTCTTTTTGAGTGCTTTCGAATGAGATTTGAGAAAAACTCAAAACACATACCTGACTCAATTTTTCGTGTAGAATTCAAATCTGAAGTCGAATCAGTGATTCGAATAATTTTTGGAGATGATTTTTCTGAGTTTTTAAAATAAGACTATTTGGGGTTATCTCGTGTTGGAGCTAGAACGTGAATTGATTATTTTCGCGAGAGGAACGTGATGGGGCGATCATATTTTGAGGCTTAATTTATGCGACGATTCATGCGATGATTTTGAGGTATGGGGTTTTACACAATATGCTTCTTAATCTCGCGAGTGCTATTCCGTTGAATTCTTGTTAAATGAACTCATGTTTGAATTCATAAATTCTTGAAAATCTAGAAAAATAATTGTTGAAATTATTTTGATTCATGTGGTATCATTATATCATTATTGAGCACGTTGTCATGAGATTTTAATATGGCACGGAGGTTGGGTACCCACCAAAATTCCTTCTTTTCGGGCTATGTCTTGATAAAATATATGCGGATGGGGTGAGGCCTGGTAACCTGATTAATGTGTTGTTGAGAAATTATATTGATAAAAGGCTATTCAGATTTTCATTTGATTTGAATATTCGTACTCGTCTTGTTACGCTTTATTCATCGCTAACATATATTTGTTGAGCATCTTTCCTGTCGTATTGTGTACTTCCCCACATTGTCTTTTAGTGGCAGGTTAGCGTGGATTTGGGCGCTATGGATTATTGGAGATTGATTTTATCTTGGATATTTTGGGAAGAATTTTTAATACATTTGAGAAGACTTGTATTTATTTATTTTGATGTATAGAGCATTGGGATTTATTTTATTTCGAGTTAGATGTTGTATTGAATTCTAGAGATATGTTGTATTTATTTGAAGAGATTTGAGATTAGTGGTTTCCTCTCTTGTTGTTGTGGGATTTAAATGCTCTATACCTTGTGATTGTGGATTAGTTTAATTTTATCGATGAGTGGCGCTCCGTTCGCTCTCCTCGGACGAGTCGGGTGTTACAAATGGTATCAGAGCTTAGGTATACGGCAACCCTCGAGTCTTGGGTATTGGGTCTAGCATGCGGGTTAGACCTATTTTCTTTGGAGATAAAAAATTTTGAGGATGTGCTAGGCATCGTGGTGAGGATGTTTAGAATTAATTTGAGGACTTTAGTGTGTGATTTTGGAAAATAGAATCAAGTAGCATTTTATTTCGAGCGTTAGATTTCGTCGAATTTCGAGGACGAAATTTCTTTTCAAGGGGGTAAGTATGTAATACCCCGTAATTTTGAGGGCTTTATTTATGAATATGGTATGTAATTTTAATAATATTATTATTTTATTAATCGGGATATTGATATTATATTTATTTTTATTTAAAATGAATCGAATTTTTAATTCAAATTTAATTGGCTTTTGGATATTTTGTAATGGTTTAAATATGTAAAGTTACAATTTTGAATTAAAGGGCAATAGAGTAATATAGGTTAGCTTAGGGTCCAAGTTAGGGTTTGAGAGAGGGGCTATATTAGGAATATTATAGGTGATTATAAGGAAAGGGAGATGAAAAAGAGGGGCAAAAAACGAAGACAAAAACGAGTGGAATGAGAAGAGTCAATTTAGAATGTTTAGATCTTCTTTTTGAGTGCTTTCGAATGAGATTTGAGAAAAACTCAAAGCACATACCTGACTCAATTTTTCGTGTAGAATTCAAATCTGAAGTCGAATGAGTGATTCGAATAATTTTTGGAGATGATTTTGCTGAGTTTTTAAAATAAGACTATTTGGGGTTATCTCGTGTTGGGGCTAGAACGTGAATTGATTATTTTCGCGAGAGGAACGTGATGGTGCGATCATATTTTGAGGCTTAATTTATGCGACGATTCATGTGATGATTTTGAGGTATGGGGTTTTACACAATATGCTTCTTAATCTCGCGAGTGCTATTCCGTTGAATTCTTGTTAATTGAACTCATGTTTGAATTCATAAATTCTTGAAAATCTAGAAAAATAATTGTTGAAATTATTTTGATTCATGTGGTATCATTATATCATTATTGAGCACATTGTCATGAGATTTTAATATGGCACGGAGGTTGGGTACCCACCAAAATTCCTTCTTTTCGGGCTATGTCTTGATAAAATATATGCGGATGGGGTGAGGCCTGGTAACCTGATTAATGTGTTGTTAAGAAATTATATTGATAAAAGGCTATTCAGATTTTCATTTGATTTGAATATTCGTACTCGTGTTGTTACGCTTTATTCATCGCTAACATATATTTGTTGAGCATCTTTCCTGTCGTATTGTGTACTTCCCCACATTGTCTTTTAGTGGCAGGTTAGCGTGGATTTGGGCGCTATGGATTATTGGAGATGATTTTATCTTGGATATTTTGGGAAGAATTTTTAATACATTTGAGAAGACTTGTATTTATTTATTTTGATGTATAGAGCATTGGGATTTATTTTATTTCGAGTTAGATGTTGTATTGAATTCTAGAGATATGTTGTATTTATTTGAAGAGATTTGAGATTAGTGGTTTCCTCTCTTGTTGTTGTGGGATTTAAATGCTCTATACCTTGTGATTGTGGATTAGTTTAATTTTATCGATGAGTGGCGCTCCGTTCGCTCTCCTCGGACGAGTCGGGTGTTACAAATGGTATCAGAGCTTAGGTATACGGCAACCCTCGAGTCTTGGGTATTGGGTCTAGCATGCGGGTTAGACCTATTTTCTTTGGAGATAAAAAATTTTGAGGATGTGTTAGGCATCGTGGTGAGGATGTTTAGAATTAATTTGAGGACTTTAGTGTGTGATTTTGGAAAATAGAATCAAGTAGCATTTTATTTCGAGCGTTAGATTTCGTCGAATTTCGAGGACGAAATTTCTTTTCAAGGGGGTAAGTATGTAATACCCCGTAATTTTGAGGGCTTTATTTATGAATATGGTATGTAATTTTAATAATATTATTATTTTATTAATCGGGATATTGATATTATATTTATTTTTATTTAAAATGAATCGAATTTTTAATTCAAATTTAATTGGCTTTTGGATATTTTGTAATGGTTTAAATATGTAAAGTTACAATTTTGAATTAAAGGGCAATAGAGTAATATAGGTTAGCTTAGGGTCCAAGCTAGGGTTTTAGAGAGGGGCTATATAAGGAATATTATAGGTGATTATAAGGAAAGGGAGATGAAAAAGAGGGGCAAAAAACGAAGACAAAAACGAGTGGAATGAGAAGAGTCAATTTAGAATGTTTAGATCTTCTTTTTGAGTGCTTTCGAATGAGATTTGAGAAAAACTCAAAGCACATACCTGACTCAATTTTTCGTGTAGAATTCAAATCTGAAGTCGAATCAGTGATTCGACTAATTTTTGGATATGATTTTGCTGAGTTTTTAAAATAAGACTATTTGGGGTTATCTCGTGTTGGGGCTAGAACGTGAATTGATTATTTTCGCGAGAGGAACGTGATGGTGCGATCATATTTTGAGGCTTAATTTATGCGACGATTCATGCGATGATTTTGTTGTATGGGGTTTTACACAATATGCTTCTTAATCTCGCGAGTGCTATTCCGTTGAATTCTTGTTAATTGAACTCATGTAAATTTTTGAAAATCTAGAAAAATAATTGTTGAAATTATTTTGATTCATGTGGTATCATTATATCATTATTGAGCACGTTGTCATGAGATTTTAATATGGCACGGAGGTTGGGCACCCGCCAAAATTCCTGCTTTTCGGGCTATGTCTTGATAAAATATATGCGGATGGGGTGAGGCCTGGTGACCTGATTAATGTGTTGTTGAGAAATTATATTGATAAAATGCTATTCAGATTTTTATTTGATTTGAATATTCGTACTCGTGTTGTTACGCTTTATTCATCGCTAACATATATTTGTTGAGCATCTTTCCTGTCGTATTGTGTACTTCCCCACATTGTCTTTTAGTGGTAGGTTAGCTTGGATTTGGGCGCTATGGATTATTGGAGATTGATTTTATCTTGGATATTTTGGGAAGAATTTTTAATACATTTGAGAAGACTTGTATTTATTTATTTTGATGTATAGAGCCTTGGGATTTATTTTATTTCGAGTTAGATGTTGTATTGAATTCTAGAGATATGTTGTATTTATTTGAAGAGATTTGAGATTAGTGGTTTCCTCTCTTGTTGTTGTGGGATTTAGATGCTCTATACCTTGTGATTGTGGATTAGTTTAATTTTATCAATGAGTGGCGCTCCGTTCGCTCTCCTCGGACGAGTCGGGTGTTACAAATGGTATCAGAGCTTAGGTATACGGCAACCCTCGAGTCTTGGGTATTGGGTCTATCATGCGGGTTAGACCTATTTTCTTTGGAGATAAAAAATTTTGAGGATGTGTTAGGCATCGTGGTGAGGATGTTTAGAATTAATTTGAGGACTTTAGTGTGTGATTTTGGAAAATAGAATCAAGTAGCATTTTATTTCGAGCGTTAGATTTCGTCGAATTTCGAGGACGGAATTTCTTTTCAAGGGGGTAAGTATGTAATACCCCGTAATTTTGAGGGCTTTATTTATGAATATGGTATGTAATTTTAATAATATTATTATTTTATTAATCGGGATATTGATATTATATTTATTTTTATTTAAAATGAATCGAATATTTAAATTCAAATTTAATTGGCTTTTGGATATTTTGTAATGGTTTAAATATGTAAAGTTACAATTTTGAATTAAAGGGCAATAGAGTAATATAGGTTAGCTTAGGGTCCAAGCTAGGGTTTGAGAGAGGGACTATATAAGGAATATTATAGGTGATTATAAGGAAAGGGAGATGAAAAAGAGGGGCAAAAAACGAAGGCAAAAACGAGTGGAATGAGAAGAGTCAATTTAGAATGTTTAGATCTTCTTTTTGAGTGCTTTCGAATGAGATATGAGAAAAACTCAAAACACATACCTTACTCAATTTTTCGTGTAGAATTCAAATCTGAAGTCGAATCAGTGATTCGAATAATTTTTTGAGATGATTTTTCTGAGTTTTTAAAATAGGACTATTTGGGGTTATCTCGTGTTGGGGCTAGAACATGAATTGATTATTTTCGCGAGAGGAACGTGATGGTGCGATCATATTTTGAGGCTTAATTTATGCGACGATTCATATTATGATTTTGAGGTATGGGGTTTTACACAATATGCTCCTTAATCTCGCGAGTGCTATTCCGTTCAATTCTTGTTAATTGAACTCATGTTTGAATTCATAAATTCTTGGAAATCTAGAAAAATAATTGTTGAAATTATTTTGATTCATGTGGTATCATTATATCATTGTTGAGCACGTTGTCATGAGATTTTAATATGGCACGGAGGTCGCCAAAATTCCTGCTTTTCGGGCTATGTCTTGATAAAATATATGATGATGGGGTGAGGCCTCGTGACCTGATTAATGTGTTGTTGAGAAATTATATTGATAAAATGCTATTCAGATTTTCATTTGATTTGAATATTCGTACTCGTGTTGTTACGCTTTATTCATCGCTAACATATATTTGTTGAGCATCTTTCCTGTCGTATTGTGTACTTCCCCATATTTTCTTTTAGTGGCAGGTTAGCGTGGATTTGGGCGCTATGGATTATTGGAGATTGATTTTATCTTGGATATTTTGGGAAGAATTTTTAATACATTTGAGAAGACTTGTATTTATTTATTTTGATGTATAGAGCATTGGGATTTATTTTATTTCGAGTTAGATGTTTATTTAATTCAAGAGATTTGTTCTATTTATTTGAAGATATTTGAGATTAGTGGTTTCCTCTCTTGTTGTTGTGGGATTTAGATGCTCTATACCTTGTGATTGTGGATTAGTTTAATTTTATCGATGAGTGGCGCTCCGTTCGCTTTTGCCGGGCGAGTCGGGTGTTACAAATGATATCAGAGCTTAGGTATATGGCAACCCTCGGGTCTTGGGTTTTGGTTTCATTGCATGGATAACAATTTTTGGAGATAGAAAAATTTAAGGTGATATTCGTGATAGGTTTCGAGATTAGATGTGAGGAATTTATTTTTGGAGACGAGATTATTTTGGAGATTGTTGGCCTGATTTTGAGAGTTAGGCATTTGGCGAATTTCGAGGGAGAAATTCCATTGTTAGTGGGGAAGTGTAATAACCCGCGTAATTTTTAGGGTATTTTCAAAATAAAGAGGAAAAATAAAGTTTTTGATAAATTTATTTTTTTTGCTCAAATATGTTGGTTATTATTTTTTAAGGCGATAATTTCAAACGGTTTCGAAATCGGAGTTTAAACGGATTTTAAAATTATTTTTATATATTTTTAACTCTTGGAATTCTTAGTCGGCGAACTGTCAAAAGTAATTTTCAAGAGTTGTTTTGGCTTCCAACTCTTCATTTCTTTGCCTTATTTAAAGGAGTCTTTTGTCTTCCAACTCTTCATTTCGTTGCCTTATTTAAAGGAGTCTTTTGGCTTCCAACTCTTCATTTCTTTGCATTATAAAAGGAGTCATGGTCAACCCTTTTAACCTACTTTTCGCACAACTTTTGGCAGCAATTATATTTTATATTCCTCTCCTTTTTAATTATACTTTGGCCCTTGAGATTTGTGAGTTCCAACCTTATACTAGAGGTGTTCTTGGGGCTATTTTTGTTGGAGGTTCTTGGAGGAGCTTCTGTAGATCTTTTGTGTTGATCTTGAGGATGTGATCATGGTTTTCTCATCATGGTTTGAGGTATGGGGTTTTACACAATATGCTCCTTAATCTCGCGAGTGCTATTCCATTGAATTCTTGTTAATTGAACTCATGTTTGAATTCATAAATTCTTGGAAATCTGGAAAAATAATTGTTGAAATTATTTCGATTCATGTGGAATTCTTCATGTTGTAATTGAGCACGTTGTCATGAGATTTTAATATGGTACGGAGGTTGGGCACCCGCCAAAATTCCTGCTTCCCGAGCTATTTCTTGATAAAGCATATGCGGATGGGGTGAGACCTGGTGACCTGGTTAATGTGTTGTTGAGAAATTATATTGATAAAATACTATTGAGATTTGCATTTGATTTGAATATTCGTACTCGTGTTGTTACACTTTATTCATCGCTAACATATATTTATTGAGCATCTTTCCTGTCGTATTGTGTACTTTCCCATATTTTCTTTTAGTGGCAGGTTAGCGCAGATTTTGGGGCGCTATGGATTATTGGAGATTGCTTTTATCTTGGATATTTTGGGAAGAATTTTCAATACATTTGAGAGGATTTGTATTTATTTATTTTGATGTATAGAGCATTGGGATTTATTTTATTTCGAGTTAGATATTGTATTTAATTCGAGAGATTTGTTGTATTTATTTGAAGAGATTTGAGATTAGTGGTTTCCTCTCTTGTTGTTGTGGGATTTAGATGCTCTATACCTTGTGATTGTGGATTAGTTTAATTTTATCGATGAGTGGCGCTCCGTTCGCACTCCCCAGGCGATCCGGGTGTTACACTATTTTTCCCGAGTCTATGGTCCGACTCTAATTAAATTAATTAACACACTTATTAATTTAATACCTACCCAAGTCTACAATCTGACTCTAATTGAATTAATTATTACACCCATTAATTTAATATCTACCTCAGTCTACAATCGGACTCTAATTGAATTAATTATTACACCCATTAATTTAATATCTACCCGACTCTACAATCCAACTCTAATTAAATTAATTATCACACCTATTAATTTAATACCTACCTGAGCCTACAATCCGACTCTAATTAAATTAATTATTACACCCATTAATTTAATATCTACACGAGTCTACAATCCGACTTTAATTAAATTAATTATTACACCCATTAATTTAATATCTACCCGAGTCTACATTTCGACTCTAATTAAATTAATTATTACACCCATTAATTTAATATCTAACCGAGACTACAATCCGACTCTAATTAAATTAATTATTACACCCATTAATTTAATATCTACCCGAGTCTACAATCCGACTCTAATTAAATTAATTAACACCTCAGTTAATTTGATTACTTGGCATCGCCCAACCATCCTACCCCGACTCGCTCACTTGGCCCGTAACTTAATATTTCCCGAGTCTATGTTCCGACTCTACATTAATTACTCTCTCAATAATTAATTTAATACTTTGGTGTCACTTAACCAACATACCCGGACTCACTCACTTGGTCCATTTTACATCTCATAATTTCAATCCCACATTTTCGCCCACAATGTGTCACACATTTATCTCCATAAATTCCCCAATTATATTTGCCTATAATTATCAACATACCCAGACTCGCTCACTTGATCCGTATCTCACTATTTTGGAATAAAAATTCTCAAATCCATCCATAAAGTGCCCCACATAAATTCATCCTAGTCCCAATTATTTTCTCCCATAATTGCTAGGAATATTTTTTTCATAATTATTTATCACTTATTAATGTATGAAACTTAACTTTCAAATAAATTTCCCTTTATATAACAAACTGGTCGAACTGCCTAGATTTCAGCATCATCGATCGATCGAACCCCGTGGGTCGATCGATCGATCATTCCAGTGTTCATCCTCTCCAGCCCACAATCAGCCATGGACGAAACTGAAAGTTTTGATACTCAATCTAAACCCTTACCCAAATACAAATAACATATCATCCATATAGGAAAAGGGTGTAAGCATCCTACAAACCTTAATTCATCATCAATATCCATTTATTCCAATGTTTTCCCGATTTGGGTATTATCCGGGTTTCAAATCTCTAATACGAATTTCATTCATATTAGCAGCAATTAACCATTTACTCTTACTGGTTTTAACACACGATTCATTCCTCTACATTCTAGGATCATGAACACAATCAATCTCACCCTAAATCCCATTAACGTATATCAATTTCCAAAAAACCTAATTTAAATTTTGGTTACACACCCAAAACGAAATTTTAATTTACACATGACTATGATATGAATTGATTATCATCAAATTAGAAATCACAACAGTTAACCACTTGCATGGAATTGTTCGTAGTGTTTGATCCGTTGGTGTAGTCCCTTAATTTGGCTCCAAAATCCCCAAATTGGCTATTGATTTTCTTTCCCCCAACTTTCCTCTCAAACCCTATGTTTAGAGGTGTGTTGACTATCATTCCCTAATCTCTCAATTAGGTTAGAAACACTAAATCCCGTTTTTGGCCATGTGGGCCTAATTAAAATGGCCTAACTCACCCCGTGTGGGCCCGGTTATGCCCAAAAATACCCTGAGACCCAATTACTACCCCCGGGTACTCTTTTCTGACTATCTCGACACATCCGGACGCAACTACGCACTTAGAATTGCCATCCAAAATACTTTTTAAAATTTCCAAATTTCGACCTCAAAATGTGACACATGAGATTTTTAACCATTAAACTTAAAAGTCGCCAATTATAAATAATTCGGCTCACTCAAATAAATTCTCCAAGTCATGAATTTAAGTTTCTCAAATTTAAATATTTTTATAACTCTAAAAAATAATTAATTTTTTAATCCTCAAAATTACGGGGTGTTACAATAGGAAGCAAAATACCTAGAGATATTAGTCAATCTGACATGACTAGAGTTAACAATTGTGCAAAAACACCAATATCGCAGAAACAAGCTCCTCAAGATCGAAAAAATGACGAAGGTAATAAAATTTGTGTGGAGAGCCAAAAGCGTCAAGGCCAACAAAGTCGGGGTCAGAATGAAGTCACAAAAAGGTGTTTCAAATGTGGAATGGATGACCATGAACATCAAATTTGTCCGGATCAGACCAAAGATAAACTCTGACCAGACGAACGAGAACTTTTAGGAATCTACTATAAATGTGTGCAATCGGGGCACAAGTCGAGGGACTATCCTCAACCTGACATCGTTTTTTGTCAAGATGCTCAGCAAGGCCAAAAAGGCCAAGGAAAAGGTGAAACTGGACAACAGATCGTAAAATGAGGTAGTTTAGAGGTAGATGCTTCAAATGTGGTAAAAATAGCCATAGACGTCATGATTACCCAGAGGGGGATAGGGCCCCACAGCAGCAGGGTGCCCGTAATGAGCCGCAGAGGCCCCTCTTTCTAGCCACCGTTCCATTGCCAGCTCAGCTTCCAGCTCTACCAGTTATCCCAGCAGCCCTAGTTCAGCAGGGGAAATTATAGTATAGAAGTGTCTATAACGTACACCAGGCAGCAGCACTTCAGGCACCACCCACGATTAAGGGTACGTTTCCTATCCATGGCACTATGGGTTGAGTTTTATTTGATACTTGGGCATCGCACCGTTTTATAGATACTCATTTTTCACGGGTCTTAGGGTTATTAGACACTACATAGTACAGTGACATGCATAGACTCACCGCTGGGGAATGGGTCTTTGATTTTCTTTATATGTCGGGGTGTAGATTTAGAGATTGGTAACTTGATTTTACCTACAGACATGCTAGTGTTAGATATGCATGAGCATGATGTCATTATTAGCATGGATTGGCTCGCTGTGTACAGATCCATGATAGATTGTTTCGGTAGGAGTATTGTCTTTGCCATTTCGAGGAAGGAGATTTTTTTAGTGGCGATGGCTCGCCCAGAGGGAGGATCTTCCACCCATTTATATTACATAGAGGAGGATACCTTTAAGGAGATAGTTATTCTCCTAGATTCGATTCCAGTCGTTCGTGAGTTTTTGGATGTATTTTAGCGGATATTGGGCCTACCCACCAGTCGAGAGATAGATTTCATCATAGACTTGATACCGGGCACCCGATCAATAGCACGTGCACTGTACCGTATGGCTTCAGCAGAGATGAGGGAGTTACGAGATCAGATAGAGAAGCTATTAGTCCAGGGCTTCATTCGTAGGAGAGCCTCGCCTTGGGGTGCTCCGATATTGTTTTTAAAGAAGAGAGATGGTTCACTGAGGTTATTCGCGGATTACCGGGAGTTGAACAAGGTCACGATACAGAATAAATATCTGTTGCCCCGAATCGATGACCTATTCAACCAGTTGAGAGGAGCAACTTTCTTTTCGAAGATAGATTTGAGGTCGGGATATCATCTTCTACGAATTAGTCATAACCGTCGTTTAAAGCACAATGACACAAATCAAACACAATATAATGCCATTTACTTTCTCATAACAGTAAATAGACAAAACATGCTAAATATTATCTCTTAAATCACTTAAAATAATATTTACCCCAACTCTCACTATTTTATAAAATTAGCCCATCAGGCAAAATAATATAAAATAGTCCTTCAAAATTCTGGGTTGTTACATACTCCCCCCCTTAGAATGGAATTTCGCCCTCAAAATTTAGGCGTGCCATATAACCATATTAAGGGTGTACTTTTCTAAACTGTCGTTCTTTCATACCTAACGAACTTCCTCGACAGTGTGGCGTCCTCGTTGGACTCAGACTTAGGTCGTCACTTTCGATCGTAGTCTACATTCTTCATGATCTAACATAGCACCTAATCGTTCCTCATGAACTATCGATCCTACCCTCAATAACGGAAGAAAATACCTACCCAACTCGGCACAAATTTCCTTTCTTCCTAAAATACGTTATACCCTTCCTCGGGGATAACTGCACTAAAACTTAATCGCTTAACCCCAACACTACTTAACTTCTACTCGTGTTGGCATAACCCTTGAAAGTATGCGGCTCAACGCGCCCATTCATTAAAGAAATATTACTGGACCACTCCAAGTCCAAGGAATTTATTGCCCACTGGTTTCACCCAACGAGCAGGCGAATTCCTCAGCCAGCTACACCAGGCCACAGACGGTGCCATCCTTATAGAAAAATGATCTGAATTATTGTATGGAAATTCGATTCATAAAAGCTACTACTCCCATCCTTCCTTTAAGTCAAACACGCCCATTCGAGGTATGCCTTTCGACATTTGGTTAATTTTCTCCATTCATTCATCCACTTTCAGGTGGTAGTATATACCCCATTTCCATACGGTTCCCATTTCCTCCTGAAAACTCTACCAAAACCTTGACACGAGAGTCTAGTCTTGATCCAACACTATATTGATAGGTACGCCATACATTTCCATAACTCCGCCATAAAGAGCTGGGCGTACTCCTCCATAAAATAGTCCGCCCATATTGGCCGAAAAAAGCGGCGATTTTGTCAAATGATCAATAATTTCTCAATTAGGGTCATGACCATTGCGATGTCAGCAATTCGATGAAGATGTCCATGGATATACCCTTCCTCGTTCAACCACTACTCTTCACACTAGTAGGTGAAATGGTCAATCACGAACATGAATGCTCTTGCTATAGCGTCCTCTTGCTTAGGCTTGTTCTACTTGGCTTTCCATTCCTTTGCTAGTCTCCCCCATGGGTTTCCTACTTAGGGCATCCACTACCCCATTCGCGTTCCCTTAGTGATAATGAATATTTAATTGATAGTACTTTACGAACTTTAAACACCAACTTTATCGCCCCAACAACATATTGCAATAACTTGTTATTTGTAAAAAGACTAAATTTCCTACTCAGAAGGTAGTGCCTCTATTTCTTTAAGGCAAAAACTACCGTTGTGAACTCTAAATCAAGCGTGTGATAATACTTATCACGTGGCTTAAGATTGTGAGACACACAAACAATGGCCCCATACTCCAGCATTAATACTTCCCAAACCTGATAGAGACTCGTTCGTTAATATTGAGAATTCCACTCTCGATGTTGACAACAATAGTGCAGGAGTAAAAGTCAGTTCATCCTTTAACTCCCCGAAAGCTAGGTTATCGACGTAACTCTCTTTCTAAGAGGGGCCTCATCTTCTATGGCCTAGCATCCCGAATTACTCGAGATCCCCTACTCCTATTTCTAGGGACCTAATCCTTCTTAGAGTTAACCCACAAACTTACTCGCGGTTAACTCCCTACTGCCTTCCTAAAACAGTGTCACGTGCCCTATTGGCCTTACTTCCCAATAATCCTAGGGTCGATATATTTCCTATTCGAGTCTTACAAGTATTATACTAATTATATCCCTAGTGCCTAAGACCTTTCTCAACTTTCGACATTCGCTCGGTTTCATGCGTGGGGCGTCTGGCAAAGCAAAATCCAAACAAGGACCCTCCCGTTACACTACTACCTCACGTCGTCGGTCATCAAGATATAACGGTCTAAGACACATGTTCAGGATCACTAAAATTCTAACTCGTAACCCTACTAATGCGCTCTACATCTATGTCCTACTATCTAAGATAATTAGAAATTTAACTAATCGTGTGTTTACCTTCTATAAGGTCTTGCTAATGCTTTATTCCCCTATATATATTCATACATCTTCTTAAATGGCCTTTTCATCAAGGCATAACCATAAGTCTCAATCTGACTTTCTTATCTTAGTCTCCCTCACATCGATCAGAGGAGAGAACTATTTACAGTGCTTCTATATCGCACTTCAACTTTTTATTAGCCCTTTAGTCACTCAATCACGTGATTCTCGGCTAAACCCTCCAACCCAGCATTCTAACAACAGAAAAAAAAAGAAAATATAACATCTCTCCACTCCCAACGTCGTTAAGGTTCATGCGTGGAGCATATCGCAAAGCAAAATCCAAACAAGGAACCCCTCCAATACACTACTACTTAGCTTTGTTGGTCGTGGAGATAAGGCAATAACATACATGCAAAATAAATAATAAAATGAAAAAAAATTCTTTCATACCTTAAACTAACTCTATAAAGTCTCAATCCTGTATCCAGGTGAGATATTATAGAACAACTAGTTCCTTTCTGGAACTACAAATACGATAGCCTTGCAATTATTTTCTTGCTACCGCTTCGACCAAACCAAAAATATTTCCGTCCATATAACACATATAATACGAGTAGCACAAACCACATATACTTTTAAAATATCATCACTCGCTCTATAACGAGTGAAGGAAAAGTAGAACCTCCCTACTATGGAAGTCATATAGATACACTCTCTAATATAACATCGATACTACCACAAGCTCAGGTTACATACCCTAATCTAGGGTTAATACAATACTACTTCATTTTATCATACAGAATGCACCACCCTCATCTAAGGTGGAATACCCGCCAACATTCTTGCCAATTACCCTGGCCACTACCAATGGTTCCTAGATACAGTATTCTAGTCTTATCTGAATCAAACTACTTCCATTAATGACCCAACTAGGCATCCTATTCTTTCCCTTTTCCTCCAATCGGCAAGATCGAAACGAGTGGTTTTACATTCCACGTCATAACCGTTTTTTCCATCTCTAGTCACCCTGAAGATTACCCGCGTAGTTCCTTTAACTTCCATAGCAAAAGAGAACATGCTAACGGCCTCCCCTGCCTTATTTCAATGAGTCTTCCCCGAATGGATGTCCACTAATGGGGTTTCATGAACATTACTTCTCCAGAAGTGTTAACAACACTTACTCGTGAGCCTATCATTCCACTGAAGGGCTCTTTCTTCCTTATACCTACCTTATTTCGGTACACGATTTTTGTAACCGTATAACTCTTTATTCACTGTCGGCCTCTGACCGAACCTCATGTGAATACTTGAGATTCTACCTTCTCATCATTCCTGATATTCAAGAAAAGCTCATCATTAAAAACATCTACCAGGTTTTTCTACGAGAAAAACTTCATACTTCAACAAAATATGGCGACTATCGTTCCCGCCATTTCAACATTATTACAACGGGTGAAAAATTTCCTCAATTTTTCGCTCCTAGGCATTTCTATACCCCCCTCCAGGCCAAAGCTCCTGGGCCTTATGCTTCCACCGAACGAGGTTACACTTCCTCCCTTTGGTTAACTTTAACATGTGGCCCTTATCAAGGGCTTTTCAACTTTAATTATAGCATCGCTAGAAATTACAAGCTTAGTACCACTCTCTACTTGTAGCGGTACTGGGAAAACTATACCTACTTCACTTAGTAGTCGCAGTAGCAATATAAGAAAATGCTACGAGGGGAGTGACCTCCAAAGCGGCCCTCATCCCCGACTACAACTTACAGTTCTTAGTAATCCCGTCTCATGATGCCTTCATAACGACCTTCCCTGACGCCCTTCCTCATTCGACCTACGAATCTCACACGAACGCGCAAAAGATTTTCTGGGTTCTTACATTATAGTAGGAGAACGAAATCTCACAAGAGAAATCAGCAATCCTAATCCTAAGGCTCTATATCAAATTAAAAGTAATGTTGAAAGCGTAATACGTCCGTACAGATTCCTAAAGGCACTAGAACCTGATCCTCTGATACCATCTGTGACAACCCGCCTACTAAAATAAGTGGTGGCCAGCCCGATACTCTAATAATCACAGGAAACATAGATGGTCCATTCTTAGCATCATTGTCGTTAAAATAATAGTACGAGATAACCACCCATTTATTTTAGAAAATGGACTGTCAAATGAAAGTTGTAAGTTAAAATAAAAGCACATAGACAATCCAATTTGCAAAGAAGGTGGAAACCAAAAATCAATGAGAAATGGAATAATAATAATAATAATACATAAATAATAACTGAATAAGTTTTCAGTTAACAGACTAATACAAACAGGTTACACCGAGTATTACAATTAAATATCACATTATAACAAATGAGTACAAAGCATGGGCAACACGCCCGAATAAATAAACTGAACATAGCTAGAGTACAATGGATAGAAGCGTCTAAAATGAGTATCCTACAACATTCGCAAAATGCTATAGCTCCAAGACAACTGGAATGGAGAGGTCACTACGGGAGTCCTTGCGGAGGAGCACCTGAACGAACAAGGAGTTCATGCAAAACACGGAAATATAGACGGGTCAGGGCCCAGTTTGATATGATCACCATGTGAATAAAATGCATGACAGTTATGAATATCTAAGCATAATCATGAATTTAACTTTCTCTTGTAATTAATCATAAACTTTCTCACCTCTCAATCTAAAAGCACAACCTAGCGTAATATTAATGATCATGATCAATATTCATATAAGCATGGGAGAACTCATCTACATTACTTAAGGAGACATCATTTCAATTATCACAATTTAAATGCACAATTCATTTATCTCTTTAGGAAATACTTATGGCAATTCATTTTACAAAATGTTTACCAATTCAATTTCGTCTCATAACTTTCCATTTCCCTTCTTCCATCCACGAAATTTATTTAAAGCAAATTTTATTATCATAAAGTGGTTTTTCATATAATAACTTCCCATTTCCCTTCTTCCATCCAGGAAATGTATTTAAGGCAAATTTATTATCATAAAATAATTTAACATCAATAATGTCCCACATTATTATGAATAGTTATATTTCATATCATATAACGTTTCTAAGACCGCCCGTCTAGGTTTCCCCACTGTGCGCGCCCCTAAATGGCTATCATCTTCCAGGGCCTATCAAACAACACAACATGGGCATCCTACAACATGAGACGTCGAGAAGCGTCTATATACCTACGAGTGAGTCATAACCACACCCGGAATTACCCCACATCGCAAAAATAATCACATAATATAATAATCGGTCATATGGTCGAGGACTATATTCACCATGCATTCACTAGCCAGGGGACTTCACCTCATGTGCGTAACTTCCCTTATGATAGCGATTTAGAGAGGTTTGTATATGTAAATTATCATTTTAAAAAATCATTTTTCTATTTCTGAAAACATTCACTTGTTACATTCTCAAAATCATTTACTTAACCATTAAGTACCAAATTTTAGAATATGCATTTCTTATTCTTAAAGTCATATTTTATTAATGACCTAAGACCCGAAGTGCCTTTATCCTCCCGCTAGTCTCCAAGAGTCCCAAGGAATACCATAATCATCAAAGGGAATCTCCCTCAATAATAGTCTCCCAAAAGTCCCAACATTTCCATTTTTACTTTCCGTTAATTCTAGGCTAACTTCCTATATCAAACGAAAATTAACCCCTATGAACTAACCCTTGGGGTAAACCCAAATAACCCCATGCTAACCTAGGGTATTATCCTAATCAATGCAAACCTATAAAACTCTTTATTACTTCCCGAGAGAAGGTTCCTAAGCCTTGAACCTAAAAGAAAAAGACTCAAAACAAAACTAGAAAAATCTCACAAGAACAAGGCTTCCGAATCGATTCGCCCTAGGGCCGAATCGATTTGCCCATGAATGCGAATCAATTCGCCCAAAAGCGAATTGATTCGATGAAGAAAACCAACCTACTGCCTCAGTCCGAATCGATTCGGCCTTATCCCGAATCGATTCATTTTCCCAGATCTGTATCCTCCCCTATAACCGAATTGATTCCTTTGGGAGCCGAATCAATTCGGCCTGGCAGAAATGCCCAATTTTGGCTACAGGTTCAAGAACCCTAAATTTACCAAAACCCCCAAATCTTCAATTTCTCCAATATCAACAACAAATAATTCTACTAAATCATTCCTATACAATAACTAACTAACATATTCTCCTTAAACCAATTTAAATCAAAGATTAAGGGATTAAACACCAAAACCCATAAATGGTTTAAATCTCCAAAAACTAACTATACATGCAATTTATCACATTAAATCATATACTAGCAAGTTAGAAACTTACCTCAAGTTTTTAGTCTTGGATTCTCCTCCGGTAGCAACGATTTCCAGCTCCAATCTTCCATTTCTCTCTCTTTTCTCCATTTCTCCCAAGCCCTCTCTCTTCCTCTCTCTCTCTCTCTCTTTCTCTCTCTCTCTCTCTCTCTCTCTCTCTCTCTCTCGGCTTATAACATAAGAATGAGAAATAAAAAAAGGGTTTGGGAGACTTAACCGGGTTCTAAACATTAATTTCCCTCTTTAAATGTTGATACACCATTAAAATGACTCGTAACTACATAATTGAGTCATGACCTGTCAAAAATGTTCGAAACTCAAAAACACAACTTGGCACTTATTTTGACTATCTCGACTATTCTAAAACTAACCGCAGCCTCTAAATTGGCATCCAGAGTAACGCATAATATTTTATGGTCCAACGTCATTTTAATTCATTTATTATACTCAGATTTAAATATAAGTCATAACCGTCATTTAAATCACAACGGCGCAAATCAAACACATTATAATTCCATTTACTTTCTCATGACAGTAAATACAGAAAACATGGTAAATATTATCTCTTAAATCACTTAAAATAATATTTACCCCAACTCTCACTATTTTATAAAATTAGCCCATCAGCCAAAATAATATAAAATAGTCCTTCAAAATTCTGGGTTGTTATAGTAATCTCATTGAAATTGTACTGAAACTCTGTAGAAATACTTTAAGAGAGAAAGTAATTATAATTTGTAAAACACCTTAGTAATTAGTGGAAAATGAGTAGCTCCATAGTGGATGTATGCCTGATTGGGCTAAACCCCTATAAATCCGTATTTTGATCTTGTTTATCGCACTTAATTACTATATATATTATTTTCCTTCATTGTCGAAACGAGTTCTCTATGTAACTCACTGCGTTCTTCTATTTTAACTCGATATACTATTTCATCCAATAACACCTACAATTCATAACAAAGGCTGAAATAAAAAAGTTATGCACTAGATTAACAGCGAGGAATGTGGTCTCAACATGAACAGTCACATGCTTACCAAGAATACCATCTGATTAGGATATTATTGGGACATCATGTTGTCTAATTGTGCAAAGTATGTCAAAATATGTTTGAAATGCTAACAATTTGCCAATCTCCAAAACCCGTAAAACCCATGAGTTATATAACCTTACTTCTCAATGGCCTTTATCTACATAGGGAATCGACATTATCATGAAAGTACTCCCACACAATCTACGACATGATTTTATCCCCTTACTCTCCGGCTTTCTTTTTAAAAAAATTGTCCTCTCACCAGCAAAACTATTTCTAACCTGATCTTCTTGTAAGAAATTTTTTGAAACAATGCAATACTCTTTTTTACTCTACATCCACAGAGTTACATAGGCGACCCATAAATTGTCTTTGGATTTAGTCCTTCTATCTTCGACCCCACTGAGGGTACACACACAATTCCTCATTGTTTATCATGAACAAAATATTTTTTTTTTAGACTTAGAGACTAATATATGATTTAAAAGTATAATTTCGTTTTGTAAGGCATAATGCATATAATTATATTTATTAATAGAAAAAAATACATTCTTTTGATACCTCTATTACATACAACATATTCTGATATTAAACCTTAATATAAACTAGAATGTAAGCCAACAACACATCATGCGGCCAAATAAACATCAAAACCCTACCTTAACTGTATAAAATTCTCCATTAAATCTGATGGGCCCGTATTGTCTTATTCGCCACCACCGACATCACCATTACCTTATAACTAGGCGTCCTCCCCCTAAAAAGATCGTATTGTCCTCTCTACCCACTTGTAAACCCGAAGAACCTTTGACCTAACAACCACACCATCTTCGATACCCCGTATTTTTTAGGATAAATAAATTATTTAATTTGGTGAATTCGAATTTAAACTAAATTGATGATTTGGAGACACTATTTAATTTGGAGAATTTATTTAATTTGGAAGTCTCAATTTATTTAGAGAATAAGAGTTTAATTAATTCGGGTTATTTCTTTTAAAAATACATGTATCGTAATTTGAGGTTGACATTGGAGATTTTAGTTAAGTAACTCAGATGACGATTCTGAGTGCACGGTTGGTTCTGAATAGGTCAAAATGGTCAAAATTGAGTACCCGGGAATTGTGTTCGGGTCTCGAGGCCTTTTTAGACTAATTAGAACTTATGTTTTTGACTTTTGGGATTCTTAATGGTATATGAAAGGATAAAAACGTGATTACACTTATAAAATGAAAGATTTACGCTTAAAGAATAGTTATTATCACAAAAGCAGGGGTTAGGAGGTTTCTTAATGGTATATGAAAAGACAAAAATGGAATTACACTTATAAAATGAAAGGTTTGGGATTAGAGAAGAGTTATTGTCAAAAAACTAAAGGTTAGGAGAGTTATACAAAGAGGTAGAGAAAAAGTGAAGAGAATTGAGAAGAAATTTCAAGAGTGTAAGGCATGATTTGAAGAATTTTCGCAAGAACATTCTTGGAGTGAAGATTTGGGAAGGAAATTCTTAGAGGTGTATCAATATCTTCACCAAAATCAGACACTAGAAAATTAGCCATGAAAGTAGTTAAACTTGCTTTCAATTAATTTGCAGTATTTTGATTCATATCAGGGTGGGTGTAAATCATATTCGTTTTGGGTGGGCTTTTACATGAAAAATGGTGTTTATGAATTTGGAAAATTATGTAGATTAAAGATTTGATTGTTGTTGTGTTAAGATTCAAACATATGCAGATCTGAATTGATATTCACATGTTGGTAAATTGCGGTTGATAATTTTGTATTCGGAATTAAAGTGGGAGAAAATGAGTGTAGGAGAAATCATTTGGAGTATTACGTTTTACTGTTAATTATTGTAAATTGATGATGGATATTGATATAATTGAGGAATTGAAGCTGTTGGAAATCGTATAAATGATTAAAGGTTGTCAAAATTCATTCTGAGTTGAAATCATAAACCTTGAATGTTTGATAATGGCGGATACAACACGAGGTAGACGAAGAGGCAGAAATCATAGTAGGTCATTCGAATGACCAGGAAGGTCATTCAAGTGACGCTAATTGTCATTCGAACGAAATTAAATGTCATTCGAATGACGACAAGAATTTTATGAAATGCCAACTTTTCCCCTATTTTTTTTGGGATATTCTAAGGATTTAATTAAGTGAAAATAAAAAGGGGAGAAAATTTTAGGGCCATGGGAGGTGGTTTTTAAGATGTATTTTATTTACATAGTGGGCCAATGTAAATAATGGGAATATGGTAAAATAAACTCAAAAGATTAAAAATACGGACCCAGCCAGGGAGTCCGGGCATTGTGGTTGAATGATACCACTTAGAGAAAATTAAATGTATATTAATACCTAGGATATTGGGAGATAGGTAATACGAACTACTAATATTAATAAGGGGGATGAACTTATTAACGAGACCTCGTGTGATAAATTCTAAAGGAAAGAGAATAAGGGCCAGGAGAGTGGGCTTGGGCAGGGTGGTTAGGTAACACTCTTTTGATGAAATTAATTGAGGTGAAAGTTAATTAAATTTAGGGTCGTAGGTTGACTCGGATATTTAGGCTAGTGCTATGGGAATTTAGGCGCAGAGTAGCCAGAGTGATTTCTTATAGATTTATATAATAAATTATTGTATATTAAATGTGACAAGAAGTGTTAACCTTAATAGTGGAATACATTCTAAGGGATAAGAATACTAACAGAGTAAGTGAGTCTGGGTATTGTAGTTGGGTGACGCTACCTTAATAAACTAATTAATGTGAAAGTGATTAAATTAATTGGTGTAAATTAAAATGTAACGAATGCACGGAATAAGAGAACCTATGATTTAAATCAGTAGCATATGAGTGAATTACCTCTTGATAATTGGCATACTTCAAGTAGTGAGGGATACTTAGGAATATACGATAAGAAGTGTAAATTGGAATTAAATAATACGTAGGATATTCGGGAGACATATATGCTACGTATAGGATATATGATATAGGTTGTGTGTATACCTATAATTATTTGTATAATTTATTATCTGTGTGGCATACCTACGTTGCTTGTTATCGGGAGGAGGAGCTTGTTATCCCATTGGGGGGATTTTAGACTTGTACCCTGAACATAGGAATTACAACACGTGCTATTTGAGATATGATAGTTTCAACGATTGAATTGGAGCATAGGTATGTGCATGACCCATTTGGCTAGGGGCTATGTTTGCCTCCAATATGTGTGATTTGTGATGATTGTTTGGGAAAGATTTGTATTATTTTGATGTATAGAGCTTTGGAGATTTGTATTTTATTTTCGAGTTAGTTGTTGTAATTGAAGAGATTGAGATTAGTGGATTTATATTATTGTGGGTTTATTTAGATGCTCTATTCCTTGTTATTTGTGGAATTGATTTATTTTATCGCATTAGCACTCCGTTCTTTCTCCCCGGGCGGGCGGGGTGTTACATATGGTATCAGAGCTTAGGTATACGGAAACCCTCGGGGCTTGGGTTTTGGGTTCATTGCTTGGATAACAATTTTTGGAGATAGAAAATTTTAGGTGATATTCGTGATAGGTTTCGAGATTAGATGTGAGGAATTTATTTTTGGAGACGAGATTATTTTGGAGATTGTTGGCCTGATTTTAAGAGTTAGGCATTCGGCGAATTTCGAGGGCGAAATTCCATTGTTAGTGGGGAAGTGTAACAACTCGCGTAATTTTGGGCAATTTTAATTAATTTCTGGAAAATGGAGGAAAATAAAGTTTTTGATAAAATTATTTTTATTGCTCAAATATGTTGGTTATTATTTTTAAAGGCGAGAATTTCAAATGATTTTGAAATCGGAGTTAAAACGGATTATAAAATTATTTTTAAAATGTTTTTAACTCTTGGAGTTGTTTTGACTTCCAACTCTTCATTTATTTTTCTTATTTAAAGGAGTCTTTTGGATTCCAACTCTTCATTTCTTTGCATTATAAAAGGAAGTCGTGGGCAACCCTTTTTAACATACTTTTGGCACAAATTTTGGCAGCAAATATATTTTATATTCCTCTTCTTTTTATATATACTTTGGCCCTTGAGATTTGTGAGTTCCAACCTTAGATTAGAGGTGTCCTTGGGCTATTTTGTTGGAGGTTCTTGGAGGAGCTTTTGTAGATATTTTGTGTTGATCTTGAGGATGTGATCATTGGTTTCTCATCATGGTTTGAGGTATGGGGTTTTACACAATATGCTCCTTAAATCTCGCGAGTGTCATTCTCGTTGAATTCTTGTTTAATTGAGCTCATATTTGGATTGATAAATTCATTGAAATCTGGAAAATAATTGTTGAAATTATTTTGATTCATGTGGTATCATTATATTGTTGATGAGCACGTTGTCATGACATTTTAATATGGCACGGATGTTGGGCACCCGCCAAAATTCCTGTTTCCCGGGCTATGGCTTGATAAAGCATATACGGATGTGGTGAGGCCTGGTGACCCGGTTAAAGTGTTGTTGAGAAATTATATTGATAAATGCTTTGAGATTTGCATTTTGATTTGAATATTCGTACTCATGTTATTACGCTTTATTCATCGCTAACATATATTTGTTGAGCATCTTTCCTGTCGTATTGTGTACTTCCCCACATTTTCTTTTAGTGGCAGGTTAGCGCAGATTTTGGGGCGCTATGGAGATTGATTTTAGCGAGGATAGTTTGGGAAAGATTTGTATTATTTTGATGTATAGAGCTTTGGAGATTTGTATTTTATTTTCGAGTTAGTTGTTGTAATTGAAGAGATTGAGATTAGTGGATTTATATTATTGTGGGTTTATTTAGATGCTCTATTCCTTGTTATTTGGGGAATTGATTTATTTTATCGCATTAGCGCTCCGTTCGCTCTCCCCGGGCGGGCGAGGTGTTACATAGGGGTGCCGTATTGTGTGTGTGTATATATATATATATATATATATATATATATATATATTTAGAATAATATATATACTTGTGGTTTATTCTACCGTGTGTGCTTGGCAGATGATGTATCAGGTTAGTATGTATATAACCAGGTGATAAATATATGGTTATGACTTAGTCTACGGTGTGAAACTAGTAAATGAGAAAGATCGTAACATCTAAATAAACTCTAGTGGATGGAGGATTAAACATATAATGAGAAATTCATAATTGGCTAATTAATCATCCAGTAACATATTATATGAGAAATATGGGTGGGCACAACAAGTTAGTATGATGAAAGTGACAATATACGACTAGTTAGGTGGGGTAGCGTAACTAGGAAAGGTTATCAGACAAGCTTTAGGTGTGCACATTAGATGAGGGGCGAGTTATACCTCAAGGGAGTGCGAAACTAACTTAAAATCTGAAGAGTGTAAAAGCATATTTAATTACTGCAATTTAACTGCTTTCTAAATATTTTCAAAATGTTTTACTTGTTCTCTGACCCATGTCGAAATCTCTTTCAAAACCTTTCAGGTGTTCAGCCACAGGGATGCCCAGTTTGAATATTCTATCCAGAAATGCGAAGCTGCAGCTCATGTGGAAGATGCAGGACTTGGTATGGACCCGTCGTTCATTTATTCCCAGTGTACGATCTTTACTCCATTATTCATTTGGGCATGTCGCCCTCAAATTTATTATTCAATTATTTTTTTGACAGTGTGTATTCTAGTTATTTTTTCAGTTTACTGTTGTACTTTATTGTTGAAGCGATATTTTATTCGGTTACTTATATTTTTTCATCTGTGTTGGATTTATTTATCAGTTTGTGATTGATGGTTTAATTATCATTTATTTCCGCATTGTTGATATTTAATGAAAGATAAAATTTGGCACTGGTCTAATTAAATTACTAAGTGTTTAGTAACTTTAAAAAGTTTTCGATAGAGATTCTAAGAATGATCCATATGAGAACACCATGTTATTTTGATCACGGGTTGGCCACACAGTATTTTAACAGGCTGGGTGTCAGATGGTATCAGAGCATCAGGTTCTAAAATCCTTAGGGCCTGTGCGGATTATAACGTTTCAGCATAGCATTATTTGATATAGAGCCTTATTATAGGATTATTGTATTCCTTCATGTATGAGACTTACGTTCTCCAGTTATTAAGTATAGTTAATGAAATCCATATATGAGTCCAATTGGGCTTTGTACATCAAACAATTTTGGACGACCAGCTAAAACTGTTAGAAGGATTACAGGGGTAGACGCTCAGCAGGAGCCATGGAACATTATGGGAATGGTGACCATGAAATAAGTCACCTTGTCAATGGAAGGAGAAGTTCCAAAGATAATTGTGTAAGGTAGAGTGAAGTGGCACTTAATATTAAATTTTGGGGGAAAAAGTTTAACTCATAGGAGCGACGTTGTAGTGGTGGGAGCCGATCACCATAACCATGTAGAGATACCTAGATACCATGGGTAACGAGGAGTTTAGGGTTTGGTTTGACCACAAATCCTCCCATCAACTGTGTAAATAGAGAGGCAAAGGAAGTTTTAATACTAGTTTCAAAAGGGTAGTACAGTGGTCGGTCATGAAGGAGAGTTGGAATGTTTAGCGAAATTCGTACCAGACAAGGTGGATATGGAGAATCAATATGGTCTGTAAGTTAATGATGGACGCATGGGTAGACTATACAAGCATGGATGGGGAAGTCTGAATAAAACGAATGATATCGTTGTTGTCATTGTCATGAGAAGGGAGATAAGAGAGTTAGAGGATCTAACCAAAAGGGAAAGAATAGATTTAATGGTGTTAGTGAAGCGCCACAGGAGGGGATACCCAATAGAGAATTCATTTTAATGATTGACATCAAAAGAATTCCTACCAAGTGATGGTGGAGTCAGTGAGGGATGTCAAGTCCAACAACGAGTCCCATAGGGCAAGCGCAGCTAAAGGGACAACGGGGGAAGCAATCAAGGTCAAGTATACTAGGCAAATGAGAAGGATAACCCCAACATGTCCAGTGGGGGTAGAGGAAAGCGAATGACACAGAGAAGTGTCGTATGTGTAAAGCGTAGGAACGCATGTGTGAATATTGTCCACGGTAAACTGGGGGATAGGATCGGGATACCCAGTAGGGGCAATAATCATAAGAAGTTTTTGGCTCGATTGGGGTAAGGTTGTTATGTCCAGTAATAATTTGAAAAACGAGTGCTATTGGAAATTGGAAGTATGAGATTTTATCCCAGAATGATTTGGGGTCTGTTTTGTGTGGCACAAGAGAATCACAGTAGTTCGTTAGTACTAGAGTCACATGTAAAAAGGGCATAATAGAAGTATCAGTAATATTATTATAGTGTGTATATATTTACTCTGGGAGTAGTTAGGTACCCTTTAGTTCCATCTGCAGGGGAGCAGGTGTGGACACTGAGAGGATATATTTCATAAGGTTAAATCATTTTGAGAGGTGATATTCAAGGTATGGTTTTATCTAGGGTACGGACTATTGTGCTATGGTGGGCGAATACTACAAGACTATTGTATTCCCTGTTCTGGTGCAGAACATATCCTTTGGGATGTCTCACCTGAGAGGGGGTCGAGCTCACTACAAGATTTTATGAAATAGACTTTAGAGAGTGTATTTGTCTTGTTATATTGGATCTTAGTGCATAGTGACTTCTGCTGATGTGATTCAGAGTATATCGGGTTCACCATTGAGTGGAGAGTTTTAGCTCATTATTGTTTATGTGCAGAGAACTTAGTGATCGTTAGAGCATCATATCATGTGAATCCTTGAGAGGCACTGGGCATAGACAATTCGATTTATGTACCGGGAGATAAAAATTGGTGATATCTTAGTTGTGTGTTTGGGAACCACATATTTCAATGATCGACGATGCTAGAAGATAGTGCATTGGGGAAAGTTCTTTTGGGCTTTGTTGCGGGATGTTACCGCATAGACCTTAATAAACATTGGGGGTAGTGAGAAGTTGTTGGATACTAGTGCATCGATTTTAAATGTTAAATTATTGAATGTGTAAAGGAAACACTTTAAGCTAAGAGCTATTACGATATATAGCCAAGAGAGTCGGGTAGTGTTGTGAAGGAAGCATTAATAAAACTTATGCACCACAAGCTAATGGGTGGGGCAGTATTGAGAATAATTAAATTACAAATTGAGGCGTTATCTAGAATACCCGTATGATATAGACACGTCGAAAGTGCGGTGCTAAGCTTGAGATAAGTATGTTACGAGGGAGACGTTAGTGATAATTATACTAGAATATTTGGGCTATAATATATAGTATGGCGAGACTTTGTTTTTGTTGTTTCGAGATATGATTTACGTGTGCTAATTATCACCTGAAAGAGGGTCTACTCTATATATTCGTGTATATATGTTATCGCGTGTTGCATAATAGACTTATAATAAAGTGTTTATATTATTATATTTAATCCCGGGGAGTAGGGACGTTAACTGATATGATTCAGGGTGGATATATTTATTATCGATCGGGGAGATATAACTCATGATTAATTCGCGCTAAGAAAATAGTGATAGTAGGAGCGCAGTATTGTATGATGTCTTTTGTAACATGAGAGTGGACGAGTATACTATTATGTCAAGAGATGAAAATTTGGGGATACGTGATATAGACTGAGGGCCTAAAAGATCTCAACGACCAACAATGTTAGGTAGTGGTGGAACCGGGGAGGTTCCTTGTTTGGATTTCTCTTTGTGAGACGTCCCACGCATGAAACGTAGCACAACGTTGGAAGTGGGGAAATGTGTGGTCATTAGTACATAGGTTTGGTACCTTGGTTAATATATACATATAAGGTAATAACTGTGAGTTTAAATTTATAATACAATTTAAGACTAGTAGAGCTGGATAACTTTCATGCAGATGAGCATGGGTACATGGTGTATGGGCGCCATGGGTAATTAATTTAAGTCTAATATAATTCGAAATATAGAGATATGGGTAGCGATCTTAAGGTCATGTGAGCAGGGAAGTATTCGAGGCTTGGAGTATTAGACTCGTCTGAATTTCAAGAACGAAATTACTTTGTAAGGGGGGAGTATGTAACACACCATATTTTTTAGGATAAATAATTTATTTAATTTGGTGAATTTGAATTTAAACTAAATTGATGATTTGGAGACATTATTTAATTTGAATAATTTATTTAATTTGGAAGACTCAATAAATATAGAGAATAAGAGTTTAATTAATTCGGGTTATTTCTTTTAAAAATGCATATGCCATAATTTGAGGTTGGAATTGGAGATTTTAGTTAAGTAACTCGGATAACGATTCTGAGTGCACAGTTGGTTCCGAATACGTCGAAATAATCAAAATTGAGTACCCGGGAATTGTGGTCGGGTCTCGAGGTCTTTTTAGACTAACTAGAACTTATTTTGGTGACTTTTGGGATTCTTAAGGGTATATGAAAAGATAAAAACGGGATTACACTTATAAAATGAAAGGTTAGGGATTAGAGAAGAATTATTTTCACAAAAGTAGAGGTTAGGAGGCTTCTTAATGGTATATGAAAAGAAAAAAATGGGATTACACTTATAAAATGAAAGGTTTTGGCTTAGAGAAGAGTTATTTTCACAAAACCAAAGGTTAGGAGAGTTATACAGAGAGGTAGAGATAAAGTGAAGAGAATTGAGAAGGAATTTCAAGAGGGTAAGGCATGATTTGAAGAATTTTTGCAAGAACATTCTTAGAGTGAAGATTTGGGAAGGAAATTCTTAGAGGTGTATCAATATCTTCACCAAAATCAGACACTAGAAAATTAGCCATGCAAGTAGTTAAACTTTCTTTCATTTAATTTTCAGTATTTCGATTCATATCATGGTGGGTGTAAATCAAATTTGTTTTGGGTGGGCTTTCACATGAAAAATGGTGTTTATGAATTGGAAAAATTATGTAGATTAAAGATCTGATTGTTGTTGTGTTAAGATTCAAACATATGCAAATCTAAATTGATATTCACATACTGGTAAATCGAGGTTGGTAATATGATATTCGGAATTAAAGTGGGAAAAAACGAGTGTAGGAGAAATCATTTGGAGTGTTACATTTTACTATTAATTATTGTAAATTGATGATGGATATTGATATAATTGGGGAATTAAAACTATTGGAACTCGTATAAATGATTAAAGGTTATCAAAATTAATTCTGAGTTGAAATCATAAACCTTGAATGTTTGATAATGGCAGATACAACACGAGGTAGATGAAGAGGAAAAAATTGTATTAGGTCGTTCGAATAACCAGGAAGGTCGTTCAAGCGACAATGATTGTCATTCAAATGACATCAGATGTCATTTGAACGACGATAGGAATTTTACGAAATGCCAAATTTGCCCCCTTTAATTTTTTGGAATATTCTAAGGATTTAATTAAGTGAAAATAAAAAGGGGAGAAAATCTAAGGGCCTTGGTAGGTGGGTTTTAAGATGTATTTTATTTACATAGTGTGCCAATCTGAATAATTGGAATATGGTAAAATAAATTCCAAAGATTAAAAATACGGACCCAGCCAGGGAGTCCGGGCATTGTGGTTGAATGATACAACTTAGAGAAAATTAAATGGATATTAATACCTAGGATATTGGGAGATAGGTAGTACGTACAACTAATATTAATAAGGGGGACGAACTTATTAAAATGACCTCGTGTGATAAATTATAAAGGAGAGAGAATACGGGCCAATAGAGCGAGCTCGGGCAGGGTGGTTAGGTAACACTCTTTTGATGAAATTAATTGAGGTGAAAGTTAATTAAATTTAAGGTCAGAGGTTGGCTCAGATATTTAGGCTAGTTCTATGGGAATTTAGGCACGGAGTAGCCAGAGTGATTTATTACAGATTTATATGTGACGAGAAGTGTTAACCTTAATAGTGGAATAAATTCTAAGGGATAAGAATATGAACATAGTAAGTGAGTCTGGGTATTGTAGTTGGGTGAAGCTACCTTATTAAACTAATTAATGTGCAAGTGATTAGATTAATTGGTGTAAGTTAAAATGTAACGAATGCAGGGAATAAGCGAACCTATGATTTAAATCAGTAGGGTATGAGTGAATTACCTCTTGACAATTGGCATACTTCGAGTAGTGAGGGATACTCAGGAATATACAATAAGAAGTGTAAACTGGATTTGAATAATACGTAGGATATTCGGGAGATATATATGCTACATATGGGATATATGATATAGGCTGTGTGTATACCTTTAATGATTTGTATGATTTATTATGTGTATGACATACCTACGTTGCTTGGTATCGGGAGGAGGTTGCACATACAGTCTATTCTTGATGAGCCCACTAGGAGGATTTTAGACTTGTACTCTGAACATAGGAAATAATACATGTGCTATCTGAGATATGATAGTTTCAACAAATGAATGGGAGTATAGGTATGTGCATGACCCATTTGGCTGGGGACTATGTTTTCCTCCAATATGTGTGATTTGTGATGATGGTTCGAGTGAGATACGGAACCAATAGTTCCTTATGCCGTGCATGATGTATCGGGACTTGATAGCAGAGTATGCATGCACCGCAGGTCTTAGCCTAGGGGTGTCATATTGTATATATATTTAGAATAATATATATGCATATGGTTTATTCTACTGTGTGTGCTTAGTAGACGTTGTATCAGGTTAGTATGTATATTACCAGGTGATAAATATAAGGTTATGACTTAGTCTACAGTGTGAAATTAGTAAATGAGAAAGATAGTAACATCTAAAATAACTCAAGTGGGTGGAGGATTAAACATGTAATGAGAAATTCATAGTTGGCTAATTAATCATCCAGTAACGTATTATTTGGGAAATACGGGTGGGTACAACAAGTTAGTATAAAGAAAGTGACACCATATGGTTAGTTAGGTGGGGTAGCGTAACTAGGAAATGTTAGCAGACAAGTGTTAGGTGTGCACATTAGATGAGGGGTGATTTATACCTCAAGAGAGTGCGAAACTAACTTAAATATGAAGATGATACATGCATATTTAATTATTGCAATTTAACCGCTTGATAAATATTTTCAAAATGTTTTACTGTGACACTCCGCCTAATTAAATATCGGGTGATCAGTCCTTTATTAAATTGTAACCAAGGTGAATGGTTGGTTCATTCTTAGCATCACTGTCGCAAAAATAACTTTTCCAATTAAACACCCTAAATAGTTAAGCTAAGTGACAAAACCATTTTTTAATTAAAATTTCCAAATTTAATTTAAAACCAAAATTAAAAACCTTACATAATCCATGTTTTAAAAATCACACAACAATCTGACTGGAAATTATAATCCAAGCAATTTAAACATTCAACTAAATAAGTCCAACATTAAAACTTAAAGGAAAAACATGCTGACAATAACCATTCCAAAATATAAGTACTGGAACTAAATAAATAACAATCTCTAATAAAAACAACTGAATAATGGAAAAGGGCTACACATGCCCAACTGGATAAAATAGAACGGGAAGTGGAATCAATAATGTAGTCGTGTAAACAAAAGGCCAGCAACTCCCACCTAAGCTGCAGCACGTTCCATCCAAAGGACCCTGTGCAAGACGCCCCTTTGGCTGGGCACCTGTAATATATACATATATATATATATATACAAGAGAGAAGAGAAAATAGGAAACGGGTCAGAGCTCGATTGTAAAACAGTTTAAAATTTAGTTTAACAAGTATTTAAAATGCTTACCGGCTAATGCAACAATCATATTAGTGCGGCACTCCCTTGAGAAATTCTCACATCTCTTCTAATGTGCACACCTATCGCACTAATACTCCAAACAGTTTAACTTATCTTAAATTTCTCATAAGATTTCGTGCCGACAATTTCTAATGTTGAGAAAGTTAATTTTATTTAAAAGAAAAGTTCCCACATAACCCTCATTTGATTATAAAGTTTCCCAGTAATGTAATCATACTTTTCAAACACTAAATCCCAAGTTGAAATAATTATTCATTTCTTACTTACCATAGTCACAGTAGATAGTTCCCAAATTCCAGGTTTAAATATATATATTAAATACTCATATAATATATATATTCTACGGCACCCCACATAAATTTATGGTGCGGGCATACTCTACTATCCAGTCCCCATATCACTCGTACTAAGGGGAAATACTAGTTCGGAATCAGTCTCGAACTGTATTAGCACAAAACACATACAAATTGAGGCGAAGCATGGTTCTAAGATACTAAGAGGTCAGTACATACCCTCACGTCTCTTAGGACCGTCTGACTATCGATTCGATAGCCTACACCAAGGATTCCTATGTTCTAGGGTACGAGTCAATATCCCCCATAAAGGTCCCATCGAGATAAGACTGTCCCAGCGCGGTAACCTCAGGGATAGCAAGTAGCGCGGGCATGACTATCTCGACCCTTCCGGACATATTGATGCACTCAAAATGACCATACGGGTGACTTATAATTTATTCACTTTTAATAGTCCAAATTTAATCCCATCACGGCACAAGCGCGTCCCGATAAATTTTCAAAATTATCAATTTAAATTCTCGTGATAATTTTACTAAATTTAAATACACCTCTTACTTTACTTGTAAAGTAACTTACAACAAAATTCCAGTAATTACGAACTCTCGTCATGCTAGTAAGTATTTAAATGATTTTCCAGATTAATATTAAATTAATATCTCTAATTAAATTTAATAAATCCCCAAAATTAAAAGTCATAAAAATACGGGGTATTACATTTACTTGGGCTATGTCCCATGTCAAAATATCTTTCAAAACCTTTTAGGTGTCCAGCCACAAGGACACCCATTTTGAATATTCTATCCAGGAATGCGAAGCTACAGCTCACGTGAAAGTTGCAGGACTTGCATTAGATGCTTCATTCAGTTATTCCTACTGTAGGATCGTTACTCCATTATTCATTTGGGCATGTCACCCTCAGATGTAGTATTCAATTTTTTTTTTAACATTTTGTATTCCAGTAATTGTTTCAGTTTACTGTTGTACTTTATTGTTAAACCAATAGTTGATTTGATTACTTGTACTTATTCATTTGTGTTGGATTTATTTATTAGTTTGTGATTGATGGTTTAATTATTATTTATTTATGCATTTTTCTATTTAATGGAAGATAAAATTTGGCACCGGTCTAATTAAATTACTAAGTGGTTAGTAACTTTAAAAAGTTTTCGACAGAGATGCTAGGAATGAACCATATGAGACCAACGTGTTGTTTTGATCATGGGCTAGCCACCAAATATATTAATAGGCGGGGTGTCACATATCACTTACCCACAGTAATTACCACATACCCATGTCGTTCTCACTAACCTTTGCTTGCATATCTTTCCACGACCATCTAAAAAAATCATTAGACATAAACCATGCCTCGCCGGTTCAAATTTCTAGACTGTACTGATTTTCACCATTGTCAAATACCACTTAGTGATACGTGCATAGTTTTCTTCAAATCTCGAATGTGAAATAAATTATCTATATGTGGAGGAATGATTTGCTCCTAGTTTGGTTAACGTCATAACCTTCGAGTTTGGAATCTGACACAATATCACATAAAACTCTTCATAAATTGGATAAATTCATCCAACCCAAAATGGAATACATGGTATTCAGGGTACTAGAATTCCATTGTTACCACCAGAAAGATCCAATCAATTAGTTGATCCCTATAAAGATAAATTGATCAGAAAATGAGGGCATCATAGTCAACCTCATACAAGCACATCACCTCTAGATGAGCGAGATAAAGGCTATTCTCCACGACCATATGGACCTCCTAAAAATATTACTAGATAAAGGAGAGTTACGAAATTTTCAAAGAAAGGGTGTGTTTCAAAATCCACCACAAAATCCCTTTTATAAACCATAGTCTTTATTCTTTCAAAGACTGTAAAAACCCTTCATAAATTCGTGCATTTGTTAAGTCCATTATCCACAAAAAACCACTTTAACGCTACAAAACTAGATAGTAACTTCTCTGAGCTACCAATCGACATAGAGGGGGCATATCGATCGGTTGTCCCCCTTTAGGTCAAAATAACCTTATTTCCATTTTTTAACCCAACAAACTCCGTATTCACTTTTCCTTTTTTTCATTTATCAATAACATTTTGCAAATAACTCTTTCCTCTTTAACGTAATTATTTTATTTTATTTATTTATCTATTTTCTTTATTCCTTCATTATTCTATTTTTCTCTTAAAGATCCCCATTGGAAAATTAAAAACATAATCATTATTAAAATAAATATCATAACATGAAATAAATAAATTGAACCAACATTTAATATATATGTCTCTCTCTATCTCTCCATGTCCATATGTTAGGTACATCATCACCAGGGAAGCAAAATGAAAATAAAAATAGAAGTTTTGATTATCAAGATAAAATCCTAATCTTCCACGATAGAGCCTAGACTTTCTACGCAGCACCATTGCCATATCCTGCAACTTTTTATTGGCCCATTCTTATGCCTCCGAGAGGTATCAAATAAATTGCCTGAGGACGTGATAAATCTATAATGAATAGGCTCATCAACAAATGATGGGGGTTACACAAAAAATAAGTGAATCTCATATATACTATGAAACTGACTCCATCCAATCCCTTCGGATTCAAGACATCCTCACCATAACTGTCTGTTTAAATAAAAATAGATAAGAATATCACTATTACAAGATGAAGTAGTAAGATTAGAGAAAAAAGATAAAGTATGTAACTAAAGATGAGGATCACACCCCTCAGACCATAATATCTGAAGGTAGGGGAGGAAATCCACAGAGATCTATATGTGAGTTATAAGGGATCTCTATCCTCATAAGATCGGTCGTGGTCTCCACAATAAAGTAACATAACAATTCCCCTCGATGAAAGATCTCTATAGGAGCCACCCCTAAACTCCCAACACTAGAATCTTACAAAAGTACTAGTTCCTGAACCTAAAAGGTGAAAATTTGTCCAAGACTATTGATTGCATATTCATTGGCTATGCAAATAACAATAGTGTATATCGGTTCCCTATGCATAGGTCTGATATCCCTAAAATTCATAAAAATAGAGTTATAGAATCTAGGAATTCATCATTCTTTGGAAATATATTTCCATTTAATAATGCATAAGAAATAAGAAATAAGTTTTAACAAAAGAACGCTTAAAGTTACAAATAGTGAACATCAAAATGTTATTGAGGAGGAACCTAGACATAGAAAAAGTGATAAGATTTAAAAATCTTTAGGTCTAAATTTACTAACGTATATGTTAGAAAGTTCAAATTGTAAAGCAAGCTTCATCCACTCCGGAAACTCCATATTGGAAAGAAGTTATTAATAGCGAAATTGAATCCATTATGCAAAATCATACATAGGAACTGGTGGACCTACCACCGAGGATAAAATCATTGGGGTGAAAATGAATCTTCAAATGGAAAATGAGAGTTGATGTAACCATTGATAAATATATGGATAGGATAGTGTCTAAAGGCTACAAGAAAAAGAAGGGAAAATATTATTTAGACACTTATTCATCGATTATAAGGATTACATCCATTCAAACGTTAATTATAATTACGACAATACATATAGTGGAAATACACAAATGGATGTCAAGAAGATATTTTTAAATGGTTAATTAAATAAAAATATATATATGAAACTATTAGAAGGTTTTAAGTCTCCTGAAAATGAAAGAAAAGTATGTAAACTTGTGAAATCACTATATGGGTTAAAATAAGCACCTAAACGATGGCACAAAAAAATTGACAATATCATGAAGTCAAGTCGTTTCAAAATAATAAGTGTGATAAAAGTGTTTCTATCAAGATCACTTAAGGGGGACATGTGATTATTTGTCTCTGTGTAGAAGATATGATAATAATTGGTATTAATAATAATAAAATTATTAATGCTACTAAACAAATGTTGTCCTGTAAATCTAAAATAAAGGACTTGGTACTAGATGATGTAATTCTAGGAATTAAAATCACTAGAACCCCTCATGGGATTAGCTTATCTCAAACATATTACATTGAGAAGATCCTTAAAAAGTATAAAATTTATGATCAAGCCCCAGTGAGGACACCTATAGATTCATTCATCACCTCTTTAGAAATAAAGGTGAAAGTATTTATCTCAATTAGAGTATTCTCATATTATTAAAAGTTTGATGTATTTATCAAACTGTACTCGACCGAATATATCATAATCGATTAGTAAGATTAGTCGATATACGAGTAATCTCGGGAAAGATCATTGGAAAGCCTTGATAAGAGTTATTTAATAATTTTGATACTCTTTGAATAATGGGTTGCACTACGAAAGACGTCTATTCGTATTTGAAGTCTATAACGATGCAAATTGGATATCCAATTCAAATGATTTGAAATCCATAAGTGGATATGTATTTACTCTTGGAGCCCTATCTTGGAAATCCTTGAAGTAAATGTCAATTACGAGATCCACTATGAAATATGAATTTATTGATTTAGACAAAGCTGAGGAAGAAGTGAAATGACTTAGGGGCTTCTTACAAAAATATTCTAATTTGGCCGAAGCCCATGCCACTAGTAATAATACATTCTGAGAGTTAATCGACAAGTGATAGGGCTGAAAATATTAACTATAATGGTAAGTCACTACATATAAGTCATCGAAATCAAACTGTTAGACAATTTCTCTAAACGGGAGTTATTTATGTTGACTATGTAAAGTCAAAGGAAAATATTATGGATCCACTAACTACAAGGTATAGCTGGAGAGCAAGTTACAAGTGCATCATGTGGAATGGGCCTAAAACTTATTAAATTCTAAAGAGTCATCTTAATAAAATTCCAACCTAAACGACTAGAGATCCAAAGAAATTGGTTCAAAGGGAAAACGTAATTATGATGACTCATTTAAAACTGAGAAGTAATACTTTAATTTCTTCCTCTCATTCGGAAGATCGCTCAACGCACAAACTATCTTGTGTATGAGGATAAACTATGTTTTTGATGATATTCATATCTGGAATGTATAGGTAAAGTGGGGTATTAGGAGCATACTCTTTAAAGAAATCACCTCTATGAGTGAGAGGGGCCACTTCTATGAGAATAACGAAGGCTATTTCTCTAGCACACTCATGAAACTAGGAGGTGTTCAAGGCCAAAATGGACAAACCAATAAGAACCAATAAGGTTTGAAAAACACTAGCTGAATACTATTATCTCAATTTACATAAACGGTTAACCAATTCAAGACATCATGTTCATTGATTGGCCAGTAAGTTCGATAGTATCTCACTAGGAAGGATTCAAAGTCACAAGCTATCTTTTTTGATGTAGTGTTTTTCCTAGAAAATCTATTTGTTTGCATTTATAATGGTTTGATTCTTTCAAAATTTCATTCATCCAGGGGATTATTGGATATTTTTATATAATATTCAACTCATTTTGTCAAACTTTAGAGTCAATTTTATATGAGACACATATATCAAAAGTGGCCTATCTTAGTACCAATGCGTTCCTTGTCAAACGGAGATTAATTTGATACACTTATTTGTTAAAAAATAGTGGAGCATTGAATGACAAATTTGGATATAAAGTGACTCATTTAAGTTTAAGCTAGTTGGTTTAATTTTGTTAAGTGGGTTTTCCCCACATTGGAAAAGTGGTGTGGAAACTTGGGGTTAATATACCTAACTTATGGGACAAGGGTATGGATGCCTTTAGGCTATCCCAACTCTTTTAAAGGGAGATGGCCTATTTTATTCATCTATTGGGGGTGGGCCTTAGGCCCACATGCACGTCGCCATCATCCGACTAGCCCGTGCTTGAGTCAAGGTCATGGGTCTTTCTTGAGCAAGTATTAATTTTTTGGACAAAATTTAAATTGTCCTTTGGTCGTTAAAAAAATTTTGGGTGAAAATTAATTACGAATTAATTAATTATTTAATTATTTACGCATTAATTAGAAAATGTTTTCATTTTGACATTGACCTACACCCCTTCATCAACTATATAATGGGCCCTCTGTAGTCCATTTTAAACACCATAAAATATACACGAATTTCTTATTTTTGTCTTTTGTTTTCTTCATCTTGTTTAAGAGAAATTTTCCATTGTTGGTTTGTGGGACAATCACACTGAAGTGCTTTTTGCGACAGTCGGTGACCATTTCATCCTAGGAGGCAGACACCCCTTGAATTTGCCATCAACACCGTAGCGAGGGAATATTATGTCTTAAGAAGAGATAGTTCAACTTTCAAATCGATCAGATATCTTCAAGTGATTGTTTCAATCACGGACAATACATCCTTTGTTTTCTTTCGTTTTACTATAATTATTTTTATTTACTTAATTTAAATTACTATTTATTTACTGAAGTTAATTTTTTTAAACCCAATAAACAACAATAGTAACACAGAATATTCCTTTTTCGCATTGTTTCTCACTAAATAAATTATTTTTAAAATTGGAATTTTCTAAAACCTTAATCTACTCTGTTAAATAGATACAAAAATGTGTTAATTTTTTCTATTTGCTTGTATAACCTTATTTATGTAATTTACGTATTCGCTAAATTTCATAAGTTGGATATTTGTTATTTTATAACAGAACAATGTCTATTGAATCCTCTAAAAATGTCCTATCCATTCCTCAAACTGATTTGTCAGTTAGTGTTCTTACTCATCTAACCCATGGAGAAAACCCGAAAAGTTTAATGATACTAACTTCAAACAGTGGCAACAAAAGATGTTGTTGTATTTAACTACTATTAAACTTATGAGGTCAATTAATGAGGATGCTCTCGAGGTTAATGAAAATGAAATGTGGATAAGAAAACTTTTCTAGCTGTTGAATCATGGTAGAATTCATATTTTATTTGCAAAAACTATATCCTTAGCGGAATGAAGAATATACCTTATAATGCTTATAGTCCAATTAAAATCGCTAAATTGTTATGGGAGTCATTGGATAAAAAAATATAAAATCGAGGATGCTGACATGAAGAAACTTTTGGTTGATAGATTTCTCGAATATAAAATGCTGGATTGAAAGATTGTCATAACCCAAGTCCCAGAGCTTCAGTTAATTTATCAAGAAATAATTTTTGGAAATATGGTCATAAGTGAATCATTTCAAGTTGTTGTGGTAATTGAAAAGTTACCCCCGTCTTGGAAAGATTTCAAACATTATTTGAAACATAAATGAAAAGAAATTGGAGTTGAAGATTTATTTGTTCGGTTAAGGATAAAATAAGATGACCATTAATCTGAAAAGAAAAATGGTAACCATATTATGTTGGTAAAAGCAAATATTATTGAGGATAAGAACAAATTCAATAAAAAGAGGAAGAACAAGAGTAAAGGCAAACATCAACAAGGCATTGCTAACAAGAAGCTCAAAGGAAAATGTTTTAATTGCAACAAATAAGGTCATGGGCCCAAGGATTGTTGCAAGCCGAAAAAGTAAGAGAAGTTCAAGAAGGAAGCACCAAAAGCGAGCATGATAGAAGTTGATGGATTGTTTGATGATGTTTCCAACGTGTCTCTCTCCGCAGCTATATCTGAAGTAAATTTAGTGGGAAACACCAAAGAGTGGTGGGTTGATACGGGCACTACACGCCATGTATGTTCTGACAAAAGTATGTTCACAACCTACCGACCAATTGAAAATGGAGAACAACTATTCATGGAAAACTCCTCCACCTCTAAGTTTTAAGGTCAAGGCAAAGTCCTATTGAAAATGACTTCGGGGAAGCATCTCGCTCTCAATGATGTATTGCATGTGCCGAAATTTGGAAGAACCTTATCTCAGGTTTTGGGCTAAGGAAGAATATGTTTAAGCTTGTCTTTGTTGGAGATAAATTTGTGCTAAGTAAGGATGGAATGCATGTAAGGAAAGTATATATGTGTGATGGGAGGTAACTATGATAATAATATAATATCTTCCATTTATATGATTGAGTCTATGGACACGTGGCATGGTAGATTAGGACATGTTAATTATCATACTTTGAGTAAATTAATTCATTTAGGAATAATCCAAAATTTAACATTAACTCAATTCATAAATATAAAATGTGGGTAGAAGTTAAATTATCTGAGTCACCTTTTCATTCTATTGATAGAAAGAGTGGAGCATTCGAATTAGTTCACACTGATATATGTGGTTTAAAATTTGTTCAAACTAGAGGAGGTAAAAATTACATTATTAACTTTTGTGGATGATTGCACTAGATATTGTTATGTATGCTTATTAATAATCAAAGATTAAGCAATTGAAGATTTTAAGTAATACAAGATAGGTGTTGAGAATCAACTTGGAAGAAAGATTAAATATCCTTTTAAGGAATTAAGAAGCGACACAGGTGGTGAATATAAATATCCTTTTAAGGAAATATGTTTAGATAATAACATTATTCACCAAACTACCATTCCTTGCTCTCCTAAATCCCATGGGATTACGGAACGAAAAAACCGAACCTTAAAAATATGATGAATAAAATGTTAATAAGTTCGGTTTACCACAAAGCATGTGGGGGGGGGAGCAATGCTTTCGGCTAACTACATTCTCAACAAGTTGATTCATAAGAAAACGGATAAGATACCTTATGAATTACGAAAAGGGCACAAGCCTTCCTATAAATACTTAAAAGTGTGGTGGTGTCTTACAAAAGTACTAGTTCTTGAACCTAAAAAGGTGAAGAATGGTCCCAAGACTATTGAATGCATATTCCTCGGTTATGCAAATAATAGTAAGCATATCGGTTCCTTGTGCATAAGTCTAACATTCTTGAACTTCATAAAAATACCGGTATAGAATCTAGGAATGCATCATTCTTTGAAAATATCTTTCCATGTAACAAAAGAAAGCCAAAAGTTACAAATAATGACCCTCAAAACGTTATGGAGGAGGGACCTAAACGTAATGTAACGCCCTGACCCGTATTTAAGGGTTGATAAAGGACTAACCCGATCCAATTCGCCAGTTAATTGTGAAGTTCAATGAAACACCCTATATAATATTCTTAATCCAGTTTTATTATTATTTAACGTTACCTTTATTAGCATGCGAGTTCAATTTACAATCACTACGTGATATGACCCAAGGGAAGTGCCCCAAGGCCAAGTAAATAGAGATACTAACGTAAATACAAGTAAATACTTACCTGTATAATCCGCTCAAAATATGAAATTGCATGCAACCTGCCGTAACAAAAATGAGGGAGTGAGCTGAATGCTCAGTCGGAACTAACAAATGCGGTATAGAAATGAACAGCGGAAAAGAATACTCACACATTACACTACATGCATGTGAAAGTATGTACGTATCTACATATATACATTTGAAGATACATATCCTAATGTATTAAACCGTTTTATTTCAGAAACGTTATTTAACCCGCTTATTCTCCTTATCTTTACAAAAAAATCATTTGTATCATTATGCTTAAAAACTAGCATTCCTTCCCATTAAAGCACACGGTTAAAAAATTAGCAATTATTGAAAAAATCTTTCATTTACTTTCAAACGTTTATTACCCAATGTTTATTAAATCATGCAAGAGTTACTTAACCATATTATAGGACTTCCATTCAACGCATGCACACACCGTGTTTAGAAAAATACTCATTTTCCTTTGAATGCCTCATATAACACACACTTGTGTTTATTATGATTCAAAACTCATTAGGTAGCTTAAATATCATTAAGTCATCTTATTTAGGCATCCCATGTTACCACATAATCATTAAACTTTTAATGCATTATTCTTGCATTAATAAATCAATGAGCCAAACAATTCATTTATGCTTATTTCATGAATATTCAATTCATCACTTAGCATTTTCTTTAGGGATTTTGCCAACACACACACTCGTCACAACACACGCATACCCGCGGTTTCACGAAATTTCACCACCCGGAACCGAGTGCCAAGTAACTGTAGTTGGTTTGGGGTCTTTCACCACTAGTGACAACATAAACCTGCTTAATTATTTAACTCGACATAATCCAATATCATTATCTTGCCAATGTGTTCGAAACTTTCATATTGCCCACGTTAATTTTCCTTTTTCGAGCCGAAACCAAAGCCTTGGACTTAACCATCCATTTTCCATTATTCATTTAGGAAAAATCATTATATTCCATTAAAGTCCTTTTTCACGCACGCATTGATTTTTCCACCGAAAATCGTTTCTGTTTTAGGACTCATTTCATTCTTTCTACATACGTGTTAAATACTCTTGAACATTTTTGTTTCCTGAAAATGTCACACTTTAAGTAAATTACCAATTTATCTAATTTACATCAAAATACGTAAGTTTACTTTTGTCTTCAAGTGTTATTTGAAAAAAACACCTTTTTGTAGCTTCAAACCTAACACGTAGGTATTTTAGTCACTATGAAACTTTTTCAACTTCTCACTTTGTCGAAAATCACATTTTTGCACATTACTCCCTTTAATATATTGTAATAACCCGACCTTTTGGAGATGAATAAATTCTATAATTAAGTATAATTTGGAATTTGGAGAATTTCTCGAAATAGTGATTTCTGGGATTTTCGAGGATTTGATGATTTTCGAAGGGTGTTATAAATTATTTTGGGACCATATAGGTCGAGATATTTTATTTATATGTCGCCACGGAGTATAGCGACAAAAGAAGTGAGATTTTGAGTAGAACACCGCATTTAATTATTTTGGATTAGAATAGTGATTTGCGGTCAAGTACCTCGGATGGAAATTTCGACTGCGCCACGAGTCTCGGAATGTCCGAGATAGTCGAAAAAGAGTGTCCGATTGTCGAAAATGAGTTTCGAATAATTTTAGAGGTAAAAGTAACTCGTAATTGGGTAAACGAGTCGTTTTTGGGTTTTAAGGGGTATAACCCCTTTCTTCTTATTTAAAGAGGGAGAAAGGGAAAGGAAAGAAGAAAGAAGGAAAGAAAAGAGAGAGAAGAGAGAGAGGAAGGAGAAAGAGGAGAAGAAATGGGAGATCTCGGGAAAACTCCGCCGGATTCGACTCGAGGTCGTCGGATTTTATCCACGAGGCAAGTGTTTACTTGCTTTATTTACTTTTGTGCATTAATCTCATATCACATTTGGTATAAATATGATTTTAGGGTTAGAACCCTTAAAATAAATTGGGTAAAAGTTGATTATGAGTTTACATATTGATGTAGTGTAAACTCTTAATGATATTTAGTGTTAAAACCATGTTAATGGAGTATAAAAATGGGTTGAAATGTTAAATTGGGGTTTTTATGGTTTTAGGGTTTAAAACTAAGAGAAATGATTTAATACCCCAAAATAATTGATTGTTCTAGTTGTAAAACATAGATTAGATGTTTGTTGAGTTGTTGGATAAGGTTAGAAACAACAAAAATGGAGAAAAATGGAGTTTGGGAGTTTGGGGAAGATAATGAATAGTGAACCTGTAGCCTTTGGGGTCATTTTCGGCCAAGCAGATAATTGATTTAGCTTTCGGACAAAACACAAAAGTTTTAGATATTTTCGATTCGGTCGCGTGGGCGCTGACCGCGTATTTTTCTGAATTTTCTACGATTTGATATGATTTTTACAAGATGACAGCTCCGGGTTGAAAGTACCAACTCGAAAATCAAATCGGGAATTGGAAAAATAAAGGCTAGAAATTATTGTGTAGATGTTTGGGATGATTTTTGGTGTAGAGTAGAAACCATGAAAATGAATTTGGATTGATTTTTGGGTATTTTGGAGTTTGAGAAATCGCCCAAACTGTGACCCTCGAACAGGCCGAATCGATTCGGGTACAGGCCGAATCGATTCGCCTAAGGGGAATTGGGTCTCTGCAATGGGCCAATTCGATTCGGGTACAGACCGAATCGATTCGCCATTTACAGACCTGTTTGCAGAATACTTTCCGAATCGATTCGGATTGGGAACCGAATCGATTCGCCCACCCGAATCGATTCGCTAAAGGGGCGAATCGATTCGCTTAGGTCAGAATTTCTAGTTTTCTCCCTTTAAGAGTATAGGGAGTTGAATTACCAATTAGGATAATTTGGGGGTATATATATATATATATATATATATATATATATATATATATGCTTCACTTAGAGGAGAATAGTATCATTGGAGATATCCAATAAAATCCTTAGAATAGGATTGAAGTATATAGTGATTATTAAAGTAAGAAATACTTTGGATTTAGAATCATGCAACCATGAAAGCATGATTACGATTCCTGGAGGGAATCTTTGGGATATTTAGTCATCGCTAGATGCTATAGTCCACTAAGGCCGGTTATATATATTCTAGGAAGAAAATATAGGATATGTATATACTGTGTGTTTTAGGTATATATATATGATGATGGAAATGATTTTGAAAATATATAAATGAATATTTTCAAAATGGAAAAATAAATGTTTTTCATAATTAATAAAATATGGATTACACACCTCTCTAAATCGCTATCATAAGGGAAGTTGCGTTCGTATGGTGAAGCCCCCTGGCTAATGATGCAGGGTGGATATAGTCCTATAGGCCATGTGAGCGTTTGTTGTTATATTTTCTGCGCTGGTTAGGAGATTCCGGGTGTGGTCTTGACTATCCCGCAGGCACATGGTCGCTTCCCGATGTGTTTCGTTATAGGATCCCAGGTTGTCTTGGAGGCCCTGGAAGATGATAGCCATTTAGGGGCGCGCACAGTGGAGAAATCCGGACGGGTGGTCTTAGAACGCGTTTATATTAAAGCAGTTCATAATAATGGATTTGCTTTAATTACATTTCCTGGATATAGGAAGGGAAATGGGTTATATATAATTTGGCTTCGGTAACACTTCCCGGATGGAAGAAGGGATGTGGAAGCATATGTTTTGATCAAAGAATTTTTATGATAATGAAAATGTCTTTGAATACATTTCCTGAGTATAAAAAGGGAAATGGGATAATTGATAAAGGAAAAGCTTTTTATGTTAATAAAATTGGCTTTCAAAAAGTATATGGTTTGTTAAAGCAATTCATGATAATGAATTGGCTTTTATAAATACATTTCCTGGATATGAGAAGGGAAATGGAAGTTTTTGAAATGAAAAGGATACGTATTTATAAATACTTTATATATCAAGAAATCCTCAGTCCGGGAGATATTTATATTATCCGGAAGTATATTGTAGATGTATGTATATGTATAAATTGGGTGCCGAGGGTCTAATGAATCCCGACGATCGACCGTGCCGCATAGTAGTGTATCGGGGGGTTCCTTGTTTGGATTTCGCTTCGCGAGACACCCCACGCACGAATATGGCACTGTGTTGAGACTGGGGAGAAGTTTAATCCTTAGTGCTCTTATATCATTAAATGTTTATGGTATATATATATTATATATATTTCTGTACTGAGGGACTGGCGGATCTCAAAGATCGACCTTGCTGCATAGTAGTGTATCGGGGGGGTTCCTTGTTTAGATTTCGTTTCGCGAGACACCCCACGCACGAACATGGCATAGCGTCGAGATTAAAGTGAAGTTAGCCCTTAGTACATCTATTTGAATATCTAGGTTAGATAGTGGTTGGGTATTAGAATAGTTTAGCAGGGTAGCTTGACTAGGATGTTTTTCGGGATGCGCTAGGTGTGCACTGTTAGAGGAGAGGTGTGGGGTATCTCATGAGAGTGGGATACCAATTTAAATATGAGATAAAACTATTTTTTTCTAAAAATAAAGAATTTATGCACTTGCAAAATATTTTCAAAACATTCAGGCTCTGACCCGTTTGTCTACTCTCCTTTATTTCTCTATACTATATATGTATAGGTGTCCAGACACAGGGATGCCTGGATGGAAACTCTTTCGAGTCAGACGTCTGCTGCAGCAGCTGTGGATGCTTGCAGGTTATCGGTAGACGTTTCTTTCCTTGTACTCTAGATAGGAGATATTGTATAAACACTCGAGCCAATGTCCCAATTGCATTTATTTATTCTTTCTGTACAACATTCGATATGGTTGTATATTTGGACCGAGTGTTCGGTTATTTTAGTTCCTTTCATTTCCATTTCAGTTCATTACGCATTTAATTGTGAATGTTTTAATTTGTGCGCTAAAAAGAGTAGTTAGATAAAAGTTTTTTTAACGGCCACCTAATAGGATATTAGTAATTAAATGAATTTTTGACAGTGATGTTAAGGATGATCCATTTGTGACTCCTGTTTTAATTTAATATTGGAGTGATCTCCCGGTATCTTATTAGGCGGGTTGTTACATATATAAAATCGTACTTTTTACATATTAAAGTCTACACACTTCATATATGAGTTTTAACACTAAAACCCCCGTTTTAGTCAACATTTACACATTTCACACATTACATTTCAAACTTAGTATTACACACGTTAATTATGACTATTTGCATAAAGACCCATACTTAGTCATTTTATTCACATTTAGTCTTCTACACTTTCATCATTTACATTTTCACCCAAAGTTTGCAAGAAGACTACACTTTCACATATTTATATTTTTAACCCCAAAACTTAGTCTAACAAACTAAATAGTACACTTTTTAAATGAAACTCCATTTTCTCATTTTGTAATGATTCACCAACATTAAAATCTCTATATTAATCTCATAAAAAGGGTGATAAGCACCCAAAACTATACAATTTATACCCCAAATAGATGTATTTAATTGCTAATTCTCGACAATTTGCGTCCTATAAACTTAAATGTTTATTTTGTAGGTCAAATTGTGCATTGAAGAGTTCAAACGCTTAAATCAAGGCAATTGTGTGCAATATGGTGCTAAATACCTTATTCCGTATCCTAACCTACCCTTATCCGGGCCTAAACCTAGCCCAAAGCATCACCCCAGCCTGTGTCTGTTTAGTTTGTGTCTTTTTATATTTTTTATATTTTTAGTTTGAGTCATTTTTATTTTTAGAATTTATTTTAGATTTATTTAGAATTTCTAGGATTATTTTATTAGTATATTTTTATTTCATATTTATTTTTATTAGTTATTATTTTTATTTTTATTAGGATTAGATTTTTTTAGGATTTCATTTATTAGTTTTATTTGATTTTACATTTATTTAGGATTTTAGTTTTTAGTTTAATAGATTTCGATTTTTTTTATTTTATTTTATTTCTTTTTTTAGTTTTATTTTTAATTTGAGTCTTTATTTTATTATTAGAAGTAGGATTTTTATTTTAGATTTTTAGTTTTATTTTTTTAGTGTTATTTTTATTTAGGTCCAAATTAAACACACACACATATAAACTCACTCACACCCAACTCCCCTACACTCACATACCCCCTAAACTAATACCAAACCCTCATCCTCACACCTACTTTCCCTATACCCTCATACACTGTAACCCAGCTACTATCTTCTTCAACCTCTCACCCTCTATCTCCTCTTACCAACACAAACCTCCATTAAATCTCTCATCCACCTACCTCACCCCCTTAACACCCTCAACCCTCCTCCCCTCCGGAGTCATCGTCGGCGAGTCCACCTTCAGCCTTGACCCCTTAAACCGCCGACCCATTTTTGATCCAGCCACAATCCGGCCACCTGCCGATGCCGCCGTCAGGTGATCGCTCTTAAGCTGTCCATCCACAATCCGACACCGCCGCCTGCGCTAGCGCTGACAGGCCTTACCCCGCTGCTCTCCCTTCCACACCCGATCTCTTAACCTGAGACCCCCCACCAACCTGTGACCCATTTCAACTTCTACCCAAGTCTTCCCCTAAGCCACCTACGATTTCTCTAAGCTGCCAAAAACCAAAGACAAAATCAAAATAAAACCAAACCAAATAACAAATGCCCACATGTGCATAAAACCCACTTATTGCCATTTACCCATTTTACCCCCAACTAACTACTCATCCCCTTTTCCCCAAACTACCCTCATGTGCACACAATTCAGATTTTTATTACCTCACACCTTTGCCATGTACATCTGCTCACCCCATTCTCCTCTCACCATTTCCATACACACTCAAGCCAAGTCGCAAAAACACCCCTATTCTCCATGTGCCTACTATAAATGAAAATGAAGACACCATTTGAAAGCAGAGATTTTAGATAGGAATTTTTAGAGAGAGAATTGTAGAGAGATAAACACGATTTTGTAAATAGTTTTTGTTTTTATTTTTTTTAGATTTGGTGAGATTTAATTGTGAGTAATTGAATTGTATAGAAGATGATAGAGTTCAAATTGTCAATTTCAAGGAGACTTGTTGAAGATTTGTTCTCTTTCTCTACTCTTTTATTATATATGCCTTTGATTATTTGTTCATCATGCTTAATATCATGTTAGGCTAAATCCTCTTTCAAGGGGTGGGGGGAAACCCTTATTTGATGTTATTTTAGTTTAATTAGTTTGATTCCTTGAAAATTCCATTTGAATGTTAATTTTGATCCCTCACCCTTAAATTTACGCCTCGAGAGAGGGTAAATGATTTTCGAGAGAAAATCGAAATTCTAGTTATAATACTCATTTTAGATTCGAACTAAAGATAGGGGTTTCTTAAGTGGGGTATTATAACTTCAATTTCAACTTTAAATTTACTTTCTAAGATTGACATAAATTTTAATTGATCGATCCTAGCGGGTGATTAATTAAAAGGAGTGTGGATCTATTTTCTAAAGTTGTGGGGTGTTAAACTTAATTTTCTAAAAGATTACTATTAAAATTACATTTGCAACGAGAGTTGATTTGTAATTTTGATATTAATTGGGAGAATTCAATTAATTAAATTAATTAGTTAGAATAGCTAAAATTTGTGGTGTAATCCCATTCCTTAATTGTTCTCACAATTATTTACCTCACTTTATCTCTTATTTTAGTTTAGACTTTATTTTTCATTTTAGTAACTTTCTAGTTAGTTGTTATCATATCACATTTAGTTTAGTTTAGTTTAAATCATCACCTCACCCAATTGTTTTAATATTTGAAAAAGCTAAAAAAAAAGTAGAAAAGTGAAAAAGCACAAAAAGAAAATAAAAAGTTAATTACAATTGTGTTCCCTTTGCTTTACCCCCTTGGAAGTGGATTGATACCCTTACCTACCGCTACACTTGAATTTGTTATATATTTGTAGGTAATTGAGGTTTCGACTAACTTGGCTTTCAACAACGACATACAAAAAGCAAAGTTATCAAAGGGTATATACATACCAAGTGTTTTTCACATCAAGAAAATCATCTATTCACCTTAAAAACATGAGTTTAAAACATTTTATTTCATTAAATGTTTGTGAATAGTGGCCTGAAAATGATCTATTTATAATACCCATTCAATCCTTCACTTTAAGTGCCTTTTTTTACTTAAAGCCTTAAGAGTGTCACTAATAACCCATTAGTCAACCATAACCATTTTTCTAAATTTTTACACCCAACATTTGTGAAATAATATTCTCAAATTTATCATTAACTTTAACCTCATAAAAACCTAAATCTAATCTTGATTTTTATATTAAAACATTGAGTAATCATCAACAAAACATTAATGAATATCTCTACACATTTAAGACCTTAAATATGCAATACATCATGCTAAAAATATTGTCAACTTTAAAATACTTTTAAGTTATGGGTTTCCCACCACAAGGTCTTCAATGGAGGAAAGTGGATTTTGAGGAAGATGGGTGACTCCCCCATCTTCAAAGGTGGCCTCAAGGTGAGTCACTTTAGGTTCTTCTCCATGCTTCAAACTTGAGTCCATGGATGGCCCGAGAAAGACCCTTTTCAAGCACACAAACCCCTTTTCTAGCTCCCCAAACCCACTTCAAGAAGACCCACTAGTTGTACAAACTTTGAATGGGACTTTAATGGAGTCTTGAGGTCTTTGTGATGGTATGAGGTGGTGGGAAAAATAAAGGGAAGGAGCTACGAATTTTTGTGATGAAAATGGATTGCTAGAATACAAGGATGAGAGGAGAATATTCAGGAGGATCTCTAATATTTTGAACAACAATTGCTTCCACTCTTTTTCTCTCCCTTATATGCTACATGAAGAAGGTGGAAGAGAAGACCCAAAAACTCAAAAAATGGAGTGTCCAAAAATATGTATAACCTTTCCCAAGTCTGAAAATCTGAATTGGACTAAGATTACACCTAACCATCCATTTAATACCGTACAAAATGTTATCATTTTCGTCACTTTCTCTCTCTAAAAATATATAATTTTTTATTTTTTTACAATTTTTGACCCTTGGACCTTCTTCCTTGCATATTTTTAAGTAAAAAAAATATATTCGCAATATTTTTTTGACCTCTCAAAACGTCATACACGGATTGTACAAGAATCGGGACCTCCGTACAAAATATATATATTTTTATTTTTATTTTCATGGTAATATTCCTTATATTTTTATGAGTCTAAAATGTATGGTCGCAATATTTTTTTTGGCTTACCAATTGTCCTAAACAATTCGTGCAAATTCGAGTCCGGCGCGACGCGTGCTGACGAAAATCTGCGTAAAAGGGGTCTAAATGATTTTTTCCGAAGTCGTTTAAGAAGAGAAAGTTGCTCAAAATTAAATTTTAAGTCGATATGGAGATTTTCATAATTTTCTTAGCACTTTTATTTTTTTGACAAAAAATAATTTTTATTTATTTTTTATTCACTTTTTGACTTTTGACCCCATGGTATTTTTATATGTATTTTTGGAACCCTATAAAAGTGTTCATTTCTATATTTGGGACTGCGATGCATGCTACAAAAATCGTGTAAAGTTACATATCATGTGCGTCCCGTACCGCCCAGATTACCGCATTATTAACTATGACCATGTCACAATCATTCCTTGGTATTTTTGCGTTAAACTTAATGAAGATATTTACTAGGATTATAAGAACTTAAATACACATCAAAGCAAACCATGCGACATGGATATTTTTCTCTTTAATTACTTTTCGTAGTGCGCCACTTTTCGAACATTTGGCGTAATCCCCTTATATATTTATTGCTCAAATTTTTCTTAGAATATAGTATTTCAATTATCATTAAATACTTATTTTCTAGGACGGGGTATTACAGTATTCCCTCCTTAGGAAATTTTGTCCTCGAAAATCATAGTCATCAACCATAGAATTTAGTTACCTACAATGAGTTTCCAATCCTAGGGCATCCTCAACACTATGGTCTAAAACCCAAAGATTTTAGTTTCATCAACTACATTGCTAACCCAATCATAGCGGACACTAAGTTTTCCCTACTAATCCCAAGCATGCTTAACTCGTCCGTCGAAATAGTCCCTCGAAATAACCAGTATTTAAAAAATATCACGCTACCACTAATGAGCTCATTATTATGAATCCTTCTTATGTTAGGATTTACAAGCCAACGTTTCCTCACGCCTATATTAGGAAGATATAACCTCAATACCACTAGCCATCACATCATTAATCAGGAGACGGTCATCTAATCCCATTGGTCTACCCGATCAATACCTCTTACGAGACTACACATTAAACTAGAGTCAACCTAGGTATGACATCCCAAATACACATGATATACTACATTCTCAAACCTCAAATTCCATATGGAGTGAAACACTGGCATTTAACATTCCATCAAGTTCCAATATTCATATCTTAGAGTCGTGACCTCAAATCCACGATATACATCGTAATCATCTATACTGGTTAACTAGCAAGTGTGTTAACCTAAAGCTATCAAGTACACATGCAAACTACATGTAACAAATCGCGAGACCATGTGTACACACCAACCGATATAAAATAAATGTGCTTCCGATGAAGAGCATACTCACATGTCGTGATGCATCAACCTCAACCCAACTTATCCCACATCACTACTGAGATTATGTAGCGCTACACCTGAATGCATACCCACAACTAAAAAAATAACGTCCTATTACCGGGATCAAAGAAGACAAAGGAAGATGCAACAGATCAATCGACTGCCACACCAGAATGAAACAATCGAATTCGGGTAGCTAACCATACCACGCGAAGGACGAACCACAACGTACACTTAAAGTCTAAGATTTTCACTGACCTATATGTATGCTAATGTATTAGACTAGCTACATTACCTGGCTTGAATCACTAATCACGACTACCCATTTTTAAAGACAACGACTTGGGAAGCTAAAACGCTAGGCTTCCCTCCTTAAGACTGAGGTTATTTTTTATTCTTCATATCAAAGCGAAGTTACATATCTCATTGCTTAATGTTAATCACTGACTTAACACACTCAAGTCTCCACAATCTCAATATGCGATTGCTAACTTTCAAACCTAGAGATACATCATCCAGTGAAACACAACACTCAAATGATTTTACCCTACGGACCATCGCTACAATCCTTAGAAATAACTTATGCGATCCCAAATCATAACTATCGAACTAGTTACCATGGCACCTTGATTTTTTTCTAATCATTATCCATTCCTAATACCTAATGATTCCTCTCACCAAAGTCATACTAAGCCACACGGGTAGCACACGTAGGTGCTATAATCAAGCCTAACACTCCATTCCGAGTGCTATTTCTAAAACCATGATAAACATCATTGTGTTCTAATTCTACCAAGTGTAAAACCTAACACGTATCAACCTATTGTCGATATTATCCACAAGGGTCATACCGTAATACAAGCTTATCAACAAGCCATGGTGCTAACTCCTAAATATTTCCACAAAACAATATGACTAAATCGTACTATAAACATCAACAGCCTATGCATCTATACTATAAATTTCCCAACACTCCATGGGAAGGACACCAATTCAATCATCTCCAATGATCATGAACATTCTAGAGTATGAGTGATCACAAAAAAATCCTACCAAGTATAACAACCGATCATCACTAATAATTTTTTTTTCGAGGGTCGAACACTAACCCAATTACTAAGTATTACACCAAGTGTAACTCTATGTCCTTGACATCATAAGAAATCCCCAAAGTTCAAAGAGAGACATCCTTATTATCATAATATATGAAGCTCAATCTAAAGTTCACTATTACTATGGAGTGTCTATCACTTGTACTAATACCTCATTAGCTAATCCTTAGCACATATCTCCAAAGAATTATCAATATGGATTCACATGTCTGTCCACGACTATAATCCGATATCAAACTCATCATGGTTTATAACTTAACCTTATTGAACACTCAACTATGACAATTAACTTGTCTCACTACATAGCCATGACACTCAATTTCTAGAGCACAAGTTGTCACCACTATAAAACTTTGGTAGGATACGGGGCATCGGCTACTACTTATAAAACTTTGGGCCAATACCTTTGATGCCATAAGAGATCATATTCCTCAATACCACTTCATTGTTCTAAAACCATAATTCAATACAAGAATCGGGACCTCCATAAAAAATATATATTTTTTCGATTTTCATTCACATGATAATATTCCTTATATTTTTATGAGTCTAAATATATGGTCGGATTATTTTTTTTACTTACCAATTTTCCTAAACAATTCACGCAAGTTCGCATCCTAAGTGATGCGAGCTGACGAAAATCTGCCTAAATAATTTTTTCGAAGATTTCGAAGAAGAGAAAGTTGCTAAAAAATAAATTTTAGGTCGATAGGGAGATTTTCATAAATTTCCGAGCACTTTTATTTTTTTGACAAAAAATATTTTTTATTTATTTTTATTTACTTTTTGAATTTTTACTCCATGGTATTTTAATATGTATTTTTTGGACCCTATAAAGTGGTCATTTCGATATTTAGGACCGCGATGCATGCTATAAAATTTACGCAAAGTTACCTATCATGTGCGCCGCGTACCGCTCAGATTACCGTATTATTAACCATGACCGTGTCACAATCATTCCTTGGTATTTTCGCGTCAAACTTAACCAACATACTTACTAGGATTATTAGAATTTAAATATGCATCCAAGCGAACCATGCGACGTGGGAATAATTCTCCTTAATTACTCTTTCGTAATGCGCCACTTTTCGTGCCATTTGGCGTGATACTCTTATATATTTATTCATCAAAATTTTCTTAGAATAGAGTATTTAGATTATCATTAAATACTTATTTTCTAGGATGGATTATTACACGTAAAAAAAGAACTAATATTTCAAAATCTTTCAGTCTGTATTTTCCAACCTAAATGTTAGAAAGTGAACCTCCAACTGTAAAGAAGCTCTATCCACTTTGGAAGTTCCGTATTGGAAATTAGTTATTGACAGTGAAATTGAATCCATTATGCAAAATCTTACATGAGAACTAGTGAACCTACCACCGTGACAAACCATTTAGGGTGCAAATGGATCTTCAAATGGAAGATGAAAGTTGATGGAACCATAAATTAATATAAGGCTAGACATGTGGCCAAATGCAATAAGAAAAAGGAGGGAATATATTATTTCAACACTTATTCACCTATTACAAGGATTCGAACGTCAATTGTAATTGAGACAATATATAATTTGGAAATGCACCAATGGATATCAGGAAGAAATATTTAAATGGTGAATTAGATGAAGAAATATACATGGAACAACCAAAAGGTTTTAAGTCTCGTGACAATGAAAGGAAAGTATATAAACTTGTGAAGTCACTATAAGGGTTGAAACAAGCATCGAAATAATGGCACAAAAAATTTGACAATGTCATGAAGTCAATTAGTTTCAAAATAAATGAGTGTGACAAGTGTGTTTATGTCAAGAGTACTCAAGGGGGACATGTGATTGTTTACCTATGTTTAAATGATATTCTAATAATTGGTAGTAACAATTATAATGTCATTAATGATACTAAACAAATATTGATTAATATATTTGAAATGAAGGACTTTGGACTAGCTGATGTAATTCTAGGAATTAAAATCACTATAACCCATCAAGGAATTAGCTAATCTCAGTCCCATTATGTTGAGATGATGCTTCAAAAGTTAATAAATATGATCAAATGCCAGTGAGGAAACCCATAGATCCAAGGCATCACCTCTTTAGAAATAAAGGTGAAAGTATATCACAATTAGAGTATTCTCGTATTATTAGAAGTTTGATGTATTTATCAAACTGTATTTGATCGGATATAGCATACTTGATTAGTAAGCTTAGTCGATATATAAATAATCCCGAAAAAGATCATTAGAAATCCTTGACAAGAGTTCTTTGATACCTTCGATATTCTTTGAAGAATGAGATGCACTACGAATGATATCCAACTATACTTGAAAACAATAGCGATGCAAATTCGATATCCGATTCAAAGGATTCAAAATCCACAAATAGATATGTATTTACTCCTGGAGGTGTCGCCCTATCTTGTAAATCATCAAATCAAATGTGCATTGCAAGATCCCCTATGAAATCTGAATTTATTATTTTAGATAAAGTTGGGGAAGAAGCCAAATGGCTTAGAAACTTCTTAAAGGATATTCTAATTTGGAAAAAGCCTATGCCACCTGTTATAATACATTTTGACAGCCAATCTACAATTTCTAGGGCTGAAAATAATAACTATAATGGTAAGTAACGACATATATGTCGTCGACACGAAACTGTTAAACAATTTTTCTCAAAGGAAATTATTTATGTTAACAATGTAAAGTCAAAGAAAAATATTACGAATTCCACTAACTAAAGGTATAAGTTGAGATCCCAAGAAATAGGTTATAGGGATAAACTAATTATGATGACTCAGTTAGCACTGAGAAGTAATACTTGAACTTCTTCCTCTCATTTGATCGATTCAAGAAATCACATTCATTAATTGGCTAGTAAGCTCGATAGTATCTCACTACGAAAGATTCAAAGCCACAAGCTATCTTTTTCAATGCAGTATTTTTCCTAGAAAGTCTCTTTGTTTGCATCTATATTCGTTTGATTCTTCCAAAATTTCATTTATGTGGGGGATTGTTGGATATTTTGATATAATATTAAATTTTAAACTCAATTTTATAAGAGGCAAATATGTCAAAAGTGACGTGTCTTAGTACCAATGTGTTCCTTATCGAAAGGCGATTAAATTGGTATATTCATTTGTTGAAAATGGTGAATTAATGAATGAGAAATGTGGACTTCATAACCCATTTGAGCTTAGTCTAGTTGGTGAAATTTAGTTAAGTGGGTTTGTCCCACATTAGAAAACTGGTATGGAAACTTGGCATTAATATACAACCCTTATGGTACTAAGACTTGAATGCCTTTTGGGTATGCCAACTCTTTGAAGGGGAGATGGCATACACTATGTATGTGTTGGAGGTGGGCCTTAAACCCACACGCGTACGCGTGTAGTCGCCGTCGTCCGAGCATCTGACCCGACACGTGCCCGGGTCCGGGTCATGGGTCGTGAGTCTTGGGTCCTCCTTGTGCAAGTCTTAATTTCTTGGATAAAATTATAGTCGGCCTTTGGGCTTTAAAAAATATTTTGGACCTAAATTTATTTTTCCAAAACGAATTAATTAATTATAGATTAATTGATTATTTAATTTTTTATGCGTTATTTAAAAAATATCATTGTTTTAACTTTAATTAAAAACTTTATTGATTAAATAAAGAGATATGATTGTCGAACAATCACATCATTTTGTGGGAAAAGACAGTGGCCTTCACCCCTTCACCAACTATATAATGGACACTCTACAGTCCATTTTAAGCACCAAAAATTTTATCCGAATTCCTTACTCTTGTCTTTTTCTTTCTTTGTCCTATTTGAGAGCAATTTGTCATTGTTGGTTCATGGGACTGTCACACCGAAGTGATTATTATGACATTCGATGATCGTTTCATTATGGGAGGCCTACGCCCACTGAATTTATCTTCAGCACCATAGCAAGGGCATATTCTATCTTAAGGAGAGATAGTTCAACTTCTGGCTTGATCAAATATCTTCAAGTGATTGTTTCAATCACGGATAGTATGTTCTTTATTTTCTTTCCTAACACTGTAATTTTGTTTATTTACTTCATTTAAATTGTTGTTTATTTAGTGAAGTTAATTTTTTTACCGGATTAACAACATAAAGAAATGAAATATGTCCCTAAACCAATGGTCTAAAAAAACCAGACCTCTTAAATCAAAATGCAAGATATGCATCCCATAGATCAAAACTACAAAGTACAACGAAAAGCAATTCAATAAAATTTATAACATGCAAATCCATAAGGTTTAAAAAAAGATCGAATGTAATATATATACACCTCCAAAAGTAAAGGGAACCTGTGAAAGTAGGTTTGCATCGCCTCTCGAATGCATTCAATCCATCATGCAAATATAAAAGGGCAAATCTTCCCTAATCATAGGAGCTGACATGAGTGAGGTCCATAAAAAAGGCAGGAACTATAGTTGCACACGTTTCCCAGCCTTCGAGAACAGATTGGTCATGAACTACAAAAGAAGTAAGAGTCGTGCCATCTGATACACCTATCAAGGATCATCACATCAATACTCTATTTCTCTTCTTCATTAAATTCTTCTGAACAGTCTCACTAAAATGTCTCCCTACAAACCCTATGGCTGATGTGATGACTAGATTACGAAAGTCCTAAGATCTCCTCGACATCCAAAAGGGTAATTACTATATTCCCCATTTCCAAGTGGAATGTGTGGGTCGTCTCCCAACATAACATACCTATTGGCCGCATACAGATAATCTACCAATGCACAAAATCATACCACCCTCAATAATGCCTTCAAATCCTTAGTCATCATCCATAAGATCTCCTTCGCGCTGGAAGACTTGTGCAAATGAATCTGGTCACTAAAAATGTTAAGTTGTAATGAACAAAGAAAGATTAATCAAAACATTCTTTTAAGGCTTACAACATAAAGGACTGAAAAATAAAAATCAAAACTCTAAAAATTATCCTCACATAGCCCCTTATCAGGTTGTAGTAGGGAGATTGATACATCATGAACTCTCTTAATAGCACCCTCGAATTTCCAGTCGATCCCATTTTACTATAGAAGTTGTCACTCCTCACTTGCTTGGAACTGAGTGAGCGTCATTCCATATATGTCCAATCATTTAAATATGCTAGGAAGTTATGGGCTATCTTTCTTGAAGGCTAAATCTATATAAAAAAAAGGTAGATTTTATAAAGAGATAAAATATGAGGAGATATTTTGGATGACAAATTATATAGACCCAAGGGTGTGCCAATTGGCCCTCCCTAGACCTCATGATCGACAAAGGTTATGCATTCCAAAAATCACGCCCCATCATTCTCGGACCTATATCGATCGAAAGGTCCCCGCCTATACCGATTAGTAGTACCCATTAACCATTTTATCATTATTACTCTTATCAATTGTCACTCTTAGAATAAGTTTTGTATATCCATGATTTAAAAAACACAGACAAAATGCCAAAATTTCTAGAATCAATTTTTAACCACCATATTATTAGAAATTTCTAAAATCCAAAACAAAATTTTCACTACTTAACAAAAGTTTTCAAATTTTCATAAATTCTTCACCAAATTGTCACAAAATGTTCATGAATTCACAAAAATTCTCAAAATTTCATAAAATTGTCATTAAATATTAAAAACTCAAGAATTTTCATAAAACTACAAAAAATCCCAAAATTTCACAATTCTTTCAGAAATTTCTAAAAATTCTCAAATTTTCAAAATTTTTTACAAGATTTCTCATAACTTTCCTAAAAGGTTTGTTTCAAAATACGTATACATGCATTATTGGTAATTATTGATTACTCCTTGTCTAGAATCTCTTTTGTAAAATGTCAACCCCCAGGCTTTCCAAAGCAAACGAATTCAATGATTCAACCACTCGTTTCTTTTGGCTTACCCCATTTGTTAACAAAGAAGTAACGATTCTCTCAGACAAGTACTCCATCATTCATCATACCTCAATGGTGGCATATTCCAAAGGCAACAGTCAAGCCAAAGAAACTACCAAGACCTTGGTCAATATCTTGGCCAAGATGATGGAAGATTTCCCAATTTCATGGGATGATAAGATTCCATTAGTTTTCTAGGCTTATTGAAGAACAAAAAGGAAACCCAGAGGGTATACGCCGTTTCCCATGTGTTTGGAGTTGAAGAAATTTTTCCAGTAGAGCCGAAAGTTCCATCAGTCTGATATGCCTTACGAAGCAGCATGCTCCCTCAGAGTAGACACGTATCGTTTGAAGCACTGAATGAACACAAGGACAATGCGATTAAATACTTTGAAATGTACACTAAGCAACTCTCCAGGGCATATGACAACTGGGTGAGTCCAGGGAAGTTCGTTAAAGGATATCTAGTTCTGAAGGCAGATGCGAAGCACATTCGGGGGCTACCATTGCCTAAATTTGCTGCGAATTATGAGGGACCTTTCATTGTAAAAGAGGATCACAATTCAGGTTACTCTTAATCTCTAAGATGTAAGAGGATAAACCTTTCAAGATTAATAACAAGTGGTTAAAGGTATATCATGTTTGAATGAGTAACCTAAAGTAGAGATTTATTTTGTGTTAAACTGTTGAAGTTGTAAGAGGGTAGTTTAGATAAGATGGAGGTGTAACCCCTTTTTGAGTATAGTAATGATAAGTTAAATAGCAACACTATTAATTAAACATAGGACATACAAACACTACTCAATGAAGATAGACTCAGTTTGAACTCACAGATCTCTCGTGTATAACTCAGAAGGTAGTAATGAACTTAGAAGTAACTTAGCTAGAGGGAGAGCGAAGTAAGCACCCTAGATACACCTTGGCAGACAACCAAAACACACCAACCACCCTCAAGAATCTATGCCAAGTATTAAAAGCTTCGTAATAAATGACAATAGTGGGTGAGTAAATTCTCTGGTTTGTAACAACTCTCTAGTAATCACTTCTGAACTGTCAAAAAGATCATCCTCTCCTCAGAGGTGGTTGGGGTCGTTAAATAGCCTCCCACACCACCCCCGAGGCAACTCCGCCATCAATGCCTGTGAAAATCCGCCCTCATACTTTATGTCACAAATATTAAATACCTATTGCACTATTTGTCTCCACGTCATAAACATTAAATGCCAAGACATGCCTTTTGCCTAACCACTGTGTGTCAGCGGGCTGTTGTCACAGAGGTGGCTCACTAACTGCCTGGCATCCTCAAATACCACGGTGGTTTACTCAAGTGCAGGTCTGGCATTGTTTAGATGATAAGTAGATGTGACATTAAATAGAGGGTTGTTTGGTTCACAACTCAATGCCCGATGGAACTCCAAGCTGCTCCGCCCGAGGTTCCACGGCCAGGGTCCTTTGGTGTTTTACCAGGTGTATCTAAGATGGTGAGGACAATCCCTAATGGTGCCTCACTTCTCAATCCTCCAAACCAAGTCCCTCTAAAGTTTCCACGATGAGGTCGTTCGATAGAGCATGAAATCTCTCCCAGACCCTGTCAAGCCTAGTCTCTCGCGAGTACCGTTTGACCTCATTCTCAAACTCATTATTATTATCGTTACATAATTACAACCGTTATAGCTCATAGTCAATATAAACAAAGATACAATATGACTGAGTAACACAACAAGCTAAAGTATGAGCTGCTATGCTTGAGCTTCCACGCTTGAGCTGCCTCGGTGACTTAATCCCAAAACACTGTTGCTAATGGATAATTATCTCTAATATCAAAATTACCTTCAAGCCCCCTCTACATTTGTCCCTTAGTGGAGATATTTATTAATGGAACAATAAATGTTTGCACGAAAACTTTTCAATCCGATGAACCTTCTCTATTTGTAAAAATTCTGGCCTCCTTTCCTTCGTTAGAATCGCAACGTTAGAATCTCCAGGAAAAAGTAAAATTCTCCCCGATGTACCTGAGCCGAAGCGCTGCGACACTAAACTTCAACTGTTTTAGATTTACTATTTGGAATTCTCTCGAAAGGTCTACTAATCATCCAAAATACTCATTTTTGCTGTAAATAGTGAAATTGCGCCGTTCTTGCTGAGTTTTCGTTAGGACTTCCCCTATCATTGGGAATTGTGAAATTCTCCCTTGTAATGCTTCGCTATGTTAAAAAATAAATAAAAATTCTCCCCTATGTAGCCGAGTCAGAATTTATACAATGTTTGGACTTGTGGCGAGCGGACATCATAGCTTTTTTGAACCGTTGGGACATCTTTTTCATTGGGAATTTATTGGATATGTCTGACAAAAATTCTGGCGCCAAAAATCAAACTTGTTGAAGAAGGCAATCCCCTTTTATTTCCCAAGTGTCACTTCATTAATGATGTGGCACTATTTTTCCATCTGTCAAGATGCCTCCCGAAGTGCCACGTGTTCATTTGAAATGATTATAAGCGGCCTTGCACGTGTGGTGGTGGGAAACTCAACAGATGGGTTCCCTAAAAGGTTTTAAACGTCTATTTTTTCAAATCCTTCTCTTTCCTTCATCTTCTTCAAGCTCCCGTCTTCTTTAGAGAGAGAAAACTGTGCGAAAACCTCCATTGTTATCCAACTCTTTACCAAGTTTCTTCCCTCTCCCATATTTTGTGCCTCTACCTGTGGTTATGCTCCTCCTTCCTTGTTTCTATCCCTTCTTACCCAGTTGTGCCATCATCGCCACTCTACTATGGCTTTTTCAAGGGCTTCTAAGGTTTCCACCACCACTGCTCATCCAGGCTCCCCCTCTTCCACTTCTGGCACCTCTGCTGTCCCTAGGGCCGCTGCCCTGAATGCTGCTCGTCAAGAGCAACTACGTTTCTATCGCCCGACTCCCATCTTTGAGGAAGATGATAAATTTTCTGATGCATGCAAGACTTTCCATTTCTCATCCAAGTTTGACCTCTTAGTGTTGGGTGATGAGGATATGGATTCATCAAAGTGGGGCTATCTTCCCCCAGAGGGGACTCTGCGCTTTTGTTTGGACCGTGGTGACTTCCCCTATTCTCAGATTGACTTCGAAGCACTTGGGGGGTCACCAACCCATTTCACTACCTGGCATACACATATACATAGTTCTTATGTTGTTGCTCTTGTAAAGTTTGGGCTTCATCGAGCCTACTGGTTTACGGAGTTCACCCTTTCCAAGCACAACGGGATGCTCCAAGTGCTAGTTTCCAGATGGAACGTCACAACTCACACGTTCTTTGTTACGTGGGGAGAGTTCATCGTAACGTTGGAGGATGTTTGTGAGATCCTTGGGTTTGATCCAATGGGTGATTTCACATATCACGATGAGGCCCTAGCTGCCGAAGAGGCTACTGATCGAGCTGAGATGGATCGAATCTACCGCAGTTGCACTGGTTCCTCGAACAAAGCCACATTTACTCCCCCCATCAGCTATTTTTTGAAGCTCCGACCCCGAAGGATGTCAATGCTGCAACGGGTCGAGGTAGAGGTACATCCATGGAACTACCAGCCTATATACTTGTGTTGCTTTCACACTTCTTCCTGATTGGAAAACCCAATGATCAGCCTAGGAGGGACTTTATATATATTTCCATTTGTTTGGCCAGGGGTTTCAACCTTCCTCTGGCCGCCATTGACTTGGGGCCCCTCTATACCTGGTTGGATCGAACCCACATTGACATGGCACGATCACTGGGTCGTTATAACTTGGCCAATTTTGTTAACACCATCATTTTGATGGGCTTCCTTTACACCTGTTTTCCTGCCATTTCCGCCGGGTCTATTTCTCTGCCCGTGAGCCATGGTTTCAAGCCCCCATGCCTCCTATATTTCCATAAAAAATAAATACGAAAGGAGATAATGGAAGTTTTCGATCGTTTGGACTCCTTTGTGATGAGTCCATACAGTGAGTCTACATTCTCCTACAGTTGGGATTCCTTTCCTTCTATGGCCTCAACGATCAAGTTCATCCCAGCTGTAGAAGATCCCTTGCAGGCCGTAGTGCTTCTATTCACTCCTGGGTTTCTTCCTTCCTATACTGAATGGGGATACACCTCAGAACCCTACCACCCTGACAGATGTAGCAGGTAGTTTGGGTTTGATCAGGGGGCCCCTCGACCTGTGTTTCAATACAACCATACAAGGGCCACTTTCGCTGAAGCTTGCACCTTCTATACTACAGCAGCGGTGCTTGGTGTGACTTCTACCATCGATGGGCCAGTCACCCTTCCTAGTGCCACTAGGAAGGGTACGTATCCACCTCTTTTTCCACCGAGTTCCATTAGGGGCAGTTGATAATGATTCATGAGTATATTCAATCCCCCCCTAATATCCCCCAGTCTTTTCTTTCTCCGCTTCTGAACTGGGCCTTAAGGGGAACTCCATGCTTGGAGTTGAGTTTCCCTTGAGTAAAACCATTAAATAATTTCCCCAGGAGCCACCCCCTTATTGCCCAATGATCCCTACCGCCACCACGAAGCCCAAGGTCATTGAAACTCCCAAACAACCTACCCCTTCGACCGAAGCTGCAATAAGAGAAGGGCCTTCTCATCCACCTGCTAAAAAGACCAAGAAGTCCAAAGGGGGGGGGGTATCCTCGAAGTATAAGTCCCAAACTCAAGCATAAACTCCTTTGGAGGCATTCCATATTGCCTCCGTTCCCCCTGCCATGCCTGCAGAAAAGGCCGAGGAGTTGAGAAGGTAAGCCCGGGCAGAGGTAGAATGAATAAATGCTAAGTTTCAATGGTGCGCTGTCATCATTCGTCATTCGTCTTCCTTCCTCACGATCGTGGTTGATCCAACTGAGCTAACGACCAAGAGGAGAATAAGGTCGAGGGTACCTCAAGGTGCTGATGCAATGGGCACAAGGAAGAAAACTCTAGGCACTAAGTCCCAGAAGAAACAGACAGTCGAGATACCTCCATCCTTAGCTCCCTCTGTTGGTGCCTCCTCCTCGCCTTCACCAGTGGTTATACCTTCTCGTTCTCCCTCCGGATCTCAAGTATGTGTGCATGTTTTATTCTTGTTCCCCCTTTTCTTAAGGCAGGCTATGTTTGTTTATTTCTTTGATAACTTTGGTGCAGGGGGTTGAAAAAAGGCCCAGTCCCCCTGATTCCCCTAGATCCCCCATGAGCCATTTCTTGGGGGGAGTTTCGATGTCTCTCAAGATAATACTACGCCTCCCCGTTCCCCCATGATAGACCTTACATACTCTCGGAGTATATCATCCCAATGAGCTAAAAAAGTTGCTACAGGGGCTGCCACTGTTAGATCTGTTGAAATATCTGGACAACCAGAGGCAACTACTCCAGCCTCTTCTGCATTACCATCTGAGTAAGAGGTCCCTCTTCCCATCATTGTGGTTGAGGAGAGTGCTCTTGAGGTAAATTTCTTGACAAGTCTAACGTCTTTTCCTTGTCCCATTTCTTTATTTATAATTCTGATATGTTGGGAAGTTTCAGCTGGAAGATGCATCTCTGATAGCTAACATTCTCCTTCCCACTGCACTGATGAGACCCCTGACTACAATTCCCCTATTTGGTTCCATAACGGGGGTAAGTAATGCTTAGACATATTGCTTCCTTTTTCCGGTACTTTCTCCTTGTGTCTAACACTTGGTTTTGTATTTGCATCTTTCGCCAAGCCTTACCCCGCCCTTTGCTCTTAGTGGATTTTTCCTTTTCGAGGCCAAGGTTGATGCTGCTGTCCCGCGTGGTGATTCTTCAGGGCCTACCCATGCTGGGGCATAGTTTGGAGGTTCTTCGTATTCTTTCAGTGAAACTCCTTCGTTGGCCTTAGTACCATTTATTGGAGAGGGAGCTTTACCGATCATTGAGGCTTTTGCAGTTAGGGGAGCCGTTGAGGCCTCCATGGTGGCTCGTATTCTCGCTGATGCTACTGTTGAGGTACTTCGCTAATTTCTCTTCATTTCTCAGTTTCTCAAACTTCACTTATGTTGGTGACTTAACAACGAAAACACTTGTTAAGTTTTTTTTTCATAAACTCCACTTATATCAGTGACTTAACAACGAAAACACTTGTTGAGTTTTTTTTTTCATAAACTCCACTTATTGGTGACTTAATAACGAAAACAATTGTTAGGGTTTTTCCATGAACTCCACCTATATTAGTGACTTAATAATGAAAACACTTGTTATGATTTTTTATAAACTCCACCTATATCGGTGACTTAACAATGAAAACACTTCTTAAGATTTTTCATAAACTCCACCTATATCGGTGACTTCACAATGAAAACACTAGTTAAGATTTTTCATAAACTCCAGCTATATCGGTGACTTAAGAACGAAAGAACTTGTTAATATTTTTCATAAACTCCACCTATATTAGTGATTTAACAACGAAAATACTTGTTAAGACTTTTCATAAACTCCTTATTTCCTCTAACTGTTCTCAGGTTGCTCGGGAGGATTCTCCACCAGTTATTTTGCCTACCTCCTCACCCCATCGGGAACCCATTGTTTCAGAAGACTCCAGCCACAACGATCAAGGTTCCACGATCGGTGCTGCTACTGAGAGCGAATCTGGCTATGAACTTCCTCTACCTGACTTGGCTCCTCATGCCTTCTGCCTGATGGGGCTCTAGACTTCTACTCAGATTCCTGCCAACCATCTCTTGGTAGTTGAGCTGCTTGCAAACCACCATCCCAAAACGTTTACCATGGATTGCCTGCCTTCTAATATCTATGTGATGAGTTACAGGCTTCAGGGCATGGCTACCGTTGTGGTTGAGATTGCCAGTACTCCAACCCCAGTCATTACTAGAGCCCTCCTCAACCAATTCTTGGGTCACCAGAAGGAGTTGGGTCTTGATGGCTTTCGTTTTAATTGGCTTATTACACATTTGAAAACTTTAAAGAGCCAACGACTAGATAGCCAGAGGGAACTGCTCCGAAAACATCAAGAGGATCAACGGGCTGAGGAAGCCAAATTGGCTGAGTTAGCACCTCTTCTTGAAGCTGCTGACAAAGAGGTGGGGGACTTCAAAGAAGCTCTACGCTTGGCAAAGTCAAAGCGAGAGAAGCTCCTCATCGAGCGTACACAAGTGCAAATGAGGCTGGAGGTTTCTATGAATGCCCAACAGTCTTGCCTAGCAGCTTCTTCGGGCCTTCCTGGAGATTTTTTCTCTTCCCCATATCTATGGTTCCTTTTAGGCTAATGAGCTTATGTATATATTTTTCTTTTTTTTTCTTGTGTAATTCTTGGGCAATGGCTCCCAATTTTGTAATGCCCTAAAGTTTATTAATGAAGACGAGTGTATGTTTTCCATGTCATTTCTTTGTGTTACAACTGCTTGCATACATTATGAAGTTATATGATTCTTTTATCTCCACTTGGGCTATAATAAAAAGAACTTGCATACTCATCACAAAAAAAGGTTGTGTATTCATAACAACAGTTGGATACATTAGTGGTTCAAACCTAATTGCTTATACATGATAAATTTCAACCATTTATTATTATTCTTGAATGGTTTATCTTTATCCATCCTAGAAATTAAGTAATAACCTGATTCATGAGATTCTTTTACAATGAAAGGTTCTTCCCAATTTGATGCAAACTTGGGTAGAGGAAGCCCCCTGATATGTTTCACCGCTGCTTTCAATACGAGGTCTCTCTCCACGAACGTCCTTGGTCTTACTAAGTTATCATATGACCTAGAGAGCTGTTTTGTGTACATTTAAAAGTGTTGCATTGCATTATCTCTGTGTTCATCCAATGCTACCAACTGCACATGTCTACTGTGAGGGAGCATGTTGCTTTGCAAAGCATATCGAGCAGAGGGAAATTTTAACTCCACTGACAGAATCGCCACAACCCCATAAATAAGGGAGAACGGAGTATACCCTATGGGCTTTCTCTTAATTGTTCGATAGGCCCACAATACAGCTGGTATCTTATCATCCCACGCTCTTGGGAAATCCTCCATTATTTCAGCCAAGATATTAACCAAAGTTTTGTTAGTTGCTTCAACCTGGACGTTTCCTTTTGTATCTGCCACCGTCGAAGTATAATGGACAATGGAGTATTTATCTATGAGCATCGTTACTTCTGAATTGACGAAAGGGATTCCATTATCTGAAAGGATGACCTTTGGGATCCCAAAATTGCAAATGATGTATTTTATGATGAAATTGCTCACCACCCCCGTTGTTGCTCTTCTCAGTGGTATTGCTTCACCCCACTTTGTGAAGCACTTCGTTGCTACTAGTATCCATATCTTCCCCCTCGAAGAAGGATGTACTGGCCCTACCAAGTCAAATGCCCAAGTGTGAAAAGGATAAGGCATTTCCAGGGAGTGTAGGTCTACCGATGGGGCATGAATTATATTTCCATGAAGATGACAAATTTTGCATTTTCGAACGAACTCAACAGAGTCTTTCTCCATTATTGGCCAATAATACCCTAATGTCATCAATTGGTAATATAACTTGGCCCCTCCTATGTGATCTGGATCGTGCACCTGTTTGAGGACCTCAGTTGGTTCTTCCTTCATGATGCAACACAATGGCCTGTTGAAGTACCCCCTTTGTTAAAGCTTCCCCTCCTAAACATAGAATCTCGGGGCCCTTCGCTTGAGTCCCATCACGTCAATCTTCTATATTGGGGAAACTCCATCTCTAATAAAGTCAATATAGGACTGTCTTCAATCAGGTTAAGTTTCCACAAAATGATATTCAACTGGTTTGAAGAATAACTGGAATTTTTTGCATTTTCATTGTAGCTCCGTCGCGTCCTGTTTCTTTCTGGGCCAAAACCCCTTTATTTGCATTCTTCGGTAGAGGGGTATCTTAGTTGTCTTGCAGTGCTCTTCATATATTCTCTTTAATCTCCACTCTGCCTCTTATGGACCAATTCTCTTGTGTTCCTAAAGTAAAGGTTTCCCTAGTTTATGAAGTATAAGGCTAATTCCCTCAGCCCCATCGCTCCTGCCCCAAATTCCAATTGTCCTCTAATCTCCCCCCTCCAGTCTACATCGTCTTCCATCGGTAGAATTGACTGTACTATTGAAGGAGATGTTCTTTGTTGGATCACGACGGTAGTTATATCGTTTCTCATGACCATCTTCTAGGTAATGGTGGCATAGGCGTCTGGGTGATAATTCATCGTTCTGGGATGTCTCTTGATCTTGGTCCGATGGAACTGGAAGAGGAGCCTCTGAATGGTTGTTCTGTATGGTTCCAGGCTCATGTGCTTCAATGCATACTCTCCATTCACTTGCTGAACCACCAAATTCGAATCACCTTTGATGCAAAGTGAACGAATCCCCCTCCGAATAGCCTGTAGCAACCCCAACACCAATGCTTCATATTTCACATCATTGTTAGAACAAGGGAAATCTAATTTATAGGAAAGGCAAATCTCCTCCATTCCTTTTGAGAGAATAAACCCTTCTCCTCCTTTCTTTTTCGCCAAAGATCCATCGAACTACATTGTCCATTCCTCATCCGTTGCGCGTAGGTGGTTGGCCTGCAAATCGTCTCCTGGAATACTTTCTTTGGGTGGCTCAAATGTTCCCGAGGGGAAAATTGCCAATAAATCGGCGTACGCTTGGCTTTTGATCGCACGAGAAACCACACACTTCAAGTCATACTCGGATAGGATGAGGAACCACCTAGCTTCTATACCAATTAATATCGTTCTTGCTAGAAAATACTTAATAGGATCACATCTAGTTATAATATGAATTCTACAATATATCATATAATGTCTAAGTTTCTGTGCTACAAAGACTAAGGCTAGACAATTCCTTTCTAAGCTACTATATCTGACTTCTGGCCCATGTATGATTCTGCTGAGGTAGTAGATCAGTCATTCTTCCCCATCAATCTCCTGTTCCAACAAAGCTCCCACGGACCTCATTGTGGATGTGAGGTATAGATGCAACAGTATTCCTGCCTTCGGGGGAACCATGATCTGTAGTGAAATGAGTAGCTTCTTCAGCCCGGTGAGAGACTCTTGGTGACCCCCTCCCACTTAAATTTCTTGTTCCTTCGTAACAACTGCATCAACGGATGAGTCATCTCAGTTAACCAGGCACAGATCTCCTAAGATAGGAGACTTTATCGAGGAATCTCTCCAGCTCCTTCGTCGTTCTTGGACTTGGCATCTCCAAGATCGCTCGCTGCTTGTCCTGGTCCATCTTCACCCCTTGTCGATCAATCACAAAGCCTGAGAACTTTCCACTTGTTACCCCAAAGACGCACTTCAGTGGGTTCATCCTCAATTTATACTTCCTGTATCGGGCAATCACCTTCCTCAAATCGCCCAGATGGGACTCCTCCTTCCTTAATTTGATGATCAAATCATCCACATAGAATTCCATAAATTTGTGGAAGGAGTCATGGAAAATGGCCATCATTGTTCCCTGGTAAGTGGCCCCAGCATTCTTGAGTCCAAATGACATTACTATGTATATAAAATTTCCTAACGGGGCCCTGAACGCCGTTTTCTCTGCGTCCGTGGGGTCCATCTTGATCTGGTTGTACCCTACATACCCATCCATGAAGCTATACATCTCATAACCAGCCGTTGCATCTATCAAGATATCAATAGAAGGCAGAGGGTACTCATCCTTGGGGCAAGCTCTATTCAAATCTCTAAAGTCCACGCAGATCCTTATTTGGTTTTTGTCTTTCTTTCCCACCGGGACAATGCTAGATAGCCAAAGCGGGTGCTATATCGGTTTGATGAACCCTGCTATCAATAAGCGTTGGACCTCTTCCTTTATCTTTATGTCTAGCTCAGGCTTGTACGTTCTTGTTTCTTGTTTCATCGGAATGGCTGAAGGCATTACGTTCAATTTGTGATAGCTGACTCCCTCATCCAGACCTTCCATCTCCATATATTTCCATGCAAAAATGTCTATAAACTCTCGAATCAACATAACCAAAGCCTCTCGTTTCTCCTTACTGAGATCTTTCGTGATAAAAATAGGCCTTGGGTCCTCTTCTTTTTTTGCCAGGTTCAACTTCTCCACTTCTTGTGCTTGCGGTTTCGGTTGATCCTCCATATATTCGGGTTTCTCGATGACTTCCTCCACAAATTCTTGCATGTTGGAGTTGTCTATTACCATACATTATCCCCGTTGATTTACTAAAAAATACTCATATATCGGGTAAGCCTCATTGTCAGCTTCTTCAGCTTCCCGTTCACACCATTATAATCGATATATCACCTTTCCTTCTTCGGTGACAACCTTCTTGCATTGTCTGATGGTAGCTATAGCTGCCTTCCTCTTTTTCTCTCTGGAAACCTCGACTATTCTTTTTTTTGAAAATCAGCTCAGCACACTTTGCCATTGGACCTCATGCTCCATCGGATCCAATCCGGGCCTCACCTTATCTTTAAATTTCTTTGAGATGTTTTTGGTATGAGGGACCACCTGGTGAGCTTCCTCAGTCATTACTCTTGTGCTGCTTGCAGCCTCCTTATTCTGCTCGTTCAAGGGCCCCATCCTTTTTATGATCTAGGGAATCCCTCCCTCCATTCTTCTCGTTAGGACCTGAACATCCTCCTTAAACTCTATGTAAAATGTCGTGTCCACCAAGTGAGCTTCCTCGACAGTGAATGGCCTCTTAGTATCCCTAATGGTCACCTCCGTTCCCTTGATGTTCGCCTTAGCGCATTGGTGGTACGTAGAAGGAACTAGCCCTTAGTTGTGCATCCACACCCTTCCTATTAATAGATAATAGGAAGTTTCACTCTCTATTACGTGGAACTTGATATGGGAACTCATATTTCCCATTACAACCCCAACATTAACGTACCCAATGGATTTGGAAAATTGGTTATCATACCCCGAAATCACCAAAGGAATGGGGACCAACTTTTCTTCTGGAATGTTCTCTTCATAGAAAAAGTTGATTGGCATAATATTGATGGAAGCTCCCCCATCCATAAGAGTACTTGCGAAACTAATTTCGTTGACGCTGGCGGTTACATACAATGGCCTGTTATGAGGGAATCTTACAGTCCTATCTGCATCGCTGAAGGTTACTTCTGATAGAAACCTCCTTACCAACCTGGCCATGGGTCCCTTCCATCTCAGCGAAGGGAGTGCATTCTTCTTTGCAATGTTAAGGATTTCCTGAGTTATTTCCAACTTACTCTCTTTCGGTATCCCCAATGGGTTGAAGAACCAAGTGAATTTTAGGGATTTCGAAACTGCACAGTACTCTAGGAACGGGTCTTCTTCCTCACCTTCAACACTGTAACGCCCTCCACGTCTTTGTCACTTGCCTCATCGTAGGCCAGTACTACATTATCCATTCCCTTCGTACAATCTTCTAGAGCTTCTTCGAACTCCTCCTTCTTTGATGTTGGCTCTCTTTCTTCTCTCTTTGCCTCTTCATAATAGGCCACCACCAAATTGGCCCCATATGCTGGGAGTGGGTTGTTGTTAACGTTCTACGGAGGGATTTGTAATGTCCCTACCTTTACTTACTTATTGATAATTCTCCTCAATGTGAAACAACACTTTGTTGGATGTTGGATCTTCCGATGAATCTGACAATATTTGAGATCCTCCCTTATCGCCGCATTGGGTTCCCCCACGGGAATGCCCTTTGGTTCATAGACCGTTCCCCCTTGGACAATTATGTTGTAACAGCTGACAACCTCCTCCACCGTACAAGGCAATGGTGGTGGGTCCTCCCCGTCTCTTCCAAACTTCCTCTTATTATCTTTCTTCGGAGCCTTGCCCCCATCTTCTCCCTCAGTGTACCCTACCCATGGGGGCTGAGACCTCCCCCCCATAGGTTGTATCGGCTGCCTAAACATCATGGGTACCACCACTAGATTCGGTCTCACCACCAAGGAGATATTTCTTGCTGCTTTTAAGAAGGACAAAAAAGTCCCCTTGCGCATTTCATTAATGAGATGACAGATATACTCAGGAAGCAGTCATTCCGCACAGATCTGCAATAACTTGAACTCTTTGGCCTCCTCCCTCACATCGAGGGATCTTTCCCTGAACCTTCGAATATACGCTACCACTTCTTCCCTGGGTCGTTGCTTCTCCCTCCCTAGTTGGTTCAAAGTAAACTCATCTTCCGCCAGAAAGAACTTCTGGACGAACAAAACATGCATCACTTCCCACGTAGAAACACGCTTAGGAGCCAAATGAGAATACCAGGTATATGCTTTATCAGTTAAGGATTTAGAAAACTCCCTCAACCTGAGCTTCTTATTATTATAATGTGCCCCCAGGTGTTTAACGCAGTGCTTAATGTGCTCCTTCGGGTTCCCACCTTTCCCATGCATTTTTCAAAAATAGTAGGAATATAATCTTTTGGATAGGGCTCATTATTGCATTCTTGGGGGTAAGGAGTTCGAAAGTCCTCATAAACCGAACCTATCTCGCCAGCAGATTGCGAGGATTCTTGCATGAATTTTAGCATCTCTTTCTGCATCTCCTTCCTCATCTCCTCCATGGGTGATGCCACTGGAGCAACAACCAATGGGACCATAGGCTGAGTGCCCGCTGTAGCTGGAGAAATTGTCACAGTTGGGGCCGTTGATACTCCTGATGTTCCCACTATTGGATTCATAATAGAGGGTATACTTGCTGGGACTGTTCCCGTTACACCTTCACTCGGTGGGGCCGTTGGGGCTGCCCCTGGTGTTATGAAGGAATTAGCTTCGAATCCTCCCAACATCGTTGAAGCTACCGGATTTTGCAAAAACTCATAAAACTTACTCATGAGGAGTGCTACCTGAGCGGGTCCCAACCCTGCACTCGTGGAAGCTTGTGTCACCCCTGGACCGCCTGTTGTCGCCTGAACTGGAGGTACCTCTATTCGAGGATCCCCATCCCTTAGATCCTCCAGTTCTCTTGTCGCTTGTTCTTTATTATGTTGGATGTCATCAATGTTGAGCCTTTGATTAACGTTATCTTGTTCCATACTCCTTGCTTAGAAGAATACCTCCCCGACAGAGTCGCCAAATGTAAGAGGGTAGTTTAGATAAGATGGAGGCGTAACCCCTTTTTGAGTACAGTAATGATAAGTTAAATAGCAACACTGTTGATTAACCATAGGGCATACAAACACTACTCAATGAAGATAGACTCAGTTTGAACTCAGAGATCTCTAATGTATAACTCAGAAGTTATTAATGAACTTAGAAGTAACTTAGCTAGAGGGAGAGAGAAGTAAGCACCCTAGATACACCCTGGCAGGCAGCCAAAACACACCAACCACCCTCAAGAATCTTTGTCAAGTATTAAAAGCTTCGTAATAAATGACAATGGTAGTAAACAAATAATGATTGATAAGTATTGATTGATAAATAATGCTTAATAAATTGAACTAATAAATGACAATGTCCATCGCGGATCTCTGACAAATAATGATTGATAAATTGAAGTAATTTTATTTTTATTGGTTTTATCACAAGAGTTTTGACCTAATTGGTAGTAAATAAATCATTTCCATATTTTTTTATTTCTACTATAATTGTGGATTACCTTAATAAAAACTTGGATTTATTCGATTTGGAATGTAATTTACGAAACTATCTTAGAATTTATAGTTTTTTAGTGAAATGTAAGAATTATTTACTACCCATAGGTAGAAGGCCAAATAAAGAAACATGGACCCCAAAGCTTCAAAAGATTTTAGCTTAAACATGAACCCCAGTTTATGGTCTCACATTCCCTTTTTTTTTTAGCTTAAATCGTAAATTTTAAATGTCCATGTGGATTATTTCGAATTCAAAAGATTCAGTTAAGGCAACAGGATAAAAATGTAACTATTAAATTCATATACTTACTTTACAACTCAAATATATGCTTATTGTGAACATATAACCTCATCCATCCTTTTACTACCTTCAATACTTAAAATTACCATTCAAATCTAATGGACAAAAGAAGTCTATTTTTTTTCTTTCATAAGAGTTTATTTATGTATATTAATAATCTTAAAATGATACAATATTTTCATCAAATGGAAAATTCAAGGATAAGTTTCCTAGTATCTTAAATATGTAAATATCAGTCACCAATTTAATTAAAGAGGCAAATTAAAATTTGTTCTTGATAATTTGAATATCTATAATTATAGTAATATATTTTGTAAGAAATAATAACAATTACTTTATTTTATAATCTACATATAATTCATATATTGGTTTCACGACATCTTGTGATTTGAAGGAAAATAAAACAAAGAATTCGTGATAACAATTAATTTTTTTTATCATTAATCACAAATGACATCTTAATATCAAATTTTATATTAGAGTTGGGATTGATGCTAAACATGATATATAAAAGTTTCTTTGGGGGAAAATTCACACTCAATTAAATTGCCATTCAAACAAGAAGAAGTAAATGAACCACCCCCCTTTTTTTACTGGTGATTGAGAATGAAATGAACTTACAAATTTTATTTTATATCCTCTTTTATATAAAATTATAACAACATCTTTACGGAGTAAAAAAAGGCTAGAATTTTTGTTATTGTGTATTACCATATGCGATCATCTCTTATTACAATTTTAATTATGTGGATTCATAGATTTGTTTTTTTTTATAAACGTGGGATGGTGAGTGCTTTCATATAATATTGATTTGGAATCTACCCCAATATTGTAGAATATTTTTATTATCGTTGTTGAGTTTACTTCATCTTTGAATTTATATTACCTTTTATTAATAAATGATATTAAAAAATTAAAAGCATAAAAGAATTCAATAATTTTGTATCTAATATTTTTATGGGTTCTGTGTTAGGTGTTCAAGGTAGATATAAATTACAATTCCTTAATGTAAGTTATGGTCTTATGGTAACCCTAAAAGTCTTTACATGATGATGGATCTGTGAAATTGATGATTCAAGCCTTGATTAAACACATGAACTTTTTAATTTACTCTTACTTGATCTATATGTGTGGATTATAATTACGTTGTTTAAAATTTAATTTCGCTAAGTTTGTTAAGTTCTTTCATGGAAATGGTTGTAATGATTTGAATTTATATCCAACACATATACATTTGTCAGTGTATTATATCTTTTTCCTTTTGTAATACTTTGTGAAGGATTAATCAAAAGATCCTATTTGATTAAGGCTTTTAATTGTTGAACTACTTTTTTCCAATGATTTTCTAAATTTCAATACCTCACTCTACTATTATCGATAATATCCCCAAATTAATCAACAGTCATAGTGGTATGGTGTTTTTATTCCTGCTCACATTGATAATATGGTGCTAATAGGGTTTGAACCTCAGCATGTGGTTTAATAAATCACATGCCTTACCAATGAAGCTTGATGATACCAAGATCATGCACTGGATTCACCCTGGAAGTAGGTATTGCACAGATGTAATAAGACAATAATTAATAGGTAATTTAATGGAAGAGATGAGAGATATAGAGATGAACATGAAAGCTTAAGTGGTTTGACCGTTGGTATATGTACAATGTGCAAAGTATGAGTTTATTTCACTATAATAAGGAACAGATGGCCATGGAGGATACATACACAAGCTCTCTTTATCTAGAACAGATTTATTAGAGTAATAGTAGGGTTTGTAGAACGTAGATCCTAACGAAGAAGATAAAGTGTGCCTTTTATAGGATTGAGGGTGTTCAATGTCACCCCCTAGTTTGCGCTCCATGCCTAGCTGATGTCTAAGGTCTATAGGAGAGGGACACATCTGTATTCCAGTGGTGAAGTAATCATAATGAAAATCCCCTCATGTAGATGCGTGATTCTTACTAACGGTTTTATGCGCAAATGCCATTTTTTCATGCTTAATGAACATACTTGTGGTAGGAAGCATTGTTGAAAATGATATTTGAAGTATCATCTCTATCAAGAGTGTATGTGGTGCCTAGTTCTATGATCATAGCCAAGACGAGATACAATGGTCATCTATGCCAAACACATCTATCCCCATCCCTTAAGTCTAATGGCTTGTAACATGAGTGTCGTCTGAGTCCGACACTCTTCCACTTGTATGGGTGCAGCTGGTCTCATCTATGGGATGTGACTGTAGTATCTAGTTGGTTATGGGAGTGTTATCTGGATGCTACCATACTTGTACATATCAGGTATAGATTAGAATACTAGTCTCATCTATGGGACTAAATTATAGTGTGTTTAGTTACTAGAGTTCCATTTGGACGAGACTGTACACATGTACATAAATTACCCCTAGACCTTAGCTTTCTACATCAGTAGGAGGATGGATTTAAACTTCATCCTAATTGGCTTCAAAATTAATCTGCTTAGGGGATCATATGATAAATGGCTTGTAGACCATGGATATAGTGGATTAGAAGTCTATTAACTGTCAGGTGTACCTTAGGGAAATAATTGTCTTATCATCAAAGGTAATGGTCATATCATTCCCATGTGCCCTCATCTCATTCCCATTATAATATGCTTGCTAGTTATTGGTTGCGTCTTATCTATGTAGGAGGTGGAGTCATTTGAAGAGGTTGAGTACAATTTTTAAGGTGCGTTTGACCCATACGCGTAGCATATCCCGTTATCCCATGCCTCTATATTTGTGATTCATCATTATCGTATTTTTGAGGTTTAATATTTCATTAGATGATATTTTCTCACATTTCTGTAATTTTCTCAAAACCTTCTAACCAGAGAAAAACCTGATCTTTCCTTCTCTCTCTAAGGTTTTCCTTCTTCTACCTCCTTTAATCACTATTCAGACGTGTCCAAGGTCTTTTTGGTCGCATTCTTTTTATGGGTAAATCTTAGTCACACCTTACCACATTTCGTTGATACTTTTTTCCCTTTCATTCGATTTAGGTTTTTTGGGTGAGTTTTAGAATTTACACATCCTTCTGAGGTTGTGCTAGGGTATTAATTCTAGGGCTTTTTGGCTTTGTGCAAGCTTTTGGTGGTGCTTGTGTGATTTTTGGAGGAAATTGGTTACTTTTTGGTTTTTCGGCGACATTTTTTACGGCATTGGGTTTTCAGATCATCAGAGTGTTGTTGATCCAAAATGAATAATTTTTCCTTTTTGAACTTTCAAACCCTAAAAACATTTTAAGTAAGTACATATGAATGTACTAGAATCTATAATAGACTTGTCTTGAGTTGCGTCATCTTCACGATCGTGTTCGCTGAGGAATATTTAATCCCATACATCTTTTTGAGTGTATTACTCAACTGTTACCACAAAATATAACCCGTGTTATTATCACTTCATTTCTTACAAACTAGATTGTAAACTTGTGCATGTGAGCTACACTTTCAATCACGATTGTAAGTCTCGGTACTTTTTCAACTCGGGCTTATGTAAGTTTGGAGACAATGGGTAACTGATGCACGGGGAATTTAAGTTGCCCTGAAAATGGGTCACGATCATAGTATCGGCTAAGGTTTGCCTTGGATTGAGAATGATTAATAAATAAAGGGTTGGCCAATTGAGGTGAACTGGTGGTCTTATTTTATTTTAGGAACATATCAATCCTTAAGTCCTTCATTTAGTGGGAATGGGATCAGTCCCATTAAAGTCTCTTTATAAGATTCTTTGTTGATGAAAACTTAGTAACTTTAATTTTCGTCTCATTTCTTAGACAATATTAACAATACTTGATTTTTTTCATATTATAGACCATCCTAATAATATGCCTGATCATATCTGGGAAATGGCTCCCATAATTAGAAATCTTCTCTCCCAGCTTAAGGGAAAAATTATTGGTCAAGAAACAGGCCCTAGCGAGCACAAATCTATAACTGCCGACCTAAACTCTGATGCCTCAAAAAAGAGAAAGGAGGTCACTAAGTCTCGGTCCATCTCCTAGAAACAAATGAAATCAAAACTTCTGGGACGACCCACTTACCCTAGTGTCCCCATTCATGATGATGTGTCAACTTCCATACATCTTTCGCAACTTGTACTGAACCCCGAGTCTCTTCGTGGGAGTAAATCGAAAGATCAAGATGCCACCTCTTATGTGAATCCTCCTTGTGATAATCGTTTCTTTGAATCCCAAAGTAGCAATTGAGTTTTTATCTTCTCTCTTTATTGGGTAACTCAGGTAATAAATTTTTATTCATTATTTTTACCATGTCTTATTTAGTCATGTACTGATTTTATCTCTTGTATTTGCCTTATTTTAGTCTCTCCTTGCTCTCCAGCACCTTCATCAGTGGGTTGAGAAGAATGAACCAAAGATTAAGCTATCTGAATAGAAAAAGAAGATGGACTAGGAAATAGTCTATCACTATGATGAGTTGGTTAAGCTCTGAGATAGATACATGACTTGCCTCGCTGCATTCAAAGATTACCACAAGGAAGTCTTAAAGCGGCATGTCGAAAAGGAGAAGGAGCTTCTAAAATTCATGTGTGAAGTAGCCGTGGAGCAATTCATGAATTCGGAGGAGTTTTAAAGTTATGTCATCCAATACTTGGATAAGGGGTTAAAGGAAACGTGTAGACGATTAGTCACTAAATTTCATAATATAGTCATAAAATACCCCCGAAGTGGCTGATACTCTAAACTACTTTAGCTTTTCTAATCTCGAAACCATCTCCACTCCAGAGGAGATCTAAGATCGGGGAGTTAATGAAGATACTGTTGATGCCGATGATGGGGGTGATGAGATGACTGATATAATTGAAGAACAAATGCAAGCTGGTGACCAGGATGCCACCAATGCTCAGGGGAAGTCGACCATTTTGGAAGTTATAACAACTGGTGACCTCGCAGCCGAGACTTGACTTTTTCTTTTATTTTTACATAAAATAATGATGTTAAGTTTCACCGTAGGAATAATGATCTTAATTTACCCACCTATTATATTTTTTATGAGACATGATTAGGAGAAGAGTCTCCAAATGTTCATACATCGCTAGGAGAGAGAAAAAGAGAGAGATATTTAATTTTATTTCCACCATAAAATGATGATGTTAAGTTTCACCATAAGAATAATGATTCTAATTTTCTCACCTCTTAGGGTTTATATGATTTTTTCCCCTAGAAGATGAGTCTCCAGGTGTTCTCTTACCACCAAGACAGAGATTTAATGATAAACATAAATAAAATTCCACAATATGAGACAACACTACATTTCATTGAGATTTCTCATAACAACATTCAATTACATTAACATATGCACTTTATTCTAATAAATAGTTTCTTCAATGATAATAATTTTCAAATGATCGGCATTCCATGGGTTAGAGACTATTCCCCTTCCAAATTATCGATACGATAAGGGCTTGGGAAGATTTCTTCTATAATTCTATAAGATCCATGTGACACCCCGCCTAATTAAACATTGGGTGATCAGTCCTTTATTAAATTAAAACAGGTTTCTCATCTGGTTCATTCTTAGCATCACTGTCGAAAATTTTTTATTTACTAACCACCTAAGTGAAAATTTATGCGGTTGCCAAATTGTAACTTCAATTAAACATAAAACAACATGCGGAACAATATATAAATCAAACACCAACATAAGAGTTTAAATATAACAACTAAGATCAAACAAAGTCTTGCCGAATAACCCATCAGCTAAAAACAAACCAATAATAAAATCCAAAAATGAAAGTACTGAGGGACAACATGTTTGTACTAAAATTTGAAATCCTACACTATATCAGAAAGTGAAAGAGGCATCTAATCAAATCCCTACAACATCCACCTATACTGCAGCTACGAAGTCCCTGGAATGAAGTCACGCTTGGCGTCCCTGTGGCTGGACACCTAAAAGGTTTTGAAAAATATTTTACATAGCAAGAGTTAGTACACAAAATGTTTTGAAAATATTTAGCAAGTAATTTATTGCAATAAAGATTACTTATTGATTACACATATTAGGTTTATGCACACTACCTTGAGTTTCCTCACCTCTCATCTATAGTGCACGCCTAACGTTCCATGCTAGCCTATTTAGCTACACTACCCAAGCTATTTAGACTATTTTAGTCGTCTGAACTTACCTACAAGTCTAAGTTCCCGTACCGCCCATATATTGCCAAATTTTATTATCACTCCCAATGTGTGAGTTAATTCCCATGTAACATTTCACATATATTAGTTCTTTATTTTGAAAGTTAAGTCTGACCACTTAATCTTATTCATTAGATGTTCACTATCTAATATTATAGATTTCCAATTAAGTTGTCTCCACTTAATTTAGTTTTTAAATGTATACACGTCATCTAACTATCTACTACTTTGCCCTAGTAGATTGTTCATATAGTATATATTTCACACACAATATAGACGATAAGGGTCATTAGCCCAGTCTAATCATCGACTCCAATTCTCCCAATTTATATTTTTAGATGTATGCACGTCATTTACATATCTATTATATCACTCAAGTAGATTATTAATATAGTGTATATATACACTATACGGATAATTGGCCCGGTCTAATCATCGACTCCAATTCCCCTTTCATTTATATTGGCCTGATCTAATCTTCGACTCCAATACTATATAAGTATTGTAGGTATTTCACACAACCTAAGTACATAGTTATAGGCATTCACACAACCTAATTGTTCACATTAGTGCGTAGTATATTTCTCTAATAATCACCGTACAATTTATTTTATGATTTCTCTCGTTATCTCATCTTCTCGAGTATTCTCCCAACTCTAAGGGACCTAGTTAACCCCTTTGTATTTTCAGTAGCTAAGCCTAACTTACTCTACTTGTATTCTTATCGTCCATCCGAACTTCCCGTAAATTATTATTTCACTATCCGATAATTTACGACACAAATTTATCCCAATTGATTTTCGTCTTACTTCCCTTGCTAAGACACATCTACAAATCCTCATTAGGTCTACTGTAGTATTAATAATTCCCCCAAAATCCCGTAGTAAGTTTCTAAAAGTTTACACGATAATCAATTAGAAGAGCTAAGTTAAAAAGGGGAAAAATAGAATTTCTGGGAACCTAACCAAATACCGGATTGATCCTTTTTTTTAAAATCGGATCGATCTCCCATTTTTTACCAGATCGATCCTTTTTTTCTAAAACGGATTGATCCCCTTTTCTGTAATTCACCATCCTCGTCCATTCATGTGTTTTTCGCCCATGATCTAGTACCAACCTCCATTGATCTACACAAATGTTTCAACTAAACACTCCTAATCATTTCTACATGCATTAGGACAGATTCTAACGTATTTCTTTTCTCAAAACATTACAATAATCATGCAAGAAGGGATTTATTCTTTCTATACTCTAAAACCCTAAGTTTTCATATTAATCTATGATTGTTCATCAATACCCAAATTTATTTTGTGGAATACAACCCATATCTTCCAATATCAATATCTCTACAGATTTCAAATCATTCTACATGCAATTTCCAACCTAACATGCATTTAATTAAAGTTTTCTTCTGAAGAATTCATCAGTATCATCATATGATTAAAACCCCAATTACATGGGTATTATAACTTAAATTAATTGCAATAAACACTTGCCTTATTCATTGTAGGGTCTGATTTCATGGGTGACGATGATATTTTAATGTTTCCTTCTTCAAATCTTCACTCCTTAGGTGCTTCGTATGCAAGAACTCTTTCAAACCTTCAAGAATCATCCTTAAGCTTTTAGGAATGGTTCCTCTCTTCCTTATCATGGACTCTCTAAGCTTTTGGTGTTAAGAACCCTAGCCCCCGTTTATAATCATCAGATATAAGGCTCTAATTTTCGTAGGTCCTTTAACCTCTATTTTTAAAATGACCAAATTACCCTCCAAAGGTGTCAGTTTGGTCCAAAATCAACCCGTGACTCAATTAACATCCCCGGGTATACTATTTTGACTAATTCTCCCCTTCCGGACTCATCCTTAACCTCCAAACTATCATTCGAATCACCTCAAATAAATTTCTCATATCCCACCTAACCATAGTATAATGCGCGACTCTCGGTGAGATGACATAAAATACGCCCATATCACTCGCTATGAAGTATGCCATATTTGACTGTCAATATTTACTATTCACTCTTAGTAAATTTAAATCATACATTAACCAGTCTCCATCTCTCCATTAATATTTGAATACCACTATTATTATTATTTGATCACTTAATAATCATAACTAAAATTTCAACTCATTAAATTACTTCACTCACGTAATTAAATCACATTAAATTACTCTACTCATGTAATTTAATTATAAACTAATATTAAATTACTCTACTCACGAAATTTAAATTAAACGTATTTTCCTATTTAATTACTCAATTAATTAAATTCTAAATACGCAGAAATACGGGGTATTGCATACTCCCCCCTTACAATGAAATTTCGTCCTCGTAATTAGGACAAGACCGGTACTAAAACTTAGGATCTTTAATAACACGGCATCCTATAGTACCCAAATTCAAATAATGATAACATAAGGGTCACTCCACTATACACTCGTTAGTGGTACCCACCTATCAAAAGTCTTAGTTACTGTAGCCTTAGTTTACCTGCAAGCTTTCTCAACTCACTACGTACTGATACGCTCCATTAGTCATAAGGTCTCATATCAAAAATGGCACATCACACATTGTGCCTCTACCATGACATTCTGATAAGACGAGCCTACATTTCCCTGGATCTATTGCTTCAATACTAATGGAAGGCCGAACATCACTAAGTAACAGCTTCCCGTATCCACCCCAACACACAACTCCCTTCTTGAGAGAAACCACAAGGATATCTAACTGCTCATATCTGTCCTCGAAACATCGGTTCATGGAGACGTTATTATTATGACATTCAAACGTTATCCAATTTAGTTTAGGGTTACTCGACTTTTTCTAATGGACTCTAAATCATGTCCGATTGAAAGTCTAGTTATCCTTTCCCTTTGGATCACCCAAAGAGTAAACGATGAGGCTTACCACGCAAAAACCTAAAAAGTACTTGGTGCATGATGAACAATTACAAGTTATTATACACAACTCTATCAATGGTAATTTCTCTCCTCAATTACCATTCAAGTCACCAAACGCACTACTGGCGTTAACCCACAAAATAAACCACCTCTCGTCTAACTATCGACTATAGTTGCTATAAAGGCCTAAAACAAATTTCATCCCCATCACTTCTTGATAATCCCTATCAGAGGTGAGATTTTAGGATCTCATCCTGATTCACAATAATATTAGGTAGCACTTTGCACCAGTGTAATGCTTCCTTTTAAGGAAAGAAAAGATTTCTTCATCTCGACCAATTCATTCCACAAATTCTAGGAAATTCTTGACCTTGTCACGAATTGGCATCCCACCAATGAAATTTTATAGTTTGACTTGTTACCAAGTTTCTGGTTGCTCATCTCAAGTCAACCTTTTTCCATCCCTAAGTGATGTAACTAAAGACAATCTCATAATGTCTCACCCAACATCAATTACCACTTATAATATCTCACATTACGTGGTACTATATACACTCCTTCTTTCCCCGGAGTATACTAACATTCTAGTAGTGTGCAAGCCACTCTTTAATTACTCATTCGAGTAAGGCTCCGCTCTACTTTCTTACAACAATTTGTTATCCTCTTTATCAACAGATATCTTTTTAAATGGCTTCCCACAACCTTTCAACCCATCTCAGGTGTGCTAGCTCTTGTTTCACATATATACTTGGATTATCGTCTTTCTCATACGACGTTCAATCTATCATACCATTTAAACTTTAGTTGATAACTGTCCTTTAGGAATATTCTCACGCGTAATTCCCATTACCTTTGTATCTCAGATGAGTTTTGTAAATCCAACTAATCAGGGCGCCCATACACCCTCTAATTCGGCGCACTTGCACAAACACTGTAAATGCACCACACGTAATACACTTTTATCAAAATTGGACATGCAATTTCGTCTTGGTTATAGAACTTGGGTGTTCTCAATCACCCATAATTCTTAATTAATTCTCCTTAGGATTGTCCCACCCATTAACTCACGGTGAGAAACAATTTTAGGGATTTTCCAGGTACTACCGACTCCACTTGTCGTATACCGTATAATAGCTCTGCACTCATAGCACTTTCTCAACACGTTCGAGGATTTATATTCATCATCGATGCCCTGGAATCCATACACGTCTCTCTACTTCCGACGTTTATCAAGGTCCATGCATGTCTCCTCCCACTGTGAAACCCAAGCAAGGACTTCCTCCCAGTTCACCATCAGTAGCATTATCGATAATCGAGTTCTATAAGCCTGAAATGCACAATCGGGACACTCAAATGCTATCCTAGATATGTAAATATACATCTCACTCCCACGTCTTTAAAGGAGTTATATATCAATGAGACCGCACTATCACTAGTCATTAACACTAAAGGTCCTAATACTGAGCTCAATTTCTCCACTTGACAATACATCCTTTATACTCCGAATCACATTAATAAAGTCCCTACACACCGAGATCAACTATAATAAGACATCTCTACTCTCCAAATTCATGCTAAGCCGTCCATATGCAGGATAACATCAACCTCGTATAATACATCACTATAATGAGTAATTTATATAAAGTATCACCATTTAGTCTACACCCTCTCCCCTGCGGATGAAACCAATGATAAATCTACTACAACATACTAATCTCTCAATCAAATCTCATCTAAATAAAATACTGTGACTCGCTCCCGTCACGCCAAATTTACCTCTTTCGCCCAAGGATAAAACTCATTTTTCTACCTTGCACATCACCTGGCTATTTAAATGGTTCCCGAACATAACACGCTTGTTCACACTGAACCAATAACTATTTTAGTCATTGTCCCTACCAGGAAGCATCTGGTTCCTTTTCTCACTTCGGGTGGAGTCAAGGCGTGTGGTCCTGCTTTCCAAAAAATATTTCATAATAGAATCCTTCTATCTCTGGCCACACTAGCCGTATTAAAGTTATCCTTCTCTCAAACCTTGGTACCCTCATCTCAGATGGTTAACCTTGTTGTTCCCTTATCTCCGATTTCCCTAAGGAATACACTGATAGCCTTAGGAGTTCTAATTGAATCCATCATCACTAGGCATGAATCCAGTTATTTGAATCATTTAAATGAGCTCCCTTGTGTGTCTCTCCATGTGGTGTCTCATTAATACTATTATATTCATTATTACTCCCAGACTGAATTCTTCAACATTCTTAACTCCCTTCTCATGGAAGTGCTAATATTATCTTGTAAAAGTACGACATTGTCTCCATTTACATTAATCAAACAAGCACAATTGTTACCATACATGTTGGCGATGGCTACTTGTGAGCCCATTATTCCACTAAGGACTCTTTTCTCTATTGTAACCACCTCATCGGTTACAACGTTCGCCAACTAATATAAATTCTTTCTCACAGTCTGACTCTGTCCGACCCTCATGTGATAAGGTCAGAAATTTCTCTCGCATCCCTTTCTGAACAAAAATAAAAGAAGGAGCTTGCGGTCCAACTATACCTAGGATTCCTCCAAGGGAATAATATTCCTCTTTATAAATATGGTGACTATTTTCCCCCACTATCACTATGTTATTCCCCTGAGTTAAGAAAATTTTACAAATATTCACTTTCGGGTATATCTACGCTCGACCATATGTCACTGTCTATGGAGGTTTTCTATCCATTTAGTTGACACATATAACATCCGTATTTACCCAAATTCCAATGGGTGGCCCTTTCCAAAGATCCCTTAGACTCTCTCCCAAGTTCTTCAATTCTTTCTATATAAACATCCTTATGTGGGGTACCTAACTCTCATCACTACAGTGTTGCTCCTATGAGCAATATACTTTGGATTTCTTCCATCCATTTATCTATCACCCGTCATCTCTATCCCATTTTCTTATAGGTGACCCTTTTGGAAGAGTTCTCCCTTAACTCTTTCTCCCCACTTACAACTCTAAGGAAGCCTAAGATTGTATCCCCGTTCTCTATAATGGTGTTTGGGACATTACCATCCCCGAGTGATTAACTGAATCATCATCTACTCAAATAGTATTTATGGTGATCTCCCACTCGATTGCCATTTCCCGAATAGTTCATGACTCATACTTATCCCTTCCCTCTTGTAGTCCTTCAAATTCCTTTCGCTGGTCATTTTAAAGAGTTCAATGTACTAAGTCCAATCGAAACTCGTATATGAATCACATCATCTACTTAATCGCAGGCGAACATAAGCCACGTACGTAGAGGAATACAACAATCCTAAAATAGGGCTCTATACCAATCAAACGATATGCTGTAAACGTAGTAAGCTGTACAGATCAACTAGAACCTGATGCTCTGATACCATCTGTGACACCTCGCCTAATTAAACATTGGGTAATCAGTCCTTTATTAAATTAAAACAGGTTTCTCATCTGGTTCATTGTTAGCATCACCGTCGAAAACTTTTTAATTACTAACCACCTAAGTGAAAATTTATGTGGTTGCCAAATTTTAACTTCAATTAAACATACAGCAACATGAGAAACAATATATAAATCAAATACCAACATAAGAGTCTGAATATAACAACTAAGATCAAACAAAGTCTTGCCGAATAACCCATCGGCTAATAACAAACCAATAACAAAGCCCAAAAATGAAAGTACTGAGGGAAAACATATCCATGATGAAATCTGAGATCCTACACTAGATTATCAAGTGAAAGAGGCATCTAATCAAAGCCCTGCAACATCCACCTATTCTGCAGCTGCGAAGTCCCTGGAATGAAGTCATGCTTTGCATCCCTGTGGCTAGACACCTAAGAGGGTTTGAAAAATATTTTACGTAGCAAGAGTTAGTACTCAAAACGTTTTAAAAATATTTAGCAAGTAATTTATTCCAGTAAAGATTAGTTATTGATTGCATATGTTAGGTTTATGCCCTTGAGTTTCCTCATCTCTCATCTATAGTCTACGCCTAACGTTCCATACTAGCCTATTTATCTACACTACCCAAGCTATTTAGACTATTTTGGTCGTCTGAACTTACCTACACGTCTAAGTTCTCGTACCACCCATACAGTACCAAATTTTATTCTCACTCCCCATATGTGAGTTAATTCTCCTGTAACATTTAACATATATTAGTTCCTTATTTTGGAAGTTAAGTCTGACCACTTAATCTTATTCATTAGATGTTCACTATCTAATATTATAGCTTTCCAATTAAGTTTTCTCCACTTAATTTACTTTTTAGATATATACACGTCATCTAACTATCTACTAATGCGCCCTAGTATTTTGTTCATATAGTATATATTTCACACACAATATAAACTATAAGGGTTATTGGCCCAGTCTAATCATCGACTCCAATTCTCCCAATTTATATTTTTAGATGTAAGCACGTCATCTAAATATCTACTATCTCACTTAAGTAGATTATTAATATAGTGTATATTTCATTCACAATATACACTATACGGATTATTGGCCCGGTATAATCATCAACTCCAATTCTCCTTTCATTTAAATTGGCTCGGTCTAATCATCGACTCTAATGGTAAATGTTATATAAAAGTATTGGCTCGGTCTAATCATCGGCTCCAATACTATATAAGTATTGTAGGTATTTCACACAATCTAAGTACATATTTTATAGGTATTAACACAACCTAATCGTTCACATTAGTACGTAGTATATTTCTCTAATACTCACCGTACAGTTGATTTTACGATTTCTCTCATTATCACATCTTCTCGAGTATTCTCCAACCTCTAAGGGACCTAGTTAACCCCTTTGGATTTTCAGTAGCTAAGCCTGACTTGCTCTACTCGTATACTTATCGTCCATCCGAACTTCCCGTAAATTATTATTTCACTATTCGATAATTTACGACACAAATTTATCCCAATTGATTTCCATCTTAATTCCCTTACTAAGATTTATCTACAACTCCTAATCAGGCCTAATGTAGTATTAATAATTCCCACAAAATCTCATAGTAAGTTTCTAAAAGTTTACACGATAATCAATTAGAAGAACTAAGTTAAAAGGGGAAAATAGAATTTTTGGGAACCTGACCAAATACCGGATCGATCCTTTTTTTTAAAATCGGATCGCCCCCCCTTTTTACCGGATCGATACTTTTTTTTAAAGACCGAATCGATCCCCTTTTCTGTAATTCACCATCCTTGTCCGTTCATGTGTTTTTAGCCCATGGTCTAGTACCAACCTCCATTGCTCTACACAAAGGTTTCAACTAAACACTCCTAATCATTTTTACATGCATTAGGGCAGATTCTAACGTATTTCTTTTCTCAAACCATTACAATAATCATGCAAGAAGGGATTTGTTCTCTCTATCCTCTAAAACCCTAAGTTTTCATATTAATCCATGATTGTTCATCAATACCTAGATTTATTTTGTGGAATACAACCCATATCTTCCAATATCAATATCTCTGCAGATTTCAAATCATTCTACATGCAATTTCCTACCCAACATGCATTTAATTAAAGTTTTCCTCTCAAGAATTCATCAATATCATCATATGATTGAAACCCCAATTATATCGGTATTATAACTTTAATTAATTGCAATAAACACTTGCCTTGTTCACTCTAGGGTCTGATTTCGTGGGTGAGGATGATGATTTGATGTTTCCCTCTTCAAATATTTACTCCTTAGGTGCTTCGGATGCAAGAACTCTTTCAAACCTTCAAGAATAATCCTTAAGCTTTTAGGAATGGTTCCTCTCTTCCTTCTCATGGCCTCTCTAAGATTTTGGTGTTAAGAACCCTGGCCCCCATTTATAATCATCAGATATAAGGCTCTAATTTTCGTAGGTCCTTTAACCTCTATTTTTAAAATGACCAAATTACCCGCCAAAGGTGTCGGTTTGGTCTAAAATCAACCCGTAACTTAATTAACATCCCCAGGTATACTATTTTGACTAATTCGCCCCTTCCGGACTCATCCTTAACCTCCAAATTATCATTCGAATCACCTAAAATATATTTCTCATTTCCCACCTCACCATAGTTGCATTACAATTCTCTTCGCTTGTGACCTTCCTTTGATATGGGTTGTGCAGCTATCTGCGTGAACATATTTGAGCACATAACTTGCCTCAATCGGATGCATACATCTCGAGAGGGGAAGCATATAACCTCTATTTTACATCACGTTCCCTATATCGAAAAACTTTGCAAAACGGTCTTCATTCGGACTTTTCCTTCTTGGAACTTTTCATCCCTCAAGTAGTCAAGAATTAGGTCCTTCCAAAATGGTCCCAAGTTTAAGTTAAAACAGTCTGGGTTGTCGGCCTCGACCTCCTCCTGATTGATGCTTGGTTCCTAGAGGATTTTGATTGGAACCATTCCTCGACTCTCATCACTTATAGTGGAGACAATACTTACAAGGGCATTATCTCTTTTGCTCTTAACTCATGAAATTCTCTTTACCTTCACTCCATGGAAACTTTCAAGGGATGTATTCACTCTATGAAAGTACTTAGCAATTTTTTTCATCTTTTTTCTCATAGACTCCAAAACCAAATTCACTGGCGGTAAATCATTATGGGAAAGAAGTTGGCCGACATCTAGCACTTTTATGGGCGTAAGTTCATCTAACAAGGATTGATATTCGAACTCGTTGTTAGATTCCTTGAAATTAAACCTCAGAGTGTAATCAATATCAGTCTCATTTGGGGCCAACAATATTATTCTTACCTCACTACTAGTCACACATGGCGATCACTCAACAAATAAACTTCATATTGACATTTCTGAAGATAATGGTCATTCAATAAGGATACCATTCTTTAGTCGAAAATCTGGCTCTGGAATTACCATTGTAGTGTTGGCTATAGTACTTTAAGTGGTTCTTTAGTTCTAAACTTTTAGCTTGCTCTGATCTCTCAACTTGTATTTTACCAATGATTTATTCTGTCGATTCCCATGTGAACTCCACCTCAAAATCTTCCAAAACTTTCCCTTTGATTGCATTCATTGGTTGATAGATGATATCAAACTCACTTAACTCAATCGACCAAGACACTAACCTACCCATTTTCTTAAGTTTATAAATTTCTTATCTAAGAGGCGAGTCATTGAGTACCACCATTTTATGCGATTGAATATTAGGGAAATACATGCTTTTCTATATTTGGATATCTAATTTTTGCCCCTTAAAATGATTTGTTGTTACAATATACCAAATTTTGTGTCCCACTGTCATCTTAGATGATCGTTGTACTGATAGTAAACTCAAGATGGATAGGTTTAAATAAAGTTTATCCCTTTGAATGGGTCGAGGAAAAAACATCAGTGATTCCAAGTAAGCTTTCAGTTAATTGATCGCTCTTTCACATTCTTAATCCCACACAAAGGCTTTCCTTAAAATTTGGAAAAAGTTAGGCATTATCAGTTGCTTTCGAGACGAACCCATTGAGCACAAAAATCATGCTCGTCAGCCTATGAATATCTTTCTTACTCCTTGGGGTCTTCATATCGATCAAAGACTTTATCTTGGCTAGGTTAGCCTCAATGATCTTTTGATTCACTATAAGCCCCCCCAAAGCTTCCCTACACGGATGCCTAAGGCACACTTGGTTAGATTTATGTTCATATTACAGTGGTCCATGGTGTTAAAAGTTCTTTCCAAATCTTTAACATGATTTTCAACCTTCACACTTTTTGTCAACCTATTATCGACATAAACCTCCATCGTCTTGTCAATTTGTTGTTTGAACATCTTGTTAACGAGTATCTAATAGGTGGAGCCTACCTTCTTTAGGATAAAAGACACCGCCTTATATAAGTAAGACCCTTTTTCTATAATAAAAGATGACTTCTCGACATCTCCTTCAAACATCAAAATTTGGTTATAAACTAAATAGGCACCAATGAAACTCATGAGTTCATGTCCCCATTGCATCCACCATTTCCTAAATTCTGGGCAAAGGGAAACTGTCTTCGCATCATTCCTTCTTGAGTTCTATGAAATCCACACACATTCTCCACTCACCATTCTATTTTGGAACTGTAACAACATTCGACAGCTAGTCTGAATATTTAACATCTTTGATGAAGTTTATTGTCTGCAACTTTTTCACCTCTTCCTGGAATACTTCATATCTTTCTAAAAAAAAAAATCTCAAATCTTTTGTTTTATCGTATTTACATTATTATCGACATCAATATTGTGATTGATGACATTGGGGTTAATCACCAACATGTCATTGTAACTCTATACAAAGATGCTCCACCTCTTATGCAATTATTTAAATAAGTCTTTTTTCAAATATTCTTGGACGAATGAGCCGATTTGGATTACTTTTTCCCTTTCCTACTCTTCAAGGAGAATGAATTCTACCTCTCCTACTAGTTTCCCTTTCTTTAATAATATCTCGTCTCTTTGATAAGCGTATCAATGTTGTAAGAGGTGGTTTTCATCTTATGGTCTTCTCTTTCCACTACTGAGGTGAAAAAACATTTGTACGCTTCCACCTGATCACCATTGATTCCCCCTACTCTATGGATAGTAAAAAAAAATTATCATCTAATGTATAGTGGAAGACACGATTTCAAAATCCATGAGACCTACCCTTCCCAAAACGAAATTATAAGTTGAGAACACATTCTCGTCCATCACAAAGAAATTTATTCTTCTCAACAAACATCTCAACCATGTTCCCATGAGGACAAACACTTAGAACAATCCTAATGGATATACCTTCTCTCCACTAAATCCGATCAGGGGATGATGGCATAGGATAAGTCTCTTCTTGTTGAGATTTAAGACTTTAAAGAAATCCTAAACCGTTAAATCAGTTGAGCATCCTCCATCCACTAATATTAGAGACACATTATTGCCATGCACTCTTGTTCTTGTAATAAACGGGTCATCATGAGTGCCTAGGATTCCTTCAAAATCCAACCTAGAGAACCCCATCAAGAGACTCTCAATTTTAACTTTTTTATCTTTTTCGGTTTCCCCTCAAACTCGACCAAGTCAATGTCCATTCTTTTTCGGCCCAAATTTAGCTTCGATAACATGGTCCTTTATATTGGTTAGTTCTACTCCCACACCTGTTATACCTCGTAAGATCACTTTAACATGAAAAAAATTATGTAGTGATTAACTTTAATTTCCTTTGGTTTTGCAGGGAGATCTGAGTAATCCTCCTCATCATCATCTGATTCTTTGTCATTTCGATTCACCCGAACCTCTTTCTTCTTTAGCCTTATTCCATTGATGAAGATTACCTTTTTCCTGTAATAATATTGGTTTCCACCTTTATCGACATACTTTCATAGCTTTTCTTGCTTTAATAACTTTGTAATCTCATCTTTCAGAGCATAACAATTGTCCGTAGTATGGATGTGATCCTGATGGAACTCACACCAATTGTTTTTATCTCCTTTATGGTCAGGGCCCTAATTTTGTCATGCCAACTAAGTTCTTTACCATCCTTGATTTCATTCAGTATGAGATCACGGCTAATAGTGAGGATCTTATATTTTGCAAAATTATCTTTATTTAGCTTTTTTCATCTTTATATTTCTTTCGTCCCTTTTCTGACTTGCTGCGTCCTTACTCATTCTGGTCTCCTCTCTTGGCCAACATGGCCTCCTCCACATTCATGATTTTCCCCGCCTTATCCAGATGTTAAGTCATGGATTTTGGAGGTTCTTTAGAGTGGTTTCAATAGATTTTTCCCAGTTAAAGCCCACTAATGAGGGATATCATTGCAATGTTTTCATCATAATGTTCCACCTCCAACTTCTTATTATTAAACCGAGATTTCAAATCTATGAGGAGTTCATTCTTACCATTCCTCACATTTATTAGCTATTGGCAGTGTATCCTTTCTAATGAGTGCTAGGATTATTGAGTTTATGGTCATCTCTTCCGAGATCCAACTCATTATGTCTTGGCTGAGCATTATCAATTGTTCAACATGGATTGTTGACGGGACACAGAGATCTCAACACTACGAAGACGCAAGGCATCTCAGATCGTGGAGTTGGATGGCTAGAACTATCCTCGACATTTGATGGTGGATTGGAAGACGTTGTTGATCAGGAGAGTAATAACAAAAATAGAGGTGGAAAAATCCAAAAAATGTATGAATCAGATAGAGAATATGATGAACCCCACCATCTAAGCTCTTCCAACAGTGATACAAATCCAACATTTGTGGATTTGAATCACAACTAAAGATGAGGGAGGAAATCCAATCTCGGTTAACAAGGATGAAAATATTCTCACAGATGGTGAAAAATTGATGATACCATGATTATTCATTGGATTCACCTTAGAAGATGGTAATGAATAGGTGTAATAAGATAGTAATTAACAGATAATTTAGTTGAAGATATGAGAGAAATAAATATGGTCACAAAGGTTTAAGTCATTATTTATCCTACATCCACTATGTAAAGTATGAGAGTATTTCACTATAATAGGGCACAAATGCACATGTATGTAATACCCCTATAAACCCTCGTATTTTTAATGACTTTTAAAATGGGATTAATTAGACTTAATCGTGGGATAATTAAAAGTTAATATTTATTTAAATATTACTTGAGAATAAAGTAATATGTGATTTATGTTGAATATTACTTAGTGATTAAAAGTAATATATATGATTATGATTTTATAAATTGTCGCGAGTTGTGAATATGATAATTATAGTAATTAAGTCGGGACGGGCGTGTGAGTCGTGTCGGGACTATATTTAAATGGAATGAAAAGTAAATTATTTTTAGGTCATTCGAATGGTTGTTTCGAGTGCACCGTTGAGCCCGAAAGGGTCGAGATAGACATAAAAGTCTACGCGGGGGTTTGATTTAGGTCTCGGGTCAATTGGGAACGAAAAGGACAACACGGAGGGGTATTTTGGTCATTTTATATGGGAGGTGAATAGTAAATACGAAAATTGGGTTTTATTATATAAGTGAAGAGATTAGAGAACTTAGTTTCATTCACCCCAAAACAAAGGAAAGGTATTTGAGGAGAGTGAGAGGTTTTTGTAAGGAGAGGAAGAGGTTTTGAGAGCAAACTAAGCGATAACCACCTTACACCACCTTCACCACCACAGAAAAATTGATCGAAAAGGAGGAGGGGACATCCTACACATATCTTTTCCAACGGATCAGACCTACACATTAAGTAAGTCTAATTTTTGTTCCAATTAGTGAGTATAATATCCACGTTAAATTAGAAGAGATAAACATCCATGAAAACTATGAATCAAAGAAAAAAATTTGATGATTTTGATGTAATTCTTGAAGTGGAAATCATTTAGGATTATTCCTTTGATGAAATTATAATTAACATCACGAAATTTTGGGTTTAATTCATGAGGAAATTTGTTGTTTACATGTGTTCTTGAGAAAGAATTATATAATGCAGATTTTCTGAATTTAAAATAAGATTAGCTTCATTCATCGAAACTCCATGATGATTTTGATATGTTTTGATGTTATAAATCATGTATATACTTGGATATATCAATTGGGATTGATTCTTGGGAGGTTGGGATCATTTGAAATTGGGATTTGCGTACTGTTTCTGGGTTAAAATGGGGTTTGAATTCGAGGAAGGCGGAGGTTGGAAAAGACAGAGGGTTGTTTGAACGAAAGTACAACTCGTTCAAACGAGATTGTATCTCATTCGAACGAGATGGTTATCTCGTTCATACGACCATGTCTTTGTACATGGAGATATATATTTTCGTTACGATCGCGTGGGAGGTGACCTCGTATTTTTCTGATTTTTTTTAATTAGTTATGATTTTTCTACAAAAGGGAATTAATTCGGCTGTCGAGAATTTGATAACTTTTCCCTTTTGTAATTATTTTGATGGCATTATTCTTGATTTAATTATGGCACCTAATTTTAATAAAAAGGGGAATATATGGGACACCAGTAGGCCATATTATATTTGTGGACTTGACCTTGAGAAGTTAATTACGGGGTTAAATAAAATAAGCGATAGTCGGTGAATAAACCTAATTTGGAGAATTATTAAATTCATGAAATTCGGGGATTTCTAACGAGATTTCAAAAATCCTCTTTTAGCCCCAAAAATTTTAAAATTTTGTATTTTGACCCACGGTAAGTTCTGAATATTTTTGATACATTAACAAAGAGTGAGAGACTTGGGTTAATGTTGATAAATTATATATTAAATTAAGAAAGGAATTATGTGAGTGATAACTTCATAAAATGGTACGATAATGAGATTAAATCGTAATTATCAAGTACGCGTGGTATTCGACAAATATAATGGGTGCTTAGGGTAGGATGAATTCCTAATACGTTATATAGGTCGGGTGTGTACCTATTATTATATAGGTTGAGTATATACCTATTGCTTGATGATTTAGGTGTATGACAAACCTAGCCTACTTGTTATCGACGAGAGGTTTGCGCGTTGAGGGCAGTCGCATCCTAATGAGCGTTATGGGGGATTTTTGGCTTGTTGCCTAAGAACACATGACTTAGGTTGGATTTCTATTAGTGAAAACAATGGTATTGAACGGTCGTTTGGGTACGTAGGTATGTGCGTATCCTAAAGGCTTAGGACTATGTTCACCTCCAATACATGTGTTTTGATATTTATGGTTCGAGGGGTATACTGCACAAACAATCTTGTATACAGTGACAAGATGTACTGGGACTAGATAACAGAGTATGCATGCACCGCAGTTGTGTCTCGGGGTGTAGTATTGTACACACACACACACACACACACACACACACACACACACATATATATATATATATATATAGTGAATGTATATATAAACTTGTGATATCATCTACTGCGTGATTTAAGTAGACATGAGAGATAGTGGAATCTGAAATTAATTTAGTTTGAGAACACTTAATTATATTAATAAATGAATTAATACGTATTTATTAAATGTATTGAGAAGGATATACGTGGGAAAAATAAGGGCCGTGGTTAGTTGACATAGTGTTATAATCTAGTGAAAGTGGGAATAGTAACAAGAATAATTTGGAGATACGTTAGGCGTGCACAGTAGATGAGAGGTCTTAATCTCAAGAGAGAGACCGAGAATATATGATGTATATAATAATTGCTAAGTGTAGCATTTATTCACTTGCTGTTTTTAAAATCTTTTACAATCAGGCTCTAACCCGTTTCCTTGCATTCTCTTCTCTATTGTATCTTGTACATCAGGTGTCCAGTATTATGGATTCTGGCATAGAATATGGATGCCTTGACGGGTTATAGCTGCTAATGGAGATGCAGACTTTGTTTAGACGCTTCAAATCTATTGATTCATACATATGTAATATTTACTTTTATTTAGGGCATGTCGCTCAGGATTCTAAAGGTTCTAATTAGTTATGTCAGTACTGTGGATATCAGTTTTATTTGGTGGTAATGATATATTTAAACTTGAGAGTTTATTCCAATATCATTTATTCCTATTACATTTAGATCAGTTGTGATGTGATGTTACGAAATTCATATTCCGTATTGTGGAATGGTTTTAATTAGATTAAAAATGGAAAAGTTTTGACACTAGCTTAATTATTTATTAGGTGAATTAATAAAGAAATTGGTTTTCGACAATGACGCGGAGAATGAACCAACTGAATATTCTGATTTAACTTAATAAAGGACTGATCACCCGATGTTTAATTCGGTGGGGTGTCACAGGTGGTATCAAAGCATGAGGTTCTAGTGTTCTTAAGATATGTATGACTTTCTACATTTTAGCGTATCATTCTTTTATATAGAGCCCTGTTATTAGGATGTTGTATTATGACTTACATGATCCTGCCAGGAAATATAAGTGATGTAATTCTTATATGAGCTCGATCGGGCATCGAGGAATAGCGAGGGTCATTTAAAGAACAGTAGAAAGAGGACTCGGCCAAAGATATAGAGTGTTTAGGAAATGGTGTTTGAGATATGAGCCACAAAAATTATTGTTCAAGCTGAGGACAATAAAGAAGACGTTCGAGAGCTGTAGTTCCCCAAGCACCATCATGGATGATGTTTGTGCCATTCCAAACCCACCCATCACTGTCAGTGAAGGGTGAGGAATTCAGAAGGAATTTTATTAAGGAAGAAATCTAAAGACAATTTTGTAGGGTGACGTGTAGTAAAACGCAAGACATGAAAATTTCGAGCGAATTTTTTTTTCTCATAGGAGCAATCTAAAGTGATGAGAGTTAGACATCACATATAAAGAAGCATGTGTGAAGCTAAAATGAGAAATTTAGGCACGACTGGACCGTGAAATCGTCCATCTGCGATTTTACTAGGGATGTGAAAGAACCTCGAAACTTATATCATATGGGCAATAGAGAAAACCCAACGCGAGATAGAAGTAAACTAGCTTAATGAAATCTTTACCCAATGAAGAAGAGGTAAATCAAATACAAGAAGAGTTCATTGTTGTGAATGGACTCATGAGTGAAATAATCAAATGCGGATGGAAATTTGATAAAGATGACTAGGGTCAATGTCGCCAAGAAATTTGTAATCGCTTCCATAAGAAGGGGAGCTCGGAGGGTTGGGAAAACCTAGCCGAAGGGCAAGATTGAATTCAATTGTGATAGTGAAACATTACCGGAAGGTTTACCCAGTAGGGGACCTATTTAAATCCTTACTAAGGGGCGATGAATTCAGCCAAGACCAACGAGGTAGACCATGTGTTTCATGGGACTAGTAGAGGCAACAAAATAATGAAAATATAAATTAGGATCTAAGACTGCCCGATCCGAGAGAAGGACATTACAAAATAGTCAATGGGACCAGTGATAGGGGAATGATAGGGGAAATTACCCTATGTGTAGAGAGAGTGTCTATTAGTGTTGAATGTGTCCACATTGATAAGTGAGACCGATAAGTTTGGGAATGATAAACCATGCTAGTTAGGAATAACAACTGGAGGAGTGAGACTTATAGCGGAGAAATTGGGTCAAGAGAATTGGGCTCAGGAATTTACAATCCGAGAGTCGACGAGGCCCAGAAATTAAAAGTGAGGCCTAGATATTTTGGGCCAACATTTCAGTGATGGACATATAAGCCGCAGAACAGAATAAATTTCCCAGTACGAGGAGGGGGAAACTATTGGATGAAATCCTAGATGTATAACGATTGCAGATGCTCATGGGTCGTGTTGGCAGCTAAGTGTTGGGACCCTACAATTGGGCGAGACTGGTGAAGTTTTGTTTCATCATTGTGAGTAAAGGATTAGTTCAAGTGGCATGGGTGTGTCACAATATATATGAATTGTTAACACTAATATTCACGTGCGAGTTGAGCTTAGTGGGTTAGTTGGTTTTAACTGTCGGGTTGTAAACGTATCTATAGTTGATAATCAGACTTTTTGATGTCGCTCGTGAGTGAGCCGGCTGGGCACTAAGACATATTTTACCATTATAATTTACTACATTGAGTTAGCAAGTAGAGATTATTATGATAATGTGTAGTGATTAATTACCGAATGTTTGAACGATAGTAGATTGAGTGATAAGACTATCGTGCTGGATATTCTGAGTGAGTAAGATTACTTTGGTAAGGTGACACTTGAAATAGGGTTAGGCCTCTATCTCTCTCTCTCTCTCTCTCTCTCTCTCTATATATATATATATATATATATATATATATATATATATATATATATATGTATGTATGTATGTATGTATGTAAATTTCATGGTATCGTAGACTTCAGTGAGTAAGTTGTCTAGTTATATGTGATCCCGGTGCGTAGGGATTTATTTACTGACGTGACTCAGTATACATTGTGTTCTTTATCGAACAAAAAGATATAACTTATCGAGAACTTGAGATAGTGAGAGTGTCGTGTGTCATGTTATCTCTAAAGGACATAAGTAGATTTTTTAGCATACGAAGATTGTGGGAAGGTAGATATTATGGACTGAGGGCCTTACGGATCTCGTCAATCGACTATGTTAGGTAGTAGTGTATTGGGGGTTCTTTGTTTGGATTTCACTTTGCGAGACATCCCACGCAAGAATCTAGAAAATGTTAGGAGTCGGAGAGAGGTTTGGTCGATAGTACATGGGCTTCGTACTTTGGTCATTATACAAATACAAGAATATAATTGAGAGATGATAATACTATTATGACTTAAGGCCGATAGAGTCGCCTAGTCCTGGTATCTTTATGAATAGAATAATGATGCCACTGAAAGAGTGATTAAGTTATGATTAGTGGGGTGGTTGAGTGTACTCCTACCCCATCAGCATGCCAAGTGAGAGAGAATTCATTTAATAGTGGTACATATCATTGGTGCAATAATACACGAGACATAGGGTGTATGGGCGCCCTAGGTGATTGAAGATAGGGGGAGGACTTATGAAACGCAGTGAGGCAAAGTCACATGGATCATGGTTAGAGGTATATTTGAGAGAATATAAGATGTATCATATTATAAATGACAGTAGTGATGGGATTTAATCAAGAGAAATATTAAATTCGTTTTGCAATGGGTCACCTGTTTGTTGATAAAGGAGTGGACCATTCGAAATCAGTAGGCTTTTTTCAATTATTAAGGATTACTAAGTAGTAATGGGAGTGCATTCCTAAGGATTTTATCGCGAAGGGGGCTATGATACTATATGGGTGATAGTGGATCGATTGAGTTTGGACTGATCATACTATGGGGCAGTATGCACCGATCTTTATAGTCGAGATAATGAGATTACATGGGGTACCGCTTGATATCGTGTTAGATTGGGACAAGCTCGTTGTTTCCCAATTTTAGAAGAGTGTTCACGAGGCCATAGGTACCGAGTTATGATTCAGTACGACCTATCATCCGTAGACAAATGGGCAGAACAAGCGGACTAATCAGATGTTGGAGAATAAATTATATGTGTACCCTTGGATATTAGGGGAGGACGAGAGCAGTCCCTTCCATTAGTGGAGCTTGTGCACAATAACTCATATAATTTCACGTTTGGGCATGGTGCCAGTTGAGGTATGCTACATTAAGCCTTATTGTTCTCCTGCTTGTTAGTTAAAGGTGGGGGACCAGGTACTATTGCAAAAATCAGATATGAAATGATACTTATAGTATATACTTTGTGTAAAATATACACTGCGCAAATAACCTACTTGTGTGCGATCGTCACGAAATGAGATTATATGCATCTAAAGAACGATTAATCTACTAAAATGCGAATAGTATAAGTCTAGATAGTGAGTATCTAAAATAAAGTTTAAGTCGTGAAACTTAAACGGTAAGGCTTGGGCAAGAAACTACGTGTCAGGGTAACCTAGAGTTTAAAACGAATATACGCGAGGTGTTCATTATTAAGGGTATTTGATAGCGTACTGTATGGGAGGTACGGAGTAGTTTACTTGAAAGTGCGAGGATGTGATGTGCAATATATATCCAGAGTTTTTCTTATCTACTACACTTTTTTCGAATTTCGGGACGAAATTCCGTTGTAAGAGGGAAGTATGTAACACCCCATATTTTTAATGACTTTTAAAATTGGATAAATTTGACCTAATTGTGGGATAATTGAAAATTAATCCGAATTGAAATATTACTTGAGAATAAAGTAATATGTGATTTATGTTGAATATTACTTAGTGATTAAAAGTAAGATATATGATTACGACCTTAAGTATGATTATGATTTTATAAATTATCGTGAGTTGTGAATACGACAATTACGATAACTAAGTCGGGACGCGCGTGTGAGTCGTGTCGGGACTATATTTAAATGGAATGAAAAGTAAATTATTTTTATGTCATCTGAATGGTTGTTTTGAGTGCACCGTTGAGTCCGGAAGGGTCAAGATAGGAAAAAAATTCTACCCAAGGGTTTTATTTAGGTCTCGGGCCAATTGGGAACCAAAAGGTCACCCCGAATGGGTATTTTGGTCATTTTTTGTGGAGGTAAATAGTAACTATGAAAATTGAGTTTTATTATATAAGTGAAGAGATTAGAGAACTTAGGTTCATTCACCCAAAAGCAAAGGAAAGGTCTTTGAGGAGAGTGAGAGCTTTTTCCAAGGAGAAGAAGATGTTTTGAGAGCAAACCAAGGGAAAACCACCTTGCACCACCACCGAAAAAGTGACCGAAAAAGAGGAGGGGACATCCTACACATAAGTTCTCCAAAGGATCAGACCTACACATTAAGGCAAGTGTAATAGTTATTACAATTCGTGATTATAATATCCATGTTAAATTTGAAGAGATAAACATCCATGAAAACTATTAATCAAAGATGAAAATTTGATGTAATTCTTGAAATGGAAATCATTTGGGATTATTCTCTGATGAAATTATAATTAATGCCATGAAATTTAGGGTTTAAGTGATGAGTAAATTTTGGATTTAAATGTGTTCTTGAGAAAGAATTATATAATGCAAATTTTCTAAATTTAAAATAAGCTTAGCATGATTCATCAAAACTCCACGATGATTTTGATGTGTTTTGATGTTATAAATCATGTATATACTTGGGTATATCAATTAGGATTGATTCTTGGGAGGTTGGGATCATTTGAAGTTGGATTCGCATACTGTTTCTGGGGTTAAAAATGGGGTTTGAGAAGCACAAAATTTGAGGAAGGCGGAGGTTGGAAAAGATGAAGGGTCGTTTAAATGACAGTATAACTCGTTCAAATGAGATTGTATCTCTTTCAAACGAGATGGTTATCTCATTCAAACGACCATGTCTTTGGACATGGAGATAGATCTTTTCATTACGATCTCTTGGGTGCCGACCTCTTTTATTTATTTATTTTTAATTAGTTAGGATTTTTCTACGGAAGGGAATCGAATCGGCTGCCCAGAATTTGCTAATTTTCCCCTTTTGTAATTATTTCGATGGGATAATTCTTGATTTAACTATGGGACTTAATTTTAATAAAAATGGGAATATATGGGACACTAGTAGGCTGTATTATATTTGTGGACTTGACCCTAAGAAGTTAATTATGGGGTTAAATTAAATTAGGGATAGTCGGTGAATAAACCTATTTTGGAGAATTATTAAATTCATGAAAATTCAGGGACGTCTAACTAGATTTCAGAAATCCTGTTTTAGCCCAGAAAAGTTTGGAAATTTGTATATTGATCTAATGTAAGTTCTAAATAATTTTTGGTACATTAACAAAGAGTGAGAGACTTGGGTTAATGATGGAAAATTATATATTAAATTAAGAAAGGAATTATGTGAGTGATAACTACATAAAATGATATGATAATGAGATTAAATTGTACTTATCAAGTACGGGTGGTATTCGAGAAATACAACGGGTACTTAGGATAGGATGAATTACTAATACATTATATAGGTCGAGTGTGTACCTATTATTATATAGGTTTTGAGTATATACCTATTGCTTGATGATTTATGTGTATGAGAACCTAGCCTACTTGCTATCAACGGGAGGTTTGTGCGTTGAGGGTAGTCATATCCTGATGAGCCTTATGGGGGATTTTTGACTTGTTGCCTCAGAACATAGGACTTAGGTTGTATTGTCGTTAGTGAAAAAATGATATTGAATGGTCATTTCGGTGCGTAGGTATGTTCGTAGCCCAAAGGCTTAGGACTATGTTTGCCTCTAGTACATGTGTTTTGATATTTGTAGTTCGAGGGATATACCAAACCAAAAGTCCTTTATTCAGTGAAGGGATGTACTGGGACTCGATAGCAGAGTATGTATACACCATAGTTGTGTCTTGGGGTGCAGTAATGTATATATATAATAGAGTGAATGTATATATATACTTGTGATATTATCTACTGTGTGATTTATGTAGACATGAGAGATAGTGGAATCTGAAATTAATTAAGTTTGAGAACACTTAATTATTTTAATAAACGAATTAATACATATTTATTACATGTATTGCGAAGGATGTAAGTGGGAAAAATTAAGGCCATGGTTAGTTGACACATTGTTACAATCAATCTAGTGAAACTGGGAAGAGTAACTAGAATAATTTGGAGATACGTTAGGCATGCACACTAGATGAGAGGTGATAATCTCAATAGAGAGATCGAGAATTTAAATTTTATATAATAATTCCTAATTGTAGCATTTATTCACTTGTTGTTTTTAAAATCTTTTACAATCGGGCTCTGACCCGTTTCCTTGCACTCTCTTCTCTATTGTATCTTGTACATCAGGTGTCCAGTATGAGGGATGCCGGCATAGAATATGAATGTCTCGATGGGTTATAGATGCTAATGGAGATGCAGACTTTGTTTAGATTCTTCCAATCTATTGATTCATATATCTGTAGTATTTACATTCATTTAGGGCATGTCGGCCAAGATTCTAGAGGTTGTAATTAGTTATGTCACTACTGTGGATATCGATTTTATTTGGTAGTAATAACATATTTAAACTGGAGAGTTTATTCTGTCACATTTATTCCTGTAACATTTAGTTCAGTTGTGATGTGATTTTACTAAATTAATATTCCGCATTGTGGAATGGTTTTAATTAAATTAAAAATGAAAAAGTTTTGACACTAGCTTAATTATTTATTAGGTGAATTAATAAAGAAATTATTTTTCGACAGTGATGCGGAGAATGAACCAATTGGATATTTCGATTTAATTTAATAAAAGACTGATCACCCGGTATTTAATTATGTGGGGTGTCACAACCCCATAATTTTAAACCGGTAATAATTTAATTTAATTCGAAATTTGGAGATATAAATTTTTTGGATGTAATTATTTTTCGTAATTTAAAATGTTGGATTTTAATTAGGGAAAATATAATTTTAATCGAAATTGAAATTAAAGTTCAATTTTAATTATTACAACTTTTAACATAAAAACGGGGGACTTTTGTGTGTTTGGGCAGCCGAACCGGTTCGCTCAGTCAGTTCCGCAGCCGTTGGTCTCTTTTTTTGACAAATTTGTGTTGGACTAAAACTCTTCCACTTGATTATATAAATTTATTTAGGGGTTAAATTTTTAAAAATACATCTACACATAACCTAAGAGTAGTAAACTCCTCTTTTACACCTTCTTCCATTACCAAAACCCTAGCTCCAAATTAAACCACGATTTAGCCCAAGTTTTTGAAGGTTCAAACTAAGTTTTATCAAGATTGTTCAAGAACGAGTCTTTATCAATTTTTTTACAGGAACGCACCCATCTAATCAGATTTTTCAACCAAGTTTTCTTTTGGAATGAATACTTCTATTCTCTCTCTTTATTATTATACGTTTTAAATAATGCCTAAACATTAATTCACATGTTTTGCTTAAAATAAATTAGAAACCTTAATTAGGGAAAGTGAAACATATATTGGTACTTTTTTTTAAAGAAATATTAATATGAATTAAGACTTGTAACCCTTGTGTGCTTGTGGTAGAGGTTGGATTTTTTTTAAATTAATATGGGTGTAGGTTTGCATGTAGAAAACACTAGTCGCGTCATTTAAGATGGAATGTATGGGTGATCCTAATATCTTAAATGTACATCCATAAATGGTGAACAAAAAAAATACAAAAATCTTTTTGTCTTTTTAATTTTTTTAACAAAAGTAAAATCTCTTTATTAATTTTTTAACTTTTTCGTAAGAACCATTTTTTTAATTTTTTTTCAAGATTTTTAAATAAATAAAAGAATATAAATACATACAAATACAATCTAGCAATGGAGATAAAAGATAGAAAAATGATAGTCACCTTGTACTAGACAAAAGTTCCCGAATTCAATCAATAGCACAAATACCCAAAGATTTCCTAAGATTTTCGAATCTAAGTGCATCAAAAGATTACGTAAAAATATCGACTAATTGAAATGAGGTTCTCACAAAGCTCAGGGACACAACCTTCTCCTCAATGAGATCAAAAATAAAATACTCACGTATCCCAATGTGCTTTATGCAAGAATGTTGGATCAGATTACGAGACATATGAATTGCTCTTGTATTATCACACGAAATAGTCCTTGTTCCTTAGGAAACCCCATAATTTTCTAACATTTTCTTCATCCATATGAGTTGTGTTCAATAACTCCCAATGACTATGTACTCAGCTTCCACTATGGGCAAAGAAATGTATTTTTCCTTCTTGCTCATCCAAGAGAAAAGAGAACTTCCAAGGTAAGAACACCCACCCTAGTTGCTCCTAAATCCATCAGCATCCCCAACCCAATTAGCATTAGGATAGGTAGTCAAACGGTCATGGATATCAAAGTGAAAAGAGTTTCACATACGTATTTGATGATACGTTTTAGTGCAAGCAAGTGAGACTCCTTCTAGAACTGTTGGTAACATGCACAAGCTCCAATGCCTGTCCAAACGACTAGGGGTCAAGTAGATAAGACAACCTATCATTCTCATATAAAGGGTTTGCACTATTTCCTTTCCTAAAGTGTCTTTAGTAAGCTTCGTCGATGTACTCATAGGGATGCGTGAGTGTTTAACGGAGTATAAACCAATTTTTTTCACTAAGTCTGTAGTATATTTAGATTGAGATATGAATATCCTATCCTTAAGTTGACGCACCTAGAGACCTAAGAATAACGTGTGCTCACCAACCATGATCATCTCAAACTGGCTCTTCATCCCCTTATCAAAAGTGTGAGCATGCCAGGAGCACGTGGATCCAAATACTATATCATCCACGTAGACTTGTGAAACCAATATATCACCATTCTCTACTCACAAATAATTTCTTATCTACTCCCCATCTATTAAATGCCCGAGCTAAGAGATAAAAAATGAGCCTCTCGTACCAAGCATGAGGTTCTTGCTTCAAACCATACAAGGCCTCCTTAAGGTAAAATATGTGTCCTTGGTGCTTTGGGTTTTGGTTGATCCACATAAACATTCTCCTGAAGAATGTCATTAAATAAAGAACTCTTAACATCCATTTGATATAACTTGAAGCGTAGATGGCAGGCTGTAGAGAGTAATAAGCAAATAGACTCAAGACTGGTAATAGGAGAAAATGTCTCATCAAAGTGTACACCCTCAATCTATGTGTAACCGTGAGTGACTAACCTAGACTTATTGCGAACTATGATTCTATTTTCATCCATCTAGTCTTATATATCCATTTGGTACCAGTCACATAAATCTCGCTAGGTCGGGGGACTAAGTATCAGACATCATACTTGAAAAACTGAAGAAACTTTTCTTTCACAAAGTATATCTAATGATCGTCTTTGAGTGTTTCTTTCACATTCTTAACATCGACTAGGGATGTGTAGAAAAAGTAGTTAACCACATTATTAAGTTGAGTGCAAGTCTTAACACCTAGTTTGGGATCAACGAGTATAGTGAAAGGGTCATGAATTTTTTGAACGAAAGAGGGTGGTGTAACAACCCGGATTTTGTCAAATGGGAATTTTTAAATTAATTTTGGAAATCGGAAAAAAATGAAATTTTGGATTTTATAAATTTTATAGTTTAAAATGTTGGTTTTTATATTTGAAAAATAAATTTTCAAACGGAATTGGAATCGGAATTAAAATGGAGATTTAATTGAATTTTTATTATATAGAAGAGTCCTTAAAACATAAAACTTTCTAACAAAAAAAATATTTAAAAATATTGAACGGTCCGATCGAGTTGAAATTTTTTAAACAGCTTACTCTCATCTTCATCTAATTCTTTGTAAAATTTCATCCAATTCCAACAATCTGAAATAAAATTTTTAGTGTTTGTATCTGATTAGAACTCTTTTTTTAATCAAACTCTTAATCCTTTACATATCAACAAATTCATGGCTAGGCTTTTCAAATCACTTTGTCTTAAAATTTTCAACCAAAAGACCTCTCCAAAATTACTCCCTTTCATCTACAAACCACCCAAACTTATTCAATATTTCAACCTTAGATTAGAAGGCTTATTTGGTGTTTTCTCGAGTTTGGGCTAGAACGAGATTTGATTATTTTCACGAGAAGAACGTGATGGTGTGATTCGATTTTGAGGCTGAAATTATGTGATGATTCATGCGATGATTTTAAGGTATGGGATTTTACACAATATGCTCCTTAATCTCGCGAGTGTTACTCCCTTTGATTTCATGTGATTATTGACTCATATTTGAATTGCTAAATTCATTTTGAATCTGGAAAGTACTGTTGGTAATCTAAATTTTGAATGTGGTATTATTATTTTGTTAGGCATGTTGTCATGAGATTTTAATATGGCACTGATGTTGGGCACCCTCCAAGATTCCTGTTCCGGCTACTTGATAAAGTATGGTGAGGCCTGGTGACTCGGTTAATATGTTGTTGAGAAATTATATTAATAAAAATGCTTATAAGATTCTCATTTGATTTGAATATTCTTACTCGTATTGTTACGCTTTATTCACCGCTAATATTTGTTGAGCATCTTTCCTGTCGTATTGTGCACTTCCCCATATTTTCTTTTAGTTGGCAGGTTATCGTGGATTTTGGACGCTTTGGGTTTGATTTGGAGAATTAATTTTAGCATGGATTATTATAAGGAAGAATATTCGAGAGAATACATTTGAGAAGATTTTATTTATTTTGATGTATAGAGAATTTTATTTCGAGATAGATAGTTGTATTATTTCAAGAGATTATTGGTTGTATTTAATTTTAAAAGATTTGAGATTAATGGATTTTATATTATATTATGGGATTTTTATATACTATATACCTTGTCATATTGTGGATTTAGTTTAGTTTTATCGACAGTCGCGCTTCGTTCGCTCTCCCTGGGTGGGCGGGATGTGACAGGTGGATCCTCACAATCAAGAGTGGGTTCCATCGGGGTAGTATGAGGAACCATGTGATCGTCATTGGGGGTCAGTCATCCTCATACTTGAGGTTAGGGTCAATAGACATCGACGGGTCCTTGTCTCTAATCGTGATGTTTATTGACTTCATAACCTTATAGCTTGCAAGGTTAAACACCCTATAAGCCCTACTTGAGGATGAATAACCTAAAAATATCCCTTCATCGCTCTAGGAGTCAAACTTCCTAAGTTCTCTCTATCTCTCAAAATACTCCTAAAAATACAAAAATATGATAGATTCAATTTATTCCCTATCCACAACTCATATGGCATATGTAATGTTTGTGGAGAAGATATACTCGATTCACCATATGGCATTCAGTATTAATTTCGTCTACCCAAAACGTCTAGGCATGTTTCTCTCAAGAAGCATGGATCTAGCTATTTATTGAATTGTCCGGTTCTTCCTCTCAAATATATAATTTTGTTGAGGCGTAGGAATGGATGAAAACTCATGTTTGATGCCAGCTCAATCAAAATATCTATCCACTCCGACTTCTTTACATTTATTGTCATTGTCATTACGCATCAAAATAATAGTGATATTGTGCTGGTTTTGTAGGAAATGACACTTGGTTATTAGGAACTCAACTGCATCGAACTTTATCTAAGAAACCCCACAATAGAATATATCAAAAACTCATCGATCATCATTAGAATGTATCTCTTACCATCGATGCTCTTCGTATGAGTAGGACCCGTAAGATCCATATGTATCATCTCCAACACAAGAGAAGTGATAATGGTATTCAACTTCCAATGGGGACTTCAAATTTGTTTTCCTTGTTGTCAATGACTACAGATCGAGGAAGTTAGTTTCCCAAATGATTTAAGATATGAATTAGGTCCTTCTTCACTAATATCTCAATGTATCTAAATTTCACATGACCTAGTCATTGATGCCAAAAATCCATAGAGGGGACCGTGTCATTATTGCACACAAACAAAGATTTGGGAATAATCCCATAACAATTATCATTGGTCCTCACTCCTTAAAGTAATAGTTCATCGAATTAATCATATATGTTACACTCGGACTAATCGAACTTTACTGTAAAATTTTCATCATAAAGTTAACTTATGTTAATCAAGTTCTCTTTTAACCCTTCGACGTACAACACATTTTCTAGTTTAGGAAATTCGAGCATCCCAACACAATCATGTACTAAAACACTTGACCCACTCCTATCACTAAAGGTGAGTTTCCTTTCCTTATGATCTAAAAGGTCGATAAAATTTGATTTGTCACTAGTCATGTGCCTAGATCACCCAGTATTAAAATACCATCAGGATGGATTTCAAACCTTGAGAGCAACATGAATAACAAGGGCTTAGACGTCTTTCTTAGGTACCCAAGTGGAGGTAACCTTTTGTTTTTCCTTATCGTTATTGGCTTTAGTGATAGTGTTGGAAGCGTTCTCAAGAGGCATAGAAATACGTTGGAGGATATCCTATGCTTTCTTAGATGTGGTGCACATCATGATACGACGAAACTTGTCAGGTGTGATAGCTCCAGAAACTACACATAAACTGTGTGAGTTAAAAATACTCCATTGTAGTTCATCCTCCATCCAAATGGTGTTGGGTCTAGGACTTATGACATTGTCATTAGTCACAGTGGGTGTGTCCAACCACTTTCACAGACAAGCGAAAGATGCTCTTCAATCTCTTTCAAAGCTAATCTCATTCGAGATTTCCAATATGCATAATTAGACCCATCGAAAACATATGGCCTATTATACAAATTATCCATAAAACCCCAATTATTAGATCACTTAAAAACTTAGTGTAACCTATATAGGTACTATTTTGAGAAATAAGGTTTTCAGGATTACTAGTATCTTAGGCCAAATGCACAAATTCAGTTTTTAGAATTTTTAATCTTGATTTAATTTAGGCGAAATGCAATAATGTTAATTAATTCAATTTCCAAACCGAACAAGCAGAAGAATTAATTTGAGAAAAACATTCCTTTAGGTCAACATCTTAAATTTCAGCATTATTAAAGAATTTAACAAACACAAGAGGGATTACAAACTACTTAAAGATCCACCAAGTATAACGTGGAGATGTCTTAAAATATTCAACAAATACAGAATAGTCCAGCACTATCCATAGCAAGCAGCTCTTGCCTCGGTATCCACCAATCAGTCTCAAGAATCGTAATTTCTTTATTCTTCACAAGTATAGCATTGATTCAATAATTTAGTAATAGATAAAATCTCTACAAGGGTTCTTGAACTTGGAATTTGTTCTTCTTGATTTGGAAAAGTGATCCTTAAACATCTAATGAAACTTCTAACTACATTCCAGAACTGACAAAAATGTGACGTTCCATATTTAGTTCGAACAAAGGAACCTCGTTCTAATGATACTATGCAACTCTTTTGAATGATATACCAAATATCATTCTAATGAGTTACAGAGTTTTAAAAATAAAATAAAAATTAGTTTAAATCATTTTGAAAACTTTTAAATAAAAACTCTTTAAAATAACCCCTGGATAATTAAAGACTTTTTCAAAATACCTCATTAATCTTTGTAATGTTGTTGATATGATCCTTCTTCAATCTTCCAATGGTCATTAACTTCTTCTCTTTGAATATGTGGAATTAGTCATGAAGTTACAATGGGGTGTAACAGGATAAGCCAAGTTAAAATAAAAATGAAATACTATAGAACTTTCTCTTACACCCCACCTCCCACTTATCTAACTACCACCCTCAGTTGTAGGCTTAAAACATAGGCCTAGGAGTCTAGAGATCATGTTCTCTTCCACCCTATCTAGAGGAGCACCTACTTGGTACATGGGACTAAAACATGATGGGACCACTAAAACCTAGGATGATGTATATCGTGATTTTTTAAAATAGAAAGAAAAAGACAAGGAAATTAAGCACCTATAAATACTTAGAGATACTGAAACAGGAAGAATGAAAGGCAGTTGGCACCTTCATCACTCGCTAGAGGGAGCACACCGGTTATATGGCCAATTTCCCCTAGAAAATTAATAGATAGTGATCGAAATTAGAAATGTTTGGGAAGATGTATAAAATGAACTTGGCATTACATAGATCCCTAACTTCAAAGACCTTACCCATATTGGGTCCAAGATTGAGGAAAGTTGGCTTCTAGGGCCACCAGATATATAGAGAGACATTGTCGAGCTACTAACCAGTTTGTCGCCTGAAATAACTCACATGGGACTTCTACATCTTACATCATCACCCTTGTTGTCAGTCCTAACCCAGCATCATCCCAAGTTACCAATATTTCCCAAGTAATGGTAGCCTTCATAACACCTTTCCATAAACGACCTCCCCCCATAAATTACCAAGTTATTCCCCCTCCCAAAGAGTTTAGGTCCTCACTAAGAAAATTCAACAATATGTAGGCTCCCCTCAGCCGGGTATATGCCTCCCAAAAATGGATGGTCACCTAATATCTCTCAACCCTAAACCACCGCCTGCATTCCCAAGTAATAACTGGAGAGTCGATGCACATTGCGAGTTCCATCAAGGACCCAACCACATCATTGATAATTATGGGGCCTTGAGATTTTTTGTCCATGACCTCATCGATGCTGGGAGACTTTTCCACCAATACCCAATATCATTAATAATTCGCTACCATATCACCCTAACCTCGATACCAACATCCTGTTAGATCCTCCAATTCCAAACACCGACCCCTCCACCCTAATATCCCCATTGATTATAAATCGATAATAAGGACACGCGCGTCCTTCCAAACATTTACCCCTCTCAGCAAGCTATCACCCTCTATAGAGTTCGTTACTAATACTAAGCCCACCATCGACCATATGACATTTTTCATCATGATCATACACATCCTATAAAATAACCAGTCTAGCCCAGATCTTCTCCTAGACACATAATTCATGCTCTCTAAAGATTCGAACTCGTTACCCCTCTTTACAAGGAACCGATTGATTGGAAAAATTGGAGGAAATGTACGATGAAGACCTCCAGGCAATAGAGAAAATCACTTTTGCAGTACCCATAAAGTTTATGGAGTGAGAAGGGCCTACCTCATAGGTGAACTTATTCTATCTCTTAGATTTATAAAACAACAATAATGCCCACTTATCCCTAACTCTTGGATCACCCTCATTATATTCTTCGAGGAATAACAGAGACACGATAACTCCCATCCTTCACATGAGATAACCTATAACTCCTGGTCATCGATCATGTTCTTCGATGAACAATGGTGACATTACAATTGCCGCCCTGATACCCAAGTCCCCTAGTACAGATGAGTGAGAAAGAGCTATAAATCGTGGCCAACGATCATGTTACATGTAGATACAGAGGTCATCACGAGTTGGTCTATGGCAAAGAAGAGATATTGAGATCATAATTCATTCGAAGATATGCCACTTAGTAAACCACACTAGGTCCAATCCTCTACCTAGCAAATATACACCCCACCTGAGTCTCCCAAAAGAAGATGGAATCAACTCCGAGAAAACTAAAGGATTGTGGTTTCCTAAGTTATAGCTAGTCAAAATAGTATATCCACTTTAAATAGAAGAACTCAGTGAGTCATATAAAGGATTTGTTTTAGGTATGAGGGAAAAATAGTAAATATAGAAATTAAGTTCAGTAGATAATATCAATACACATATTTAGCGCGCTTCAATCCAATTAGGCATATATCCACTATAAAGTAACTCATTTTTCACTAGTTAGTGAAGTATTTTATAAGTTATAGATTCTTTCCCCCTATAAAAGTATTTTTACAGAGTTTCAATATAATTCCAATGAGATTACGTAGCTTACAAGTTAAAAAGTACAGTGTTTTTTATAGGTGGCATGGTATGTAATGTGCACCCCAAGTCACATGAAGAAGGTTTCAAGATCTGGTCCATTCGATTTGTAACACATGTCCTTTTAGAATATGTGTTATAGGTGTTATAATTACTCTCATGCATGGTATCACCATGCATGCCCATTTTCATACCCTTGAATGACACAAATAGACTTTGGGGGAATTATAGACATTCATAGTTATTTGTGTGATTTTGGCCGACTCTGTGAGGCTAACTTATGAGACCGACCCTATTTAGGCCAAGGGGTCAAATTCTTTATAATATTCAGGTGAGATCATATCTGGGATCATCAGGTTGCCAATGTAAGTCTGTGGGGGTAGAGTAAAAAATGGGTGTTGCATTTGTTTGAAATTTTTTCTTATACGAGGAACATATTCGAAATAGTTTTACTAGGAAAAGGACAAAGTTTTCTTAAAAAGAGAAAGTTGGTGAGTAAGAGGATAAACTCATGTCCAGTATATTTTTTGGGAGTAACTTTCACGATAATGTTAATTCCCTATGTAGAGAAAGGCCATGGGGAAATGAGGTTGTATAACTCATGAGTTTCGTAAGTTTGGGAGAGTGGAAAATTATTGGCATTTCAAACATCTTTTGACATACTTTGCTCAATTAGATAAAATAGTATTATAATATTATCCTTGTCAGTTGGTCTTCTTGGCAAACATATGACCATTCATGTGGGGACCACACTCCCCACTATGAATCTAGTGCACAAGTTTTCCATTTTCAACCATTGCTATGCATTGTAAGAAATTGCCATAATAATTTATCTTGAATGGTTTTATCAGATATGATGAACTAGATGCAAGTTTTTATAGAGTGACCTAATTTTTTTTTTATCCCTTGTAGGGTAAGAGTTGTGTTAGAGTAACTCAAGTCTTATTTGTATGGATCTCCATCATCAACTGACTCAATGTGGTAGAATATAGTGGTTTAATTTCTTTATGTACCAGTAATGAGGAAACTTCTAATCTTTTGGGTATGTCGACCATAGAGGAAAAATTAGGGAGTGAATCACAAAATTATTCTTAGATCAAGGAAAGTAGTGAAAGGATATACCTTCAAACTAAGATGCTACTTATTCAAAGTGGGCATGAAAAGACATGAGATTTTCATAGTTGTGTTTCCATTTTTTTAAGAATCTGGATAATTATGAGAGTAGAGTCCCATCATATATCAATGTATTGGATCCCTTTCTTAAGTGCGATTTGAAGACTTATTGTGAAAGTCTAATATGCTTCCATGTTATTAATATATGGGACACCAACTTGGTTAAATGAGAATATATTAGTCCTCTGGGCTAACCAACAACATCCCAATGACTCAACATTTCCTATTTGTTGTGCTATCATAGAATAATTTCCAACAAGGATCTTTAGATGACATACTCAAAATCACTTCATGGGGAAACTCTATAATCCAATCATCAATTTCATCAATTGGGCAATCCTAAAAGTTATTAGAGATATCTTTACATTTGAAAATTTATGCTTTTTTACACAATATCGAATTCTAGTAACAAGAGTAACCCGCGGATGCGGGTTTGTACGGATCTTCCTTATATTAGGCTACACACACAAATTCAAATTTTACCCAAATTTTATCTTGATTAGCAATAAGTTTTGCATGAAATAAAATGTCCAAATTAAATTCTCCAAACACACAAGAAAACGAATACAGTAAAGAAGATAAGGAAAAATCCCTTTTAAGAAAAACCTGGTATTCAGCACTGTAAAGAATCTGACACACATTAATCGACTTACAAACTACTTATCTCATTAAGTATAATGCGTATGGTCTTCAAATCTAATACAAAATGTGATATAGTCTAGCACCACCCATATGTAGTGGTCTTCCCTGGGTATCCATCAATCAGCCTCAGGACTGCACAATCCTATCTTCTTCGGATGTAGAGTCGCGTCTCCAGATGGTTCAGTCATTGGGTAGATCTATACAGGGGTTTAATATAGGTATGGAAACTAGGGTTTCATAAACTCAACAAATCATATATATTGATGTATAATTTGAAAACATAAACGTGTTTTGAAAAACTAAAGATGAACACTTTTGGAACAAGTATTGGAAAATTGTTTTGGCCAAAATTCTTGAGACGTTCTGAAGGAAACATGTTTTTATAGGCAAAAACGCGAATTTTGAGGTGGCGGTCTTGGTTGAACGAAAACACCAGTTTCATTCTGAAGATATTTAGTCTCATTCGAATGATAACTCATTCTATTTGAATAGACTTCTAATGACCTTTCGATAAGAATGAACCTATTAGACAGATAATTCTCGTTTGATGGTGTTCAAAGTTGGTTCTAATGGAAAACCAATTTCGTTCTAATGAGATCTTAGTATCATTCGAACGAGATAACAAACAATTACTTTTAAAATATATTTTTATAAAAATCCACGATTTTAAAAAATATACATTCCAGAATATAATTTATGTGAGAAATCAAAACCACAAGTCAGATACCTCCATAGAGTGTCGGTGACGAATCTAAAAATGTTGCTTGATAATTAACATAATTTTAAACCATCATGGAGACAATGTGGGTGTAGTGTTCGGTTTGTGTCTTATGTTTGTAACGAGATACCTAAAATATCAAAAGATGTGATCTATGGGTATTTATGAAAAAATTCTCTTAAATAACCACTTGGCCATGTAGTTTAACGTTACATACTTTTTAAATAGGTATTTTCTGGGATTCGTGCAAAAAACAATTTTAATAGGAAATGCAAGAATATAATTTCAAACTTGCTGGGTGATTTAAACTAATTAGACATCATGGTAAAGAAATGGTTGTAATGTGTAGATGTGTATCGTTGTTGCAAATCCTCTCCAATCAAAATCCTTGAAAACCTAGAAACATAATATAACATTGTATAATGGTAAGTAAGGATGTCAATCCAAATCTAAGGAGTGAAGATCAAAATATGTGAAGATAAAAGTAGATTCATTTGCATATTATCTAGTCCCATTGCAATGCCCACGCATGAAGGACAATAGGTTCGATCTCTCAGGAACCAATAAAACATATACACAGATTGGAGGCGAACATAGTTCCAAGCCGATGGGCTACACACATACCTATGCACCCATACGACCACTATCACTATCGTTCTCATAAATAACCTGTACCTAGGTTCCATGATCTAGTGATACGACTCAACATCCCCCGAAGACACAAAAGATATGGTCGTCCACAATGCGCTAATCTCCGTTCGATAACCAGTAGCTAGGTGTGTCATACACATAATATTCTAAGTAATAAGCATGCACACAATTTATACAACTTAATAGGCATTCACGCAGCCAAATTACCATAATATGTAAGTGGTAGTATTATTTTTACCCTCTCCGTAGATCATATACATATGGATATACTCCCTTGAACCTACTTCTCCTCGGTTCTATGAACTTTTTACATCCCGAGAATAATCACACTCCCGATTCAATATTAACTCGGACTTTAGGTCACTCGTCATTAAGGTAGGTTATTTCTCTCACTTGGATAGCCCTAGGATGCTTTTTAACCTAACCGGACTCAAAAAGTGTGTTCTGAAATCTCGTTAGAACTCAAGGGATTCTCGTTCCAATGAGGTCGTTCGAATGAACTCCTCACTTCGAACGAAATAAAAATTTCATTGGATGACTCGTTGGAATTCTCATTCGAACGAGGTCATTCGAACGACCTGGGCAAGTCTTCGAATGAGAATTCCGAATTGGCCCTATTCTTCCCCAAAATCATATTTCCCAACATTCCAAACCTAAACCCAATCTTAATTTTGTCCAACATCAATTTAAATGGTTCTAAACTATCCCTGATCATTATGGGATACATTCTAACACAAATTAGTGTTCAAATCTTTATGTTTTCAAAAGGGAAATTAATAATTTCTAAAATCTCTAAGAACTTTAATATGACGAACCCAACACTTTAATTATTCAAACCATTAATTTAGTTCACAATTTGCACATAAAATCTCCAGATTTAACTATCTACAAATGGGGTAAATCCTCTACATTCAACCTATCACTAAAATATAATGTTCCTTTACGATTAAACCTAATGAAACCCAACTTTCATTATATTATGTCTAAATCATAAACATAGTTTAATAGGAACAATATATGCTAAATAAACTTACAAGATAAACGCTTGCTTTAGAATGGACTTCTGATTCTTGGGTTGAATTTGGTATGTGGTTGATCCTCTCGTCGCGATCTACACTTTGGTGTAATTATCAGTGGGAAATCTTGAGTTATTGGCCTTGTTTTCCAATGGAGTCTTCTTCCTCCTTGGTTCTCTCTCTCTCTCTCTCTCTCTCGTAGGTTGCAACTGACTGTAACCTCTAACCCACGTTGCTTTTAATTAAAACCTAATTTTCATCCATTTAATTCCCCAAAAATCCCAAAAGACCAAAATACTCATATGGGGTGTCGTTTTGGGCTAAAATGCCCCGGACTCAAAATAAAACACCCGATTAGTGTTTTATGACTATTTTGACCCTTCCGAACACATTGGCACACTCAAAATGGCCATACGGGTTATATAAAAATAATTTAACTTTTTAACCCTCAAATATATAATAGTGACGCGACTCATATGCGCGTCCCAAATAATTATATTTTAACTGTCGTGTATTTGGTCCCCGACCATATTATTACTTCCGAAACAATATTACGTTACTCACTACATAATGTTCAACGTAGTTCTTACTCAACATCTGACCATATTATTATTTTCAAAATAATATTACGTTACTCACTACGTAATGTTCAACATAGTTATTACTCAACATGATTTCAACATAATCATTTTCGATAACCACTAACTCTCGTCACGCTAGTAATTATTACCATTAAATCAGATTAATTATAAATTTAATTTTTCTCCCTTAAATTAATTAATATAATTAATCCAAATTTCCATAATTTCGTAATAAAATAAATATGCGTAAAAATACGGGGAATTAAAAAGGGATGAATTCAACCACATCACTTTATATTCGAATAGTTGCTAAAAATGCAAAAAATAACTGTTGAGGGGTGGAGTGGAATTCATCCAAGGGACAAGTTCTACCACACCACTCGATATTGAAATATTTGCTAAAAATGCAAATACTCTCTATAGAGGGGTGGAGGAGAATTTATCACACAAAGTTAAAAACTAAAATGAGGATTGTCTTCAAGTGCCACCAAGTCTTCAATTTATAGGGTGCACATGGAGAAAGGGAAAATTGGGCATGGTAATTGTTGTGCATGAGGGGTGAGAGGGTAATTTGGTAATGTACACATGTGCATGTGTATGGGTGAGGAAAATATCTTATTTTCTTATGAGGGTAATTTTGGTATTTGGAATAAAAGACTTTTAAAACATGTGGTTTTATTTTGGGATTGGTAGGCAGAGGAAATCGGGTATGATGGTTTGGATGGCTTGAGGAGTTATAAGTTGGGAAATGGGTTTGTGGTAGGATTTGGGTGCTATAAAGGGTTAGGCATGGATTCTGGGTTGAAGTCTGATCCGGGTTCTCAGGTTGGCAGGGTCAAATTGGTATGGGAGGTCGGCTTATGGACATGGGAAAATCTGGATTTAGCAATTTTTGGGGTAAGGGACAACTGTTTGAGGGCAATAAAAACTTGTTCCGGGTATGGGGCAGTGGGCAAGGGGTCAAAATGGAAGGTAGGTCCGACAGAGTCCAACCAGTTTTGGAGTTGGGTCACCGAAATTTGAGAGGTTCGAGAAAGACAGTAGGTAGGTGTCCCGGGTTTTGGGTTTTGGAATGGGTCGAGCTGGGTTTGAGAACTGGGTCGCATCCGAGTTTTGAGATTCCGGGTTGTAGTGGGTCGATTCTGGCCGGAGTTAGCTATGGTTGTATGGCATGCTACGCGTTGCTTTGAAAATGGGGTTGAAGACGGATCTCAAGTTGGTCAGGCTAGTGATGGGTGTTTGGGTAATTGAGAGAGAGAAAATTAGCTATAGTGTTAATGGAGGGAAGAGAGAGTGTTTTTGGAGGTTGAAGATGATGGAGAGGTGATGATTTGGTGTAATAGGGTGTATGGTGAGATAGGGTGTGAGTGGGTTTTAGGGAGGCGTTATGGTGTATTGCTGTGTATGGAAATAAATTATGTGAATGTAGGTACTTTATTATATAAAATAGAATATATATATATATATATATATATATATATATATATACACAACCTACACACAATAAAAATATAAAAACCCAAACACACACATATAAAATATAAAAAGACTCATAATAAAATAAAATATAAAATATAAAACAAGTAACACTAAAAAAAACTGTATTATAAACAAAATATTCAACACACGCCTAAATACGTACATACACAGACACGACGACATGCACGATATAATATTTGCAGGAAAAAAAGTAAATACTAAAAATAAAGACCCTAAAAAAATAATAAAATAATAAAAATGACACAACCTAAATATACTATATATCTATATTAAAAATAACAAAAATAATAATACCACACATACACACTGAACATGTATAGGACAGGCTAGGGATGGACTGGGCTTGGCTTGGGACATGTTTAGGCTATGGGACTTAGTTTAGCTCTGGGTTAAGGGTATGTTTAGGGATTGTTTTAGCCCTGAATAAGTGCAAATTTTCCACAATCATCTTGAAATAAAGCTTTTGAAACTGCGAATGCATACAAGCCTACAAAACAAACAAATATCAATGTAAGTCCAATTTTATTGAGAACTAATGATCAAAAAGAGATTATTTGGGGTATAAAATATACACTTTTGGGTGCTTATCAAGACATATGATTTCTCTAGTGTTGTGTAGTTAACTTTATAACTAGTCAACATTATGCTAGCATAATATATGGACTCATATCTGTATTTTTCCTTATGGTATTGGGTTGGCATAGCCCCAACATAGTATTAGTAACTGTTAAATAGCGTAAGAGTGGAAATACATGTTGTGGATTCATAAGTACTAGTGGTTGGGTAAGGTCAAAATTAATCATTCTAAACCATTTGGACACTATTTATTCCAAACTTTAGGCAAACCTTTGTGAAGGACATTAAAAATAGGATCAAATATGGAGGTGGGCTGATTGATGAACCGACTGATGTATGATAATTTTCTAAGAAAACCATGATTTTTTCTGTTTGAGATGGAAGCATATCAAGGATATTATGGACCTTGGATGGATATACTTCCATCCATTTTCACTCACTCTAAATCATAGACATTTGCCTATGGTGACATCAAATATACATTTATATGGGTTGGAACGTATCTAGAACTATCGTAGAGGTTCGAAATTTTTTCAAAGAGCGGTGACATGACTATCTCGACATTTGGATTTGATGATCATGTCATCTACAGAGACATATACTTATTTATAAATTAGGTCATGTAGAATTATTGTGGGATCCCTTTGGTACGTAGCCACTAAGTTTTTTAGAAAAAACATCACAATGTAATGAAAGGTTCCCCATGGGCTAATGAATGTTGTCTTTTCTTAATGATCGTGATGTATCTTAATTTGGTTATAATGGGAAAATACGTTGTATAGAACTTGAGATCATGATTGGCAATGTTGACGATGATCATATCGTTGTTAGGCAATGCATAAGTCTCTATAATTGACCCTCAAATGAACTTTTCCTCCCGATTTCAGTACAACAACATTGTTGGAAAACCACTATAGATATTGGATAACACAGATGAAGCTCGCATTCAATTGTTTGACTATCTCATTTTTAATCTTGAGCGACCATTCAGGATGGAGTTTTCTAAGTTCTTTCTTTATTGGATTTCATTCCGAACATGTTAGAATCTCGTGTTATATAGTTTTGTGATAGATTTTAAGTATGTCTCTAAAGTACGAAGCAAACACATCAACTAATTACTCCATCTATTCTTCAAATTGGGACCATTCGTGGGAATTAAAATTGGACCCTACTCTAAATTTGTTAGGATTATCAAAAGAACCAAGATTAATAATTACAATTTCATCATCGTTAGTTTAAATGCAGTCAGGTTGTTTATTATTTTTCTTATTGACACTAATTAAGAACTTTTCATTTGTTAAGTTATCTTCACTAATTGTTCGATTAGTTAAAGCAACGAAATTAATATAAGGGATAATGAGATATTCAAATAATAATTCATTTCGTTATTAGAGTAAATAAGGACTATAATATTTATAATGTCCCAGGGAACACATCATTGATAGGGGAGTAAGTGTATCAGATTCTGAGGAGTAAACATCAAAGGTAGTGCCAGTCGTAGAAGCGGGCATGTGGAGACAGTCGAATAGTTGCACGTCGGTTATTTAGTTAGGCAGATCCAATCAGTAGAAGAATATCTTTAGAAATATCTGATTTGATCATTCAAACATCCATTCTCATCGCATCCAGATCATAGGACTCATCACTGAAATTTTTTAACCATTCTTAGATTTTGGCTTAAAAAATTCAATGAGCAAAGGTTATGCATTTTAACTCAGTTCTTTATTCCAAGTAACTTTATATTCAAAGAAGATATCAAATTCCAGATTCATTTTCTTCTTTATTCGTTCATTCCATGGCTCCCGAAAAATGACTATTTAATGAATCTTTAGATATTTTGGGACTTGTTGCTTGCTTTTGCTATTGCCGCTTGACAATCACAGTGTATAAGTACCGCGGGTACAAGTTTAGGCCACATTGGAATGTCTGCCAGAAATGTCCTCAGTCACTCGGCTTCTTCACCTGCTTTGCCTAAACCTATGAATTCAGACTCCATTGTTGATCTTGCAATGCATGTCTGTTTTGAGGATTTACACGATACGGTAGCCCCGCCTAATGTGAATACATATCCACTTGTAGATTTGGATTCCTCTGAGTCTGAAATCCAATTAGCATCAGTATAACCTTCAATCACAGGAGGATATGAGACATAATATAAAGCATAATCCAAAGTAAATTTTAGGTATCTCAAAACTCTAATAAGTGCATTCCAGTGATCATTATTAGGATTACAAGTATATCTACCCAATCTCCCTACCGCATATGCAATATCAGGTCTGGTACAGTTCATAATGTACATTAGGCTACCAATAATTCTTGAATATTCAAGTTGTGACACAGGTTCTCCTTTGTTTTTCTTTGGTTTACTATTTGGATCATAAGGAGTTCTAATAGGAGTATATTCATATGGATTGAATTTCCTTAACACACTTTTTATATAATGTTATTGTGATAATTTGATTCCCACAGAATCTCATATTATTTTAATTCTCAAAATAAAATCTGCAACTCCCAAGTCTTTCATATCAAATTGTTCACATAACATCTTCTTAGTGGTTTTTATAATACTCATATGTGATCCAAATATTAACATATCATTAATGTATAGGCAAACAATTATACAAGCATCTCTATGGCACTTAAAATACACACATTTATTAGATTCATTTATTTTAAATCCATCATTAATCATTACTTGATCAAATTTTTCATGCCACTGCTTAGCAGCTTGTTTTAGTCCATATAAGGATTTAACTATCTTGCAAACTTTATTTTCTAATCCCTTTACAACAAATCCTTCCGGTTGATCCATATAAATTTCCTTTTCTAATTCCCCATTTAAAAAAGCAGTTTTAACATCCATTTGATGAATTTCCAGTTTATAGATGGATGCGAGGGAAATTAGAATTCTAATAGAAGTAATTCGCGTAATCGGAGAATAAGTGTCAAAGAAATCGATTCCCTCCTTTTGTTTATATCCTTTGGCTACTAACCTAGACTTATATTTATCGATGGATCCATCAGGTTTCATTTTTCTTTTAAAAATACATTTACACCCGATGGTTTTACAACCTGGTGGAAAGTTAACCAAATCCCAAGTGTGATTTTGCATAATATATTCTATTTCACTATTAACAGCCTCTTTCCAAAGTGGAGCTTCAGGAGAGATAAGAGCATCGTGATAAGATTGAGGATCCCCCTCGGACAAAAATAAAATATAATCAGTCCCAAAAGATTTATCTATTTTACGTCTTTTACTTTTCCTAAGTTCCTGTATTTCCATATCATTCTCTTGCCTACTACTAGATGGCATATAAATGTTCGAGGAACATCCTCAAGTCTAGTAGTGGGATTATGTGGAAAAATATGTTCAAAAAATTCTGCATCACGAGATTCAATAATAGTATTTGTAGATACACTATCTACATCTGATTTAAACACAAGGAACCTATATGTAACACTGTTTTGAGCATTTCCTATAAATACACAATCAACAGTTTTAGGTCCGAGTTTAGTTCGTTTTCGTGGAGGCAGAAATACTTTTGCTAAACACCCCCACACTTATAAGTATTTATTTGAAGGCTTTCTTCCTTTCCATATTTCATAAGGAGATTTATCAGATTTCTTATGGGGAATTTTGTTTAAAATATAACAAGCTGAAAGTACCGCTTCACCTCATAAATTGTGAGGAAGACCCGAGCTATTTAACATAGCATTTACCATATCCTTTAGCGTTTTATTTTTATGTTCTGCCACACCATTTTGTTGTGGACAATATTGTGCCATAGTTTGATGTATTATGCCACATATTTTACAAAAATCATTAAAACGCTCAAAATATTCTCCTCCTTTATATGATCTCACAATTTTAATTTTTTGATTTAGTTGATTTTCAACTTCTGTTTTATATAGTTTGAATTTCTCAAGTGCTTCATCCTTAGATCTCAAAATATACACATAACAGAATTTTGTGTGATCATCTATAAAGGTGATAAAATATTTTTTCCCACCCCTTGTTTGAATTCCTTTTAAGTCACACAAATCGGTATGAATTAATCCCAAAATTTCAGTAGAGCGTTGTATACTTTGAAAAGGTTTTCTTTTGAATTTTGATTCAACACATATTTCACATTTGTGTTCGACATTTGCAGGCAGTTTAGGAATAGCTCCTAAATTCATTAATCTTCTAAGTGAAGCAAAATTAACATGTCCAAGTCTACTATGCCGTAAATATAAGGAATCAGAGAGATAAGAAGAAGAATTAACTACATTAAAAATAGAGTCAACAGTTACATTTAATTTGAATAATCCCTCACACATGTAACCCTTTCCCACAAACACCCCATTTTTAGATAAAATAAACTGATCAGATTCAAAAACCATTTTAAAACCCTTTTTACTCAACGAGCCTGAGACCAAATTTTTCCTAATGTCGAGCACGTGCAACACCTCGTTCAACATCAGGACTTTTCCAAAAGTGAATTTTAAATCCACCTTCCCTTTTCCAGCAACAACAGCTACTAAAGAATTTCCCATGTAGAGCTTTTCATCACTTCCCCCCACCTCGTAGTGGGAAAAAACACTCATGTCTCCACAGATGTGTCGGGTGGCCCCAGTGTCCACCCACCAGTCCTTAATGTTTCTAACCAGGTGTGCCTCTGAAATAACAGTAGAAAAATTACCAGTTTCAACAATTGAATCTTGTGCACCCCTATTAGGTTTTTTGAAATTCTCATTGTTTTTCCTTTTGAAACAGTCTTGGGCTCGATGTCCAGGTTTACCACAAACAAAACAGTCTCCCCCGAATTTCTTAATCCCGCCTTTAGGTTTCGTAGCATTATTTGGTGCTTTTCCTTTTCCCTTAAATTTATGTTGGTACTTGTTTGGCTTACACTGATTTTTGGTCCCCCCCACTACTTTCAACAATGTTTTCTTTAGCAGCAATAGCCGTGGCAACATCTTTTTTTTCCTTAACGCAATTATTCTCTTCAATTCTAAGTCTAACAGTGAGATCTTCCATAGTCATATCTTTACGTTTATGTTTAAGGCCATTTATAAATTCTTTCCAGGAAGGGGGAAGTTTCTCAATAACAGATGCGACTTGAAAACCCTCACTAATTGACATACCCTCAGCATGAATTTCATGAATAATGACGTGAAGTTCTTCTAATTGTGACAAAATAGATTTTTCGTCAACAATTTTAACATCCAGAAAACGTCTAACAACAAATTTCTTACTTCCAGCATCTTCAGTTTTATATTTCTTATCTAACATCAACCATAACTCTCTAGCAGTGCGGTCAGAAAAATAAATATCATACAGGGCATCATCCAAATTGTTCAGAATATGATTTTTGCACATAAAATCAGATTTTTCCCAAAGTTGATTAACAACAGTTTTTTCAGGTTCGGTCTCTTCAGAATTATCTTCCTTAACTTCTAACGTGTGATCGAGTTCCAACAAGTTGAGATAAAATTGCATTTTTTGTTGCGAACGTTTAAAATTCAAACCAATAAATTTTTCAAGCCTAGCAGAGGCGACAACAGCAGGATCAAATTTTCCCATTGTACGAATATAAAATTTTATTTCTGTCTTAGATTGTTATATGTATATACGGGAAAATCAAATAGATAATAATAAATTGGAACGGCTTATCTGGATGCTGAGGTGTGTGTTAGACACACAGTCCAAAGACATAAATATCGCCTTCATGTTAATCAGTGATTCTTCGAGCCTCAGATAACTGTCCCTAGGATTCAACATCACAATTCATCCGATTGAAGCACTCAATGGGTGACTTTAAAATCACAAGAGATTATGCCCAGAATTGGAGTATAAAGAAGGGCGTTTTTGAGAGAGAGAGAGAGAGAGAGATTGAAAAAGTGATTAGAAACTCATATGCATATCCCTTATATAAAGGGATGCAGAAACCACCCACTCCCCCCAAAACGTGGGTGACCACTTCTCCCACTAAATCACTCCCAACGGCTAATTAAGAAAAACGTGTTTTAATTTTAATCATAAAATAATTTTTAATTAATTAAATAAAACGATTTTTAATATGAATTAAAATTTATTTAAATAAAATTATTTAATGAAAAATTAAAATTAACTGATTATTAGGAACCAAGACCGAAGTCCCCAAGTCCCAACTCCGAAGTCTTGATATATAATATAATAATTATATATCTATTTAGGTATAAATACCCAAAATCCTCTAAAATCCTCTTAGTGGGACTTGAACTCATGACCTCCCATAAAGGGGACACAAAAGTTACCACTAGGCTACAAGGTCTTATTCTGAGTATATCATTCACACCAATAGTTATACACACACACACACACACACACACAATAATGCATTCCTCTCTCTTCACAGTTTTCTTGGGGAAAGTGCTATTACTTTGAGGAAACTCTTACAAATATGGCTTATAACCAAAACCACGAGGAGGTTAAGTTGGTTTTAAATTGATCGGGTTGGTAATTCTTTATTAATTATGGCTTATACCTAGTCCAGGTAGGAAATGCATATTCTTAAATATCGGTATCACGTAGATGTTCCCGTGTAGGCTATATTATGGAGGCATTTTCTCTTTTGAGCATTAATTTGCAAGCAATGGTTGAGTATTAAACTTGAATCCTAATAATATTACATCATTCAAATTGTATATAATCTCTAAGACTTGATTATTGGTTCTAATATCATTAATATTGCCAGCATCACCTATAATGGTGATGATCTAATTCTCAAAAAGGAAGTTGCACTTTTGATAAAATGCGAAAGATAAACATAAGATGTTATAGTGCCAAGAGAATCCTAACAAAAGGTTGAAACATGATGAGATGTCTAAAAATTGAAAGTCAACCTGAGGGGTGATCGGGACAACCCTAAGATTGAGAATGATATTACCCATAACCTCTTTCTGGATGTATGAGTAAAATCACTAACTTTCAAATCCAAGAATTTGAGTGTTCTTAGAGGGAAAACATTAAGCATCGATCCGTTAGAAACCAATACTAATGGAATAATCTTCTAAATCATATCTACTGAGTTATTAAGAGTAAAGTAATGATCTAGACCAAAATTTAGAATTTCCTTATTTATAAAATGTTGTTAAATTTTTTAGGTCAATATTACCATGAGATTGATGGATCAAGTAAGTGAGTGATTTTATTTAACTTGAATCTAAAGTAAGAGTCTGGGTAAACCATTCTAGCATAGTTGAGAAGACATGAAGAGTCCCCATACGATAATGTTGGATTAAGTTTTCTTGAGCTAATTTAACATCCTACTTCCTTCAAAAGTCATCCCTGGCATAAAGGGACTTTGGTGACCTATTTTGTGCTTGTCTGTTGAAATATTTGTTTATGTGTGGATTGTTCCTTAATAATATCGCTGAATGGGTCATATGATGCACACTAGAGGGATAAAAAAGGAACCTTATTTCATCATCGATTTTGGGTGTGGTAAAAACTCTATTAATTTTAAGCAAGAGTTCTTCAAGAGAAATGAACCCACATAAAAGATCAATATAGTCAAGTGGAATAAATGTTGGAATAATCTCTTCACAATAGGACATATCATAATCATTATTCCATCTTGTAGGAGCAGTCGTCTGCCATTGAGATAGATCAACAAATTCAATAATCTGAGAAGCTTTGATATAAAAGTATTACCATGAGATGGATAAATGAGTATCAAATGGTACTAGATGCCCCCTTCATTTCATTGAGGGGATAAATGGGGCATATACATTCCATTGGGTGATTATCTCTTCAATAAAGATTTTCACTATTTTAGTCAGAGTTAATTTTTTTGGGTAGATGGACCAATTATCAAATTTACGTGATAACTTGTGGGATTCTATATATTGATTAATAATCATTCCACAATCACCAAGACATAAGGCCAAGTTCATAGGTATTTCCACTCCAAAGTTTCGGGCGGAGCGAGAACAACGGGGTGGTTTATGGTTTGGTCTTCAGATTTGGTTTTAACTCAATTTATGATCGATTAAAGTGTCTTAGGAAATGGCCTTTAGCATTTTTATGGGAAAGTTTAAACGTTGGTTAGGAAATCAGGGGATAAAGCATTTAATTTAATTCAGGTTAAAGGATTAAAAAATTCATTAGATTTTATGAGGATGAACTTGATGCTGATTATATGAGGGCTTTGGTTTGAAAAAGTTGGATGAGCAATAAGTATCGTATCATTTAATTATGAATTTGGAAAAAAATAATCATTATCATGACATTGTATTTGTGGATAAGAACAATGGGCAATGGGTTTAAAATTTAAGGGTAGCATGCCAGGTAAATGTCCAGGATTGATGTGTTTGATGAGATTGTGAGATAGATGAACATGAATTACTTTTGAGGAAAATGGTGCAAAGGGAAGTTTCTCTTTAGTGGGAAATGAAGTTATGAATCAGGAGCCCAAGTAATGGCAATATTTGCAAAGATGTTATTAAATAGGAGTGGTTGATTTTTCATTCTTTCGTATAACAAACTGGCCCAAATTCTTCTTTGGGTATGTATTGACTTATAATGAATAACTGCATAGACTCTATTCAATATCAACTCTAATTGCATAGAATTCTCTAAAATGCAGCTGGTATTAGCAACCCATGACATAATTAATACGGGGTCGAAAGTTCTTCTTTACAGTGATAACTTGTTCTTCTTCCTAGGGAAATTGGTCATGGTGGGAGCCTTTCCTTTCCATCGAGTGATGAAATTGTTAAAAGGTTTTTTACATATCTTGATTAAGTAGATCAATATCCCAAAGTGTCACCTATATCTCTTCATTGCACTTATATAAAGTCATGAATTCCTTTGTGATATATTTTTTAGCTACAAATTCGACTATGAAAGTTCATTGGAAATTTTTTTCGATGATTTCTTCACTTTCAATTAGGGTCTCATGTTGTAATGATAGTTACACAAATGAATAATGGGAAGACTACTTCATTAGAATTTCTTGATATTTTAAATCTTCAACTTTTCAAGAAATTGGGTCTTCAGGTAAGGTCAAATGTGCTGATAATAAACGTAGCTCCCAAATATCTTAACATTATTGAATATTTTGGAAAAGCATCTTGAAGTCTTATTTTATTTTATTTCATTAAGTCCAACGTCCTACTTATTAACTGTGATAGGTAGATTAACCCATGGTTGGGTCAGTGGAGAATTTTATAAAAGATGACCAACTGGATTTCCGAGGACGTTAGCAACAGGGAGGGGAGAGGAAACCCGATAGGCTGAATCGGGTTTTGTACAACTGGTTGACACTGATCGGGGACCCATGTTAGTTTCAACACTCTCTAACCAAATGCATGTGGATACATAACATTCTAACTCTGATTCAGATTATTATTTGATAACTTTGAATCACCTCCTATCTAGAATTATCCCTTTCTCGGTAAAGTGCAAGCACCTAAGCTTAGATGGTGTCTAACTTAGTCATCATTTGATTAATAAAATTTGGTCATATATTGATATCTTAATTCTTATTCTCCATAAGTTATATAGGGAATGAAATATTTATTCCCTCAGATGAAGGTGATTGTGAGAAGCTCGTGCTTAGACTTGGAGGTATATAAGTATAATATTGCAGTCAATTATACATTTGATCGAAATGTGACAAAACTTATTTGCTTCTAGGAGAGAAAAGATCTCAAGATAAGATGTATTTCTACCATCAAGATGTTTAAAAGATGAGGGGAAAGGACAAGACCGGATAATTATAGTGTAGTTGTTATTTTTTCCATTTTAACTTGTACTTATGTTGGACCTAGGGTGTAAAAATATCATAAAAAATCGAGTTTGGGACATAGGGTAAGCATAAATGTAAAATGTCATTGGACTTAAATCCAAACTGATGTACTAAGTATTATTTTGAAAATAGAAAAGGTGATGCATATATGAGAGTTAGTGTAGGGTTCATGTTTGGGTTCTCCCCCTTAGCGTGATTCTACAATATACCTATTGCCTATAAGAGAAATCATTCATCGGTACATATGGAAGACATTTGATATACTCGAGTGTACGTGAACCACATCACTATACACCTCATAAAGATGGTATGTATGTGAATGAATTAGCTATACTTAATGTACGTGGACGAATTCCTATGATATACCTCCAGTTATAAATATGGTCAAATGGTAAATTGTGTGAACTGTTCAATATATGTCGAAGGTACGTGTCAATAGGAGAGTGAAGGCTTATCTTTTTGGTCCACTGCATCCTAAAGGACAAAACACCCAATAGGTAGTCACCTTCCTGTAAGAGTTAAGAATAGGGTTAATAGTCAATGTTCGTGGATTTAATGTGAAAAATGCATGAGTGTTATTAGCATATTATGCACATCTTATTCATTAGATATGTAAAGAGAGGAATATAAAAGTATTAGGGGTAAACTAAAAGTATGTATAGAGAGGAGAAACGGGATGATAATGGAATAAGATAAAATCTTAAATGAAGAAGGAAATACATGCAAGAGTCTGTGAACAATCAATATAGGAACATGGAATATATATACAAGGAATATGTAACAATAATACAGAATATAAAAAATCCCACATAAAACAGACTCTAGTCCCCATGGTCCCTGATGAATTCGCCACTGTGGACATCCGACCCATGTGAGAAGTATCCATGAAGGAGAAGGTAATACTAGTTCTCGCCTTTTTTTAACTCTTGGGGTGAGCAAGAGAGGTGGATATCAAGTCGAAAATGGTGGGTGAACTGTGTGATAATGTGAAACTTAGAGTCGTCAACTTATTTTTCCAAAATGGGCAAAAGAAGAGAAACAACCCTAAAATGGGTTATAAGGTAAACATATAATATCCAAACCAAAGAAAAAATAAGATCGTGGACTATGTTACGTAGAGGGAATGTGTTAGGCATCATCTCCTACATTTTCATTCTCTTGTGGGTCAAACATAGTCTCTCATACTACTTTTGGTGTGCATATAGATGTTTTCCTATGTGAGTAAGTTCAACTAAGTAAAATGTGTAAATAACTATGATTAAGTTTGATTAAATGATAAGTGTCTGAAAACATGCATGAGTCTAGATAAGTGGAAGAGTATGAAGTAAATATGAGCATATTTGATTGAAAAGCTGGTAGGGTAGATATACATGTATATATGTTTATAAGTATGTGGATATATAAATATGAGTATGGGTGAGGGGAGAGCATTCATGAGTGTGGGTATATTAAGAGTGAGTCTAAATTATCACAACATCATGATAAGTGATCATTGTTATTCGTGGAGATACAATAAGAAATAAAGTTAACTACAAAATGCAAGTTATAAAATGGGCATGACGAGAAAATAGAAATTACAGGGTATTACCTATAAAAATGTGAAGAATGTGAAAAACTAATACGAGCATATACATTAAATGCACTAACTAGACCATAGAGTAAAAATGGAGAAATAAAGAAATAAGAACGCAAGAAGTAAGGACTTGAATATCATAACTGAATTCGAGATGCCTATATACCCATAAATGGTATTAAAGTCCATGTAGTTCGCACACGAGCTTTAAAGGACGAATTTAATTGATTTTTGGACATTTTGGACATTTTGGAGATATTATGGGTTTATTTAAGTAGACGATTTGGGCATGAACCCATTTTTCTAGAAAATCGCCCATATAATTTATAACTTGCTAATATATTACATATATCGATTTTTTGTTTTTTGAGTTTATGAATATAACTTTGGTGAATATAGATATATAATAAAAATGTTTTCATTCGTACTAACAAATTTTTGGCAAGTATTAGTATTAAAAAGGAGACAACGACACATAATTCATTGGAATGTGGAAAAAAAGTAACAAAATAAAAATTTTAAGCTAGAATATGGAATATAAGATATAAATACTTTAAAACCTTTTTATACAGGGGGTTTGAAATTTCCTCTAAGTTTTTCTTTAAAAAATTCTTGTCAATGTAAGAGAATGATGATGTGTAGGTGATTTTGATGAGAATGATGTTTGTGGTATATAATTTATAATTTAGTAAAGGAATGTAACTAAAATGATAAAAGAGGTAGGATTTGTCAAAAGAGAGAGGCTACTGCACAAATTTGGAGAGATTTATAAAAACAAGCTAATGATTTTACTTTATAGGCAAGTTTTAAAAGGGAAAAAATATAGGACTGTCCCAAGGGACTACCAATCAGTAGGTCCTAAAGGATGCTTGTTGGTAGTACTTTGTGCCAAAATTGGATCTTTATTACTTGGAAATAACTCGTAAAACCTCTTTATGCATATGATAAACCATTATAAAGTTTTTTCAGAGATTTAAAATCTTCTTTCAAGGTAAAATTTTGAACTTAGAAAAAACGGATGTTGAAATTTGGACTAAATCCAGATGAAGGCTTGAGATTTACGGTCTCTAGTGGAATAAAAGTCCTGGGGATAGATATTCTCAATGGGAGACTTTATAGAGTAGTAGGTATAAGAGATTGGGGTGTCTATATATCATTTTTATTTTATTATAATATTGATTTATGCATTATATCACATAAGAGATTAAAAGAGATATTGTAGGAGTATAGTACACTAATGTTTCCTCGTTTTATTGGATTTTTACTCTGGTTTCCAAAACACATTTTTGTGTCTATCGTTATGGGATTTATTCTACGAAAAATCTTCTTCACTATTAAATATATTTAAGCCGAACATTTTTCATCTTGGTCTTAACATGATCACATTAACAATGTGTCACACACTGCTTTTTGGTATGAATGAACAAAAAGTATACACAAAGCAATAAATTAAAGTTAAGGAGGAATAACATAACTTTATTCAATATTAAAGTAGTTACATTGGGTAGTAGCACCGCAGTGGTGAGTTATAGTTTTTTAGTACAGACTATAAAGTAGAAAATGGAAAAGTGTCACTTATCGCTCCCATCTGTCTTATTTTATGCACACATAGTCACTTATACAAATAGGTGATCGATAATTATCTCTAAAAAGTAAGAGTTGTTATCCTCTTTCTTTGGGTTCATCTGGAGGAAAAAGGAATTAGCAAAAATATTCTAAGCATGTTTTACTAGTTCTATAACAAGTATACGAATAGATGGCAGTTGGAGTGTGTACAGAACCAATGTTTAAAAATGCTAAAGAATTAAGCTAATAATCCCATACTTGTCAGTTAATAAAGAAAATTAAGGTTCTTTGAACTAATAATCCCACACTTACCAGTTCATTAAGGACCATGTAGAGAAAATCAAGGAACCTTAAATAAATAATCCCATACTTACCATTTTACCAAGGGGTATAAAAATAATTAAGCCATCAGTAAAAACAAATAATAATAATAAAATCAAAACCTTTGGGAAAAAGTAACCGACTAAGCACACATTTAAGTGACACTCATATATATGTAGCAATAAATTTGGTCTCTCAATCATCTGAGACCATTAGGCCAAGTAGAAATTTTCATGGGACAAATGTTAGTCTACTTCCTAGTTAATACTGATGATTATAATATATATATTTGCACACAAGTGCAGGGGTGAACTGAAACAATAAGGAATATGATATCAGTTATTAGGTGAAAAGGTTAAATTGATCCACATTCAAATTCAAATACCGATGATATTTAATAAAATATGTTGTATGGAAGTATTATAACATGCACATACTAAGAGTAAATAGGAGCTACCACATAGTGATATCAATTGCAATATGCCAAATACGCAAAGTTTACTATTGGAATGGTAGAAAACCTACTTTCTCGGTAAATTGAACCACTTTATATATCACAAGAAGATATCGGGAGGAGGTGGTACTTGGTCCTTTGAATAAATTTTTTGGGTATATAAGTATTTTGGATTGGGTCAGTCAGTTTATAAAAAAAACTGTATCTTTTAAAGTTTTGGGGGTTTAATTGTAAATACGTTGGGACTTTAAAATACTAGATTTAAGTTCATATTTGAACTTTGGCGCAAGAGACTTTTTGTCTTAAAATATTTTGACGTATTCATAGACAAAGTTTGGGGTTCAAATTCATAAGTTAAAAAAATCATGAGGGTCGAATTGCAATTTAGGAAAAATATTTTTAAGTTAAAACCTCATTTTTCATAACTTAGGCTAGGCTAATCCAAACATGGCCTTACCATATGTCATTTTGACCAGAAAAATGAAATAAAAATATTGAAAAAAAATTCAGAAAATTTTGATTCGCCACGCGCCCTCAGACGTTAAGTCAAGGTTTTTGGTCGAAAAGTTCATCTTCGGCGAACAGTTAAATTTAGGGTTTCTGATTTTTGAGCTTGAATAACTCCTTTATTTTTAAACCATTTGAGATTAATTCTAACAAACTCTACCTAAATTGTCATAAGGAATCCAAATATATTGGTTTTGTAAATTGAGATGCAGTATATTTCAAGTTCTATAATCGTGTGTTTTACTAAAAAATTGACCTAACATTCATGGATTTTAAGAATATTGCAGGGATTCTTATGAACATAGTTTGTTTTATACTATGTGTAGGAGTAATTTGGTTTTGATTTCAAAGGTTGAGATGGATTATTCAGGGAGAATTTAAGATTTTAAGTTTTCTGGTTCAAAATACATTTTAAATCGATTCGAGCTCATTAGGCACACTCATCGTATTTGATCATTACATTGTAGTTCCTGAGGTTCTAATGATGTTATTCAAAGCTTTAAAACTGATTTTTTATCATTATTTGGAAGTTCACCATTGAAGCTCAAGCTTGAATGGTGGAAACTTCATAATTTTTACCTAAGGCCTATTTTCTACTCAAAATTTCCTACTCCTTTGAGTTATTCTAGCATTACAACAACACATAAAATGATTGAAACTAAAAGAACTAATTATAGTACATAAAACATAGCGTATTTATTTGGAGTGAAAATTTTGAGTTTTAAAACTTCTATTCTAGTGAGTTTAAACTAAGGATTTCGTGGGGTATTTATAGTATGTGAGTAGGGGTGTTCATTGGTGGAAAAAGGAGGTGGATTTGAAATGAAATTGTAAGGTTTTCAATCTTGGGTTTTGTTCCTCACATGTGTTCATGGTGTACACATGTGATTCTTGATTGTTTGTGTCGATGTGTAATCTTATTTGGATAGGGTTTTTTACGAAATTAATAAAACTTTGGTGTTTGGTCCTTAGTTGGTCATATATGTGCACTTATAGCCTTAAAAGTGTACTTTTGACCAATTTTTTTATAATTTTAGAAAGTTTTAAGGGATAAAATTATAATTTTGTGTTAGTTAAATTCTAAAGGATTAATTTCATATAAAGTTGAGGTTTAGCGGTGAAGTATAAGTCAAGTTATGCTGGTTTGAAGTATTCAAGGACTATTTTTTATTTATTAAAACTTCAGGGGGTTTAGGTTAATTTAGTAAAGTTGTAGGGCCTCGAGTATAGTTTCATTCTTCTTAGAAAACTTTTGAATTTGCACATTCTATGAGCGTTGAAATTGTGATTGTAGGTGATTAGGGTCGGTTTTGAAAATCCCGATTATTACAGTCTTCCTACCTAAAAAAAACTGTCCTCGAATTTACCTTGAAATAAGTCGGGGTATTGATCTTTCATATCTTGTTATGTTTCTCGTGTACCTTCTTGTTGATTTTGATTTTTCCAAATTACTTTAAGTGAAGGAATTTCCTTCTTTATGAGGTACTTCACTTGGCGACCCAGAATTTGAATACGACATACTTCGAATTCATGGCTTGGTTCGATAGAAATGTCTTGCCACATAATGGTATGAGATGGGTCCAAAATATAATGGCATAAATGAGGTACATGAAGTACATTGTGAATATTGGATAATTCCATAGGTAATTGTAATTGATTGGCAAAGAATCCAACTTGTTTAGAAATTGCGAAAGGTCCCATATATGCGGGGGCTAATTTCCTTTCTTTCCAAACTGTAAGATTCCTTTCCAAGGAAAAAAATTCAGAAATACATGGTCATTAACTTGAAATTCTATGGGTTTTTGACACTTTGGAATTGGTAAGGGTTGGAGGAGTCCACCAGGGTGTTGGTTTTCTATCTTTACTTATTAACAAGTATGACATTTCCTTACAAAATTTTTGATATCATTTCTTATATTTGACAACCAATATTTTTTCTTCAAGGCATGCTACATTTTTTTTACTTCTAGGGTGAATCATAAATTTTGAACGATGGGCTTCTTGCAATATTTCCTCTCGAAGAGGTGCATACAATCTATTTCTAAATCTTAAACATGTTTCCTTATCGTATGAGAAGTCAGGATTTATATCTTGAAAGGTTTGTACAAAAGAATCTTGGGTTTGCTAAACTAATATTTTCTCTCACAATTCCGGATAAGAGATAATGTTGAATTTGTTTGAAAAACTGGATATAAATCGAAGGTCATGTTGCTCTACTATAGTAGCAATAATGTAAGAAATTAAAGTGCGGAGTCTTCCTACTAGATTTCGACTTAAAGAGTCGGCTGCTAAATTTCATTTGCATCGATAGTAATTTAATTTAAATCGGTAATCTTTCAAAAATTTCATCCAGTTTGGTTGTCTTAGATTAAAGTCCTTTTGTGTAAAAATATATTTCAAACTCTGATGGTCAGAAAAGATTTGGAAATTTATGTTGTCAAGTAAAAATTCCAAATTTTCAATGTAAAAACTAGAGCGATTAATTCAAGATCATGGATAGGGTAATTACATTCACAAGTTTTGATTTATCGTAACCCATACTCTATGATTTTCTCATTCTTCATTAACATGCATCCTAACCCTTATAATGAGACATCTATATATACATCGTAGCTTATGTCATTAGAAGGAATGGTGAGGACTGGAACAGTGGTTAATTGGTCCTCCAAAATTTGGAATGATTAAATACATTCACCAGTCCATACAAATGGAAATTCCTTCCTAGTTAGATTTAAAAGAGGGAGAGCAATGTGAGAAAATCCTTCTACGAAACGACGGTAATATCTATCTAATCCCAGAAATTTTTTTATCTTAGTAAAGTTGGTAGGATTTTTTCATTCTAAAATGGCTGAAGTTTGGATGGATCGACTTGGATTCCATTTTTAGAAATCTCATGTCATACAAATTCTATTTCCTTCATTGAAAAATCACATTTTCTCTTCTTAGCATACAACCGATGGTTTCTCAGAGTTCCTAAGACTGCTTCTAAATGTTGGGCATGTTTTACTGGATTTTGAGAATAAACAAGAATATCGTTAATCAAAGTGATAACGAATTGATCAAGAAAAGGCCTAAATATTATATGCATTATATCTATATAAGCTGCGGGTGCATTGGTTAATCCAAATGATATTATGGTGAATTCGAAATGTCCATAACGGGTATAAAAAGTAGTTTTGGAATATATTCTTCTCTAATACATAATTAATTATAACTGAATCATAAATATATTTTAGAAAATAACCTTGCTCCTCCAAGTAGATCAAATAAATCTCCTATTCGGGGTAAAGGATACTTATTCTTAGTAGTTACTGAGTTCTGTTTATGATAGTCTATGCATAATCTAAAGCTTCCATCACGTTTCTTGATAAATAATACCGTAGTTCCCGAAGGAGATGAATTTAGTCAAATAAAACCTTTTTCAAAGAGGTCATATAATTGGGTACGGAATTCTCAAAGTTCTAAAGGATCCATTCGATACGGAGATATCAAAATAGGAAGTGTATTAAGATAAATATTGATATTAAACTCCATTTCTCGAGAAGGGGGTAATCCTGGTAATTCTTCACGAAAAACATCTTTGAATAGTTGCCAAAGATTTGAAATTAAATAAGAGATTTGAATTTTAAAACTTGAAGGTTCAGATGGACTTGATCCTTGAAATACAAAAGACCAATTATCTTCATTTCAAAAATAAATTTTCTTGCATGACCATCGATATAAGCATCATGTCTTAACAAAACATCCATTTCAATAATAATATCGAAACCATAAATATCTAAAATTATAAAATTAACAAGGAGTGTTCCTAGAATAAGCTAAATTATAAAATTATAATAACCTTGTGTTGGTGTATTAATTTTAACTATTAGTAATTCAATATCTAATGGAGCAGTTAAAGATGTAGGTAGTAACTGCAATAATTTAGCTAGTCTAAGACTGATAAAGGAATGTGTTGTATTTGAATCAAACAAAATATATGCAGGAAGATGTTGGAAAAACAGCATACTTCTGTCATGCCATGGGAGTTTGGTGTAGGTAGTTTTGCATAATTCTTTCCACGACTCGGGATTGGAATAATTTCCTTAGAAGGATTTGCCTTAGGTTATTTTTGTATTAGACGGGATTTCGGATTTTATAAGTGTTTGTTTAACTAATGATTGATTAGAACATATTTTAGCTTACGACACTATGGCCAAGTACGTCCTACTTTGTGATATTCACAACAACGAATCACTGAACGTGATATTTTATAATGGATCTGGGAATAAGCTTGCCCACTCAATTTTGAATAGGGTTGAGGTTGATAATGAGGTGGGGTTTTAATAACATAATGACTTCTAGTAATAGGGGGAGAAGATCGTATTACGGCAAAATAATTTCGTTCCACAATTGCCTCCATGTCGATAAGTTGAGAATACTCACAGATTTGTAAAGGATAGATCAAATTCTTAATTCTTGGATGTAATCCTCTTTTAAATTGCTTGCACTTCTTTATCACATTATCTACATACTTAAAGGCGTAACGAGATAATTGGGTAAATTTGGCCTCGTATTGGGCCATCGATAGATTAGCTTGTTATAATTTAAGAAATCAATAGTTCGTTGACCTCGCTCATTATCGGGAAAATACTTATTGAAGAAAATATCCTCAAATTGGTCCCAAGTAAAATTAACAAGGTCTTGATTATGTGACATCGCTTGCCACCAGAAATCAACTTGACCTTCAAACATATAGGCTACTAAAGTTACTTGGAGATTAAAAGCTATACCTTCTCAATTCAGAATTTTCAGAATCTGATGTATCCATTTCTCATCTTCACTGGCACCTGTCTTTCCAAGAAAAAGTGGAGATAATTGCCTCAATAATTATTTAAGTGCATTCGTCTTGCAAATTTATTTGGAAATGCCCTCTAGAGTAGAACGAGTAGTTTTTTGTGAATTTATTTGGAAATGCCCTCTAGAGTAGAACGAATTTATTTCGAGTTACATTGGTCCTGTGGGAGGTGTTGGTGCCACTCACGGGGCCGTTCAGAGGCTGTTTCGGGTTTTCTCCCACTAACGCCATGTTTTTATGCCAAAGTCTAGAAACATGCAAATTATCATCGTATTCTCAAGCCGAGAGTCCCATGATCGCACGGTCAGTTCCTACGAGTTACATTGGTCCCATACGAGGTGTTGGTGCCACTCACAGGGCCGTTCAGGGGATGTTTCGGGTTTTCCCCCATTAACACCATGTTTTTAAGACCAAGTCTAGAAATATGCAAATTATCATTGTATTCTCAAACCGGGGATCCCGTGATCGCACAGTCAGTTCCTATGAGTTACATTGGTCCCATACGACGTGTTGGTGCCACTTACGGGGCCGTTCGGGGGTTGTTTCAGGTTTTCCCCCACTAACGCCACGTTTTTAAGCCTAAGTCTAAAAATATGCAAATTATCATCGTATTCTCAAACTGGGGGTCCCGTGATCGCGCAGTCAGTTCCTACAAGTTACATTGGTCCCGTGCGAGGTGTTGGTGCCACTAACGGGGCCATTCGGGGGCTATTTCGGGTTGTCACCCACTAACGCCATGTTTTTAAGACTAAATCTAGAAATATGGTTATTTGAAATATAAGGTCTGAGGTCATTAACTAAGATGTTACCCCCATAATATACTCACCAAATTACTGATGTTTATGGTCTGAGATCATTCAAGTGTGATGTTCACCTCAAACCTTGTCACCAATCTATGATGTTTAAGGTCTGAGGTCATTAACTAAGATGTTACCCCCATAATATATTCACCAAATTAATGATGTTCAAGGTTCGAGGTCATCCAAGTGTGATGTTCACCTCAGACCTTCTCACCAAACTACGATGTTTAATGTCTGAGATTATCGACTAAGATGTTACCCCCATGAAATATGCACCAAATTAATGATGTTCAAGGTCTGAGGTCATCCAAGTGTGATGTTCACCTCAGAACTTGTCACCAAACTATGCCTTATATGTACCCAATAGTTCAGAGACACCAACCTCGGCTAATAAAATGGCCGAGGTTACTAGGGCCCCAAATTGGCAACCCGCAATCTCGTCCAAAGCAAGGTCGGCTATGGCCCACGTTACTAGTTACCTCACAGTCAAACAATAGCTGAGGTCTTCATGATCCGTGGGGGCAGTTATTCATCAGGTCGTCTGGAGCTGACATCACATCTACCTCGATTGGGAATCAACCGATGTTCCAAGTACTCCTACATAACCCTGGCCCAAGCCAACGTTATAACTCCACCTACCTCACCTCAGATTTCTACTGAGCCGAGACCATCATGAATAACCTCTGATTCTATAGCAGCCAGACTTCACCAACCTTGTACTCTTCCAGGCCGAGGTTGGTGCCAATCGAAGATAGCCGAGCCTTTACTCTCATATGTGTGGCTGGGAACACGTGTACTAAATCAATTGTAACAAATCAATCCCCTCACGTGGGGGAATATCTTATCATCATTCTCTACATGTGACAGTGACAAATGTCTTCATTGGATTGGCTAGATCAACGCACACATGTTCATCGCATGCATAGGGGGTTCATTACACCCCCACACTATATATGCCTGCCTACTCCTACATGGAGGGGGATTGAAAATTAAAAACCCTAACTGAAACTCTGTCCAGTTACTCAGTAGAGATAGAAAGCTTGAGTGATTGTATCCATGGCCATTAGTGCCTTATTCTGGTGACCTTACTTACTCACTTGCACAGTGGACGTAGGCCTAATTGGCTGAAACACTTATATATTGGTGTTCATCACCTTCTCCTCATCTAAATCTCTTATATTTAATATACTATTGTGCTGCCATTATTATCACTAATTTGATCTTACGAACACCTTGAAGGGTGGTGCTGTTTCCAGCATCATCATTTTCGCACCGTCTGTGGGAACAAGAAGCTATCTCTTCCTCACTTTATGCTTAACCCCACCGGAGACTCTGGTAGTGAACCAAGCCTCACCCCTTGCATGGAGTTGTTTCACCATTGAAAGAGGTCCGTTAAGGTACAAAGCTCTTCTACTCCACAAGATCTTTAGTGTTAACGTATGGCACCGGAGTTACCACCACCTCTTTTACCGCCTGTTGCTGGAGGACCCAATTCTAGCCAGGCACCACCTCAGTCTGAAATGGCGGAGGTGGCGGCTGCCTTGAGGTCTTTGGCTGCAACGCAACAAGGAATAAAGGAGAAATTTGCACAACTCAGTCAAAATATGATGAGACCACGTGGGATCTCATCAGAGATGATTACTCCAATGATTGCTCAGCCCCATCCTGTATCCAGGGGACCACCCGAGGCACCAAGAAAAGACCAACCTACATCTCATCGAAGAAGGAACATTGCTGACCTTAGGCATTTACGTCTGGGGAGGTAAGGACAGCCTTTCCCTGAGGATAAGTATGACGATTTGGGGTCGAAAAAGGTTCCAGAAGATTGTTAGGAGCCGTATGAGGTTTCAAATGACACAGTGCGTCCTATCCAGCAGAGCCAAGGTTGTGGAGGAAGAAGAGGTGAAGAAGACCAACAAAGAGGGTCAACTTTTGATCGATTGAGCAGAGGGTCGGCCTTTGAAAGGCTCGACCCAGTAAATGATCTGAGGCAGAGGTTGTCTAGGTCAAAAAGTGTTGTCGGCTCACAAAGGGAAGAAAGGGAACGTTGGCCTCATCAAGGCCGACCCCACATAGGATGAGGTAGGGACTAGGAAGATATCAATAGCCGACATTGTGCTACGGTTGGGGAACCCTCAGTCCACCCCTTAGAAGTGGATGGGGAGAACCTCGGCTAGGCCTAAGTTACAAGGCCATGGAATGAATCCATCCAACGTCTTGAGGAAAAGATAGGAGACCTCATCAAAAGCCGAGACCCACTGCAAAGACGTTTCTCAGAGGGCTCTACGTTCATGGCTAAGATAGTGAGCTTCCCAACCCCTACCAAGTTCAAGCCACCTACGGTGTCTCCCAAGTATGATGGTAGAACCAACCTTGTACATCATATTGTGATGTACCAGTCTGCGGTAAACATTTACTCAATACCAGATGAGATGAAGTGTCGGGCCTTCTTCGGTACTTTGACGGGAGTTACAAACATCTGGTTTACCTCTCTTCTGAAGAACTCAATAGAGAACTTTAAGGACTTGGCTGAACGATTCATTCATAATTTCTATTTTGGGGTAAGACCTCAAAAGAAGATCACACATCTACTATATGTGAAACAAGGGAAGAATGAGAGACTAAGAGACTACATCGTAAGATTCAAGAAAGGAAAATTAGAGGTTAAAGATTACGAAGAGAACATAGCTATGACTGCTCTCATAGAAGGTCTCCAGAAAGGGAAGTTATTATGGAAACTCGTAGAAGACCCTCCCAAGTCCATGGAAGAGTTATTGGAAACTCCAGGTAAGGTCATGAACGCTGAAGAGGCCATGGCCACAAAGTATGAGTATGAGAACGACGGTGGTAGCAGGAAGTTCCATAGAAAGAAGGATTGAAATAAGACGACAAGTTTGCACGCTATACCCCTCTAACTGTGAGGTGCGAGCACATTCTCAATGAGATCAAGAAGGACCGATCTTTAAGATGGCCAGAGAAGCTAAAGGATCCTCCACATAAGAGGAATAAGAACTTGTGGTGCAAGTTCCACCAAGACTATGGCCAAGTTATAGACAATGCTTTGCCTTAAAGGATGAGATTGAGAAGATGTTGAAATCAAGAAAGTTAAGGAAGTATGCTGATGGCAAGGATCCCAAGAGGGGAAGATATGACCCTAAAAAGAAGAGAAACGACAGATGTCATGATGATACTCCATCAAGAAGAGACGATGATTTGGATGGTGGTGATGAGGACGATCTAGACCTCCCACCAAAAGATGATAACACCCCGGTGAAGAGGGTTGGTATGATCTCCTTTGGAGTTAACAAGCAGGGGGTGGCTCTGAAGTCACTGACCGAAAAGCTCATATGGCAGAGGCCAAGTCAGTGGACAAACTAGAAGTGGTAAATCTGTCGTCTTCAGAAACCAAGCATAAGAGAAAGAAAGTGGATATGGACACTCTTATAGTCGGGTTCTCCCGACTCGACTTCAAAGGCATCTTAGCCCCACATGATGATCCTTTGTTAATTGCAATAAGAGTGCATGAATGCGAGGTACAAAGAATTCTTATAGATGGAGGAAGTTTAACAGATGTGATGTTCTGGCCTTGTTTCAAAAGCCTAGGCCTTAGTAGAGCTAGGCTGGTACCCTACCATCATCCGTTAATGGGATTCAGCGGTGAAAAGGTCCATCCGTTGGGCATGTATGAGATGGACGTGCGAATGGGTGATGAGTGGCCTAAGAGGTTGACACGAAAGATCAAATTTTTCGTTATGGACAAAAATGTCTTCTCTGCCTATAACCTCATAATACGTAGAGTATCCCTTAAGGAGTTTGAAGTTGTTCCATCGACGGTCTACCAAATGCTAAAATTCCCGACCCCCTATCGGGTAAGGGAAGTGCAGGGCGACCAAACCATAGCAAGGGAATGCTACTTCAACTCGGCCGAAGAGAGAGAGGACCATAAGAGGGCAACCACCACGTATAACATCGATACACTGTACCCTAGAGATGAAACGAAGTTGAATAACGGAGAAGCCGTGGAAGAGGTAGAATCCATCGCCCTCAATGAGGACGAACCGGAAAAAACTGTCAAGGTAGGAAAGGCCTTAAAAGCGAAGATCAAGGAGGATCTAGTAAATTTATTGAGGAAGAGGCAGAGTGTCTTCGCATGGATCCACGTGAATATACCTGGCATCGACCCTAAGGTTATGTGCCACAAACTCAACGTGAATAAGGATGCTAAGCCAATCAAACAAAGACGAAGAGTTTACTCTAGGGAGAAGTATGACGTCATCCGGGAAGAAGTCAGGAAGTTAGAGGAGGCTGAGTTTTTTATGGAAGTCATATATCCGGAGTGGTTATTAAACGCTGTCATTGTGCCCAAGGCCAATGGAAAATGTAGGATGTGCATAGATTTTATTTACCTGAACAAGTCTTGCCTAAATACAGTTATCCCTTACCTCGGATTGATCAGATGGTAGATGCAATTGCAGGGCATGAGCTCATGAGCTTCATGGATGCATACTCAGGCTACAACCAGATCTTCATGGATGCTGAAGACTCAGAGAAGACAGCCTTCATCACTTACAAGGGGACATACTGCTACAAGGTCATTCCCTTCAGCTTGAAGAATGCAGGGTAATATATCAACGTCTTGTGAATAAGATGCTTAAAAATTAAATAGGCAAGAATATGTAGGTGTACGTAGACAATATGTTGAAGAAGAGCTTAAAGGCCTGTACCCAGGTGGCAAACCTAGAAAAGACCTTCGATGCCATGGACTTGTACATAATGAAACTCAATACCATGAAGTGTGTCTTCGGGGTAGGAGTTGGGAAATTTCTTGGATTCATTATCAATCAGAGGGGAATAGAGGCGAACCCTGAGAAAATCAAGGCTTTGCTTGACATGAAGATACCAAGAAATATCAAGGATGTTCAGAGGCTCAATGGAAGAGTAGCTGCACTCAATAGATTTGTTTCCAGAGCGATGGACAAGTGTCTTCCGTTCTTTAAGGTCCTTAGAAAGGCCTTCGAATGGGATAAAGAGTGTTAGGAGGCTTTTAATCAACTCAAGTCTTATCTCGGATCTCCCCTGCTCCTATCTCGGCCGATAGTTGGAGAGAAGTTGTATGTTTATCTAGCAGTCTCTGAGTCAGCTATAAGTGCAACCATAGTACGGGAAGACGTTGGGTCCAAAGGCCTATATACTTCAACATTAAAGCCCTTTAAGGGTCTGAACAGAACTACCCTCAGATGGAAAAGTTGGCATACGCTTTGATACATGCTTCCATAAAGATGAAACCCTATTTCCAAGCCCATTCTATGGTCATCCTCACTGATTCCCCATTAAGGCAAGTCTTACACAATCCTGAGAAGTCGGGAAGGTTGATGACCTGGTCCATTGAGTTGGGTGAGTAGGACCTTACTTACCAGCCCAGGGTGGCCATTAAATGGCAGGCACATGCAAATTTTATTATTGAGTTCACATGGGAAGAGGTTGAGGTTGAGAATAACCTAGAGACTGCAGAGGGATTAAACATCAACATCTTTTGAGACCCGAAAGAGTTTGTGTCCAACGGAGCCAAAAATGAAATAGCCGAGAATGAGGAAGACCGGTACCTCTTCAAGCAAGGGATTATATCAGAGGGGAGCTTCTCATTAGATAGAGATATCTGGAACCTCTTTATTGATGGGTCATCTTGCAAAAGTGGAAGCGGTGCAGGACTAATACTCTCAGCTCCAGATGGTACCAACGTTGAATATGCACTAAGGTTTAACTTCAAGGCATCAAACAACGAGTCAGAATATGAGGCCATGATAGCGGGCCTCTCCTTGGCAAATACCCTTGGAATAAGAAGAATCCTACTTCATAGTGACTCAAGGTTGGTTGTTAACCAAGTGTTTGGAGTTTATGAGTCCAAGGATGGGAGGATGGCCAAATACTTGAAGAGGGTAAGAATGATGCCAAAAGGTTTTGAAGAAGTAAAAATGAAGAGGGAACCTCGATAAAATAACAGCCAAGCAGATGCACAAGTAAGGTTGGCTTCAACAAGAAAGATCGATATCATAAGGACAGTTCCGGTCGAGATCCTACTCAAGCCGACCATTAAAGAAGAAGAGGTTACCAACCCTTGCCTCAATTTAAACTTAGGGGACTCATGGATGGAACCCCTTATCAGATATATCAGAGAGGGAGAGGTGTCGGGATCAAAGCTAGAAAGGAGGAAACTAAGCTACAGGGCGATAAAGTTCTCAATAATAGGAGATGTCCTATATAAGAAGGGATTTCTTTTACCCATGCTCAGGTGTGTTCAATCCACAAAGGTCCCTCGAGTCTTACAAGAGGTACACGAGGGTTCTTGCTCCAGTCACATACGAGGAAGATCTTTAGACATGAGGATTATCACGCAGGGATACTAGTGGCCGACCTTGGCCAAGGATGTTGCAGCCTATATGAAGAGGTGTGACAAATGCCAAAGATTCTCCACTATCCCCCATCAACCTCATTAGCCTATGACGTCAATAAGATCTCGTCGGCCATTCAAAGTATGGGGAATTGACTTGGTGGGTCAATTAATAAGGGGTGCGAACAACTATGCATTTTTTGTAGTTGCCATCGACTACTTCTCCAAGTGGATAGAGGTCGAGCCGATGATCACGATTACATAGCTGAAGATCTTCAAATTCATTTGGAAGAGAATCATATGCGTACATGGCCTTCCAAACACTCTCATATCAGACAACAAAACCTAGTTCAAGAATTCTTCCTTAGAAAAGTATTGCGAGAAATTTGGGATCAAGCATTTTTTCTCTTCTCCGAGCCGGCCTCAGGCAAGCGGTCAGACCAAAGTCACAAATAGAACCATCCTCGACGGGATCAAGAAGATGTTAGACGAAGCTAAGGGGAGATGGACTGAAGAGGTTTATGATGTATTATGGGCCTAAAGAACAACGGCTAGAACACCAATGGGGGAAACCACATTTATGTTAGCGCATGGCTAAGAAGTTGTCATACCAACCGAGGTAGGGCTCCCCACTCACAGAGTTCAGACCTATGACCCTGAGAAGAATGGGGAGGAGAGAAGACTTAACCTAGATCTGATTAAAGAGATAATGGAAGACGCATAGATCAGACAGGCAGCCTACCAACAGAGAACAACGAAGTTCCATAATCAAAAGGTGAAATCAAGACCCATAGCCGTGGGAGACCTAGTGTTGAAGAAGACGTTGCAGAAAGTAAACAAACTTCACCCAAATTGGCATGGCCCTTACAAGGTGATTGAAGAAGTTGTACCTAGGACCTACAAGTTGCAAAACCTTAAGGGGGAACCTTTTTTCAATCCATGGAATGCTGATCATTTGAAAAAGTATTACGTATGATGTTGCAATGATTCCTATATAAATGTGTCAATTTATGAGGAGATTATTAATGAGAAGATTAGTTCCTGTGTCAACTCTTGGTTCAATAATTTGGTGAATATTTTATGGGGGTAAAATCTTAGTTGATGACCTCAGACCTTTAACATCATAATTTGGTGACAAGGTCTGAGGTGAACATCACATTTGGATGACCTCAGACCTTGAACATAATTAATTTGGTGAATATTTCATGGTGGTAATATCTTAGTTAATTACCTCAGACCTTAAACATCATAGTTTGGTGACAAGGTCTGAGGTGAACATCACACTTGGATGACCTCGGACCTTGAACATCATTAATTTGTGAAAATTTTATAGGGGTTTCATCTTAGTTGATGACCTCAGACCTTGAACATTATTAATTTGGTGAATATTTCATGGGGGTAACATCTTAGTTGATGACCTCAGACCTTAAACATCATAGATTGGTGACAAGGTTTGAGGTGAACATCACAGTTGGATGACCTCAGACCTTGAACATCATTAATTTGGTGAATATTTCATGGGGGTAACATCTTAGTTGATGACCTCAGACCTTAAACATCATAGTTTGGTGACAAGGTCTGAGGTGAACATCACACTTTGATGACCTCAGTCCTTGAACATCATTAATTTAGTGAAAATTTCATGGGGGTAACATCTTAGTTGATGACCTGAGACCTTAAACATCATAGATTGGAGACAAGGCCTGAGGTGAACATCACACTTGGATGACCTCAGACCTTGAACATCATTAATTTCGTGAATATTTCATGGGGGTAACATCTTAGTTGATGAACTCAGAACTTAAACATCATAGTTTGGTGACAAGCTCTGAAGCAAACATCACACTTGGATGACCTTAGACCTTCAACATTATTAATTTGGTGAAAATTTCATGGGGGTAACATCTTAGTTGATGACCTCAGACCTTAAACATCATAGTTCGGTGACAAGGTCTAAGGTTAACATCACACTTCGATGACCTCAGACCTTAAACATCATTAATTTGGTGAATATTTCATGGGGGTAACATCTTAGTTGATGACCTCAGACATTAAACATCATCGTTTGATGAGGTCTAAGGTGAACATCACACTTGGATGACCTCAGACCTTGAACATAATTAATATGGTGAATATATTATGGGGGTAACATATTAGTTAATGACCTCAGACCTGAAACATCATAGATTGGTGATAAGATTTGAGGTGAACATCACACTTGGATGATCTCAGACCTTAAACATCATTAATTTGGTGAATATATTATGGGGGTAACATCTTAGTTAATGACCCCAGACCTTAAAACAATGTTACAAAGTTGATAGAGACACCATTATATTGAGGCTTCAGACCTTAATACAAACACATTGCATGACAGAGAGAACCATTCAAAGAACATTCAGCAAAAGGAAAGGTTGATATAGAATGAAGTTAAGAACTACAAGTCAAGAGCTAACATAAAATGTTATCAGAAGTTACAGATCGATATGGATCAGAAATAAAAATTACAAGGGCTTCACAAAATGGATTTAAGTATCTGCAGTCTCAGGGTTAGTAATCATGCCCCTATATCCTTGGCCGAGGTTGGTCACTTCTACCCCATCATCGTGAGGACCAATGTCTTCAGTCCTGGTATCTTCTTGTTGAACAATCTCATCAGGGGAGGCACCTCCTTCCTCCTCGACCTCTTGTAAGGCATGAGCAAACCGAGGATCGACATAACTCAGACCAACGAAGTTAGAGGCTACCAAGGTCCCTAACTCTTTCTCCTTCATTACAGCCCATTTTCCAGTAGCCTTAACACCCCTTTAGAGGTATTCAAAGCCAAAGCTGACAAATTCGTCAGAGACCTTGTAGTCCTCCAAAATATTCTCTGAGGCATCATCCAAAGCAGCCTTCACAATGACATCGACCTTGTGTTGAAGAGAGTCAACCTGATTCTTCAAGGCAGAACTATGATCCTTTTTGAGATTTTCCATGTCCTTCTCCAACCGCTTAACATTAGCCTCAGACTTCTCTAAGGAAGCCTTCAGACGCTCCACTTCAGTATTTAGAGAAGCCTCAGTCTTTTGGGCTTCCTTGCCCTTCTCAATCAGAGGAAGTTTCCTCAGAGTCCAGTCAACAAACTGGTGCATGGTGAGGAGACCCTGAAAAGTGTGTGAAGAAATGTCAGTTCAGGATTTGGTTTAATTTAAAGCCGATGTTACACTTATTCAGCAAAAGAAAAAAGTCTTACTTGGATTGATCGATGGAGGGAGAAATCGACTAACAGAGGGGTGTCTAGAGAACGGTAGAACCTTTTGTCAGAGTCAGTCATGATTGAGCCGATAGCGTCCAGGGCCTTCAGACTCTGGCCGATCTTTAGTTGCTCTAAACGAGCAACTAATGCGTCCTCAGAGGAGATAGGGATCGCACGATCACCCTTGGAAATTTTCTTCTTCTGCCTCTGATCCTCAGGGGCAGGGTCACTGGACTTTCTTTTCATTGAGGCATCGACCCTTGAAGTTGTGGGGGGAGGCGGAGGAGCATTTAGACCCGCTTTCTTCACAAGTTTTGTAAGACTGGGGCCCGCCATCTCCCAAAGTTCGTCCAAAATTCCTTTTGGACGCTCTGTAAATAGAAAGGTCTGAGTTAAAAGATCAGATACATAGTAAAATCAGAGGTTCAACTTGTTTGAAAAATTAAGTAACTTACAGAGCTCGGTCAGAGGACTCCCCCAAGGCCGATTTCAGAGAGGTAGTAGGGGGTCATCAAATGCTCGTACTTGACCAACAGACCATGTTCCCCCTGATCTTGAAGGTCTTTGACCTTATGAAGGTTATTCTGGCTTAACCCAGGGTCAGCCCTAGCAGCTATTGACACATTTCCCCATTTCAGAGATATTCTCGGTTCTAGGGAAGAAGAGGGGGCACATGGGCCAAACTCCCATGACCCTGAGGCGAATAAATATCATGGTTTCCAGTTGTGGTTTGAAGTTTGGGTAACCAGCAACAACTTTTTATTAGACTTTCGAGCTACAAAGAGGTAATAACTCGGATGATTCCTAGCAGAGGAGGGGACGTAACACCCTGTGAAGACCTGGACGGGAAGGTCTGAATGATGAACTGCCCTTCATAAGACTATAGATCCAATTATCACCCTCCAGGCATTGGGGGATAATTGGGAAGGAGCCAAGTTAAATAACACAGTATAGACCTAATTATTGGATGAATGGAAAGAAGAAATCCTAGCATAAACATCTTCTCGTATAAGAAGATCTCGCCATCTTGGCCGCCAAAGTCCCTCTCATCCCTCAGAGGTCTCCTAAGTTTTATGGATGGACTTATAGAATACAGATGTCTGAAAGCTAGGAGGTCGAGTTCGCTGACAGTGCTCTCTATCTCAGCTGACTCTTAGGTGTCAACATCGCTTTCGCTACCATCATCCTCATCCTGGACAACGTCGGCTCGAGCAGACAAGGGAGAACCATCGAGAACCTCTGAGAAAACTCAGCTCCTATGGCAGCCGACAGGGGAATATCATCAAGGATTGGGGGAACAGCCACACTAGGTCCTATAATTTTGACATCGGAGGAAGAATGCGAGGTGCTAGAACTCTTGTGAGATGAGGCACGAGTGGAAACCTGAGCTTGGTCAGGGGCTTGGTCGATCCGGACGGAATAGTCCATGGCCTCTTAGAAAGAATCCACAAATATAGGGTCTGAGGTTGATGGCTCAGACTCAGACATCGGAACAGGTTCTACTGGGACCTTTGCAGAAACAGATGGCTCGGGGTATATCACTTTCAGAGGGGGTGGGAATATAGGCATGAGAGGGAATGCCTCTGTCCTACGAGCTTCCTCTTGGGCTCATTCTATTTATCTAATCTTATCTAAGGTTTTCTCCCTAAGAGAGGGGAATTCCTCTAAGAGTTGATAGAGGGGTCTGAGCATATGGGGATGACCTTACACTTAAGAACTCAAGCTAAAAACAAATAGGATGACACAACAGCTAAAGATCAAATATGGCTAATTGAAAAGAAATCCAACCAAAAACAATCAAGAACAACTCATCGAAAAACTCATAAACTCACCGAAAAGCTCATAAACTCACCGAAAAATGCAACAACTGGAAGAACAAGATAGAAAAAATGGCAAAGAAGAGGTAATAAGCAATACCGGATGAAATGCGAGGAGAAGAAGGGGAAGATTGTTAAGAAAAATCCACAAAAAGCACCCTTGATCAAGCTCTGGAAGAGAGAGGAATTGAAGAAGATTCAGGCATGAGAATGAAAGGAAATGAAGAAGAAAGAGAGAGAAAGGAGTTTAAACCCTCAAAATCCACTTGCACTCCCCCCAAGGCCCATCATTGCCTTAGGAGACCAAAAGACCATCATCATTGCACTTGCCAAGCACGCAACCTACTTCAAAAGCTAACACTTGTCAAGAAAATGTGGGCACATAAAGAAATACAACCTCAGACATATATACCCCTTAGTCACATGTTCACATAGGTAACTAAGGGTTAGGGGTGATTGATATGCCCTATATGTACCCAACAGTTCAGAGACACCAACCTCGACCAAGGAAATGGCCGAGGTTACAAGGGCCCCAGATTGGCAACCAACGGTCTCATCCAAAGCAAGGTCGGCTATGGATGACATTACTAGTTGCCACAGAGTCAGACAACAGTTGAGGTCTTCATGATCCGTGGGGGTAGATATTCATCAGGTCGTCCGGAGCTAACATCACGTCTACCTCATACAGAAACCTCGACTGTGTATAAACCAAGGAAGAAAGGACTATACCATCATCATAATCAACCTCGGTTTGGAATCAACTGATGTTCCAACTACTCCTACACAACCCCGGCCCATGCCGATGTTATAACTCCTCCTGCCTCACCTTAGATTTCTACTGAGCCGAGACCATCATAAATAGCCTCTCATTCTGTAGCAGCCAGACTTCACTAACCTCATACTCTTCCAGGCCGAGGTTGGTGCCAATTAGAGACAACCGAGCTTTTACTCGCATATGTGTGGCTGGGAACACGTGTACTAAGTCAGTTGTAACAAATCAATCCCCTTACGTGGGGGAATATCTTATAATCATTCTTTACATGTGATAGTGACAAATGTCTTCATTAGATTGGATAGATCAACGTACACATGTTCATCGCATGCATGGGGGGTGCATTACACCCCCCCACACTATATATGCCCGCCTACTCCTACATGGAGGGGGATAGAAAATTAAAAACCCTAACTGAAACTCTATCCAGTTACTCAGTAGAGAGATAAAGATTGAGATATTGTATCCATGGCCATTAGTGCCTTATTCTGGTGACCTTACTTACTCACTTGCACAGTGGATGTAAGCCTAATTGGCTGAACCACTTATATATTGGTGTTCATCCTCTTCTACTCATCTTAATCTCTTATATTTAATATACTCTTGTGCTTCCATTGTTATCACTAATTTGATCTTACGTACACCTTGAAGGGTGGTGATATTTCCAACATCATCAACTGGCACCTGGCTTTCCAAGAAAAAATGGAGATAATTGTCTCAATAATTATTTAAGTGCATTCGTCTTGAGAATTTATTTGGAAATTCCCTCTAGAGTAGAATGAGTAGTTTGTTATTATCGGGCTAAAGAAGTAAGTTCCTGAAAGCATCGCATGATTTCTTCATTTTGAGTTTCAGTGGAGGGAATTCGAGTACTAACCATCTTAAAATATAATAGAACAGATTTAATAATAAGAATCATAAACAAGGATATGTCACAAGCCTATTATACTATACAAGATAAGTTATATGATACATTGAAGTTATATATCAAAAACTATTACTACATTAGTGTAACTACAATAGTTAGTTAATCTCCTAAGGTTTAGCATGGCACACTATATACAATACTTTGTAATTCTTATCTGAAATAGGAGTCAACTTTAACTTGGATTTTTAGGTAGGAACTTTAACTTGGACTGACTAAATAATGTTCTTCATTTGAAGAATCATAAGTCGAGTCATCAGTGGTACCAGGAGAGTAGTCACCATGTACTTCACCATTTGATGTTGCATCGGGGTACATAGTTGGAGTCGACGGAGCATTTGTGAGTGGAAGATTCATGGCTTTTTGAAAGATCATTGGATCATTCAAGAAATCATCTACCTTCCTCATAACTTGCATATCGCCTAGAACTCTAGTAATCAACACCAACCTTTTAACATCACTACTAGCGCCTTCCCAATCTTCCTCTACTGCATGAATTATCTCTTGTAACTTTGCCAATGTTTCCTTTCGAACTCTAGTTTTTTAAAGATTGTTCAGCTCAATATCTACATTGAAAAGAAACGTATTCCACGTATTTATGCTATAAAATGGAATTACCATATAATAAAATTAATAAAAGAAGTTAGTAAAAGATAATAATATCTGATTTCTTTTCCCATATAGAATGCTAACCCGACGCTATGTTTAAATTCAAAATATGCTCTGATACCAACTTATCACACCCTACTTTTTTGTATGACTGTACAAGAAGTATACATAAAGAAATGAATTAAAGTTAAGGTTGAATAACATAATTTTATTCATTATTAAAGTAGTTAGATAGTGTCGTACCATCAAAGGGGTGAGTTACATTTTTTAGTACAGACTATAAAGTAGAAAATCAAAAAATGCCATTCATTGCTCCGAACTAGCTTATTCAATGCCCACATAGTCACATATGCAAACAGGTGACTGGTATCTGTCTCTAAAAGGGAAGAGATACTATCCTCTTTCTCCGGGTTAATCTGGAGGAAAAAGGAATTAGCATAAATATACTAAGAAGGTTTTACCAATTCTATAACAAGTATACGTATAGATGAGATTTCGGGTGTGTATAGAATCAGTGTTTATCAACTAAACATTAAACATGATAATCCCATACTTATTGATTTACAAATAAAATTAAGGTTCTTTGAACCAATAATACCATACTTACCAATTCATTAACGATCTTGTAAAGAAAATCAAGGATCTTTGAAGTAATAATCCTATACTTACCAGTTCACTAAGGGGTATAGAAATAATTAATCCATAGGTAAAACTAAATAATAATAATCAACCCGAAACCTTTGAGGAAAAATAACCGTCTAGGCATACAATTAAAGTGGCACTCATATGTATATAGAAATAAATTCAGTCTCTCAATCATTTGGGACCATTAGGCCAAGTAGAAAGTTTCGTGGGATAACTTGTTAGTCTACTTCCTAGTTAATATAGGGTGCTCATAATATATATGTTCACACGCAAGTGCAGGGGTGAACTGAATTAATAAGGAATATGATATCAACTATTAGGTGATAAGGGTTAAATTGATTCACATTCAAATTCAAATACTGATGATATTTAATAATTTATGTAGTATTGCAGTATTATAACATGCACATACTAACAGTAAATAGGAACTATTATATAGCGATATCAATAGTAGTATGCCAAATATACAAAGTTTACCATTAAAAGGGTAGGAAAACCTACTTGCTCGGTATATCGTACGAATATATATAACAAGAGGATATCGGGAGGAACTGGTACTTGATTCTCTATATACAATGGTTGGGTATATAAGTATTTGGAATTGGGTAAGTAAATTTATATAAAAATTATATATTTTAAAGTTTTGGGGGTTTAATTATAAATATATTTGGACTTTAAACTACTGGACTTAGGGCCATATTTAAACTTTGGACCAAGAGACTTTTTGCTTAAAATATCTTGAAGTGTTTATAGACAATGTTTGGGGTTCAAATTTAGAAGTTAAAAAAGTCAAGAGGGGTCAAATTGAAATTTAGAAAAAATATTTCTAAGTTAAAACCTCATTTTCCCATAACTTAGGCTAGGATAATCCAAACATGGCCTTACCTTATATCATTTTGACAAGAAAATAAAATAAAAATGTTGGAAAAAAATTCAGAAAATTCTTATTGGCCACGCGCCCTCACATTCTAGGTCAATGTATTTAGTCAAAAAGTTCATCTTCTTCCCCTCAACTCTTGACTTTAGGGTTTTTGGTTTTTGACCTTGAAAAACTCATTCCTTTTAAACCATTTGAGACGATTTCTTAATAAACTCACCTAATTTTTAATAAGGAATCCAAATATCTAGGTTTTGTGGATTCAGATGCAGTATATCTCAATTCTCAAAAGAGTGTGTTTTACCGAAATTTGACCAACATTTGTGGATTTTCAGGATATGGCAGGGATTTTTATGAACATAGTTTATTTTCTGCTATGTTTAGGAGTAAATTGGTTTTGATTTCAAAGGTTGAGATGGATTATACAGGGAGAATTTAATATTTTTAGTTTTCTGGTTCAAAATCCACTTTCAATCGATTTGACCTTATTAGGCACATTCTTGGCATTTGATCATTACACTTGAGTTCTTGAGGTTCTAATGAAGCACTCAAATATTTAAACCTGAGTTTTGATTAATATTTGGAAGTTCGCCTCTGAAGCTCAAGCTTCAGTGGTGGAAACTTCATAATTTTCATCTAAGGCTTGTTTTCTAAGTAAAATTTCCTACTGCTTTGAGCTATTCTAGCATTATAACAACAAAGAAAAGGATTAAAACTAAAAGAACTCAATATAGTACATAAAGCGTAGAGTACCTATTTGGAGAGAAATTTTCCAGTTTTGAAACTTCTGTTTAAAAGAGTTTGAACTGAGAATTTCATGGGGTATTTATAGTATATGAGCAGGGGAATTTGTTGGTGGAAAAAAGATGACGATTTGAACTAAAATTATAAGTTATTCAAGCTTGGGTTTTGTTCCTCATATGTGTTCATGGTGTACACATGTGATTCTTGGCTATTTCTTCTAAGGTGTTGCTTATTTGGATAGGGGATTTTATCAAATAAAAAAAACTTTGGTGTTTGGTCCTTGGTTGGTCATATATATACACTTATAGCCTTAAAAGTGTACTTTTGATAAAATTTAGGGGTAATTTTTTAATTTTATAAAGTTTAAAGGCCTAAAACTGTAATTTTGTTAGTTGAAGTCTAAAGGATTAATTTGATAGAAAGTTTAGGTTTAGGGGTGAAGTATAAGTTAAGTTATGTTGGTCTGTAGTTTTTCGGGGCTACTTTATAATTCTTGAAACTTCAGGTTGTCTTGGTTAATTTAGTAAAGTTGTAGGGATTCAAGTATAGTTTCATTCTTCTTAGAAGACTTTTGAATTTTAACACTTTATAAGGGTTAAAATAGTTACTGTAGGTGATTAGGGGCATTTTAGATGTTAATACAAGTTACTGAACAAATTATTGGATCTTAAATAAATCTTTGTTAAATGTGGAAGAGCATACCCACTTGCTCTAGTTGGTGGCAATAGTATCTTTAGTGACCCTTCCTTTTTCAATAGGTACAAAATTACAGTTATGGAGGATCCGTGTTCTTCACACTGGGAGAGAACTTTGAAGGGTTTAAGGAGGTGTTTTATTTGATGTTGTGTTAAACTTCATCTTTTTCTTCTGTTTAGACCCTTATATCCTATCATTTCCAAGACTCATTTTTTCCTTTGAGGCTTAGAATGGTTCCAAGAGAATCTTCCTAATATTTATGAACACACTTCTAGATCAAAATCATCTTCATAAAATATTCTAATTATTTCTTTAGATTTTTTTATGCTTGTTGATGAAGGTTATTTTAGAATAATACGAAGTTGAATGTGAATTTGTCAGGGGGAATGTGCTAGTGGTAATTAGCATAGATAAATGAGCATTAGTTGACCACGTAATGTGTCCAAATGAACACTAGATGATCGTGGAACATAGGAGAGACTATTCAGTGGTCTAAACAAATAACCAAACGATCATCTTCTTTAATCACACAACCACTTATCAACTTGAATTCTCGAGACTTAATCAAATAATCGTTATTTTAAATGAGCACCATGTTCCTTATGAAGTTGGAATACTATCCGGATGAATAGGAAGCATAGAAACATGCAAAATAACTGAGGATGAACACATGTACCTTTCAGTTCAACGTGCATGTGATCAAATAGGAATAACGTTGTGCGGCTATGTATATAAAGCCTTATGTAGTGTTGAAACGATAAGAGAATATTTATGTACAAGTATCCTCTATAAACTCTCCTTATTAATAATAGATTTCTTACTCTTCCCTTACCTCGTGGATGTAGGAAGAGCCTAGATTAACCACGCACATTTTTTGTTTTGTCTCATTTTATGTTCTTTCAATCCAATCATTATAATCAACTGTCTCTATTATAGTTGTGTTGTATTTGAAAGTCATATTTTTGCCTAAATATAATTGGTGTCATTTATAGGAATGACAGTTTTGAAATTCATTAACAAGAATCACGTAACTGAGGTTATTAGTTGCCTCCATGAGTAGTTGCATGCCCTCCAACCCCAACATGCTGAAATTTTAAGTCTTTTATAGTCGAATCAACCTCCAGTTTTGGATCAACAGGAGGATCAAATTCAGTCGGTGGAGAAAACCAAGAGAATGAGGCTCCTCTTCCACCTCTACCATCACTGACACTCTTGTCTATCGCTCATTGGGTATCACATGCAAGGCAAGCTGTCCCCCCACTAGTCATTATAATTGGAGGATACGCTGAACCCGCATCTCCATTCTATCAATATGCGATGGATTGTCCCATACCGCACAATTTTAAGCTCCTAATGATGGATTAGTTCGATGGATCATCGAGACCACATAGATCATTATAAGGGCTACATGGACTTAGTTTCTAGTTTATGCCTCTATTATGGCATCAAAGGCGTCGACAAGGACCTGGTACAACTGCCTACCACCCAAATTTGTCATGTGTTCCAGAGAGATCTCAAAACAGTTCATTCAAAACTTTATTGGAAGTAGTATCTATAAAAATTCCATTGGGAACTTTTTCAACATCCTACAAACTAAGGATGAGACACTTAAGGAGTATACACAAAGGTTTAATGATGAGTTTCTCTGCGTCGATAATCTAGATGAGAGGATGGTCACCTCGGCCTTCTTACGTAGGTTTTTAAGTAGTAAAACCATTTATTCCTTATCAAAAAACCATCCCACTAACATCGTCAAGTTGATGAAGAAGGTGGGGAAACACATTCACACAGTAAACATTATCAGTAGACAATAACCCACTCATCAAGTGGGAGTCTTAGGAGAGGTAAGGTTAATGGACAAACCAAACAAGGGGATATTTACTCTGAAATGGAATTATTGGGTAAACCAAGCCCCAACCTAATAGTATATGTCGCCTAATAAGAGTGTGGGATAGAATCTAAAAAGTATGGCCAATACAAAGATGCTGAGGTTCCAAAACAAATTTAAGAATAAACCTCTCAAGATAAAATCCAACCTATATTTCTAGTTCCATTGAGATTATTAGATGACAAAAATGAATGTTTTCATCTGAAAAATTGAAATCGACGTGTTGGTCATAAGGGATCACATGTGAGAGTTAATGGGCAGAAGAGGTGGAAGGTAAGACGAGAAACGTGACAGAGGGATAATCAGCACAGAAGTCGATCGAAAGAATGAGAGAAAAATGAGGGTAATCCAAAGGAATGGTTGTTGTTAAGAAGGATAAGCGGATTAACATGATCTCCAATAGCTTCAGATATGATGGGGAATTGACATCGGTATGAAAAGCATACAAGAGACAAAATAGGACTTTAAAAGAGGTGAAAATAGAGAAACTTATTCAATACTAGGAAGATATCCTAATAACGCTAAAGGATTCTTAGGATATTATTGATACCAAAATTAGTATGCCGATGTGGACGAATAATAAGAAGACACGTGTCAATCTACGTGGCACAATAGCAACGAGGAAAATTATTCCCCCGACCAACATACTCACTCCGAGCAACATGTATACTCCGAGGAACGCCAACCCTCCTAGGAACTCTTATCCCCCTAGGAACTCCAATGCTCCGAGGAACTCTTGGACGACGAGCAACTAAGGCGGTTCGAGCTGCATCTCGACCACAGCATTAATTGCCAGATAATCGACAGTTCAATTATTCATTGAATGCTTATCATCTTGACGCGCACGTTTGAAGAACATTAAGTGAATTACCCTTTCATATGTGTATCATTTAATGTAACACCCTTTCATGTACAACCTAAGGGCTATAAATACCTTGTATCACCCTCATTCAAAGGGACCGGAATTTCTTGATAGCACTTGTAATCGAGAATTCCCAAACACTCAGCAATAACATAACAGTGGACGTAGGCCATTCATATAAGGCTGAACCACTTTAAAATCTTTTGTCTCATTTATTTATCTGTGATTAAATAATTAGAGTAATCTAGTTTTTTACATCAACAGATTGGCGCCGTCTGTGGGAAACGATTGTTATTATCGTTTTTTCACCAAAAATCATTCATCATCAATGGCAGATAATCCAGAATCTAGCAATCGAAACGCTGGAAATGCTGGAAATCCTCCAAATCCCTCTGCACCTCCAGATCTGGCCGGGATTATGACGAATCTGGCTTAAGGACAAACCGCCATGCAAGAAATAATGAGGCAACTCATACAAACCCTTCATGGCGGTGCACCTGCACGTTCAGGACAGCGAAGTGGTCAGAGGCAAACTTATTTACTTTCTTCACGATCCAGGCGTACTGAGTCATATAGTAATGAGGAGTCTGAGGATTTCTCTTCTCAACCTGGGCGAACTTCGTCAATAAGGGCTACAGATACTGATCAACGTATCACTCTCTCTCTAGAAAGACTCAGTGCCTTAGAAAGACTGAGTAGGGTGTCTCCTTTCAGTCTATTAGGCCCTAGGAGGAATAGGAGTCCACCTAAGACCATGTCGAGGAGTTTTCGACAACCATCAGATCTAAGAGAAGGATCAGCACAATCACGACCAGTTGCTCGTCAAGATAGATCTCAGGAGGCTACTTCAGAACGATCTATTGCTCGAACCGATAGGCCCGAGGAAGGAAATGAAGCGTGGAAAGGATCCATTCAGCGGTTGGAGGATAGATTGGGAGAAATGGCTAAGGCGAAGAATCCCTTACAACAAACTTTTGTTCAAGGGACACCTTTTGTCCAGGCCATTGTGAATTTTCCTACACCGTCAAAGTTTAAAGCACCAGTAGTGACCCCCAAATATGATGGAAAGACAGATCCTGTTCTTTATATAGAGAAATATCAAGCTACCGCCGATATCTATGCGGTCCCCGACGAGATGAGATGCAGAGCGTTCTCAGGAACTCTTACTGGAGCTGCCCATATATGGTACAACAATCTTCCTTGGGGTAAGATTTCAACTTTCTTTCAGTTGGCCGAGTTGTTCATCGGCAATTTCTGTTTTGGAGCAAAGCCAGTAAAATGAGTAGCACACTTGTTAAGTGTTAGACAAAAATTTGGTGAGAGTACTAGAGATTACATAACTCGTTTCAATAACGAGAAGCTGGAAGTCATAGATTACGAGGAGAAGACAGCAATCACCGCCTTGATGAGTGGGTTGTTGCCTAATAAGTTGTATTACACCTTGGCGAAAGATCCACCTAAAACTATGTCAGAGTTGATGGCAAAAGCGGCCAAAATCATGAATGCCGAGGAAGCTATGGCTACAAAGAAGAATATGGATAAAGACACCAAGGTGGACGTCGACAAGTCTAAAAATAAAGAGCATAAGGGAATGGCGGTGACAAGCGTTCCAGAAATAATAAGTCATCATGGGAAGTCCTGAAGAAATTCGATAATTATACTCCCTTGAAAATGGGTATTAATCATGTCTTGGAAGAAATCAAGAATAGCGAGGAGGTAAAGTGGCCGAAGAAATTGAGGTCAGATCCTGATGCGAGGAACAGGGATAAATATTGCGAGTTCCACAAAGATCATGGCCATATGACTAAAAATTGCATAGCTCTTCAGAACGAGATTGGAACACTCATCCGAAGAGGAAAGCTAGCAAAGTATGTTGATCGGGGAGGTGAAAGAAGAAATAATGATTGAACTAGAGAAAGATCTAGATCTCCTCGTCGAGTAGAGGAGAAAAAGAAGAGAGGCCATGAAGATGATGCCGAGGATGACCCCGATCTTCCTAAGAAACCAAGGCAGCCAGAACGAGAGGTATTTTCCACACGTTTTGGTTCATTTGATTGTAATGTTATTACAGGAGGAGATGCAGGAGGAGGAGATCTTACTTCAGAAAGAAAAGCTTACCTCGGAGAGGCACAAGCTTGCTCGTACATTCAACGAATAAATTTGGACGAGGAGGATCGTCCGAGGAAGGTAAACAAAGAGAAGCTGGTTATTGGCTTTTCAAAAAATGACCTGGCAGGTGTTCTTTACCCTCACGACGACCCTTTGGTGATCAAAATGAGGATGAAGGAAGTAGTGATTTCAAGGGTGCTGGTAGACAATGGCAGTTCGATAGACATCATATACTATTCATGCTTTGACAGTTTAAATTTGAAATTATCTCAATTGGAGCCTTATCACAGACCTCTTCTGGGTTTCGCTGGCGAGAAAGTTTTTCCACTTGGGACGATCAAGTTGGATATATTCATTGGAACTTGGCCTGCTTGTCGAACAGAGAGAATACGCTTCTTTATGATGGATAAGAATGTGCAGTCAGCCTACAACATCATCATGGGAAGAGTTGGTTTGAAGAAGTTCGAAGCAGTCCCATCTACAGTACATCAATGTTTAAAATTCCCAACAAATTTTGGAGTGGGAGTGGTGAAAGGTGATCAAAAAGTAGCTCGAGAATGCTATTATTCATCTGCCGAGCAAGAGGAGCTTGAAGAGTCAAGGAAAAAGACTACTACTTACCAGGTGGATGAAAGTACAGAAATTGAAACACTTAATTCGAGAGATGAATCCCAACTTGTAAAAGGACAGGTGGTAGAATCTACAGAAAATGTTATTCTGGACGACGAACACCCTGAACGAGTAACCCAGATAGGTTCGTCGTTGGATGCTTCAATAAAACAGGAGTTGATAACTTTCTTGAGAAACAGAAAGAAAACTTTTGCGTGGATTCATGAAGACATGCCAGGAATAGATCCAAACTTCTTATGTCATGAGCTCAATGTGAATAAGGAGATCAAACTTGTAAAGCAGAGAAGAAGGGTATTTAGCCCCGAGAAGAATCAAGCTATTCAAGAGGAGGTCGACAAGCTCCAGAAAGCCCAATTCATTGAAGATGTGAAGTATCCGGACTGGTTGGCAAATGTGGTGATGGTAAAGAAGAAAAACAATAAAAGGAGAATGTGTGTTGATTTCACTGATCTCAACAAGGCCTGCCCAAAGGATCACTTCCCATTGCCTTGAATTGACCAACTAGTGGATGCTACCTCGGGGCACGAGTTGCTCAGCTTCATGGATGCTTACTCTGGTTACAACCAGATCAAAATGAAACCTGAAGACATGGAAATCACTTCTTTTATTACCCCTAGGGGAACTTATTGTTATAATGTTATGCCTTTTGGTTTGAAAAATGCAGGAGCGACATATCAACGGCTGATGAACAAGGTTTTTGCCGAACAAATCAGTTGCAACATGGAAGTCTATGTCGACGATATGCTGACAAAGAGCAAGAAAGCTGCTGAGCATCTAGTTGACTTAGGTCAGACCTTTGATCAACTGGATAAATACCAGATGAAGCTCAACCCGACGAAGTGCACCTTTGGAGTACGAGAAGGAATGTTCCTCGGGTACATCGTCAATCAGTGAGGCATCGAGGCAAATCCAGCAAAGATCAATGCTCTTTTAGGGTTGCGATCTCCAACGACGAAGAAAGAAGTGCAGAGTCTTACAGGACGAGTTGCAGCGCTCAATAGATTTGTATCTCGAGCAACTGATAGGTGCCTTCCATTCTTCAAAACACTCCGAAAAACTTTTGAGTGGAATAATGAATGTGAAAAATCCTTTCAAGACTTGAAGAAATATCTGGGAACACCTCCACTACTGTCCAGGCCAGTGATGGGAGAAAAGTTGTACTTATACCTGGCAGTATCCGAGAATGCAGTCAGCTCGGCATTGATCAGATTGGAGAATGGAGTCCAGAAGCCTATTTATTACACAAGTAAAGCTTTCCGAGGTGCAGAGATCGGGTACCCAAAGTTGGAAAAATTGGCATTGGCATTAATTGAAGCAAGTAGAAGAATGAGGCCTTATTTCCAGGCCCATACCATCGTTGTATACACCGACATGCCATTGAGACAAGCTCTTCATAAGCCAGAAAAATCAAGAAGACTGATGTACTGGGTAATAGAGCTCGGTGAATATGATATTGTGTATGAACCCAGATCATCCTTAAAAGGGCAAGCTGTAGCAGACTTTATAGCAGAGTTTACATATCCTGATACCCCCGAGGAACAAAAGTTTCTCGCTGACCAACCTGTGTTAGTTACAGGATCAACAGACATAAGTCCAGACCAACTCTGGTTGGTAAAAGGGCTTGTAGAGGTTAAAAGATCATCAAATTCAAACCCAGACCAACTCCAGTTGGTAAAAGGGCGAGAAGAGATGGTCGACGAAGAGCAAAAAATACCAGGGGAGGATGAAAGGAAACAGCAGATATTTCATCGAGGAACTCTGTCAGAAAAGAAATTTAAAGACGAGTTACCTACATGGAGATTATATGTAGATGGGTCATCTTGCACAACAGGTTGTGGGGCAGGGAGTGTTTTGAACACCCCAAACGAGATTGACGTGGAATATGCCTTACGATTCCAATTCAAAGCTTCCAATAATGAGGCTGAGTATGAAGCCTTGATAGCAGGTCTTAATTTAGCAAAGATTATGGAAGCGCAACAAGTGATGGTATTCAGTGATTCTCAATTAATTGTGAATCAGATGATGGGAACGTATGCAGTTAAAGGAGAATTAATGGTCAAGTATCATGCAAAGGCGATGGAGTTATTGGCAGAATTTGATGCCATTCAGTTGATCAGAATACCAAGAATGGAGAATGCACAAGCAGATGCACTGGCCCGACTAGCATCAGCTACTCATACCGAGTTGCGAAGAACGATACCAATTGAGGTGTTAGAAAGTCGAAGCATAGATGAAGGCCTGATGATGAATGTTATTTCCCTTCATTTAGGACCATCTTGGATGGATCCCATCAGGGCATATGTCGAGGAAGGAGAATTATCGGAGGATAAGATCGCTGCCAAGAAATTGAAGTTTAAAGCTGCTCGGTATGTACTAACTAATGGTGTTTTGTATAGACGAGGAATTATGGCAGGTTTGCAAAGATGTGTACATCCCTCCGAGGTGAAAGAATTGATTGAAGAAATCCATTAAGGGTCCTGTGGAGCCCATGTAGCAGGTCGAACACTTTGCAAAGGGTGATGACGTAAGGATACTACTGGCCAACGATAAGGGCTGATTGTATAGCCTATGCTAAGAAATGTGACAAATGCCAACGTTTTTCTTCCATCCGACGTACTCCACAAGCATTGTTGACACCCATAACTTCCCCTTGGCCATTTGCCATGTGGGGAATTGATTTAGTTGGACCACTACCAACGACCCGAGGAAGATTCAAGTACCTCATCATCGCAGTGGATTATTTTACTAAGTGGGTAGAAGCTGAGCCTCTGATTGATATGACATACGAGAAGGTGTACCAATTCGTTTGGAAGAATATCATCTGCCGATATGGTCTCCCTCATGCCTTCATCACAGACCATGGAACACAGTTTGATAACGAGGAGTTTGCCGCCTATTGTCATCGGTCAGACATTTTGAAGGTTCATTCAGCACCAGGCCATCCTCAAAGCAATGGACAGACTGAAGGGACGAACAGAACATTATTAAATGGTTTGAAGAAGAGGTTAAGTGAGGCTAAAGCTAATTGGATTAATGAGCTACAATCAGTATTGTGGGCTTAACGAACAACTCCCCGAGCAGCAACTGGAGAATCACCATATATGCTGGCGTTTGGAAGTGAGGTTGTCATACCTGCTGAGTTGGGTCTCCCAACACACAGAGTGCCGAATTTCAATTCCCCAGTCAGTGACTTGATGAGAAGATTAGATTTGGACATGCTCGAGGAGGTTAGAGAAGAAGCAACCATTAGGAATGCTGCATATCAACAACGAACAGCTCTGTTCTACAACAAGAGGGTGAAGAAATGCGATTTAAAAGAAGGAGATTACGTGCTAAAGAAAGTCATTCAGAAGCACAATAAATTGGAAGCAAATTGGCATGGACCTTACCGAGTTACAGAAGTTGTTCGACTAGGAACTTACCGAATAGCAACTCTAGAAGGAGAAGAATTCAAGAATGCATGGAATGCTGAACACCTACGCAAGTATTATCAGTAATGTAAAATGTAAAGCAGTTCTATCAATATGAATAAAACGATGATGTTTCACCATCCTCTCTCCTTTTATTGAAAGTTTTTTGGGGAATACTAGTGTACAACACTACGCTGCTCGACAGCAAAAAGAAGACGATAGTTCAGACCCACGACCAACTCCGGTTGGTAAAAGGGCGAGAACAAACTATACTCCTTTGGTTAGGAGGCATACACTAGCGTGACCAACTCCGGTTGGTAAAATAACTAGTGGACACTGATAGTTCGAGCGTGATCAACTTCGGTTGGTAAAATAGCGAGAACAAACTATACTCCTTTGGTTAGGAGGCATACACTAGCGTGATCAACTCCGGTTGGTAAAATAACTAGTGGACATGATAGTTCGAGCGTGATCAACTTCGGTTGGTAAAATAGCGAGAACAAACTATACTCCTTTGGATAGGAGGCGTACACTAATGTGATCAACATCGGTTGGTAAAAGAGTTAGTGGACATGATAGTTCAAACCCATGACCAACTCTGGTTGGTAAAAGGGCAAGAACAACATTCTTAAAAATGCCAATTTCGGCTGGTTAAGAAACAAAATATGCCAACTTATGTTGGTCGGAAGGTAAAACTATTCCAGAAAATACAAAATATTCCAAACTAAACCAAGTATGGTTGGTCGGGATCAAAATCCACTAACTGTAGTTGGTCGACGAGGATAAAATTATCGACCTTGGTTGGTCGGACACATTTTATGTAAAAATTACCAAGTATGGTTAGTCGGGGATAAAAACTCTCACTAATTATAATTGGTCGACGAGCACAATTTAACAACCTTGGTTGGTTGGAAAAATTTTAAACATTTTTATACTCATTACTTTATTATTAAGTGATCGAGCAACATTTTTGATACTTGTAACCTTTTATTACTAGATTGGTCGATGAACCACAAAGTATTGTTATGCAATCACAAATATAAAAGTGTTAGACAAGTACAAAACAATAGCAATGCAGATTTGGAAACAGAAAATGAAAGTCTTTCATTAAAATTCATTACAAATTACATGTATACTAACTATTACATTGAGATCCCTACTCTATTGGTTTCTTTCCCTCAGCTTTTGAAATAGGTTCCTCGCCAGCAGGAGGATCATTTAAGGTCTGAGGAGAATTAATAAAATTCAAGTCCTTCAGCATTCTGACATTCATTACTGAAGGTGTGTCCAAAAGATGCTCGGGACGAGATACCTCGACCTGAGAATGAAGATTGCAATCACCTAGGTATTGTGCAATTAAGCTCCGAGGAATGGCACGAGCTGGGATCCATTCCTTGTCCAAATTTAACGGTGTCACAGGCAAGTCAAGCACCCCGAGGTCATAATAGTCCCACAAGTAATGTCCCTGTTCAAGTTTCAATAGGCATAAGGCATTCAACCAGCCTTGTTTATAGCCCTCATTAGTGGCATTCTGGATACGAGCATCTAAATGGAATAATGCCTCGTTGTACCCAGCCATCCAAAATTCCCCGTGCTGCTTATGGAATTGGAAGGTTAGTCTCTCCAACTGCTCGTGAAGGCTTTTTGCAAAAATGTCCTTATTCTCTAAAGCAGACTTCGTCGCAGTAAGTTGATCTCCAAAGTTAGGATTTTCTTGGACATTTCAGACAAAGCTCGATCTTTTGCATTCAGTTGGTACGCTTGGGTTTCCAATGTTGACAGAGTACGAGCTTCTTCAATACTACGAGGAGTTCTTGATCGACCCCGAGCAGCTGGAGTACTTCGTTCCTCGACAACATCCTGGGAAACTCTTCCTCGCCCACGAGAACCTCTTCCTCATCCCCGAGTAGAAGTAGAAGTACCAGATCTTCGCAGGATATCCAACTCTTGCCTTAATTTGGCATTCTCAACCTCTAAGAAGGAAAATCCCTCATCGGTCACTGGGATTATAGCTGTTGAAGAAGAGGCTGCAGACTTATATTGTGCTAGTTCTTTCTGTAAATTATTATTCTCTTGCTCCAGCAGTTCAGCAATTTGTCTACAAGCTTCAACTTCTCTCCTTAGGGTCCTCTCCCTGACATCATACCCAGCAAGGAGTTTGTCGTAGCCCTTCTCGGCAGAAAGCTGTTGATATTTCTTTTCATACCTCTCATGTAACAAGGCATTTGACTCCTTGTACTGAGTCTGAAGATCTTCTAGAGTATATTGGAGCTCCTCGATCATATCATAGTAAGCCACGTTATTGGCCACAGCTCGATCAAGTAAGCCCTTCAGATATTGATAAGCTTCTACTGCCTGCTCTGAAGCACCATGGCCAAGGATGTCAGCAACTTATGATGCACTGAGGTCTGTGTGACCAGCTTTATAATATTCATGGCATTGTTGCATCAACATTGTGTCATTAGCAGACAAAAGATCCATACTGGCCAGAAACTAACAGAGAAAGAAAAAGAAGATCAAGACAGAGTGCAGATAAAGAAGAGACAATCATATGGAAGAAAATAACTCAAATTTTATTAGATCATAAGGCAAAGTTACAAAGATCTGAGATACAAAGTACAAGTAAAAGAAAAACAAAAAGAGAATACCGAACAACTTCACACCTTTTCCTTATCTCCCAAGACTTTCTCGGGAGGCTGGGACGAGGAGCTTGGTTTCTCGGTGGAGATAATGAGTTGGTCGGCGGGAGCTGGAACTTGTTCTGGAGGAGCTGGCTGAGATGAAAGCTCCTCGTCAGCAGGCTGGGTAAGGATGATATCACCCACTACCAATGAAGATTCTTCTGAGGCAGCTTCGTCCTCTTCTTCATCCTCGATGGCTGGGGGAGGACCAGGGAGATGCTGTTGAAATAGCTCGGAGTCCTCGCTCACCTTGAATTCTTGCAAAGCAGCAACCCAGCCGTCTCGGAAGTATTTCAAACTTCCATATTGCACCTGAGTCATCATAGCAGCTACTCCCTTGTTCCACCCTTTGTCCCAACCTGTGCTGAAAGACTTCTTTATTGCCTTCTTTCTATTCGTTTTCTCCGAGGAGAACTTCTCGGATAGAAGGTCCTCGGAGGCTTTCAGCTTAGCCTCCAACTCCTCCTTCTGACGATTTGCTTCGCGCAGAAGGGTCAGCTCTTCCTCAGCTGATTTCAGCTTATTTTCAAGCTCCCCGAAGGTGGTGAGCTTTTCGGAGTATTTCTTATTCTCCTTCTCCAAGTCATTCACTTTATTTCCAAACTGCACCTTCTCTGCTTCAGATGCAGCCAGTTTCTTCTCCCATTCACCTTTATCCTCGTCGTACTTCTGACGGGATTCCTTCAGAGATTGGGCCAAACCCTGGAATGCATCCTCTACTCCAGACGAGGAGCTTGAAGCTTTGAGCACTTCATATTTCTTCACAATGGTGTTAAAGCAACTCACCAGCTGAAAAAAGAAGGTAGTGATGAGTTAGTGCCGAGATACATATATTGATAGAAGGAAATAAGAATTCAAAATAAGAAGAAACTTACTGAAGCAATGTGACGAGTAGCTAGGGATGTCAGCATATCCCTAGGCATGTTTTCCTCGATGCCTTGGACTTCAGGAATAATCCAAGTCTTTACCGAGCTCATTGCAGAGCTCAGGGGAATGATGGTTGGAACACCAGCTCCGCTAGTTTGGAGCTGGGGAATGACTTCAGAAAAACTAACCGAGGAAGACTTCTTCAATCTCCTCGGTGTCTTCTCAACAACCTCAACCAAAGAAGAATTTTTGGTTGGAGAGATAGTGATTACTTCCACAGGCACATCCTTCTATACAGGAGTCACTGGGGGCTTCTCGGCGACCTTCTGAGGAGCAGCAGAAGGGGCAACATCCATTCTCTTTGTCCCCTTTGGGACATCAGGTTTATTTCTCTTTCCATCTCCAGCAGAGGAGGTCTCTTCAAAGAGAGCAGGAACTCTTCGCTTTCCCATTATCTGACTCAAAGGAATGTGAGAGTCTGGTGAAGAGTCTTCAGAAGCTGGCAATGGTTCGCTAATGCTAGCCACAGGACGAGAAGTATAAGAGGATGTATAGCTCCTGTACTGTAGCAAGTATGAAGCAGACCTAATGTGCTCGTCTGCAACCTTCTGATAAAAATTCCAGATATGTTTTAAATGCTTGATATTAACTTCTGTTTCTTTTGGAGTTTTTCTCTTGCTGTCAACTGCAAATAAAAACATAGTGAAATATTAGTCATACATTTTGTCAAACACAATGAAATCATAATTTCAAAAAACAAAATAAGATGAAAATAACCTATCCCATTGCCATATGAAGGGCATTTGGGACCCTCATATACTTCGTCTCCAACCAGAGGGGCATGTTGCCAATTTTTTACAACTACTCCATGTTCAAAATAATCCCTGTTGGCATCAGGGAGGTTGACTACTAGAGCCCTATTCAAAAATCTAGTTTTTAAATAATAAGCATTGTCTAAAACAGCCCATCTATAACAGTACATAATCTCAGGAATTCCTATACGAGTTCCACGAGTTTGATTTAACCTATGCACCCCATTAACTATTCTCCATATGTTGGGGGCTATTTTTGCAGGGACAACGTCGAAATACTGACAGAACTCTAAGCATAAAGGGTTTGGTGGAAAAGAAAATCCACATTCAGCAATAAAGAGGCTAGGGAACCAATGTCCCTCAGCCAAATCAAAATAACTTGAAGGCTCAGAAAGAACCTCCAGAATTACCCAAGATGGAATAGAGAAATCAGAACGGAATTTCTCAAGAGACTCAATAATGTAAACCATGATGAATAAAAGAAGAAGGAAGAAGAGCTTACAGGGAAAAAGGAGATCTGTTGACAAACAAACGAAGAAAGGGATGGACGCACAGGAGAGAGAAAAGCTATAGAAAACTCGAAAGCAGAAATTGAAAAGGTAGAAGACGATGGGATTGCCTCTGAAGCTTAAATACTTTGCCTCGGGAAACGGCGAAAGAAATGATTACAAAAAGGAAACTATTACGCTACGGGCGGCTAAAAGGACAAAAAAGGCACGAAGATCGAAGCGCCTATAAAAATGCAAAAAGGCGGATTCTGCGAATTTGGAAGGAAATTCAAATATGAAGAAAAGGCTCCTAAAACCCAGGAAGGTCATTTAATATCGCCATATACCGAGGAAGAATGTTCCATACTCCTCAAAGTTCGAAATATGAAACATTGGGGGCTTCTGTTGATACCAAAATTAGTATGCTGATGTGGACGAATAATAAGAAGACACGTGTCAATCTACGTGGCACAATAGCAACGAGGAAAATTATTCCCCCGACCAACATACTCACTCCGAGCAACAGGTATACTCCGAGGAACGCCAACCCTCCGAGGAACTCTTATCCCCTGAGGAACTCCAATGCTCCGAGGAACTCTTGGACGACGAGCAACTAAGGCGGTTCGAGCTGCATCTCGACCACAGCATTAATTGCCAGACAATCAACAGTTCAATTATTCATTGAATGCTTATCATCTTGACGCGCACGTTTGAAGAAAATTAAGTGAATTACCCTTTAATATGTGTATCATTTAATGTAACACCCTTTCATGTACAGCCTAAGGGATATAAATACCTTGTATCACCCTCATTTAAAGGGACCGGAATTTCTTGATAGCACTTGTAATCGAGAATTCCCAAACACTCAGCAATAACATAATAGTGGACGTAGGCCATTCATATAAGGCTGAACCACTTTAAAATCTTTTGTCTCATTTATTTATCTATGATTAAATAATTAGAGTAATCTAGTTTTTTACATCAACAGATATGATCACTCCTTTTAACGATCCCCTCCTTATCAAAGCACTGATATGTAGCTGGACTGTTAAAAGGATTACAATCAACATCGGGATTTCCATGGATATCATATATTATGACTCCTTTAAATAGGTGAAGCTAGGGGGAACTCTATTAAATCTAGTGAAAGGGAAAATATTAGGATTCTCAGGAGAACAAGTGTATCGAGAAAGGTTGATTGAGATTCCATTCAAGGTATGGTAGAACCTTAATTCAACCATGTTGCAAGTAGAATTTGTGGTAGTCAAGTCACCTCCATCCTATAGCATTTTGAACAGACGGAAGATCCTAAGTAGACTTGATGGAGTTCTGTCAATTAAATCCATCACCCTTTGGTTCCTAACACCAAATAGGATAGGTTCAGTTCACGGGAACCAATCGCATGCAAATAGGATAGGTTCAATTCCTAACACCCTTCTGATTTTCATTATTAAAGAAGAAGGAGATGTTAAACATCGATGGGTTAGATATGAGAGTGAAACCAACCATGGGGTCCCTAGTAGAAGATTTGATCCCCACCCCATTATATGATAATTATCCCAAAAAGGTTAGTATATGTGGGGTCATCACTAACTGTAAGTGGGAGTACTTGGTTTCATTCTTAAAGAGGTACTATAAGAAATTTACATTGATCCATGGCCATATCTCGAGTATTGATGTTAAAGTATTGACCGATCAACTAAATATGGATCCAAACCACTAAGAAGAACGATAAAGGAAGAGGACGTTTACCCTCGAGAGGAATCCAGTAGACCATATTGAAGTAGGGAATTTTTTTATGCAAGTTTTATTTGGGATAATAAATACCTGAATGGATGTCAAATGTCATGACGGTCAGAAAGTACAATGAAAAATTGAAACTCTGTTTGGATTAATCCAATTTGGATGAAGCTTACTGAAGGATTCGTACCCGTTGCTAAGGATTAATGTGCTCGTATATGATACGCCTAGGCACGAAGTCCTATCATTCATGGATATTTTTTATGGATAAAACTAGATCTTAATGCACACGACTGATGTAGAAAATAGCTCATTTGTGATAGGTCGAGGACTTACTGTTATCGAGTGATTCCATTCGGGTTAAAACATGATAGAACCACGTATCAGAGACTCTTAAACTAGATGTTTAAGGAGAAAATTAGGAAAATAATGGAGGTGTATATCGATGATATGTTGGTAAGGAGACCGCAGGGGAAGATCTTATGATCGGCTTGGAGGATAACTTTAAAGTCCTCGATAACTACCAAATGAAGTTGAACTTGGAGAAATGTGCCTTCGGTGTAGCATCGTGAAAATTCTTGGGATCCATGGTTACCTAGAGGGGGATATTTGCAAACCCAGAGGTGATGCATGCTATATTGGACACGAGGGGCCCAAAGACCATTAAAGAAGTAAAGTTGTTGATAGGGAAGCTAGTAGTGATAAACCGATTTGTGAACAACATAGTTGACGACTTCATCCCTTATTAAAAAGCATTTATATGGACAAAAAGGCAAATAAGCCTTTCAATATTTGAAGATCTATCTAGTTCAAGTCATGATACTTGCAAAGATGATTTTGAGAGAAAAATTATATTACCACCTCATCATTTCCTCTATAACGGTCAGTTCGGTCTTAATTAAAGATGTCACAGGTGTTCAACAATCGATATATTATGTTAGTAAGGTGTTTAAGGGAGAAGAATCCAAATATCCAAAGCTAGAAAATTTGTGCTTTGCACTTGTTATATCGATCTAAAAGTTGAGACCATATTTCTTATCTCATAAATAGTCTTCTTAACCGACAATTGATTCATATAGGTTCTTCATATGCCATAAATCTCGGACTAATTTATAGAATGGTTATTTAAACTCAAGGAGTTCAATTTCCACTACAAGCCTAGAGTTGCTATAAAGGAGAAAGTGGCTGCTAACTTTGTTATGAAATTTATAAGCACCAAACGGAGCAATAACAGTCAGAAGATAGTTGACGGGAAGCAAGTGTGAGTAGTCCATGTGGATGGATCTTCTAACTAGGAGGGTTGCAAAATAGTATTGATAACAGAGACACCATATGGATCATACATAGAGTATGCATTACAATTCAACTTTTGCGAACTGAATAATAAGGATGAGTACGAGTCTCAGATCGCCGAAGTGCAAGATGCCTTGTCTCTAAGGAAGACCAAGTGGAGTTATTTAGTGACTCAAAAATTATATTTTATTAAGTGATGGGTGAGTATGAAATGAAAGGGAAAAACATGATTGCATGTAAGAAAAGATTTCAAGAAGTAGCAGGGCGATTCTAAGTGTTCACTATCAGGCATATCTCAAAAGAGGAAAATGTGAAGGTCAATCACTTAACCGACTAGCCTCAATAGATCAGGACATTCCTCTTATAGAGACCTTGAACAGACTTGGTATTCAAATTGAAGAAGTAAAGGGAATCAGTATATCAGAGCGAGGACCTTGTTGGGTGTATAGATATGTTCAATATTAAAAGAGGTGATTATTTTAGAGGATGTGATGGGAGAAAAGAAGGTGAGAGTCAAGGTAACAAAATATCTACTGTATGAATGAGTTATATTCTAAAGAGGATATGTGTGATCAATCCTTTATTGTGTTTATGTCACAAAAGGTGACAAGGGTTCTAAGAAGCCTCAATGAAGGATCTTGTAAAGGACATCAGAAGAATGTAGTTTGACACAAAGAGCACTAAGAAAGTGTTATTATTGTCCCATAATGAGGAATAATGGTAGAGGTTCCCCCACGTTTCACACCCATATACCAAGTAAAGGCTCCTCCTGATTGAGTGAATGAGAACATTCTCTCTAGTACTCTGAGGGATGCATTTTGGACTTACATCTGAAGGTGGTAATTGGACAAATGGATTGATGAGGACCTCAACCCTTTGTATGTCTTGAAGACAGACATCTTAAATTTATCCGATAATAGGACTTCAGGGTAAAGGGACATTTTCTTGATGTTCATGAGCTTGTTCGTAGTTTATATCTTGTCGATGGATTCTTCGGGGAAACTCAATTCAGATTCGATTTTTGTTATCTCATGGTTTGATGGAGGAAGAATAACTTCATCGATTGGTGGAAGAGAAATAAACACAAATCGTGGGCTCCCTTGATAGGTAGGGTGTGCGAACTCGGTGTAATGATTATAGGGCTTAGAGTAACTATAAGGGGAAAATGGTACTTGGAAGTAAGGGCTCCAACGTTAGTAGGGGACGGAGTATGTATTGGGTAGAGGGAACCTAAGGTTTAATCAGAGTTATCTCAACCATTGTTTTGGGTTAGATACGAGTGTTTAGGATAGGGGGAAGGAGTACGTTCTCTCTAATTTCAAGCGTATCATTAGCCTCTTATAGGAGAACTTGTGCTCGACCTAATGACCTAATTTTTATCTGCATGGTTTTCTGAGAGGCAATAATATTTTCCAATTGTCTCATAACGTAATCCACTATGGATGGAGATCGATCTTTTTTGGTAGACATGAAACATGCTACGGAGAAGACTTGAAAGTCGTGGTTGGAGATATCGTTGATGAAAAATAAATGAACTCACGGATTGTGTACTTGGTTTTTTAGACTAAGAACTTAATGTGAATACTTTCTTGTCATGATAACTGTAAAAAAAAGTCAGGGCCCTTTGTTCGGGATTTTGCAGAGAAAAGGACGGACAAAAGGAAAATATATAGGAGGAAGGAATCACATATGCATAACTTTTTCCAATGCAATTATTTAATCTTTTTAACTATATAAAGACAGTATTATATTTTTGCATTTTTATTTGATAGTATCTTCAAAGGGGGGGGGGGGGGGGGAATTAAACAGAGTTCCATTGAACCCGAGTAAATGAGGGTGGGCTCTCGTTATTTATACGAGGAGATAGGAAGTAATAAATTGAGGTTTATTGTTATCTCAAAATAAAATGTGGACAGTGGAATATAATGTAAAGGATTTCATTTTGGCGATGACTTGTGGATTCATACTATTTATCTTCCATTAAATGTAGGCAAACTTTGAGACAGGAATCTGAGGAAAAAAAAAGAGATTGGCAGTGAGTATCTGTTCTTTTGTGCAATAGGGTTTGTTCATATATATTTTTCATTATATGAAAAAGGGTTATGTAAATCTATGATCGATGGATCACTTTTTATTGCCATAGATTACGATATACCAGGTTGCATTGACTGAACAACCTTTTAGGTATGTGTGAAACTACTTTACCGTATTACTGAATAGCTATGGAAACCTATTCAGTATTCCCTATTACTGGACAAGGTCCAAATGATCCATGTCACTAAGACTTTGGGATTAAGAGTGAACCATCCTGATATTTCGAAAGGGCGGGCAAAAAGAGTGAAAATATTCATCGATGACCAGCCTTTCGACTGACCACTTTTGGCCTCGAGGGTATAGGGTTTAGAAAATATGAAAATTAAAACTATGTAGTGCATAATGCATATAGGTAATTTCATTTTTGCATACTTTGATGTTTATATTATCACAAGGTCCTTCACGCATGCCTTATATTTGGATGAATGTATAATCTTTCACAAGAGGAACTAAGACGTATCTATGTTGCGAGGGAATCTAACATTATGGCCTCTAAATAGCTCTAAACTGGCATAAAGTAGTCGTGCAGGGAGCGATATTAAGCATAATAGAACGGAAGTATAAGGATAGTTTTACCCACTTGATGTATACCCAATGAAATTGCCACTCTGGTATAAATGGACCCAGATATGGTGGAGAGAGGGGATTCGGATGACATGATGTGGTGGTTTAATCCCTATGGGGATGCGAGCGTGCTTGTCTATTTATCTGTCATTTCTCCCTAAGGTCAGGTTTGCTAGTTTGTGGATTGATTACCCATGTAAGTTGTTCGACACCATACCTAGTTCTTAGGTTGGGTTACATGCCCCTGTTTAGGCCTAAGACTAAGTTCTTCATGCGTCGATTGTTCAGAGTCCCAAGTTTATTTTATATGAAAACAAACAAAACAGCTTAAGCAAGCTTTTTTTAGTTAATCCTAAGGCATTTTAGGCCTGCGATTGATCCATGGATTCTTTTTGTTGGTTCAGGATGAGTGGGGAAGGTATTAGGAAACCCACTTATTCTTTATTCTTCCTTATATATACACGTGTTATCTATCTTTACATTACTTGATTCCGTTTTAGTTTATTATAGAACATGCTGAGAGGCCTTAATTTGAGATCCTTTAAAATGTAAATAAATGCTTAGGTCTGAAAAATGATATTAGAGACAGGCTTATGAATGTCACTTAGACTAGTGTGGTTAAATAAGAATGCTTCTATGTGATTGTGTATTCGAATATTCGATGATTGTTAGTTTACATATGTAAAGGAGTGTGAGGGAGCTTGACCTATATAATGGAAGATTATTAAAAGTATATACAGGAAAGATAAGTCGTGTCTTGAGATAGTTTGATATCTCATTCGATATGTGAGAGGGAATTTAAAAGGTAAGAGGAGTGATGTGTGCATATCTACGGTGATAACATATCGAGAGAGATATTTTAGAGACTTATGCTTACAAGAAGCACTCGCTATTGAGCCCATGTACTCGTGTAACAATGAGATCAAAGCCTATATAGTTCAATTATTATAATTATCCATATGTAAGCTTTCCAACGCAATGTGTGTACAATCCTGAGGACATGTCTTAAGAGGATGATAAGATATATGTGAATGAAGGGTATTTTGATAGAGGTTCAGAATGGGGACTAACCTGAAGTCACCAACAAAGGCATATGTAGTTATGATTGTCAGGCGATCAATGGTGTATAAGGAGGGGGTGTATTTGGGATTGTAATGGAAGAGAAGTCACCATCAGATATTTACGTATCCCTTATCCACATGGAAAAATCCCATAAGTTTCATAGGACTTAGACTGATCCAAAGTGATAGAGGTGATCACTTTGTATAAGAAGGGGTTCGAACTAAATATGGAGGCATCTCTAATAGATAATATTCAAAGAGTTATATTATCAGGAATAGTCAAACTAGTTCATCTAGGCATTGTGCCTATGTACCTAAGAGAACTTGGGATCAAAATCAATGTAGTTTTAATAAAAGGGACATATTTACGAGTGTATGCGATGGGATACTGGATATACAATATACGACATTATGATATTTATGGATCCTGATCCTTAATATAGCATTTTCTTTATGATATTGAATGTTATATTAATATGTTAAGAATATGTTAATAAAATGATAAGTATTCCTAGAAAACATATATTCGAGGGAGCCTCGGTTCAGATGCACTTTGCTCGCTTAGAGAAGTGGTGAGATAATTTCGATTTTATACATCGATTTTAGCAAGTTCCAGAGTAATTATATTCACCAAAAATTTCTTGAGAACTATTTTAAAAAGTATGTTTGCATATCGTATGTGGTGACAATTATATTCAACACAAATAAATGAGAAAAGAGCAATCCCCAAGGAAAATAAAGAACATAAAGTGCCAATCACACAACACAGTAATGTACGTGGTTCAACAAGAATGCCTACGTCCACGGTGGTGCAGTAAGTATTATTTCTATATACTCCGGGGAGCGTTTATAGAGAATACAGTGCATGCCTCTTACCGCACGCTTAGGGTTTATTATATACATGTTTTCTTTCGGGGAGTGGGGGTGTTGGACTCCCCCACGCCCATTTTCTTTTCCTAGAATATCTCTTGACGAGATTCCAGGAGAATACTAAGTTGTAACTATATTTAATTAAGGCGAGGGATCCGAACTTTGGGCCATTTTTATGAGGCTACTCGTCCGGGCCCATAATGGTAAATCTAGGTACCCACAATTTCCCCTAAAGTTGGTGTGCCACAATTTGGGCTCAACAAATTTAAATGGTTTGCCATAATGGCTATTTTTGTAGATCGTGCAACTCTTCCCAAAGTTGAGAACTGATTTGGGCGGCAGTTGCTTCGTGTCCTGTGCGCGATGATTGGGAGCATTTAAAAGTTATTTGGAGGAGCGTTTCATTGTTGTCATTTCAAACTTGTTAGTGTTTCCTCATCCTCTGCTAACCTTAGCTATTGTGCTCTCTTCTCCAAGTCTTCATTTTCTTCGCTTTCAATCTCCCTCATCACATGGGCTTGTGATCTTGCATCGTCTAAGTCAAACTTTCATCTCGTAAGTCCCCTTTCCTCTTTCTCTGTGATTTCTTTGTTGATTTTTCTTTGAATTTTCAATTTTAGGGTTTACAAATGACAAAGATAGGTAATAGATCGATGTCAGAGTTTAGGAAGTTCTATAATATCCCAGAGTGGGTAGAGATTTAGTGTGCCTCTCTCCCTAAGAATGTTAGAGAGATAGAGGGCACTCATTGGATCCATGTTATGTTGTTTTCCCAAGGGGGGATTACTTTTCCTCCAAATAATTTGTTTCTGCATTTCTTTGGTTATTTCAACATTGTCCCTGCACAGTGTTTGCCCAACGTATGGAAGATAATCAATGGTGTTCATAGAATAAATCAACTTTATGGCACTAAATTAGGTCTCACTGAAGTTTGTTTTTGTTATTCCTTTTCTCGAACTAGCTCTGGTCTGCTTTACCTCAAGGCCAGGAGTCCTGACAGATTATTGGTAGTAAATTTACCTGATTCCCACAAGGACCACTGGAAAGATGGATTTTTTGCTAGGAATTGGCAGTTCTCCCCCCAGACTAAGGGTGCGAGGTCTGATAGATTCACTTATCCCTTTTATAGGGAAGAGTACATAGTTAGTCTTTGCTCTGGCCTTTCTATCTCCTTGTAATGTGTGATTCTTCTGACACTTTACTGTTTTCTTTTCAGCGAGGACAAAGAATTTGGAACCTACCCTTAGCGAGGTTCGAGCTTTCGAGCTGATTAAAGATTGGAATATCAGGGAACCTTTGGCTGATGATGAACATCCCCGATCTGCTTCTTTCCTGCTCGAGTATAAGAACATTGGATCCAGTTTTATTGTGAGGCCTGTGGATAGCATTCCTGACTTAGATACTTCTGAAGAAGCTGTTGCTGATCCCATTCAGTTGGACGATGAAGAGAGCAGTTCTGAGGTTGAAATCAGAGGAGGTGATGAAGGTGGTTCTGGTGAGGAGAGCTCTAATTATGACAGTTCTTCCAGCTCAAAAGAGGTTTCTGAAGTTTAAGAGTCTTTAATTACATCTAGCAGTTCTAGCGAGGAAATGGTTCCCCCAAGGAGAAACTTGATCCGTGATGATGATGATGATGTGCTTCTCGCTTAGAAGTCGAAGAAGCAGAAATCCAGCAATGGGATTGTTGCCACTGGTTCTCGGTCTGCTGCTCAGGAGAAGGAGAAGAAGAGAAAAGAATAAGAGCAGTTGAGAGAGAGGAAGAGGGAAAAAGAGAGAAAGAAAACTGAAGATAAGAAGAAGAAGATAAAGGTTGAAGAGAGGAAGAGGGTAAAGAAGGAGAAGGAGAAGGAGAGGGAGGAGGAGAGGAGGATAATGGAAGCGAGGACGGAGGCTAGGCCGGCCTTAGTGCCTGTGTCTGCATTACCAGAAGGGGCCTCAGTTGCCATTTCTCCTCAACTGGCCCCTGTGTTGCTCAAGAGAGCAGTCCTTCCTGATGATCGCCAAAAGGAAATGGAGACTGACCAGTTAGCCTTACAAGCGAGTCAGAGGCGAGCCTTGGTAAGTCTGTTTCTCTTTTCTAATGCTTTGTCAAATTATGTTGTTTCTCCCTTCTAATGCCTTCCATTACTTTCAGTTTATGACTGACTTTGTCATGCTCTATCACTCTCGTGACGAGCTGGTTAATAAGAATGGTGAGTTAGAGAAGCAGAACGCTGCTCTGAATGTGAAGAGTGTTGAGCTCGAGGCTAGCTTGAAGGCCGTTAATGCTGCTCGGGCGTCTTCTGACCTGGACCTTATTAAAGTTGATCGAGAGGGGGAGGCAGTGATTAAAGAACTGAACAAACTATGGCAGGCCTATGATTTGGTCTGCTCGAGCAAGCTAGCGGTAGTGGAGGAGAAGAAGGTGCTAATGGAAAAGCTGAAGGAGAAGGAGTCTAAGGCAACAACTGTTAAGGAAGATTCATACAAATTTGGGTGGGCTTCTACATATGAAGATGTTGAGGTTCAGATAGGCTACATCAGTCGTCCAAACTTCAAGAAGGGCTGGAATAAGGCCCTCTTAGCTGTCGGGGTGGATGTTGCCTCTCCTTTGTTTGATGAGCTCGATCCAGGCCCAAAGGCTATCGTATATGAAGCTCCTACCCCAGTCGTCGAAGGTGTTAACCCTGCTTCCCAGTTATTTCCTGTTGATGCCCTTCTTATTCGGGCGACAAAAGCTATCCTTACTAAGGGAGATGCTCCCACTGTTGCTGACAAGGGGAAGCATCCAGCTTCTTCTGAACAACTTGAGGTTGCCAGCTAATCTATTCATAGGATTTCTCTTATATTTTTGTTTGTAATATTCCTTTCTGTTTCTCAACGTACTCTAATCCGTTACGTATGAATGAAATGACAAGACTTTTTCCCTCAGTGTACTGATTTATTTTATATTTTACTGCTCTTTTATAGCTGTAGTCGATTAGTGTAGATGACTATATACCAGCCACTTCTTAATTGGGAAGAATGCTTGGTCCTGATGTGAGTCCTCAAGTTCTTCATACCTTCGTAAGAATTTTCAAATCGTTGCAATTGAGGAATAAGCATTTCATAGAGAAGATGGAGCTCGTTGTTAAGCTGAAAGACAGTCTTCAGGAGATGGAGGAAGTTGGAGATTCTTATTCAAGAGGAAGTGAATACTTTGAGATCAAGACTCCTTGATGCTACTAAGATTAACTAAGTTGGAGAAGTTCTACAACAGAAAAATGAGTCCTTGAGGATGGAAGTGTTGCGCCTTGTGTTTTAAGGGGTTCTTCCTCATCACGAGCTGGCACAGGACCAAGTGATACCCTCCGGTGCTGCGAGGTTTTACCCCATCGACTATTCCATGAGCTGCAAAAAATGTGAGAAGTCTAGCTAGGGAAATGGATGAGCTTTGTGAAGATGTCCGTCGAGCATACGTGATTGCTGTTGGGCTTCAAAGGGATGTCACACGACTGAGGCATCTGTTTAAGTGAGGACCTCGGTGAGTATGGGATGATGGTTACGACCAAGGTTGGGTAGATGCTCCTACGAGGAAGACTGAGTTTCAATAGCTTGCCTTTATCAGGGGACGGTTGAGTGCTGTAAGGGAGCTGTAAGTTCCAAGGAACTCAATGCTCTGGTATCGGCATGAGATCTCTCCTTCCACTTTAAGGCCTAACCCCTTCAGGAGGGATGATCAGTGGATCCCTATCGATGCCATCCCTCGGTAGCTATTGGATTCAGATGCGAATGAGGTCGAGGAGGAATTAACTCCTCATCCAGATGACGGTCGAAGAGCATAAGTGGCTGATTATCTTGTTCAGAGGCCTCGGCCGCATTAAGATTTTACCAGTTGTAACTCTATAAACATACATAATGAAGCAATGTAATATTGATTTTTTGGGCGATCTCGTCGATTAAACATGTGTTGTTCATTTTTGTTATGAATGCGATGAAGTAAAATTTATGTTTTGGGTGAACTCGCCGACTAAACAAGTGTTCCATATTTTTTACTTCATTTATTCTTTGCTTAATAATCTTGGTCCTCTCTTGGCCGACTAGATTGGTAAGTTTGCATTGTCGAGTAAGTGTCCCTCCTGTCCAGTATGCTTATGAGATACCATTCTGCCTTACTTTACCTTTTAGGCCGTGTCGTCACACTCCCTAAGCCTTAAGTGTGGCAATTGATGAGGACACACCTGGTGTTGGATGCTCTATCTGATCAGGGTTTTGTTAGCCAAACATTATTTGGTGACCAATTTGACTTGGCCGAATTGCCTAAGGATCTCCTGTAGGGCTTCATATATTGCCAGGGGCAATGCCAAGAGATTGTTCGTTCTTCATAACGAAAATATGAGGAGGGTGTTTTCCCTGCTATCGCGTAGTGAGAAGTGTGCCTGTCACTTGGAAAGGGTGTGCAAGTTATAAAGTTCATATATTAGTTAACTAACACCTCATAGAATGCAACTGCCAAATTACTTTTATTGATCACAAGTAAATGAGCTGTCATTTTCATAAATCTGGTAAAAAGAAAAACTGGAAATATAATTTCTTAAGATTTGCCGCATTCTATGCTTGGGGTATCTCTCTGCCCTCCAGCGTTTCTAAGTGATAGGCTCCTTGCAGATCGTCTCTTGTTATCTTGAATGGTCCTTCCCAGTTTGGCGCCAACTTGCCATTTGATGGTTTTACTGCACTGCCAAGGACTTTCCTTAGGACATAGTCACCAACTTGGAATGCCCTTGGATTGACCTTCTTGTTATAGTGTTTTGCGAGCTATTGCTGATAGCTCGCTAATTTTAATAAGGCAAGTTCTCTGCGTTCGTCGACTAGGTCGAGTTCAGCGAGCAATGCTGTATCATTATGGCCCTGGTTGACAAGGGTGGACCTGATAGTTTGTAGGCCTGCTTCTACTAGGATGACTGCTTCCATTCCATATGTTAGTGAAAATGGGGTTTCCCCCGTTGCCCGATGTGGGGTAGTGCAATAAGCCCACAAATTATGCGGCAGTTCGTTTACCCATGCGGCTTTGGCTCGCTCTAATCATTTCTTTAACCCATCGATCACTATTTAGTTGGAAGCTTCGGCTTGACCGTTGCTCTGAGGATACACCTCCGATCTGAAATCGTGTCTGATCCCGTGTTTATTGCAGAAGTTCTAGGAAGGTCCACTCTCGAACTGTGTTCCATTGTCAGTGATGATGGTTTTGGGGATTCCAAAATGGGTAATTATGTTTTTCCATATGAATCTCATCATATCTGCATCTCGGATGTTTGCTAGTGGCTCTGCCTCGATCCATTTGTTGAAGTAGTCCATTACGACCAACAGATACTTATGGTTACTGGCGGTGGTAGGAAGTGGTCCTACGATGTCCATTCCCCATTGGGCGAAAGGACAGGGGTTGGTGAGTGATCTTAGGTTGCTGGCAGGTTGGTGAACCATAGGGGCGTGTAGTTGACATTTCTTGCACTTGCGAGCGTACACTGCTTCATCTTTTTTGCATATATGACCACTAATAGCCTTCCTTCACAGCTCAAAAAGCTAGTGATCTTCCCCAATATGTCTTCCACAGATTCCTTCATGGAGCTCGTGTAGAATTTTCTCGACATCCCTCGGATGAACACATTGTAGGTAAAGGCTGGAGAACGATCTCTTACATAGCTTGCCCTCAGGAGATGTGAAAGCGAGAAGCTTTGACTCTTATCTGGTGAGCGGTCTTCCTATCGCTTGGAAGTGTGCCATCCTTCAAATAGTCCCTTATAGGGTCCATCCAACTGGGTGCTGACTCAATCTGGAGTACATGTTCCATGCGTGGCGGCTCATCGCTCTAGTTGATGCTCGGGTGAGTGAGGAAGTCGATGGGGATCGTTCTTTTCAAGTCAGAATTGATTGCCAAACTCAGGACTGCCAGGGCGTCAGCATAGCTGTTCTGTCCTCTGGGAAATTATTGGACACTGACTTCCTCGAAGCTGGCCATTAGCCTTTTGGCCAAGGTGAGATAGGCTTCCATTCTTTCATCTCTTGCATTATAGTCCCCACTTATCTGATTGGATACTAATTATGAGTCGTCGAACACCTGTAACTTCTTTGCTCATAAAGTGTGTGCCTTCTGGAGGCTGACTATTAATGCTTCATATTATGCCTCATTATTGGAGGCTTCAAATCCAAACCTAATTACCTGTTCAAGGATTGTGTCTTTTGGGGTAACAAGCAAAATTCCCACTCCTGCCCCTTTGAGTTGGAGGCTCCATCAACAAATAATTTCCAAACTCCCTTTGTCGCATGGTTCTCTCCTTGATTGATTGGTTTAAGTTGCTCTAGAGGATGCTCACCCTTGAATTCAGTTATGAAATCAGCGAGGACTTGTCCCTTAATTGCATTCCCTGGTTAAAATTGGATGTCAAATCGTCCAAGCTCGACTGACCATTTAGTCAGTCTTCTCGACAAATTCGCTTTCCTCAGGATTTCTTTAAGGGGGTACGATGTAAGGACAATGATGGTGTGAGCTTCAAAAGTAGTGCTTCAACTTCCTTGAAGCTACTACAAGTGCAAATGCGAGCTTCTCTAGTGGTAGGTACTACTTCTCAGCCTCTAATAAGGTCTTGCTCGCGTAATAAACTGGGTACTGGATTCCTACTTTCTCGCAGACCAGCGTAGATCTCATGGCGTGGTTGGAAACGACGAGGTATAAGTACAAAGAATCGCTTTCTTGAGGTATGACGAGAAGGGGTGGTGAGCCAAGGTAATCCTCAAGCTTGTCGAATGCTTGCGAGTAATCTTGACTCCATTCTAATATCTTGTTTCCCTTTAAGAGCTGGAAGAATGGTTTGCATTTCTTGGAGGACTTAGAGATGAAATGGTTCAAGGCAGCGATCATGTCGGTGAGCTTATGTACGTCTCATATTGTGCGAGGGGGTTGTACCCTATTGATTACGTCGATCTGGTTCGGGTTAGCCTCGATGCCTCTCTTACTGACCAGGTACCCAAGAAATTTTCCTGACTGGACACTGAAAGAACACTTGCTCTCATTGATTTTCATTCGGTATTTCCTGAGGATTTTGAAGGTTCTTGATAGGTCTGAGAGGTGGTCTTCTTTATTCCTACTCTTGATGAGCATGTCGTCGATGTAGACCTCCATGGTGTCTCCCATTTGGTCTTTAAACATCTTAGTGACCAACCGCTGGTAGGTTGCCTCTGCATTTTTGAGCCCAAAGGGCATGACTTTGTAACAGTATAATCCGACGGTGGTGATGAATGTTGTCTTGTCCTGGTCTGGTGCATACAGAAGGATCTGATGATACCCCGAATATGCATAAAAAAAGCTCATTCTTTCGTGAGCTGCTGTGGCATCCACTAATTGGTCGATTTTTGGGAGATGGAAACTGTCCTTAGGTCAAGCCCTGTTAAGGTCAGTGAAGTCGATGCAGACTCTCCATTTCCCTTTATTTTTTGGAACTACTACTGGGTTGGATAACCATTTAGGGAATTGAACCTACTGTATAGATCCTACATCCAGTAATTTTTCAACTTCTTTTTCTACGGCTTTTGCCTTCTCGGGCGCAGTTCACCGTGCCTTCTGTGTGATAGGTTTGAAAGTGGGGTCGACATGCAACCGATGAAAAACCACACTGGAATCAATTCCAGGCAGCTCGTATGGTTCCCACGCAAAAATGTCTATGTTTCTTCTCAACAGAATCGTCAATTCATTCTTTTCTTGATCTGTGAGAGAAGCTCCAATCAAGAATACCCTGTCCTTCTTGCTACCACCAGGTGTAACTTCCTCCAGGTTTTCCACGACCCTCTCAGAGGGGAGGAGCCTGGTCTCCTCTACTCCAGGACTTCCGTACCTTAACTACTATTTTGAAGGCATCAGACCTTCATATTCCTAGACCTTCTTCTTTGTTCTAGGGAGGATGGCCACTATGAAGCACCTTCTTGCTATCGCTTGATCACCATGGATCTCCATTACTCCTCGCTCGGTCACATACTTGGGTTTCTGATGGTAGGTCGAGGAGATTGTCTTCATCGCATGCAGCCATCATCTGCCGAGGATAGCTTGGTATGGCGAGTCAATGTCGACTACCAGAAACTCAATCATCTTGGAGATACCTCCTGCCATTATCGATAGCACAATCTTTCCCAGTGGGATAATCACTTTTCCAGCGAAGACAACTAGAGGAACAATGGCCTCCTTCAGGTCGGCGACGCTCAACTTCAATTTTTTGAACAGATCGAGATACATTACCTCAGATGAATTTTCTTGGTTGATGAACAACTTGTCGACATCATAGATGGAAATCCTGAGCGTAATGATTAAGGCATCATGGTGTGGGGTTCTCACACCCACCAGATCTTCATTTGTGAACATGATATGTTTGCTATAGTCGACATCATCTGATCGACGATGTTTTCCTGATTGGGTCTTTATTGGATAGATCTGAAAAGATTGCATTACTGCTGTAAGCTTTTTTAACTCCATCTGAGTTGAGTTCCCCTGAATCTGCTTCATATCAAATGCCCCATGAATTACTGCGAATTCATGGTCAGCATCATCTTCGAGCACGTTGTCAGGTCTTGCTTCTCCATTGGCAGCAACTTTCTCTGCCTTCTTCTCCACAAACTCGTTCAGGCGCCCAGACTGGGCCAATTCTTCGAGGTGAGACTTAAGAGTTTTGTAGTGCTCAGTCTTATGTCCTCCCTCTTTATGAAAAGCGCATCTCAGCGCGTTGTTTCTCTTTGAGGAATCTCCTTCCATCTTTTTGGCCACTTAGTAAATGGCTCGTCTTTGATCTTTGCCAGAATCTTGTAAATTGGTTCCTTGAAGACAGTGTTGACTTCCTAAAATGCTTTTGAAACATCGTTCCTACCTCCGTTCTTAGAGCCATTCTTGCCCCCACTCTTGCCTCCTTTCTTCTGGTTCTCAGCTTTGTCGTTGCCTTTGGCAGCGAGCTTAGTTCGACCATTTTCCCCTATGCTGAGGCGGGTCACATCTTCCACCTTGGCGTATTTCTCGATGCGAGCCATCAGGTCATCGATGGTTGTAGCCTCTTTCTTCGTCAGGGATTGGTACAGAAGGCAAGAGCTGGGTAGCCCAATTTTGAAAGAGGCCACTGCCACTTGCTTCGAGCAGTCCTCGACCTCATTGAACAACTCCCGGTAACTCTTCGCGTAGTCTCGGAGGCTCTCTTGAGGCGTCTTTTTCATTGTTAGTAAAGCATCCATCCTTTTGGGATGGGAGCTACTAGTAATGAAGAGGGCCATGAAGAGCTCGACCAGGGACTCAAAGCTCCTGATAAACCTGTGAGGGAGCCTCTCAAACCATTTCTGCTCCACGTCATGCAGGCTCGAGGGAAAATCCTGCACATGATTGCATCCCGGTGGTTCCATAGGGTCATGGCTTGCCTGTACTGCCTAACGTGATCAATGGGGTCAGTTTTTCCGTCATAAATCTTGAATCTTGGAATAGAAAATTTTTTAGGGGCTTCCTCTTCTTCTATCTCCCTTGAGAAAGGGGATTTCATCTGGGTCTTGAGAGCTCGTCTAGCAGGCTCTCTGGTCGATCTTGCGCCACGGTGTGACGGGTGTTGGTCCATCTCCCTCCGGACTTGATTTCGTATAATCTCATTGCTGCGAGTTGGGCTCCTGTAATGGCGAGACGGTCACTGGTGCTTGAGAGAGTCTTGTTTGCCTCGTGCTTCTCACTCTTCTGGGATCCATGCCTTGGGATCCTTCCTCGGCTGCGAGACTTACTTGCCTGAGGGCTAGGAATGCGGTATGGACGTCGCTTAGTGATGCAATGGATCTCTTTCTCCATACTTTCTAATTTCCTTTTGAGGCGAGCATTCTCAGCCTCTTGCTTGTGAGTGGACTCCCTTTGCTTTTAGATCCTTGCCTCATAGGCATCAATCAGTCTAGATATTTGCGTGGACCTCGCTGGTCCTTGGCTTTCCTTTGAGGCTGGCCTCTCTGGGCGAGCCCTCTGATCTGAACGCCGAACTTCAGATCTGATCCTACGAGGAGCAGGTTGTTCTTGGATATCTCCTGCCTGAGGAGCATTACTACTGTGACCAGACATTTCAAACTTCTTTGTTGGTGGGGGCTTTCTCAGGGAGGACAAACGTTTCCCACAAACGGTGCCAATTATGGTGACAATTATATTCAACACAAATAAATGAGAAAAGCGCAATCCCCAAGGAAAATAAAGAACATAAAGTGCCAATCACACAACGTAGTAATGTACGTGGTTCAGTAAGAATGCCTACGTCCACGGTGGTGTAGTCAGTATTATTTCTATATACTCCGGGGAACGTTTACAGAGAATACAGTGCGTGCCTCTTCCCCCAGGCTTAGGGTTTATTATATACATGTTTTCTTTCGGGGAGTGGGAGTGTTGGACTCCCCCACATCCATTTCATTTTCTCGGAATATCTCTTGACGAGATTCCAGGAGAAGACTAAGTCGTAACTGTATTTAATTAAGGTGAGGGGTCCGGACTTTGGGCCGTATTTATTAGGCTACTCGTTCGGGCCCATAATGAAAAATCTGGGTACCGACATCGTATATACTCATACTCATAAATAACGTTTATTGACATATGAGTATGTCATTTCAACTCAACAAATAGTTGGGTTGAAAACCAGGCCTTAAAATATAAACATCGTAAAGGGCACACCCCATCCTCTAACTAGGTCCAAGATAAGTGATTTAAACATATATTGACAATTTATATCACATTATATCTTCGGGAAATAGAACCAAGATTTTTATAGAGTTTCTTTACGCATGTGACGTAAGCCATTTTTTTCCTAGGGGAGTGTCCCTTATGAACTAGCATTGTTAAGTCAAGAAGAGAATAGCAGAGATTGTGAAAATCTTCTTGAATTTGGGAATGATGGAACTCATTTCTTCATAATGGCTCCACTCACTCGGTCGTGGGGTATGCCTAAAACTAAAGGTATCCTAACCTTATGAGCAAGTGATTGAAACCATGATCTTACATTGAACCCTCTAATTTTTTATTATGCATACTGATGATACGCAAATATTGCGTATTTTATCCTCCGAACCTACGCATTTTAGCCCCCTCAGGTATCTTATTCCCTATATTTATTATCGATAACCAGACAACCTCGGATTTCTACGATAACATGTTTTGCAGGGGTTAATTGAGATTTTATAGGAATTTGGATGCTAAGTGTGAAGTCTGACGCATTCCGCTCAATTTTCGTAGGCAATCGCACGTTCAAGGGCATTTTAGTCATTTCACAGTTTGGGCACCTAGTCCAACATCTACACAGAAGTTGTAGCCCTCCTCGCAAGCTTCACGTGGCTGTGAACGGTGCACGATTCTGAGTTCGTATGAAGAAGTTAAGGGAGTTTCAGCGAACGAGAAAGGCAAACAGGCCAAAACAACAATGCAGTGTGCTGTGACCTGCTTGATCGATCGATCGACCAAAGTGGTCGATCGATCGATCGTTCATGATAGTGGGATGGATTTTTGATGATCGATCGATCGAGCCCAGGGCATCGATCGATCGAACCCCTATTTCCAGGAGATATTTGGCCTTACATTTTCTTTTTCCTTTTCTTTTCTTTACTTATTCCAACTTACCATAAATACCAATTTTTGTTGTAATATTCAGATATTCTAGTCTAGGATAGATTTTAGCTTAGAATAGTTTAGGGCTTGAGGGTTTTGGAGAGTTGTTCTTCAATTGTTCTTGGTTTGACACCCCATTTGGGTTGAATGTTGCACTATTCATCATCCTCTCCATTAATATAGTGTGTATTTACTTATTTCTTGCTTTGATAATTAGATTTACATGCTTCGTTAATTAGTTTACATGCTTTGATTTACTTGGTTTGTAGGGTAACTTTATCGCGTTTATTTACCGCTTTCATTTACCACGTTTTTAATTTCTTTCTAGCTAATTTAAATTAGGTTGTGTTTGAATGGAACTCACTTGAGTTGACGCATTGCTTGGCTTTGGTGATGGTGTTTACGGGTCTATTTAGGGTGAGTTGTCCTAGTTATTGCGCCTAGGAGATTTGATGGGGCATATCATGTATGTCCCGTGCTTACGACCTTTCGTGCGCAATTTTCGGGTTATTTGTTGACGCCAAAATCATATTAGGCTTTTATGCGGATTTAGGGGCATGACAACCCTTGGTTCAATTAACTGTCGAAACGAGACGCATTCGTAATAACTCATCGACCCATGTATCCATTTTATATAAATTAACCCGGGTGTTGGATATTTGACACAACCTATAGTTTTACCGTTTTGTTGATCTAGTTTCAGTACACTCGCCTAGATTAATATTTCCCTTTCATGCATCTTTTTCCTTTTTAGTTTGTAATTCACCTTTTACACTTTTATTTCAGAGCACTAAATCATATATATTCTAGCATCTCATCCCTGTGGATTTTTTGATACTCGACTTACTGATGTGCTTGCCTCGCAAGTCTAGTCATAATTTAGATTTGTTTGTATTGAGTAGGCGACATGAAAACAACGACTGCGCACCTTACACACGCGCACTTTTCACACTCGGTTAAAATGGCGTTGTTGTCGGGGATGAGTTTGTTTTAGACTTTATTTGATTTAGTATTTCATAGTATTTTCTTTCTATTTGTATTATTTGCTAACTTTTTGTAGGACTTCCACATTTGAGCACTTAGAAAAGCTCGAAATTTTCTTTCGTGCACCTACTCTGTGGAATTCGCCACTTGAGCCATTTTTGGGATAAGCATGTCTTATTCCAATTCTTTCGGTAATCATTGTTATAATTCTCAAAATTCTCGCAAACCTATGACTTTCGGTGAATACTTGGAATCCCAAAGTATAACAAATTCAAATATGACTTTGGTCGTGTATAACGAAAGTCAAAACTTAGGTTATTGGAATTTTGATGATGATGATAATGATTTTGGGCCTTTACCACCTTATAATAGGAATTTTGAAATGAATTGCAATAGTTTTCAAAATTCCTATAATAATTAGGTTTCATTTAAGTTCGATGGTAATTTTCAAAGTTCCCATTCTCATGTATCCGCACCTCGACCTACGAATTTCAGTGAGGGCTTGCGTATGTATGAGAATGAGAAAATGGAAAATCGTTATCGGGAAGAAAATCATTTGTGGGAACATGAATTGGATTTATTATTTGAGTCCGACGATGATTTTGCTTCCGAGACTTTTGAAGTCGAAGAATGTTTTGAACCAAATGAGGTGCTTTTACCTACTTTGGAACAAACCATTCTATACTTTGCCCATTGCATAATAGATATTGAAAGTGAGGATAAAAATGACGTAATATCTATTTGCAATGAAATGATTTCTTCTTTGGCCCCCAAAGAAGAACATTTCATTGAAAATCATATTATTTCCTTCGAAACTCAATCTTCATACAATGATGATTCATCACATGAGTTTGAATTTCTTTCATCCCCATTTTCATCCTCTATTATCACACCGTCATAAGTACCCGATGATTCGGTTTCAATCTTTACGTTTGAAGAAACGTGTGTGCTCGCGTTCAAATGATCAAGTTATATATAAAACCCTTTTAACACAAACAAACCCTAAACATGCAGCAGTATGTGATTGAATAAATTGATAATCTACGCAAGAACATTCAAACACATGCAATTGAGGAAAAATCCCCCTCAGGGGAAAAACCATTTATTTTCACTATAATTTGTAAGAAAACGGCTTACAATCGGATTACAATGAAAATACAAGTTGACTAAGAATTACCCTCAGGTATCGGATTCTGTAGTCGCGGCTGGAATTATCCCTTTCCAGTAGGGCTGCAATGAAGAAGAAGAACGGTCTCCTCCACAAGGGTTGAACAAAACAAAGTTGTGTTCTTGGGTTGCAAAAGGATTCACAAAGGTTTGGCAATGATGTGTGAATCAAAACATGAGTCTTGGGACTCTAAAATATGAAGACTAGATGTATTTGGACTCTCAAATTCGTCTCCTAAAGTCTTGCAAAACAACTCCCCCGAAGTTGGTATTTATAGGAAAAAAATATGAAGAGTTCCGCTTTTTTAAAACTCTAAAAATCTTATCAGCGTACAGGTACACCGAACCCCATCTGGGGTACACCGAACCGGTTTGGTTGTACCATTCTGGTATGGGGTTAAAAAAACAGCATTCTTCAAGGAATTTTCTCCAACTTCAAAAGGTCATAACTTCTTCATCGTAGCTCAGATTGAGGTACCGTTTCTTCCAGTATCTTCGTTGCGGCGAGCTCTTCAACTTTCCAGTTGACCAGACCTCCGAACTATGGATGTGAAATTACGAAAATGCCCTTGAACTTTCCTATCGTGCCTTTTTTCACTGTTTTGACTTCCCTTGCGTACCACTTGCATTAAGTCCCTAAAATCGTGGAACGTGAAGTCGTTGAGGCAGATGTGGGACACATTAATGGAGATGTTGAATGCTTGATTCCTGAAATTCGGATAGAGGCCGTCATGTGAGATCGTGAGGTGACGTGCCAAATGTAGCGGCGTACGACATACACAAATGTAACATGTTGGACATGAGAAAAATGTCCTTACAAATCTCCCCCTACGTCTATGCCGGTAAATACATAAAAAATCTGAATTACCAAATATGAAATTTCCTATACAAATCTACCCACCCATGAACCCAAAACTGGAAAAGGTACAAATGAATAGTCTTCATCGTTTGTTCTTCAAATCGTCAGGAATCTCAAATCTTTTCTCATCAGGGTGTGCAATTTAGTGATCATCAATGTAGTACCTACACACATGAGATAAATAAAAAATACCAAGTGACGTATCTAGTTTGAAATGAGATAAACATGGATATCAATATATGATAAAAACATAAGCAACATCTCAAAAACTCCCCCAAAATTCAAACTCCCCCATAATATGATAATTCTTTCTCCCCCTTTTTATGATGTCCCCAAATAGACAAATGAGAAGAATGAATCAAATAAGCAAAATCGGGATGTCACGGTATACAAAAAAATACAAACTATTTTTGATTTTTTCAATTTTTTCATACAAAGATAGGATACCAATATGAACAAATATGATACAAAAATCACACCATGGATTTAGACTCAAGCAACCAAGTCATGGAAACGGAATGAATGGGTGTGAACATATTCGTTAGGTAAATCAACTCAATCAATCATATGTGCACGATGCATATGTGTACCCCTAACGAATGAGCATCAAAAGTATCCTTAGGTGTAAAAAATTTGTTGAATTTAGATGACATCGTCTTATGCAAATCAACAAATCAAAGTCAAAGTGATTTCCACACCAATAACGTCCAAAACTATGTAGCGCATTTTCAACCATTTCAAGGACGTGCAAAACTGTTTAAAATTCTCCAACCAAACTCCCTCATATATATATTCTTTTAGAGGTAATCTAAATTCTCAAACATTGGAGAATTGGGTAAAAACCTAAATGGCCCATAATATGGCATGTATTTCTTTTTATTGCCTTTAAATTTTTTCGGGCTCTTTTAACCTCTTAGGACCTCGGATATTAAAATTCCTCCATTTTTTAGGTCCTTTTAAATGGTGGCTTTTGTGCAAAGGATAAATAATCAACTTTCGCAGCCCCTCCCCGTTTTCAATTAAAGCACACAAACTTTCAAAACGGTTCTTGAAATGCACAATTTCCTTATCAAAATTTATCGCGCTTGGTTCGTTTTAAGGACAGGATTGAAGTGAAAACACCCAACCAACATGTGATAAGACAAGCACAATAATCAAACAAATCCGTGCATGTGTGCAATAAAGGACAAAGTGAGTCAAACATGTAGAAAGTAACACTATAGCAACTCAAAGACTCCAAACTTTGTAAAGCACATGAATGAATTGACCTATTATCTCAAAACACTATCAAATAGTCACATGAAGATAATGGAATGATGTTGTGACTCGGTCAACTTAAGTATTCATCCATAAACGGTGCAAACAAACCAAAACACAAATCTTTTTGTATTTTTCACAATTTTTCAAAAAAAATATATACAAAAGGTACATGTCATAACACTAGCAAATATAAATCATGAAACCACAACTAGTGTATGACAAACATGCAAACACAATCATTTATATGATATTGCAAGAGAAGAATCATGTGCAAGCAAATGAGAATCAACTTGTTTAAAATCTAATGTATCCAAAAGTGATTTCCTAACCCAAATAGATGAGAAACGGAGTGTGGGGGTTTTGGGAATCGAATTTATTCTTCTATTAACCTTCCTAGGTTCATTTAACAGCTTGTAACAGAATCGCCTAATATGACCTTGCCTACCGCAATGTGTGCAAGTGTAAATCGGGCGGTGTGTGTTACCTAAAGGTGGCCCTCTCCTCAAATTTCCCGGTTGCTCTCTCCGAATTTGCCTAGGTGGGTCTCTCCTAATGATCCTAGAAGGTTCTCTCACAATGTTCTTAAGGGGTTCTATCCTAACAACTTTAGGTGCCTCTTTCTCAACAAACCTAGGAGGCTCTCTCACACGTGTGGGAATGGGTGCAACATATTTTTCAAGACCAATCCCACCCCTATCCGTTTTGATCTCGACTGTGCCTAAAATCTTATCAAGTTTTTCAGACCTAGACTCCAAATCAAATTTCACTTTACTTGAATCTTTCAATTTCACCTCAAGTTCACCTATCCTAGATTTAAGTACTCGTTTAGAATCCTCAAACTCTAAAATCTCCTTTTTCATAGTCTCCATCAACCCTCTAAGACTATCTCTCTCACCCTCGACGTACTCAAGCTTCTCTTTCAAAATTTTCACATGAGCCCTAAGTTCTTCAACTAAAAAATCATTATTTTTTATGGCACACTCTTTCAACTGAGCTTTCAATTTCAAATTTTCTTTCTTTGTTTTCAAAGTTTCAGCATAAAGTTCATTGAAAGCAGTTTGCAAGTCATGCTCATCTATACTTTCCTCCTCACTTTCATCCACACTCCCATCACCTTCACTATCATCACTAATCACACGGATGGGAAACTCTCGCCTAGAAGCATAAAAAACTTCTTCTTTTGAATCATAATCACTAAGGGTAGAAACATGAGAAATCGGTTTACTCAATTTCTTCTTTAAATTTGTGGTACACTCATGTAACGTGTGACCAACACCCTCACAACAAGGACACCTCTCAGATTCGTTTTCAACAGAAGATTTAAAACAAGAGTTTGTGTGAATTTTCCAATTAAATTTTTCAAAAATTTGACATCGAAGATCATCAAAACCATCAAAATCCATTGAAAAATTGCGAATATTCACAAAACTGATTTTAAAAAAAAAAATCAATATCACACGATTTTGCGGAAAATAGGAATACGCAATAAATTAGCGTAACCCGCTCTGATACCAATTTGACGACGTGAGAAGTCAAATTGTGTCAAAAAAAATAAATCCTTGAAAAATCAGGATCACGCGATAAATTAGCGTAACCCGCTCTGATACCAATTTGAAGAAACGTGTGTGCTCGCGTTCAAATGATCAAGTTATATATAAAACCCTTTTAACACAAACAAACCCTAAACATGCAGCAGTATGTGATTGAATAAATTGATAATCTACGCAAGAACATTCAAACACATGCAATTAAGGAAAAATCCCCCTTAGGGGCAAAACCATTTATTTTCACTATAATTTGTAAGAAAATGGCTTACAATCTGATTACAATGAAAATACAAGTTGACTAAGAATTACCCTCAGGTATCGAATTCTGTAGTCGCGGCTGGAATTATCCCTTTCCAGTAGGGCTGCAATGAAGAAGAAGAACGGTCTCCTCCACAAGGGTTGAACAAACCAAAGTTGTGTTCTTGGGTTGCAAAAGGATTCACAAAGGTTTGGCAATGATGTGTGAATCAAAACATGAGTCTTGGGACTCAAAAATATGAAGACTAGATGTATTTGGACTCTCAAATTCGTCTCCTAAAGTCTTGCAAAACAACTCCCCCGAAGTTGGTATTTATAGGAAAAAAATATGAAGAGTTCCGCTTTTTTAAAACTCTAAAAATCTTATCAGCGTATAGGTACACCGAACCCCATCTGGGGTACACCGAACCGGTTTGGTTGTACCATTCTGGTATGGGGTTAAAAAAACAGCATTCTTCAAGGAATTTTCTCCAACTTCAAAAGGTCATAACTTCTTCATCGTAGGTCAGATTGAAGTGCCGTTTCTTCCAGTATCTTCGTTGCGGCGAGCTCTTCAACTTTCCAGTTGACCAGACCTCCGAACTATGGATGTGAAATTACGAAAATGCCCTTGAACTTTCCTATCGTACCTTTTTTCACTGTTTTGACTTCCCTTGCGTACCACTTGCATTAAGTCCCTAAAATCTTGGAACGTGAAGTCGTTGAGGCAGATGTGGGACACATTAATGGAGATGTTGAATGCTTGATTCCCGGAATTCGGATAGAGGCTGTCATGTGAGATCGTGAGGTGACGTGCCAAATGTAGCGGCGTACGACATACACAAATGTAACATGTTGGACATGAGAAAAATGTCCTTACAACGTTTTAAACCTTTTTGCCGATGAGGAGTACTTGCTCGAGTCGCCTTCCACGATCGCATCTTTGCCTTTGTGTGCGCCGCCTCCCATTCCAATTTCAAAATCATTGGGAGAATATTCGACTTTTCTCGGTCCGCACATGTTTTTGTCACTCGTTCAGTCCAAACCCCCCATCGTCCCTCCAAAAATTTTAATTGGCGATGGTTCCTTTCTTATGCCTTACACATGCCTTCCGTTGTTCAAATGGAATTCATATTTTTCGGAAGGCATGCTTGTATGTGAGGGTACACCGGTTATCCTCCAAAGTCAAATCATTTTCATGGTGGGCCCTCAGCTATTTAGACTTCTAGTGTATAGTTAGTGTGAAGCCTAAATAGTAGATTGTATATAGTTAGCTTTTTATTCTTTCTTTCTTTTTATTTTTAGTCTATTGTAATTAGTTAAATTTTTGTTATTTGTTTTTTCTATGATCGGTACTAACTTGTTTTGTGGATTCTTTGGACTTGTTCACATGGGGATCGCTCCAATTTTGGGTAATATCGCTCTTTTCCTCTCTTTGACTTGGTTCTTAATTCACATTAAGGACAAAAAATCAAGTTTTAAGTTAAGGGGTATGGGATATTCTATCCATTTCACATTTTAGTCCATGTTTTTGCTCACATGTTAGTTACTTAGTACGCTTTTCTTAGAAAAATTCAAAAATTTCAAATATATTTTCTTTTTTTTCTTTTTTGGGCATTTTGCCTTTGTTTCCGATGATAAATTTCAATAATTGCCCGATCCAATAGACATTCCAACGATGCATGTTCTCGATTTTAGAAGTTATTATACTTTAGTCTCACTTATTAATATAATGAATAATTTCATGAATTAAACTTTAATCCTATGAGCATATTCACTTTCTTGCCTTATTGATGTGGTTTAAGATTTTTATAACTCGATAATCTTTTGTTGCATTGTATATACTTACACCGAGTAAGATTTGTACCTTTCGTCATTTTTGAGTGTATACACTATTCTTTTCTCATTGAAAACGTTTAATTCATTGGTAATCTCACTATTCTTTCATTTGATCGTTCATTAATTGAGTTCATACTTGAAATGTATTACTTGATCATGATTTTCATATATTGTTTTGATTAGAGAATTGCGTAAACTTTGTGAAATGACCATAGGACCTCTTTGTTATATCACCCATATTAGCCTTGACCTCACCCTTATATGTTTACCCTCGTTAACCCCTTTGAGACTAAATATAGCCTTTCATTTCATAACCCCAATCCCATACCAACTCCACATTGGAGTTATATACCATATATACACTTTCCATACCTTTGTTTGGAATGTTACATGGGATTGAATGATGTTGTTGTGGTGTCGGTTGCAATTTAGGCATATGAGAGTTTGATAAGTAAAGAAGAAATGAAAAAAAGTGAAGAAAAATAGAAAGCAAAAAGCAAAAGAAAACAAAAGAAAACAGGAGAAAAAGAAGAAAACAAAAGAAAAAGAATGTTGTATATGTTGTGTATATAGTTCAATAAGCTTTGATTACTCTCCCCGATGATAAATCTAATACCTTTTTGGAACTTGTTTTCCAATTTTGATATTGCCCGCATTTTCCCATTATCCTGAGTTTTCATCCCGAACACTTTGAATCCGTATATACATCTCTTTCATTTTGTACCCTAGCCTAGCCTACATTACAACCCTATTAAAGTCCTACGTGATCTTAGGTTGTTGTAATTTAAAAGTTTAGATAGTTTTTATAATCTGTTAAAATGCACTTTGCCTCCTTTAATGTGCGGTATCCTTTCATTGAGATTACAATTTTCAATTTATATTTAGCGTTCTTCATTGTGACATGTGTGCGGCCTAGTTTCTATTTACATTTACTCTTTATGCCCGCATGTTCCGTGTGTTACCTCCCTGTTTCGAGTGAGTTCACTTGATGAGCGTAATGACCGTGAGGATTGAATGTATGCTTGCATTAATTTAGTATCTGGTTTATTTAGGTTTTTGCCAAATCAAACTTTGTATGTGCTCTCTCCCCCTCCCACATTTTAAAGTTTCAATTCTATGAGGTGCATTCTATAATGTTAATGATTCGAACTTTTGTTTGAATTCGTTCAATATGCTAATAATGCATATGAAATCTTTTTCACCATTGTTGGGCTTGTCGCATGTTGGTTTGGGCTTATTTTGAAGAAACCATGTGATGTTTGTGGGTATCATCCTTGAAAACCCTCGCGAGACTAAACTCATCCACTAGGGTGACCTAGGGGTTTAACAACTTATTGCAAATGCTAAATGCAATCGAATCGCCTGCAAAAGTGGCCTTTTGCTTTTATACCATACTTTTATACTATCTCCTATTTTTGGCTTGCTTGTAGTTCGTGTTGCATCCTATTTCATTGCTAGGGACTAGCAATGTGTATGTTAGGGGGTGTGATGATACGCAAATATTACGTATTTCATTCTCTGAACCTACGCATTTTAGCCCCCTCGGGTATCTTATTCCCTATATTTTTGCTTGTTAACCAGACAACCTCAGATTTCTACGTTAACATGTTTTGCAGGGGTTAATTGAGCTTTTATAGGTATTTGGATGCTAAGTGTGATGTTCGGACGCATTCCGCTCAATTTTGTATGCGATCGCACATTCAAGGGCATTTTAATCATTCCACAGCTTGGGCACCTTGTCCAACATCTACACGAAAGTTGTATCCCTCCTCGCAAGCTTCGCGTGGCTGCGAACAGTGCGCTATTATGAGTTCGTTTGAAGAAGTTACGGGAGTTTCAGCGGACGTGAAAGGCAAACAAGACAAAATAGCAATGCAGTTTGTTGTGACCTGCTTGATCGATCGATCAACTCGATCGATCAATCCTTCATGACAGTGGGCTGGATTTCTGATGATCGATCGATCGATCCCCTGTTTCCAGGAGATATTTTTCCTTATATTTTCTTTTTCCTTTTCTTTTCTTTACTTATACCAACTTACTATAAATACCAATTTTTGTTGTAATATTCAGATATTCTAGTTTAGGATAGATTTTAGCTTAGAAAGGTGTAGGGCTTGAGGGTTTTGGAGAGTTATTCTTCAATTGTTCTTGGTTTGACACCCCATTTAGGTTGAATGTTGCACTATTCATCATCCTCTCCATTAATATAGTGTGTATTTACTTATTTCTTTCTTTGATAATTAGATTTACATACTTTGTTAATTAGTTTACTTGATTTCTAGTGTAACTTTATCGTGTTTATTTACTATTTTCGTTTATCGCGTTTTTAATATTCTTTCTAGCTAATTTAAATTAGGTTTTGTTTGAATGGAACTCACTCGAGTTGACGCGTTGCTTGGCTTTGGTGATGGTGTTTATGGGTCTATTTCTGGTGATGTCCTAGTTATTGCGCCTAGGAGATTTGATGGGGAATATCATGTATGTCCCGTGCTTACGACCTTTCGTGCGCAATTTTCGGGTTATTTATTGACGCCAAAATCTTATTAGGCTTTTATGCGGATTTAGGGGTGTGACAACCCTTGGTTCAATTAACTGTCGAAACGAGACACATTCGTAATAACTCGTCGACCCATATATCCATTTTATACAAATTAACCCAGGTGAGGGATATTCGACGCAACCTATAGTTTTACCGCTTTGTTAATCTAGTTTCAATACACTCACCTAGATTAATATTTCCCTTTCATGCATCTTTTTCCTTTTTAGTTTGTAATTCACCATTTACACTTTTATTTCAGAGCACTAAATCATATAAATTCTAGCATCTCGTCCCTGTAGATTTTTCGATACCCGACTTACCGTTGTGCTTTCCTTTCAAGTGTAGTCATAATTTAGGTTTGTTTGTATTAAGTAGGCGAAACGAAAACAACGACTGCGCACCTTACACGCGCGAACTTTTCTCACTCGGTCACATACTTTCCACCCCTTTTAGATTTATAAGGGTGTGATTGGGAGAAGGACTTAAGCCTCGATTATTAATTGGGGTTTCCATAATGTGTAACCCTATGTTTTGGGATTACATACAAGATTAATTGTATAATTATGTTCCAACTAAAAAGATGTAGGACACACATTTCGATTACCCCATATTTTATTTCATATCATTATTTTAATTAGGAAATTGTTATTAAATATGAATAGTTATTACTTATGTGATGTGACATTTGAATTTGCATGTTGAGTGGCATTGAGATTGTATGTTATAAATTAATCAATTTGTGAAATTAATTATTTGCAGCTAACTCATAAAATATTTAATATGAATATTTTACTTTAAGTTGGGAGGTAGTGATGTTCGGACCGGACTTTAAGTCTGGGGCATACTAGTTAATATTGTAAACCAGCCCAAAGGAATATCAATCACTTCCTTCTCGGCGACTTAATTCACATGCTCGGGATGAACCCTTGATCTTTTTTGAGGATGGCAACCCATCCAAGAACTTTACCGACTTTACCGACCTCTTCCAATTTCAAGAATTGTCGATAAACACAAAATTCTTTGGTTGATTCTCCTCTTTCAACCAAACCTTACCTATGGGCGATGCATGTAGAGACTACTCACTACGTCCCGCCAAACATCGATTTTCCCTTGAAATGTCTCACATTAAGTGACACGTAATACTCCCCTTCCTTCCTTGCTGTATGCTGAAAGTTTCGACCCGTGCTCTTCTCCCCACGAAGCGCACTTATGGATCTCTTATACCATACTACCATCATCACCCTTTGCATGTGCAAGTTTCTCTCACACTTGACTACTAACAACTCCGCTCCGAGTGTTCTTCATAATAATTTAATTCTGCTCCATTCAAGGAATACCCCTTCTTAAATGGCTTCCCACAGCCTTCCAATCAAATTATTCTAATTGCACACTTATGTATGGATTATCACCCCTCATATGACGTTTAATCCACTATATCACTTCCACTCCGTTATACTAGTCCCACAAACATATATTTCACACTCTGCCCGCCTGGGGAGAGCGAGCGGAGCGCTACTCATAGATAATTAATAAAATCCACAAATCACAAGGTATAGACCATCTAATTCCCATCATAAAATAAGAGAAACAACAAATCTCAAATCCCTTCAAATAAGTACAACAATTTCCCAAATAGGTACAACAACCAAAATAAATCACTAGCGCTCTATTTATCAAAATAAATACAAGTTACCTCTTTTGTATAATAAAATTCTTTCCAGATAATCCATGATAAAAATCATTACAACTCTTTATTCACCTCGTTTTTTGAACTCGGTTACAACATTTGGGTACTCTTAATCACCCTAGCAATCAATTTTTTTTTAATCCTCCTTATCATCGTTCCACCCCTCAACTCGTGGGGATAACTTTCAATGCTTTCTTACCACAAATCCATCTCCAATAGCTTTAAAACAAAATTCAACTTCCAACTTACATACATAATTACTTGATCTCATTTCGACCAGGGCACCGAACTCATGGAATAGTGACCAAACGTCTCCCTATTTCTAACCTTACGCTAAGTTTCATGCGTGGGATGTCTCGCAAAGCGAAATCTAAACAAGGAACCCCTCGATACACTACTAACTAGCATTGTCGGTTATCGAAATCCGTTAGGTCCTCCGTTCGTGGCATGTACCCCTTTATTTCGTCTCTTGACAGAAAAGTTACAATTTTCCCGTAATTATGCTTAAGAAAAGCGTTTCGCCAATTTCACTATCGTCCCGTATTGGTTGATGGTAATTACATTCTATAAACCTCGGATACATACGATCGGAATTCTCAAAATTCCCTTCCCTAATAATAGGGGCATAAATCTTAACTCCCACATCTCTAAAGGATAAATATAACAATGCACTCTTCCTATCACTAAGTCCGGAGTGCTAAACATAATACTGAGTCAAATCTTTTCGCCTAACGGTAAATCCCGACACATACTGAATCATATTGGCAAAGTCTATACATACATTGTCATCGAATATCTCGAGCCCACTATCTGCTCCGAAGTCTCTAGGATAGATAATATAAGTGCGAGTCCAACCTTCTTACAGGTAAAGCCTCGCCAAAACCAAATATGCTGCACTAATGCAACTACTCCGATAGCCTTGCAATAAATGCCCACTATCGTACTACCCATTTCTATAACGTTTTAACAAGGATAATATCATACTCGTATATCGCATCACTACAACGAGTAACCTCAATAACATACATAACACTGTTAATATACACATTCATCCTCCGCGGATAGCACTAAAGAAAAATACCGCTACGCTTAGGGAAATATATTCACATAATGATAACGTTTATAATTAAATGCATTAAACTCGTCTCACATGCTAATCTAGCAATGAACAAAATATAGTGACTCGCTCGTGTCACATAAACACGCCTCATCCTCTGAGGATACGACTTATACTTCCATCTTGCCAATCGTCTTGACTGCGCAAATGGATTCCGGACGTAACACGTCTACTCGAACCAAACAAAATTACTTTAATCGTTGTCCTTCACTAGGCACCGTATTCTTGTCCTTTTTCTCACTTTGGAACATATTATCGCGAGCGATCTCACTCCCCACAAAAAAAATATTTCGACGTATAATCCACTTACTACCTGTCCTACTAACCAGGTTAGGGTTTTCCTTCTCTCGGACTTTAGTAGACTCGATTTCTATTAGGTGTCTCGGTTATAACCATAGCCTTTTAGGCCCTAAAGATCATGTCACTGACTATAATAGCCCTTACTGAATTTACCCTCGCTTGGTAAGAATTTAACTATCCGAATCATTTAAGTGGGTCCCCTGATATATATCCACATCCCTTTGTGGTGCTATATCACCACCGTTGTATTCAGTCTTATTCTCGACTAAATTCTTCGATTCCTTTTAGCCTCCCCCACAAAGGAGTGTCATCAACTATATTAACAAAGTACGACGTTGTCAACCTTTAAATCGACCGTCCATTAAAATTTTCCTTTTGAGTGTTATCGACTATTAACACGAGTCAATCTCCCACTTAGAGTCGTTTCCTCCACTTATATCTACGTCTCACGATACAAAATTCGCTTACGGTTAAGATTCACATTCACCAATGGACCCCTGTCATGTCCTTCCGCGTTGAGTTCAGAACCACGTTTGCTTCTAATCCTGAACAGTTGAGGAAGGATCATAGGGTCAACACTATACCTAAGGTTCTCCTATAGGCATAGCATTCCACTTCTAAAATTGGTGGTTGACTCCAACCATTATAACTTCGTCCCGAAAGCCAAGAATTTTTTTTCTAAATTTTCACTTTCGGTTTGCCACACTCCGTCCTATATCTAAACCTTTCGATACTTTACCTCCTTTGGTAACACACACAATTCCCGCATTTCTAGAATTTACACAGACAGTTCTCTACCCATTTTGTAACACGTTGGGTAAGTTTACTCTGTTACCTCGTCCGATCATAACAGCACTTGAAAATCATTGCTGCGCCTTAGTCGCCTTTCTAGTTATGGCTTCTCGTGCCATAATGGAGGTGACCTCGACTACAGTCATCATCCTCGGATATATTTTATAATCTCATCTGAGCCCGACCTCCTAAGGTCCGCTTAACGGTCCTCTCCTGACATCCTTCATTTCTCGGCTGACGTACACATCCGAACGGAATTAGAATTTACTATCGTATACACATTATAGCAGGAGAATGAAATCTCGTCAAAGAAATCGAACATCCTAAACATAGGGCTCTATATCAAACCAAGCAACGCTGAAAGCATAATAAGCTGCACAGATCCTAAAGGACACTAGAACCTGATGCTCTGATACCACCTGTGACACCCCGCCTAATTAAATACCGGGCGATCACTCCTTTATTAAATTGTCATCAAGGTGGACAGTCGGTTCATCCTTAGCATCACTGTCGCAAATGAAAATCTTTTCCAATTAAACACCCTAAATAATTAAGCTAAGTGTCAAAACCATTTAAAACTTTATTTCCATTTTATTTAAATCTAATAATAAAACCTTTAAGAGTCACACATTAAGGGTGAGAATATAAATGAACATTCAAGAATTTAACCATCAATAAATAATCACAATATTTACAACACTAAAGGAAAACATCCTGACAGTAATAAATCCCGAAATAAAAATACTGAAAGTAAAAAGAATTACAGTCTCTGACAATACCAACTAAATAAAGGAAAAAGGGCTACACATTCCCCACTGGATAAAACTGAACTATGAGTAGAGTCAACAATGAGGTCGTCTAAGCCATGGCCTGCAACTCCCACAAAAACTACAGCGCGTTCCATGCAAAGAATCCTAAGTAAGATGCCCCTGTGGCTGGGCACCTGTAATACATATATATATATACACAAGAGAGAAGAGGTGACAACAAACGGGTCAGAGCCCGAATGTAAAGCAATTTTAAAAATAGTTTAGCAAGTATTTAAAATGCTACCTTCTAATGCAACAGTCATATTAGTATGCGACACTCTCTTGAGAATTCTCACCTCTCATCTAGTGTTCACATCTATCGTACTAATGAACCCCATCTTATCTCTCTAACTTATTCTTCATAAGTTTTAACATGTGGAATTTAGGTTATGATATTCACTTTAGAAAAGTCTATCTCTTCATGATTTCTTACGTTGTCTTAAAATAATTCCGTATTGTTATAACGTTTCCGAATGCTTACTGTGAAATTGGTGAATTTAATACTTTACTTAACTACTATTTTACTCAGTAGAAAGTTCTCAAATAGATATACGTATATATATTAATTACTCGAATAATATATATACGAGCCGCACCCCACATAAAAACTATGGTGCTAGACTTCCATATATAAGTATATATATACAAATCACTCATAAATTATATATATACTAACAACACCCCACATAAAATCTATGGTGCTAGCATACTCTGCTATCCAGTCCCCGTATCACACAAACTAAGGGAAATACTAGTTCGAAATCACTCTCGAACTGTATTAACACATACACAAACAATATTGAGGCGAAGCATAGGTTCCAAGTCTCTAAGAGGATAGGACATGCCCCCACGTCTCTTAGGGTCGTCTGAACTATCGATTCAATAGCCTGTACCAAGGATATCTATCTTCTAGGGTACGAGTCAATATCCCCCATAAAGGTCCCATCGAGATAAGACTGTCCCAGCGCGGTAACCTCAGGGATAGCAAGTAGCGCGGGCACGATTTTCACACAGATATAATATATGCATAATTACCCAATCATATATATATATATACACATCCACATTATTAAATTAGGTGCGCTCACGACCCATAATTATAATTGTCCGTTATTACACATTTTACTCAATTATATCGTAAAACGGCCTCATTCCTTTTATTCTCGTAATTAAGTCATTTTTAACTCACTTCTCGTCTCTCGAAGTATTTTCTTTATCTAAGTAAAATTTCAGTAGGCCCTCTCTTGCCTTCTAATCCAACTTAATAGATGTTTTGATTATTTAATCACCACACGTATGATTTCTTAAGTCTGAAAGTCTCCCCGTTTACCCTTTATTTCCATTCACATTAAAGTTACACTTTATGGGATTTCTCTTGACCCTACTGGTCCTCTTTATGTTCCATTATATTCTAGCAACCCTAATCAAGGTTTACTAAGCATAAAATCGGATTAAGCTAACACAAGCAAAAATGCAGTTTTCCCAGGAGGGTCGATCGATCGAACCTTCGATCGATCGATGCCCTGGGCTCGATCGATCGATCAAGCAGTTATGCATATTCTGTAGCCAACCCAGTTACGGGATTCTCACCCAAAACTCCTCCAAATCATCATGTTACAGCCCCAAACTCCCAATCAATTATACTATAAGTGTTGTATACCCATTTAAACAATTTCCTACGTAACACATACGAATTTTCCTCAAGAATCATGGGTTAAAAAGGGGCAAACTCTACATAATTCTTATGAACCCTAATCTTTCCTTTAACTTAATTTCTTTCATTCTTTTTCCAGATTTTCAATCTCTAATATCATGGAATTTTGTGGCTCATCCTCTATATGTGAAATGGGTTTCCAGAAATATGATCTCTAACATTATAACATGCAATTTGTGTCTCCAATTTATGTTTTTCTTCAAGAATACTAATCTAATCAACCTAAGACTAATATAAAAGGATGCATTAACTTGATAAAATCAAGATAGATACTTCCCTGGAAAATTTCAATTCTGATTTGCGGACGATTTTGGTGTGGTTGCGTTCCCCGTCGCGCGATCTACGCGTTGGTGGTGACGGCGGTGCAATCGGATGTGTTCTTGACCTAGAACTCGTTGGAGAGCTTCTCCTCTTCCTCTCCAATGGACGTCATTAGTATTTCATTGTGTTAACCCTAAAAGATGACACTTTACATCTAATATTACCCTATAAAATTCGTGGGTTTAATTACCCATAATTACCAAATGTCCAAAATGCCCTCCCGGGGTGCTAATTAAGCCTAAAAATGCCCCGAGACCCAAACTAAACCCCCGGGTACACTTTTCTGACTATCTCGACCCTTTCGGACACTTTGGCGCACTCAAAACGACCATACAAGCAACTTATAATTTATTTACTTTTATAAATCAACATTTTGTCCCAATACGACACAGGCGCGTCCCGACTTAAATTTTTATAATTGCCATTTCATTCACACGTGACAATTTTATAAAAATAAATCCCATATATTACTATACTCATCCAGTAACATTCAACAAATAAAAAATTTCCAATAATTACTAACTCTCGTCACGCTAGTAAATATTTAAAACAACATTCCGGATTAAAATTAAATTAATTTATCTCAATTAAATTTAATTAAATACCTAAATTTAAAAGCCATGAAAATACGGGGTATTACACTTAGGATTCGACGCGTTTATAGAATTTGATCTAAGGCTTAATAATGTATCATCTTAGGATAGTGTCGATTAAAAGTTAAGATTTGTTGAATCAGTCATAAATCTTATATTAATTGGAATTAACAATGAAAACCTATGTAATATGCTTAGAATTTGATAATAAAATGTTTTGATTTTATATTAGGAGATAATTCATGTATTTAGGTGATGTTTTGATAATGAGAATATAAAGTGATGGTGAAACTCGAACCTCTTACTAACCCATAAATTAAACATGGTAATTGTGATGATTTCAGCCTTATAATGATGAATCCTCATTAGATTAGGATCCCATAATGTTAGACTTTGATTTAGGAATATTTAATGATGATTTGGAGTTGTTTGAAGGTTGTTATGAAGCTTAAAAACCATTAATGGCAGATTTAATACGTATAGTTCCAAAGTAGATTTTAGGGATGATTCAAATTCAAAATTACTTTATTTTGGAGGAACAGTGCACGGGGACACAACTGTCGGCTTTCACCCATTCTCGCAGCTAGATAGGGCACGCACCTGTGGGTATGAATAGGGGGCACGTGAGTAGGGAATTTTGGATATTTTTAGTTGGGTTTATGGTTATATTTATTTAAAGACTCGTGGAATTCTTTTAAGAATACCTAATTGGATTTGGGTTGGTACTCCTACGTATAACTAGAGAGTATGATATTTAGAATTTGAATAGGAATTGGGGTACATGAGTGGTGATATGCTATCCAATTTATATCTTGATATTTTTATATTTATGTTTTTTATGCAAACATACCACATGTACTTATTTTTCCTATGAAGAATCTATCTATAAAGGTTGTGGATTTAAATTGATTATGGGTAGGGTACCGCACCCCTTTATAATTTAGGTTTCCATATGTATGTTTTGATTCCACGTTTAGTTGGTCACCATCTCATGAAGTGTAAATGTGGATGACTTGATCCATTAGGTGTTTGGTATGTGACTATACGATGACATAATGGCATAGAAATCCCCCCTAATTCTATTGTATGATTGTGACTTGAATCAATTAATGGTCACACTCGGGATCATATTTTAAGCCTTAACAAAAATTAAACGCCACTTTAATGGTCATAGGTTAGATCATGATTTTGAGTCATGACCACTGGGTCACGATTTCAAACCATGACCATCCAATCGTCACTGATGTCACACACCTGACCGTGACCCGCAATTTTGTCACCCTCAATATAGCCACGGTCCAAAAATGTGACCTATAAGCCCTGGACACAACCAATAACCATGGCCACGTCTGGTTTATGGTGTAGTTCTTGGGTGTGGGACCCCTATCTATTTACCAATAGAGGCACGATAATGTTCACAAAGGTTGAATCCCTCATGTCTTTTACAAGATCTATGTATTTTTACTTATTCCAGATATGGGTATGTTCCATGAGTGGGGATTGTTCTGAATTATAATATTAGTCTATGGATAATTATTACATTATGATGCGGTTAAAGGATTGTATGTCATATCTTGAATTATAGTCTTAGAGTGAGGACTTATACATATTAGTTGTGGTTTGGAATTAAGCACTTGTAGTATCTAATTTCACTTATTTTGAGGGTGAGGTATCTTTTTCTTGACAGCGCCAACGAGTTGGCATGATTATGTAAATCAGTCACATATTATTACTTACTTGATAAATTAAGTTAGTTCCCTCAATTTTTTTGCTCTGACCTATTTGTTATCTACAAATCTTTTACAAGGTGTTTATAAGCTAGATAGGAGGGATAAGCATTTAAACTTTCTTGCCTTCAACCTCCCAACTTTTGTTTCATTGTATAGGATGTTATTTCCATTTAGACTTATGTATTTATTTATTTAGAGATTTATCATGGAGTAGAAATTATTCAAGGTTTATTTATATTTTGGTTTTGAGAATAATCATTTGTTGAGATTTTGTTCACTTCCATTTAGTCATGGAAACTTCCTAGTATTTTGATTATGTTAGAGGTCGTTGATATTAATCATAGTTATTCATGTTATTTGATTTGCTATGTGGATGGTTTAACTTACGCATTAAAATATTATTATATTTACTCATTTAGGCTTAGAATGATATAAATTGATTGACACTCCCCTATATTTGGCGTACCAGGCTGGCCACTCGACTCAAACTAATTCTCAAGGAAATTGAAGGATGATTTAATTAACCTCGGCTACCAATACTGGACATGTAACATAACTTCTTCATAATAACTATAGGTTCTGTGGAATTCCCGTACGTTTTACATTGTGTTCCTTGATATCAAATCCTTATTTCTAGGATTCATTATATTCTATATTTCTGAACATTAATTAATTTAAATTCTTGGTTTACTTTTAGATGTCAAGCATACATGCTAGAACATAATGAGTATCTTCCAATAGGGATTCCAACTGGTACATTTAGCCAAAGATACAACCACAACCGCAACATACACCATTGATAATCCCACCAATTGACATGGTTTCTATTATTGCTTAGGCCTCTGGAGTGGCTGTTGCGCTACAAAACCTTCAGCCACCCCAACATCCACATTTGCAAGTGGTAGTTCCATCTCAGCCATAATTATTTACTTGATATAGATTATACAGGGCCTTTGTTAAAGATAGCCCGATGGAGCTCATGGGGACTATTAATATCATGGTGGGACATTTAGGAATGACGGACATTTAGAGGAACTTGAGGATGATAGAGTGAAGTAAAGTTAATATGAAGATGACTGTCAACTTTAAAATGGTGGGATATAGATTATAGTGGTGGGAATATACTTTTACCATTGGGGATAGGATCATTTTAACCATGGATAAGTCTTGGAGGAGATTTTATGGTAAGTACTTTCCTCCAGCAATTAGGGGGAAAATGAGAGTTTTTTTATCTTCACATAGGGGATCGGTATCGTTGCAGAGTTTGAGTCGGAATTTACCAAGCTTTCATTGTTTGCTCCTAAGAAGGTGAATACAAAGTCAAAGAGAATGTATTTTTTTATCCATGGATTTACTTAGCGTATTAAATATCTACTGGTGGGGAGCCAAACCTTCAACACTTGTACACATGTAGTGAATTATTTTTTACATCATTATCAGGATTGCTGGGAGTTCCAGAAAGGAAAAAATAGAAGAATAATGTGGACATCTTGGTACTATATAATCTGGTGGTAAGAGATAGTTATCTCATGCACAAGGGCTTGGTAGTCTAAGGGGACACAATTTGGAAATCAACCTCATACGAGTAACAATGGTTGCGATGACCGTCAAAGTCCATTGGGAGCAAGAAAACAAACAAACCAAGGCTAACAGGGTAGAGGCTTGTAGGGTTAGCCTCATGGTAGAGTCCAATAGAGCCAACAATATGGTAAGCATTAGGACGAATTATTTCTTGGTATAAGCTTTGCTTGTGGTTCAGTGGGGCATATAACCAATAGGTTCCCTAAGAGCAATTAGGGTACCTAAGGATAGCGAGGTCAGTAGACTTATTAGTAACTATAGGGTCAACGTCAGTAGTTAATACCCCTAGTCATTGAGGTTCCAACTTTACCAGCTCCACCCCTCGCTCAACCACACGGTCAACCACAATAGTAATATGGGCACGTATACCACGTCATTCTGATATATATTTAGGTGTTAGTTAAGACATTAAAGGGGATTTTTCCTATTCATTGGCACTTGGGTGTGTGTTGTTTAATACAGATGCATCAAATTATTTTGTTAAAAAGCCCTTGCTCGGTTAGTTAGGATGTAAGATTTAACATCAAACATTTTACTACATATTGATTCACCATTAGGTAGTGGTACATCTATTTATTCAGTGTGTCATGATATATGCATGGATAATGGGCATCTACATTTGTGGTCAATCTGTTGATATTATAAATCTCTACTTATGTTGTTATTTTAGGTATAGATTAGTGGCCAGCTTATCATGCTAGTGTGGATTGTTATGTGAAGTACATAGATGTAAAGATCTTGATTCCACGAATTTAGGAAGGGTCGAACACATATTTTTATTAAATACAGAAGGGTAATGTAGAAGGATTCAATGTGTCAGTAGATTCCATTCTGGTTGTTAGTGAGTTTCTTAATGTCTGTTTGGAGATTTCGAGGTTACCACCGAGTTGAGAGATAGACTTCGTGATTGACTTGGGTCCGGGAACTTAGTTGATAACTCGCCACCTTATTGTGTTTCTCAATTCGATAAGATAGAGCTTAGAGATCATATTTAATAATTTTTTAGGTGGGGATTTATTAGGAGGAGTACTTCATCTTGAGGGGATCTAATTACCTTCGTTAACAAGGAAGATGGATTATTGAGATTATGTGTGGACTAATGAGAGATGACCAGGGTCACCATTAAGACTAAATATTATTTACCCCATATTAAAGATGGGGTTTTTACCAATTAGTCATGTTTACTAAGTATGTAGTTCAATAGGTCCTAACAACTTTTTTTTGCTCCATTAGGTCCCATGAAATAAGATTTTTGTTCTAGTAGGTCCTATTTGTAAACATACAATGAATATTCACTATATGTACAAATAGGACATTGAGGAAAAAATGTTGTGATAGGACCAATTAGGAAATATCCCCTTCAAACAGGACTTAATAGGAAGATTCCCATTAAAGATTTATTTGACCAGTTAAAGGCGCTATATATTTCTTAAAGATGAACTGATATGGGGTTAACATCAATAGAGAATTCAAGAGAAAGATGTTCCAAAGATGAATTTTTTGTCACAATATAGATCGTTTGAGTTTATGGTTATGCTATTCATCTTGAACAATGTAAAGAATTTTTTTATGAACTTGATGACCTGTGTGTTTAAAGAGTATTTGGATTAGTTTTTCATCATGTTCATCGATGACATTCTAATTATTCTTGGACAGTAGACGAGCATTCTAAACATTTGCTAGTATTCTTATAAACATTACAAGACCACCAAGTCTATGATAAGTTTGATAATTATGGATTTTAGTTTGGGGTGTAGTTTTCGGGTCACATCACAAAAGAGATAGGTATTTTAGTCGACCTGAGTAAGGTGTCGACAGTGCTGGATAGGGGAAAACCTATAACACCTACTAGTGTGCATAATTTTTTAGGGTTGTTAGGGTATTATCGTTAATTTATCCAAGTCTTATAAAAAATAATGGGGACTTTGATAACTTTTATGAAGAAGGAGGTACCATTTGTGTAGGATGAGTTTTGGAAGAAGGCTTTTTAATAAGTTGAAGGCTAAGTTGACTTTAGATTGGTAGGTTTTTTACCTTATGATTGGGTTGACTACATGGTTTATACTGATGTCTCACTACAAGGACTTAGGGATGTGTTAATGTAATAGGAGATTCGTGTATCTTACGCTAACCAAATCTTATGCCTCATAAGGGGAATTACCTCACCCACGACGTAGAATTAATAGCAATCGTATCTCCCATTTGATTATGATGCATTATTTATTGGAGAGAGATTTTAATTATTCATGGACATAAGATCTTATAGCATTTTTTCATTAGAATGAGAAGAATATGATACATAATGATTAGTTGAAATTCGTGAAGGGTATTCAGTTGGATTTTTAGTATCACTCGAGATAGGAGAACGTAGTAGCAAATGCCTTACACCAGTAGATCGATAATGACCATATCTATAATGCAGAGATCATAGTGGGTTGTCTTAGTGTAGTTGATGAATTAGTAGACGCGTTTATGGTAGTTCTTACCATCACACCTTAGATAATCCTTCGGGTTGTAAAGGCATATACATTGGAGCCCTCTTTCTAGGAAAAGGTCATAAAAATATTTAGTGAGGAGGATTCTTCTAATTTGATTGGATAGGTGTAACACCCCGTAATTTTATGCATTCAATAGTTAATTAATTCGGGAAAATTTAAGTTACTAGTGGGTCGTAATTTAATGGAATAAATTATGGAATTTTTATATAAATATTAATCGGGTGAATAATTGGTTAATATTTATGGGAAAGTAATTTACTAGGTAAATAGTAATGTTTTATTTATGTCTTAAGAATATTAATGTCGTGGAGTTTACTGATCTCAACCGGGAGTCGGTTCCAAACTAAGTAAGGTGGGAGATAAAAAAATTTATAAACTTATCCGGATGCCAATTCTGGGTGCACGATTGAGTCCAGAAGGGACAAGATAGTCGAAATAGAGTACCCAGGGGTAGTAAATGGGTTTCGGGACGTTTTTAGGCATAGTCGGTCCACGCGGGGGTATTTGGGTCACTTGGGCTTGGCCCATTAGGCTAAAAATAGGATTAACCCTAATTACTTAATTAAAGGGAAAAGGGGAACGACTAATTTCATTGTGAAAAAACTATAGTGGGAGAGAATACCTTAAGGAGCAGTTAAAGGCACTGGAAACCAATTTGGGAGAAAAGGAAAGAGCCAAAGGGGATTTCATAATCAACCTTGAGAATCACAACTCCGGATCAGACCCTACGAAACCATAAGGCAAGTGGTTAATTTGCTGTAGCATTTAATTGTATTACAATTCATATTTATGTGAAGTGGGAACAAAAATTTGTTTTGGGTAAAGAGGGTACAAAAATGGGGTTTTGTGAAGACATCTTCGAATTGAAATTAGTGTAGAGATTCATTATATAATCAGAAATTTAGATGTGCTGTTCAGATGTGGAAAACCCCAAAGAATGAAGAACGAATTTGAGATGATAAATTGGTGGTGACGTAATTAATGAATAACCCAGTTTTTCCCCAATTTAGAAAAAAAGGAAAGAACGGAAATTAAACAGGGTTTGGGGACTTGATGGGGGTTCCTTATGGTGTTTTCAGTCTAATATATTGATGAGAGTACTTGGATTAGACTGTAGAAGGAGTTAAGAATTTAAGGTTTTCATCCATGGCAGAAACAGGCTCTCGAGGAAGACAAAGACATGTTCGATCGATCGATCGATGGCTGGGATCGATCGATCGATGGTCGGAGATTTTTGGCAGTTCGGCCAGTTTTAGTATATAAGGAAAATTTAATTAAAATTCCTCCCCCACACCTTATTTAATGAGAAATAATATAGGACATATATTCTAATCAATTCTGAGGGAAAGTAATTGGGATTTAGAGGGAATTTATGTGTGACACACTATGGTTAATTTTGGGGAAAAATATTCCAAAATAATTAAATACGGTTCGAGTGGGCGTGTCTGGGTATATTGGTTGAGCGATACCAAGGTGTTAAATTAATTTAGATTGAAAGCTAATTAATTCGGATTCGGGGATTTAGACTCGAGTATTATTTTATTTTCGGGCCACGAGAGCGAGTCCGAATATATTGGTTGGGTGATGCCAAAAGTAATTTAATTAATTAATGTGAAAATTAATTAATAATCAGGGTTGGACCATAAACTCATGATAACTTGTATAGGCTTGTGTTACGGACTTAGTACACAGTAAAGCCGGGGATTTTTATTTCTATACATATATATATGGTGTGCGATAGTATATATATGGTGTGTGTATTAATATCTGTGGCTAGATATTATTATTACATATACTCTAGTGCTATCAGGGGAGGTTGCGCGTAGAGGGTGACTCCCCAAGCTTGAGTAGTAGGGAGAGTATATCCCTAGGTCATAGCATCCATTATATGGGTGAGGGGCATCTCACTTTCAGAGAAGGAATATGACCGCCTCCAGTATTTATGTTGTTAACCAAGTTAGTGAGCGATTCTAACTTGGGGTAACTAGGTTATGTGAATATACCTAGTGGGATAGCACTTTAGAGAATATACATACGGTGAGTTATTACTCAGGAGGATGTTCATTATTATTTATTATTTCAACATATGTGTGAATGTTGTAATATGACTATACGTAGATAATGAGATAAATGATTATATACGGGCAAATTAATACAGGCCGTGAATTGTATTATGTGTATAACGGGTGTGAAAATTATATTAATTTAAAAAGGAGAACGATTAATTAAGTCAATGTTAATAATTATTGCATACTCGGTTAGAGTAGGGTGGTTGCAAGGGGTTATATCGATTATCTAGTTATCGGAAAAATACCTAGGAAAATTAATTAAGGCGTTAGTAGTGCACATTAGAGGAGGGGTGAGGATGTCCTCAAGGGAGTACGACACTAACTAAAATTTGAAGAGCATGCATACATATTTATTACTGCAAGTTAATCATTTGCTAAATATTTTCCAAATGTTTTGGGTTCTAACCCTTGCTATAAATATTTTTGAAAACCTTTTAGGTGTTCAGCCACAAGGACGCCAGACTTGACTCATTCCAGGGATCCGTTGCTGCAGCATATGTAGATGTTGCGAGAGTTTGATAGACGCCTAATTCCTTTTCAGTTCTAGTATAGAAATTTCCTCTCAGTTACTCAATCATGTAGCTCACAGCTTTATTTAGTTTATGTCAGACATGTTGAGATTTGTCTTTAACTGTCTTACTTTTGTTGGTTTTGAACTAATGGTTATTCGGTCAGTTTATTTAAATTGTGAATGGTGGATTTCAGTAATTGTGATTGTTTATATTATTTTATTTCTGCATGAGTATTCCATTTAAATTAAGGAAAGATAAAACTTGGAACCAGTCTAATTTTCTCACTTAGGTGGTTTGTAATTAAAATGGCGACAGTCATGCTAAGAATGGACTAACTGAGAAACCTGTTCTAATTTAATTTACGACTGATCAGACGGGGTCAATTAGGCGGGGTGTCACAGATGGTATCAGTACATTAGGTTCTAGTGTCCTTAGGATTTGTGCGGCTTACTGCATTTCAGCATAATGTTCGGTTGTTATAGAGCCCTATTATTAGGACTATTGATTTATTTTTCCTCATTTGAGATATCGTTTTTATGCTGTTAGATTTTTGTATAATTGTGTACTTATACGATTCAATCTATTTTCATATACCACCGAAGAGATCGAGAGCAGAGAGGGTTGAGGCTAGGGATGAGTTCAAGGAGGCTCATCAGGATCCACATGTACCGCCACCACCTTCCCCACCCGAGTTGATCTCCACTACTTAGGTGGCTATGATAATGGCCCATGAAGTTGAGACAACGATGAGAGCTATGGCAGCCCATTTTCCACAACCCCAGGCACCACCTGCAGTGGCTCCAGTAGTTCAGGCTCTGGTGGGACCACCTTTTTAGCAGCGAGTTAGGAAGACCTTTCAGAAGGGTCACGCACCAGAGTTCCGGGGTGGCACCGATGTAGTAGAGGCCTGCGATTGGAAGAAAAATATTCAGCTGCACCTGTGCATGCTAGAGTGTACCGATGTGAAGAAACAAATGCTTGCTACCTTTCATCTGTCGGGGGAAGCCTTACAGTGGTGGGAGTCAGTTACCACCGCTGAGGAGAGAGATTTGATAATGATATTAGAGTTCTGGGTGAGGCTTAACCGCAAATACTTTCCACCAGCGGTTGAGGCAGAAATGAGAAAGAAGTTTAGTGAGTTAGTTCAGGGTGACCGTTCAGTGGCGGATTATGAGGATGAGTTCACCCATTTGGAGAACTTTGTGCCAGCGACGAGGAGCGAAAGAAGTCGAGCTTCATGGATGGCATGTCCTGGAGGATCAAGCAGCACTTGATTGGTAATCCGACGTTGGTGATGTATACAGATGTCATTAATGCTGCTCTTGAACATTGCCAGGATCATCTGTTCCATGCGAAGGGGAGTAAGAGGGTAGGGGAGCCAAGCCAGCAGGGCAAGGCAGTTGTTGTTTGTGACAGAAACGGTACTCAACAGCAGACTAGCAATCAGCAAAGGAATCAAGCTAAGAAATTTAAGCCTGGTGGGTTTCGACCGGGAGGATAGGAATTTAGGTAGGTCAGCTGGGCCCAAATCAGCAGAAGGTTCCTTAGGGCCAAGGGAACAATGAGAGAGGCCAGCAGGGCCAACCACGTCAGGGCCAATGATAGGGGGGCGGTCAGAGATGTTATTTTGTTTACGTCTAGACATGACACTTCAAGAGGGAGTGCCCACTGAGGGGCAGAGGCCAACAATAAGGTACCCAACAGGGGTAGTGGGGACAGATGTTGCCAGCAGCACCGACTCCACCAGCCCCATAGCTGCAGGGGAAAATGTACTATGGGCGTGCATATAACGTCCGGGATATTCCCAATCCTCCAGCACAACAGGCGCCACCAGCGATTTAGGGTATGTTTATCCTCCATGGTCATGAGGGTAGGATACTTTTTGATACGGGAGCATCTCATTCATTCATTAAATCTAAATTTTCTAAACAGGTCGGGTTACTAGAGACTGCAGGTAATCTACGTATGTGTGTAGAGTCGCCATTTGGCAGTGGGGCATTGATTCACTCGATTTTTCTGGGGGTGGACATTTTGATTGGGAGGCTTAGTTTAGCGGCGAACTTCTTAGTGTTAGATCTAAAGGGGTACGAGGTCATCCTAGGTATGGATTGGTTGGAAGGTTATCGGGCGACTGTAGATTGTTACGAGAGGACAATCGTGTTCTCCATTCTGGGAAAGGAGATGTTCCTAATAGAGATGCCTCTACCTGAGGGACGGTCACGCACACACTTGTATTATATCGAGGAGAAGACCTCACGGGAGGTGGTAGTTCCATTGTATTCGATTCCGATAGTGAGGGTCTTTGAGGATGTGTTCTAGGAAATACCAGGGTTGCCACTGAGTAGGGAAATCGAGTTTGTAATCGATTTAGCACCGAGCACGAGGCCGATTTCTTAAGCACCTTATCGTATGGACCCTTCAGAGATGCGTGAGCTGAGAGAGTAGATTCAGCAGCTCCTGGGTCAGGGTTTCATTCGATGGAGTACATCTCCATGGGGTGCAACGATATTATTTGTAAAGAAGCGGGATGGTTCCCTTCGATTGTGCATGGATTATACGGAGCTGAACAAGGTGACGATACGGAATAAGTAGCCATTGCCTAGGATTGATGATTTATTTGACCAATCAAGAGGGGCATCATACTTCTCCCAGATCGATTTGAGGTCAGGGTATCATAAGTTGCGTATCCAAGAGGAGGATGTTCCTAAGACCGCTTTCCTATCACGGTATGGATCTTACGAGTTTAGGGTGATGCCATTCGGGCTCACCAATGCACCAGCAGTGTTCATGGATCTCATGAACATGGTTTCCAAAGAGTATCTCGACCAGTTTGTCATCGTGTTCATTGATGACATCCTGATCTACTCGCGCACTAAGGGGAGCACATAGAGCATCTACGTATGGTTCTGCAGACGTTGTGGGATTACCAGCTTTACATCAAGTTTAGGAAGTGTGGATTTTGTCTATGGGAGGTACAGTATCTTGGTCGTGTGGTGTCAGACCGAGGTATTGTTGTGGATCCAAGTAAGGTGTCGCCGGTGAGGGAGTGCGGGCAGCCCACGACACCGACCGAGGTGCGCATGTTTATGGGTTTGGTAAGTTATTATAGGTGGTTCATTAAGGGATTCTCAAAAATTGTGGGCCCTTTGATGAATCTCACTCGGAAGGGGTGCCTTTTATTTGGAGTGATCATTGTCAATTATCTTTCGACGAGCTAAAGGACAAGTTGATAACTGCACCCGTATTTGCTTTGCCTAAGGGAGGACTAGAGTATCGGGTGTACACCGACGCATCCTTATAGGGACTTGGGGGTGTGCCTCAGTAGGAGGAGAGGGCTATAGCTTATGCGTCCAGAAATCAAAAGCCCCAGGAGAGGAATTACCCCACTCACGACCTAGAGCTAGCAACTGTAATTTTTTTCTTTGAGGATACGGAGACATTATCTGCTGGGAGAGCAGTCCACCTTATTCACGGATAACAAGTCACTTCAATATCTCTTCACACAGAAGGATCTGAATATGAGGCATAGGCGGTGGATAGAATTCGTGAAAGACTACCAATTTCATATTCAGTATCATCCTGGTAAGGCTAATGTGGTTGTAGACACATTGAGCCAGAGACCGACTGGGGAAATATCAGAAATCTGGAAAGCGAAGTGGAGAGAGCTTCGATATGAGGATGATGTAGCCAGGGCCTGCATGTTAGCATTATCCATCACACCGGAGATCAATATATGAGTTGTGAGGGCTCAGGTGGAGGACCATATCTGTCGGGATAGGGTACGCCATTTGTTAGCTGAGGGAGCATAGGGTTACTCGATTAGCTCGGAAGGAGGCCTACGCCTAAATAGGAGGTTAATTGTGCCAAAGGATGAAGAGTTGAGGCACGTTGTCATGATCAAGTCCCATGGTTCGAGATTTAAGATACATCTCGGCGAGGATAAAATGTAGTAGGATATGAGGAGGCAGTATTGGTGGCCAGGAATGAAATAGAACATAGGAAAGTTTATCTCTAAATGTACCACATGTCAGCTCGTGAAAATGGATCATCAGAGACCTCCAGGGATGCTATAGCCACTACAGATTCCCGTATGGAAGTGGGTGAACATCTCTATGGGCTTCATTACAGGGTTACCTACATCGTAGAGGGGTCATGACTCCATATGGGTCATTGTAGATCGGATGACCAAGGTGTCCCACTTCCTGCCGATTCGCACAGACTTTGAGATGATGCATTATGCGCAGCTATTCATAGCGAAGATTTTTAATCTACACAGGGTGCTGGTAAATATTGTGTCTGACAGAGACAAAGTTTTTGTGGCCCATTATTGCCAGAGTTTTCAGGAGGCCATGGGCACAGAGCTACGTTTGAGTACATCTTATCACCCACAGACCGATGGGCAGACTGAGAGGGTCAATCAGATGCTAGAAGACATGCTCAGGATGTGCATTTTAGACTTTGGGGGAGGATGTGAGAGATATCTTCCTTTGTTTGAGTTCACGTATAACAACTCTTACCAATTCACGATTGGCATGGCACCATTCGAGGCACTGTACAGGAGACCTTTTCGTTCACCCTCCTGTTGGTTAGAGGGGGACAATAAGTTATTGGGGTAAGATATTGTTCAAGAGACATCTGCCAAGATAGAGCTGATTCGAGGATAGATTTGGTAGCTCAGGATAGGCAGAAGAGTTATGATGATGCTTTACGGAGACATGTGGAGTTAGAGGTTGGGGATCAGGTATTATTTTGGGTATCTCCTATGAAAGGGGTAATGAGGTTCGGCAAGAAGGTTAAACTAGCACCAAGGTACGTGGGACCCTTTCCTATTATTGAGACGATGGGACCGGTAGCATATAGACTGGGATTGCTAGATCACCTTCAGCGAATACATGACTTGTTTCATGTGGCATCGCTAAAGAAATATGAAAGGAGCGAGAGGGCCTTCTGGCACATTCCACTTGAGGAAATTGAGTTACAGCCAGACATCTCGTATAAGGAGAGGTCGGTAGCTATTCTCGACCGTAGTGAGCGCAAGCTACGATCCGAGGTCGTTCCACTAGTTAGAGTACAGTGGGATCATCACAACATTGACAAGTCTACCTTGGAGCGAGAGGAGGATATGCGGGAACAATATCCAGAGCTATTCACCACAGGTACGACCTAATTTCGGGGACGAAATTCCTTTGTAAGGGGGGAGTATGTAACACACCGTAATTTTAAGGGTTTAATAGTTAATTAATTCAGGAAAATTTAAATTACTAGTGTGTCGTAATTTAATGGAATTAATTGTGGAATTTTTATATAAATATTAATCGGGTGAATAATTGGTTAATATTTATGGGAAAGTAATTTACTAGGTAAATAATAATATTTAATTTACGTCTTAAGAATATGAATGAGGTGGAGTTTACTTATCTCAACTGGGAGTAGGTTCCAGACTAAGTTAGGTGGGAGATAAGAAATTGTATAAACTTATCTGAATGCCAATTCAGAGTGTACGGTTGAGTCCGAAAGGGCCAAGATAGTCGGAATAGAGTACCCGAGGGTAGTAAATGGGTCTCGGGATATTTTTAAGCATAGACGGGCCCACACGGAGGTATTTAGGTCACTTGGGCTCGGCCCATTAGGCTAAAAATTGGATTAAGCCTAATTACTTAATTGAAGGGAAAAGGGGAATGACTGATTTCATTGTGGAAAACTTATAGTGTGAGAGAATACCCTAAGGAGCAGTTAAATGCACTAGAAACCAACTTGGGAGATAAAGGAAAGAGCCAAAGGGGATTTCATCATCAACCTTGAGAATCACAACTCCGGATCAAACCCTATGAAACCATAAGTCAAGCGGTTAACTTTCTGTAGCATTTAATTGTATTACAATTCATATTTATGTGATGTGGGAACCAAAATTCATTTTGGGTAAAGTGGGTACAAAAATGGGGATTTTGTGAAAAAATATTCTGATTGAAATTAGTGTATAGATTCGTTATATAATCTGAAATTTAGATGCACTAGTCAGATGTGGATAACCCCAAATAATGATGACCGAATTTGAGATGATAAATTGGTGTAGTGCTTGTAACACCCCAAGACTTTTGAGACTCAGAAATTTAATTTTGGGAAAATTAAATTTAATTAAATTGGAGAATTTTAAAATTTGGGAATTTAAGTCCAAAAATAGAGGACGTTTCAAAGTATTCCGGATGATATTTTTGAGGGTACCATCGATCCCGGAAGGGTCGAGATAGTCAAAATGACTGTAATTGGGTCTTATTTCGGCTCCGGAATGTTTTTAAGTTGTTTTGACTTGAATTGGAGTCAACGAGTCATTTAAAGTGTGTATTAACATTTAAAACTGGGACCTTGTTTTAAAAGGTTGGAGGCTTACGGATGAAGCCATTTTCTCATTTGAGAGAAAGAGAGAAAAGCCCTAGAGAGAGAAGAAGAAGAGAAAGAAGAAGAAAGGGAGAGAGAGAGGAAGAAATCTTGGAGATTCCCCGCCCAACCGCGACATCGAGGACGATCCAACCTCTACAAATCTGAGGCAAGTGTTTAATCTTGCTAAATAGCTATTTGTGTATGTCATTTCATAAATTGTGGGGTAAAGAAATGGTTTTTGGGTATTAATGTCAAAACCTAGATTTTAGGTTTAAATCTTGAAATCAATGATTAAATATGGATTTAATGGAATAGAAATGTTTGGGATCAACTTTGGGTTGACTTATGGTCTTAAAATCACAAATTGATGAAGGTTTAATTGTTAGAAATGAAAATTTAGGGTTTAGAATTCGTGGGTTTTGATGAAGAAGAAGAACCCTTCAAAAATTGCAAGTCCGAATCGATTCGCCCCCTCAAGCGAATCAATTCGGTTTGGTAAAATTGGCAGGTTTGGTAAAATTGGCAGTTCTGCATTGACCGAATCGATTCGGACCCCAAGCCGAATCGATTCGGCCTATTGCAGAAGCCCAGGTCTTTGGACCCGAATCGATTCGCCTTGGAGGCTGAATCGATTCGGAAACAGGGCATTTTGAGGTATTTTCTCCATAGTGAATTCAAACCCCTTTTGGTTGGGTTCATTGATTTGGGGTCTTCTCTTATGATGTAAGAGATATGTTCTTGGAGACACATAAGGAGTTTCTCACACATTAGAGTTTTGGGGACTCCTTAGGGTAATTTGGGAGAAATGTATCCATGTATGTATTTGGAGTTATGTATAGAGATTTTGGGGGAAAACCCTTTGGGATTGGGAATCCTAATTGTAGATTAAAAGTAAGTGTAGATGTGATGTGAGGCTAAGAACTCTTAGAGAGATCTTAGATTAGGGTATTCACAAAAGTGATCGAACCATAGTCGAAATCGAGGGAAATGAGATTATTTGATGATTGAAAGAATGAGCTTGAGGCTGATAGACTATTAGTTATATGTATACTGATAGTCAAAATGATTACTAGATTCTTTAATGTACTCGGAGATATAGATGATATGTGTAGTGAAATATTCCTACACAAACTCTTGGGTGATAGCCCTAATGTTGAATATATATAGGTATAGATATATACATATGGTTTTGGGAGACTATTCATCATAGGAAAATGATCGAATATGTTTCAAGTATGGGATTATATTCATGTATCGAGGTAAATTAAAGGAATTGTGGTGATGGCTTGTATATTGAGGACTATGTATACTTATAGCCAGGTATATATATATCTTATACATATGAACGAGAGTTAGTTTATATATATAGATAAGGATATGTGAATATGTGTTGATAGATATATATATCTGTATGTATATAGATATATGGATATCTTTATGTTGTGGACATACATGGTATGGATATTTAAACCGTATATGATGGTTTATTACTTGATCATATGATTGGATCATATGGATTATATATTATGCATGTAAATGATATATATACTTAATTGGTTAAGCATACCCCGCTCATGCTATCATTGGGAAGTTGCGCGCGTAGAGGATGAGCATCCTGGCTAGAAAAGCAGGGTGTGGATATTCCCCAGGTCATAGTCGTCCCGTGTGTTACTATATGATATATATATATTTATTTTGGGATGAGACGTGATGGGTATGTTTCGTCTCATTGCCGGTTTGGAGCTATGACCGCTTCCCGGGACGTCGTGTGCGTGAGTTTACCACGAGATGGGTGTCGTTTAGTCCCACCATGGTGGCCCCAGTTTTGCTACGTGAGCCGGGCACTGGGAAGATGGTAGCATTAATGCAGTTTATCGGCGATATATATAGCCGGGTATATTATGTGCATGGCCTTGTACATCATATGTAGTATGTACACTTGGCTATTGGATTGATGATGATATATATACGGTTAGAAATAAATACCTATATATATATATATTTATATATATATCCTATAGATGAAAGGATATGGACTTTTATGAAGTACATCTTAGATGATTATGGTGTACTAGATTGATGGGGGTTGATGTATCGCACATAAGGTATTATTTCGGTTACATCATCCCAAGGATATTATTGGAGGTTCTGTTATTTTATCTTATTTTTTTTCTTTCTTTTTTTTTCTTTCTTTCTTTCTTTAGGAGTTATAGTTAGTAGTAATGGTAGTATTAACTTGTATGTTGAGGATTATGGATCTCTAGGATCGACATTGCCCAGGAGTAGTGTAACGAGGTGGTTCCTTGTTTGTATTTCGCTTTGCGAGACACCTCACGCACGAAACACAGTGCCATGTCGAGATTTGAGAGAAGTAATTCCATAGGTGGCATCACGGATCTCTGGTCTTGACCTTGTCAGGAGTAGTGTAACGGGGCGGTTCCTTGTTTGGATTTCGCTTTGCGAGACTCCCCACGCACGAAACGTAGTACAATTTTGGGATTAGAGAGAAGTCTTGCCAATATTCCATGTGCATATTATTAAGTATATTAATTCTTACGTTTTTAGCCTATATAGGTATATATATATATATATATATATATGTATATGTATAGGGGTAATATTTTAGGAATTATGATAATTATAATTCATGAGATTATTAATCGGAATTCATTAAGCCTTTTATGTCATAATTGTTGTAATCATAATCTAATAGGGTTAGAAATGGGTGGATCCTTAGATTATGACGGGAAGGTAGCTCTCGTGGATATAGGCTAGGCCTGATAAGTTAGGTTGTCCTAAAATCAATGGGGGTAATTTAACTAAAATTGGAGGACGCGAATAGGTGCGCGCCTTTAGATGAGAGGTGAGTTGGGGTTCCACGAGAGTGCGGTCTCACTTATTTATGAAATTAAGTACACCGGTATTTATTATGCACGGTTAACACACTTGCTAAATATTTTACACAGTCGGGGCTCTGACCCGTTTTCTTTTCTCTCCTGCTTGTATATATATATGTATTTCCACAGGTATCCTACCGCATGGATGCCGGATGACTTTCTATCCAGAGTCTTGGGAGCCGTGACAGGTGCGGACTGTTGCGGGATGTTTCATGTAGCCGCTTCCTACTTCTTTAAAATTCTAGGTAGGATTCATGTTGTATATCGGGTTTGTATCATAGGGATATTTATATACATGTTTATATTTATTCCATTTCAGCTATTGTAATTGTTGTGACCCGACAGCTTATTCGGGTTTATTTATTTATGGCATATTCATGTATAGTGATTCCTTTCATTTCTTATAATGCTTCTTACATCTCTCTCTTATTCTTTAGTAGTTTCATTGTGTTGGGTCATTGTATGTTGTAAGTTTTAATTTATATTAACATCTCGCTTATATGATATCGGGTAGTTCGTCCTATATTATATAGTACCGATAGTTGATGTTGAGACTGGACCATCTGGAATTCCTGATTTAATATAGTATAGGGCTGGCCACCCGTTATTATTTTAAGCGGGGTGTTACAGATGGTATCAGAGCATCAGGTTCTAGAGTCCTTAGGATCTGTGCGCGTTCTGCATTCTTCCGTTAACGTTCTTGACATAAAGCCCTACAAATAGGACTGTTGTGTTCACTGCGTTGTTTCTTCTGTGAAGTGCATTCACTTGATTGGCGTTCTGGTAACAGTTGCTCTTGTTTCGTTTCAGACGTCGCCTAGATTTTGTCGTCTAGGAAAGGATAGGATTAGAAGTACAATACCCATAGTATATTTTGGGTACGCTTCAATCGGGGGTATTTGTCTTCCCCGGTTTTGGAGGAGTTATTGAGGAGATTTTTAGCAGTGGTTCGAGGTGATTTATCGGCAGTTGAGTTAGGAAGGAAATTTACTCGAATTGCGAATCTTGGTCCTAGTAAGGTAAACCCGAGGAGAGGCATGTAGTGTAGTTCTTGGGAGGTTTAGATTGAGAATCTGTTAACCTTAGTTAGGAAACCTAATGTTGGTGACTTTTACCGAGGTGAGGTTGGTGTAGTTATCCCAATATTAGGAGTATCACCTTCTAAGATGAGGGAGAATGCCTTTGGAGACTAAGTTTCGTTGTGTAGAACTGAAGGAGTTTCCGACAGTTGCAATCGCTCCTTGCCCTTCAATATGGTTAGGAAGGATTTTGAGGAAGATGTTTCTCTTGTGAAGAAATAGGCTTAGGGATAATGATTATCCTGGAAGGAGTTGAGGACCCTGAGTTGAGATTCTAGGGTGAGGGGAAACCATTAGGTTATGGAATTGTAAGGTAGAATACCTTTCTTTGGGTTTAAGTTACGCTTTGTGCGATAGTGGGAACGTCGCGTGTGAGGTGTGATGAGTAGCTAGCCGCTATACCGCTGGGGGGTATGGAATTTTTCCTAGAGAAGGAAGTGAGCAAGTGTGGCCTTGGTATGGCGTCTTGGGAGATGATACACCTTTTCGTAACGAAGTAGTAGGGAAGTTTTAGAATCCCAATGAGGGAAGGATTTATTTTTATATAAAGGTGTTAATATGATGTATAGGAATTTCATAACTGAGAGGTTCAGAGTTTGGTAGATTCGTGAGGAGCGGATAGTTTAGCTCATAGTTGTGCTAGTTTTGAGAACTAGGTATTGGCTAGAGTATTGTATTAATTGAGGCCTTGTGTTTTAAACATAAGGTGTTTGTTTGGCGTGTCGAAAGACGCGGGATTGATTTATATAGTATTGTTGCATAGGCCCTCGGGCAATATCTAAAAATATGTAAATCTTTCTTTTATAAAACCTTAACCCTGGTTCAACTAATCTCAATCCCAGAACTAGCTACACAGTAGTGTATTGGGAGGGTTCCTTGTTTGGATTTCGCTTGCGAGACCTCCCCCGCACGAAGGTGGCTAGCGTCAGGAATTGAGGAGAGTTCAACTAGTGGAATTTTTCAAACTTTTATATATTTAGTATATCGTTATAGATTTTATTACCGAGGGTTATCTTACAATTTTGAGGCTAATGGAGCCTGATTAAAATTCTACGAGTGGAGATCAGGTACGGGGTGTATGGGCGCCCTGAGTAGTTAGTTTGTTTTAAAGGCTATATGGCTCGACGTGAGAACTAGGGAGGATCGGCATAGTGCTCTTGAGGATTGATGTAAGGACTAGATTATATCGATGTCCTAGGCTCGTCTTAAATTTCGCGGACGAAATTTTTGTAAGGGGGGAAGATTGTAACACCCCAAGACTTTTGAGACTCAGAAATTTAATTTTGGGAAAATTAAATTTAATTAAATTGGAGAATTTTAAAATTTGGGAATTTAAGTCCAAAAATAGAGGACGTTTCAAAGTATTCCGGATGATATTTTTGAGGGTACCATCGATCCCGGAAGGGTCGATATAGTCAAAATGACTGTCATTGGGTCTTATTTCGGCTCCGGAATGTTTTTAAGTTGTTTTGACTTGAATTGGAGTCAACGAGTCATTTAAAGTGTGTATTAACATTTAAAACTGGGACCTTGTTTTAAAAGGTTGGAGGCTTACGGATGAAGCCATTTTCTCATTTGAGAGAAAGAGAGAAAAGCCCTAGAGAGAGAAGAAGAAGAGAAAGAAGAAGAAAGGGAGAGAGAGAGGAAGAAATCTTGGAGATTCCCGGCCCAACCGCGACATCGAGGACGATCCAACCTCTACAAATCTGAGGCAAGTGTTTAATCTTGCTAAATAGCTATTTGTGTATTTCATTTAATAAATTGTGGGGTAAAGAAATGGTTTTTGGGTATTAATGTCAAAACCTAGATTTTAGGTTTAAATCTTGAAATCAATGATTAAATATGGATTTAATGGAATAGAAATGTTTGGGATCAACTTTGGGTTGACTTATGGGCTTAAAATCACAAATTGATGAAGGTTTAATTGTTAGAAATGAAAATTTAGGGTTTAGAATTCGTGGGTTTTGATGAAGAAGAAGAACCCTTCAAAAATTGCAGGTCCGAATCGATTCGCCCCCTCAAGCGAATCGATTCGGTTTGGTAAAATTGGCAGGTCTGCATTGACCGAATCGATTCGGACCCCAAGCCGAATCGATTCGGCCTATTGCAGAAGCCCAGGTCTTTGGACCCGAATCGATTCGCCTTGGAGGCCGAATCGATTCGGAAACAGGGCATTTTGAGGTATTTTCTCCATAGTGAATTCAAACCCCTTTTGGTTGGGTTCATTGATTTGGGGCCTTCTCTTATGATTTAAGAGATATGTTCTTGGAGACACATAAGGAGTTTCTCACACATTAGAGTTTTGGGGACTCCTTAGGGTAATTTGGGAGAAATGTATCCATGTATGTATTTGGAGTTATGTATAGAGATTTTGGGGGAAAACCCTTTGGGATTGGGAATCCTAATTGTAGATTAAAAGTAAGTGTAGATGTGATGTGAGGCTAAGAACTCTTAGAGAGATCTTAGATTAGGGTATTCACAAAAGTGATCGAACCATAGTCGAAATCGAGGGAAATGAGATTATTTGATGATTGAAAGAATGAGCTTGAGGCTGATAGACTATTAGTTATATGTATACCGATAGTCAAAATGATTACTAGATTCTTTAATGTACTCGGAGATATAGATGATATGTGTAGTGAAAGATTCCTACACAAACTCTTGGGTGATAGCCCTAATGTTGAATATATATAGGTATAGATATATACATATGGTTTTGGGAGACTATTCATCATAGCAAAATGATCGAATATGTTTCAAGTATGGGATTATATTCACGTATCGAGGTAAATTAAAGGAATTGTGGTGACGGCTTGTATATTGAGGACTATGTATACTTATAGCCAGGTATATATATATCTTATACATATGAACGAGAGTTAGTTTATATATATAGATAAGGATATGTGAATATGTGTTGATAGATATATATATCTGTATGTATATAGATATATGGATATCTTTATGTTGTGGACATACATGGTATGGATATTTAAACCGTATATGATGGTTTATTACTTGATCATATGATTGGATCATATGGATTATATATTATGCATGTAAATGATATATATACTTAATTGGTTAAGCATACCCCGCTCATGCTATCATTGGGAAGTTGCGCGCGTAGAGGGTGAGCATCCTGGCTAGAAAAGCAGGGTGTGGATATTCCCCAGGTCATAGTTGTCCCGTGTGTTACTATATGATATATATATATTTATTTTGGGATGAGACGTGATGGGTATGTTTCGTCTCATTGCCGATTTGGAGCTATGACCGCTTCCCGGGACGTCGTGTGCGTGAGTTTACCACGAGATGGGTGTCGTTTAGTCCCACCATGGTGGCCCCAGTTTTGCTACGTGAGCCGGGCACTGGGAAGATGGTAGCATTAATGCAGTTTATCGGCGATATATATATCCGTGTATATTATGTGCATGGCCTTGTACATCATATGTAGTATGTACACTTGGCTATTGGATTGATGATGATATATATACGGTTAGAAATAAATACCTATATATATATATATATATTTATATATATATCCTATAGATGAAAGGATATGGACTTTTATGAAGTACATCTTAGATGATTATGGTGTACTAGACTGATGGGGGTTGATGTATCGCACATAAGGTATTATTTCGGTTACATCATCCCAAGGATATTATTGGAGGTTCTGTTATTTTATCTTATTTGTTTTCTTTCTTTTTCTTTTCTTTATTTCTTTCTTTAGGAGTTATAGTTAGTAGTAATGGTAGTATTAACTTGTATGTTGAGGATTATGGATCTCTAGGATCGACATTGCCCAGGAGTAGTGTAACGAGGTGGTTCCTTGTTTGGATTTCGCTTTGCTAGACACCTCACGCACGAAACGCAGTGCCATGTCGAGATTTGAGAGAAGTAATTCCATAGGTGGCATCACGGATCTCTGGTCTTGACCTTGTCAGGAGTAGTGTAACGGGGCGGTTCCTTGTTTGGATTTCGCTTTGCGAGACTCCCCACGCACGAAACGTAGTACAATTTTGGGATTAGAGAGAAGTCTTGCCAATATTCCATGTGCATATTATTAAGTATATTAATTCTTACGTTTTTAGCCTATATAGGTATATATATATATATATATATATATATATATATATATATATATATATATATATATATATATATATATATGTATATGTATAGGGGTAATATTTTAGGAATTATGATAATTATAATTCATGAGATTATTAATCGGAATTCATTAAGCCTTTTATGTCATAATTGTTGTAATCATAATCTAATAGGGTTAGAAATGGGTGGATCCTTAGATTATGACGGGAAGGTAGCTCTCGTGGATATAGGCTAGGCCTGATAAGTTAGGTTGTCCTAAAATCAATGGGGGTAATTTAACTAAAATTGGAGGACGCGAATAGGTGCGCGCCTTTAGATGAGAGGTGAGTTGGGGTTCCACGAGAGTGCGGTCTCACTTATTTATGAAATTAAGTACACCGGTATTTATTATGCACGGTTAACACACTTGCTAAATATTTTACACAGTCGGGACTCTGACCCGTTTTCTTTTCTCTCCTGCTTGTATATATATATGTATTTCCACAGGTATCCTACCGCATGGATGCCGGATGACTTTCTATCTAGAGTCTTGGGAGCCGTGACAGGTGCGGACTGTTGCGGGATGTTTCATGTAGCCGCTTCCTACTTCTTTAAAATTCTAGGTAGGATTCATGTTGTATATCGGGTTTGTATCATAGGGATATTTATATACATGTTTATATTTATTCCATTTCAGCTACTGTAATTGATGTGACCCGACAGCTTATTCGGGTTTATTTATTTATGGCATATTCATGTATAGTGATTCCTTTCATTTCTTATAATGCTTCTTACATCTCTCTCTTATTCTTTAGTAGTTTCATTGTGTTGGGTCATTGTATGTTGCAAGTTTTAATTTATATTAACATCTCGCTTATATGATATCGGGTAGTTAGTCCTATATTATATAGTACCGACAGTTGATGTTGAGACTGGACCATCTGGAATTCCTGATTTAATATAGTATAGGGCTGGCCACCTGTTATTATTTTAAGCGGGGTGTTACAGTGCTGTAATTAACGAATAACCCTGTTTTTCCCCAATTTAGAAAAATAGGAGAGAACGGAAATTAAATAGGGTTTGGGGACTTGATGGGGGTTCCTTATGATGTTTTTAGTGTAATATATTGATGAGAGTACTTGGGTAAGACTGTTGAACCAGGTAGGAATTGAAGGTTTTCGTCTATGGCAGAAACAAGCTTTCGGAGAAGACGAAGACCTGTTCGATCGATCAATCGATGGCAGTGGATTTTTGGCAATTCGACCAACTTTAGTATATAAGGGAAATTTAATTAAAACTCCTCCCCCACACCTTATTTAATGAGAAATAAATATAGGACATATATTCTAATCAATTATGAGGGAAAGTAATTGGGATTTGGAGGGAATTTATGTGTGACACACTATGGTTAATTTTGGGGGAAAATATTACAAAATAATTAAATACGGATTGAGTGGGTGGGTCCGGGTATATTGGTTGAGCGATACCAAGGTGTTGAATTAATTTAGATTGAAAGATAATTAATTCGGAGTTGGGGATTTAGACTCGGGTATTATTTTATTTTCGAGCCACGAGAGCGAGTCCAAATATATTGGTTAGGCGATACTAAAAGTAATTTAATTAATTAATGTCTAAATAAATTAATAATCAGGGTTGGACCATAAACTCATGATAACTTGTATAGGCTTGTGTTACGGACTTAGTAGACGGTAAACCGAGGTATTTTATTTCTATACCTATATATACGGTGTGCGATAGTATATATATATATATATATATGGTGTGTGTTTTAATATCAGGGGATAGATATTATTATTATATGTACTCTAGTGCTATCATGGGAGGTTGCGTGTTGAAGGTGAATCCCCTAGCTTGAGGAGTAGGGAGAGTATATCCCCAGGTCATAGCGTCCATTATATGGGCAAGGGGAATCTCATTTTCAGGGAAGGAATATGACTGCCTCCAGTATTTATGTTGTTAACAAAGTTAGTGAGCGATTCTTACTTAGGGTAACTAGGTTATGTGAATATACCTAGTGGGATAGTACTTTAGAAAATATACATCCAGTGAGTTATTACTCGGGAGGATGTTCATTACTATTTATTATTTCAATATATGTGTGAATGTTGTAATATGACTATACGTACATAATGAGATAAATATTTGTATACGGGTAAATTAATACAGGCCGTGAATTGTATTATGTGTATAACGGGTGTGAAAGTTATATAAATTTAAAAAGGATAATGATTAATTAAGTTAATGTTGATAATAACTTAGAAATCATAATTATTGCATACTCGGTTAGAGTAGGGTGGTTGCAAGGGGTTATATCGATTATCTAGTTATGAGAAAAATAACTAGGGAAATTAATTAAGGAGTTAGTAATGCACATTAGAGGAGGGTTGAGGATGTCCTCAAGGGAGTGAGACACTAACTCAAATATGAAGAGCATGCATACATATTTATTACTGTAAGTTAATCATTTGCTAAATATTTTCCAAATGTTTTGGGTTCTAACCCTGGCTATAAATATTTTTGAAAACCTTTTAGGTGTCTAGCCATAGGGACGCCAGACTTGACTCATTCCAGGGATCCGTTGCTGCAGCATATGTGGATGTTACGTGAGTTTGATAGATGCCTCATTCCTTTTCACTTTTACTATAGAGATTTCCTCTCAGTTACTCGAGCGTGTAACTCACAGATTTATTTAGTTTATGTCAGACTTGTTGAGATTTGTCTTTATCTGTCTTACTTTTGTTGATTTTTAACCGATGGTGTATTCGATCAGTTTATTTAAATTGGGAATGGTGATTTCAGTAATTGTGATTGTTTATATTATTTTGTTTCCGCATGAGTATGTCATTTAAATTAAGGAAAGATAAAACTTGGCACCAGTATAATTTTCTCACTTAGGTGGTTAGTAATTCAAAGGGTAACAGTGATGCTAAGAATGAACCAACTGAGAAACTTGTTCTAACTTAATTTAGTACTGATCACCTGGGGTTAATTAGGTGGGGTGTCACAATAGGATGGGGGATTACTGTACTATGGAAGAATGGTAGTCAAAAGGATAAGGAGTTGCGGTGTGAAGTGTTAATTAGGTCATATGGATTATGATTTGTAGTATATTCTAGAGGGCATAAAATATATCAAGATATGAGGCGCCAGTATTTCTGGCCCATCATAAAGAGAGATGTTATCTTTTTTGTGCATGTATATGGCTTGTCAAGTGGCAAAAGTAGACTATCAGTAACCAACAAGTGTTATATAGCCTCTTGAGGTTCCATTGTGGAAATGGGAGAGTATTTCCCTAAGCTTAATTATTGGGTTTCATACATCGTAGTAGCGACATGATTCCATATATTTGATCAGGATCATTTAATTAAGCTATCTCATTTTCTTCAAGTTTGGAACGATTTCATGTCAAATTAGTACACCAAAATTTTCATAGCAGAGATTATGAGTCTACATGGTGTGCCACTTGAAAATGTATCTAATATGATCAAGACCTTTGTAGCCCACTTTTTTGAGTTTTCATAGGCATTAAGACGGAGTTACGATTGAGTACCTAGTATCACCCACATACTGATGGAAAGATAGATTGGGTGAACCATATTTTTGAGGATATTTTAGTTTTTATTCTAGACTTCAAAGGAAATTGTGAGTAAAACTTATCATTGGCGGAGTTCGCTTATAAAAACAATCACCAACAATTGATTCACATGGAAGCATTTGAGGCAATTTATGGGAGGCCATTTCATTTTCCTATTTGTTGGATGAAGACAGGACATAATAAGCTTCTTGGACCAAAGTTGATTTAGGACACCTTAGAGAATGTGGTTCATATGAGAGAGAGAATTAGGATTTCCCATAATAAGTAGAAGAGATATGTTGATGACAAGAGAAACTAGTTAAAATTTTCATTTGGAGATCAAGTCTCACGTAAGGTGTTTCCCTCGGTGCGGGTAATGTTGTTTAGGAAAATGGGAAAGTTAGTTCCCCGATATGTGGGTCAATTTACCATTATAGAGTTTTATTAAAATACTAGTTGCATATCCTTTAGATTTATCAAAATATTCGTAGTAGGTGCAATATGTGCTCCATATCTCTTTGTTGCATAGATTCCTTAGATATGACATGTCGTAGTAGCACACTAATCTCGGTGAAATAGAGTTTTAGTTAGATGGGACTTAGGAAGAGAGGTCATTTAGCGAGCATATTCTTTGCTTTAAGGTTATTCCGTTGGCGCGTGTATAGTGGGAGAACAACATGAAGCATAATCTACGTGGGAGAGGGAGAGTTACATAAGAGATAAATATCTTAAGTTATTTTATCTAGCTACATATCAGATTCTGAGGATATAATTCCTTTATTTGGGGAAAGAATATTATACCTCGTATTTAATTAATATTATTTATTATTAATTGATAATTGTGAATTATTACTACTCGTGTGAAATAATAATAATAATATGTTCATAATCTATGTGACATTTAAATTCACATATTAAGTGACATTTAGACTGCATGTTATAAATTAATTAATTAATTGGTGATATTATTTTTTTGCAGTTAACTTGTAATATATATATATATATATATATATATATATATATATATATATATATATATATATATATATATATATATATATATATATATATATATATATATATGCTTTACTTTACGATTGGAGTTAGTGACATTTAGACTCGGCTCTAAAGTGTTACATATGTCCGAAACTGTATTTTTAGTGTTTTTGTTTAGGCCCGAGGGGTAGGTATACCTTAGGGCTATGTATGAGGTCAATCTGAGTTGCGTTTTGGGTTTATATAGGGGTCCAAAATTAGGTTTTTCATAGACATGTTGGGTTAAGGGTATAAAGGTGAAATTAGAGCTCATTAACAAATTATCTAAAACACAAAGCCTAACAACATAGGAGATTCAAAAGAGGTAAGAAAAGCTTCCAAGGAAGCACAAAGAGATCACTAGAAGGAGATTCAAGTTAATACTGTAAACCTTCATTAACAGACAATAAATATATTCTCTATCACAACGTAACTTTTAATTTATTTATGTTTTATTGTTGTTAAGAATCAAATTGGTATTATACGCATTTTGGAATCTAATATGATGTTTAAACATACATATCTTGATATATTTTTTATTAAGGCTTTAAACTTATTGACTATGTTATAAATATGATATTATTTGGAATTGATAATTGAAACCCATGTAATCTTTTTTGAATGTAATAATAAAACCTTTGGAGTTAATATTCATAGATTACCCACGTATTTAGACGATATTTTGATGATGAAAATACATATTAATGGTGAAACTCGGACCCGTAAGTGACCCATAAATTGAAAATGGTAATAATTGTGATTTAATATTTATGATGATGAATCCTTTTTATATTATGATCACTCAATGTTGGACTTTGATTTTGGAAAATATAATGATGATCTAGAGTTGTTTTGGGGTTATTGTGGAGCTTGGACAATCTTTAATGGTGGATTTAATACTTCGAGGTTCAAAGTAGAGATTATGGATGATTGAGAAACAAAACTACATCATTTTGTAGGAACCATATATGGATCACACCCACGGGTCTTCATCCCGAGCCTACGATGTGACACCCCGCCTAATAAAATACCGGGCAATCACTCCTATACCAAATTAAAACAGGAGTCGCATATGGATCATTCTCAGCATCACTTTCGAAAACTAATAACCTATTAGGCTGGCGTCAAAATTTTATTTAACTAATCTTTTTAAACAACTATACAATTTAAACATTCACACAGTTTAAATAAATGAAACTGGAAAGAGATAAAATAACCGAACACTCGGTTCAAATATAATACAACCAAATCGAATACCATGCAAAAAGGAGGTGAAAGAATAAATAAATACAATTTGGGCTTTCGACTCGAAAGTTACTACAATGCTTCTTGTCTAGATCGCAAGAATAAAAGTGTCTAAATCAAACCTGCATGCATCCATAACTATTGCAGTAGACGTCTGACTCGAAAGGATCATCATCCAGGCGTCCCTGTGTTTGGACACCTATATGTATATAATATACAGCAAGAGAGGGAAAATATAGAAACGGGTCAGAGCCCGAGTTGTGAAAATATTTAGCAAGTGCATAAGTGCTTTATTTTTTAAAAATATATTTTATCCCATATTCAAATTGGTATCGCACTCCCATGAGATACCCCTCACCTCTCTTCTAATAGTGCACACCTAGTACATCCCTCTAAACATCCTAGTCACGCTACGCTGCCTAACTAATCCGTCGCCCCCAACTCTAGAAATCCTAAACAACCCAAGTACTAAGTGCTCAACTTCTCCCTAGTCTCAACGCTATGCCATATTCATGCGTGGGGTGTCTCGCAAAGCGAAATCCAAACAAAGAACCCCCCCGATACACTATTACTTGGCAAGGTCGATCGTCGAGATCCATTAGACCCTTAGTAGACGAAAGATATATATATATATATATATATACACACACACACACACACACATATAATAAAAACACAAAGCTAGAGGACTAAGGGTTAAACTTCTCCCCAATCTCAACACTAGGCCATGTTTGTGCGTGGGGTGTCTCGCAAAGCGAAATCCAAACAAGGAACCCCCCCGATACACTACTACATGGCAAGGTCGATCGTTGAGATCCATTAGACCCTCAGTACTCAATTTATATATATATATATATCTTTCGTACTCACTTTTATATACATATCATATTACACTTCCAGATATAATCTCCCGGAATGAGAATTCATCCTTTTTCATTTCATATTCAATTTATCTCTTTACTCTCATAGAGATATAATATCTTGTTCTCATACACAAGTAATGTACTATACACATAAGTACAATAACCATCCCAACGAGCTATAACTCGAGGATGCCGTCTCTTAATTCTATTATCTTCCAGGGCATTACTCATTTATCATCCTGGGGACCAGCGGTAGGACTCAATATCACTGACATCGCGGTCAACACACACACACACACAACATCTGGGAAGCGGTCATAGTTCCTTTTCGACAATGAGATGAAACATACCCATCACGTCTCTCCCCTAATAAAAGATCACACAATATAACAATGGGCGCTATGACCTGGGGACTATCCACACCCTTCTCCTCAAGCCAGGGTGCTCACCCTCATCGCGCAACATCCCAATGACAACATTGGAGGGGGTATGCTTCACACACACACACATATATATATATATATATATATATATATATACACACCATCCACACATAGATATGTAATAACCCGCGTAATTTTGGGCTATTTTAATTAATTTCTAGAAAATGGAGGAAAATAAAGTTTTTGATAAAATTATTTTTATTGCTCAAATATGTTGGTTATTATTTTTAAAGGAGAAAATTTCAAACGGTTTCGAAATCGGAGTTAAAACAGATTTTAAAATGATTTTTAATATTTTTAACTCTTGGAATTCTAAGTCGGCGAACATTATGTAATTTTCAAGAGTTGTTTTGACTTCCAACTCTTCATTTATTTGCCTTATTTAAAGGAGTCTTTTGGATTCCAACTCTTCATTTCTTTGCATTATAAAAGGAAGTCGTGGGCAACCCTTTTAACATACTTTTGGCACAAATTTTGGCAGCAAATATATTTTATATTCCTCTTCTTTTTATATATACTTTGGCCCTTGAGATTTGTGAGTTCCAACCTTAGATTAGAGGTTTTCTTGGGGCTATTTTGTTGGAGGTTCTCTAAGGAGCTTTTGTAGATTTTTTTTGTTGATCTTGAGGATGTGATCGTTGGTTTCTCATTATGGTTTGAGGTATCGGGTTTACACAATATGATGCTTAAATCTCGCGAGTGTCATTCTCTTTGAATTCTTGTTAATTGAACTCATATTTGAATTGTTAAATTCATTGAAATCTGGAAAATAATTGTTGAAATTATTTTTATTCATGTGGTGTCATTATATTGTTGTTGAGCACGTTGTCATGAGATTTTAATATGGCACGGAGGTTGGGCACCCGCCAAAATTCCTGTTTCACGGGCTATGGCTTGATAAAGCATATATGGATGTGGTGAGGCCTGGTGACCTAGTTAAAGTGTTGTTGAGAAATTTATTGATAAAATGCAATTGGGTTTTGCATTTGATTTGAATATTCGTACTCGTGTTGTTACGCTTTATTCGTCGCTAAAATATATTTGTTGAGCATTTTTCCTGTCGTATTGTGTACTTCCCCATATTTTCTTTTAGTGAAGGTTAGCGTGCATTTGAGCTCTTTGGATTATTGGGATTATTTTAGCATGGAGTTTTCGGGAAGAATTTTAATACAAGTTGGAAGAATTGTATTAATTATTTCATTGGTGTATAGAGCATTTTTATTCGAGTTAGATAGTTGTATTTTATTTGAAGATTGAGATTAGTGTATTTATATTATTATGGGTTTTTAGATGCTCTATACCTTGTGTATTGTGGATTTAGATTTATTTTATCGCATTAGCGCTCCATTCGCTCTCCCCGGGCGGGCGGGGTGTTACAAATGGTATCAGAGCTTAGGTATACGGCAACCCTCGGGTCTTGGGTTTTGGGTTCATTGCGTGGTTAACAATTTTTGGAGATAGAAAATTTTAGGTAATATTCGTGATAGGTTTCGAGATTAGATGTGAGGAATTTATTTTTGGAGACGAGATTATTTTTGGAGATTGTTAGCTTGATTTTTGAGAGTTAGGCATTCGGCGAATTTCGAGGGCAAAATTCCATTGTTAGTGGGGAAGTGAACAACCCGCATAATTTTGAGCTATTTTAATTAATTTTTGGAAAATGGAGGAAAATAAAGTTTTTGATAAAATTATTTTTATTGCTCAAATATGTTGGTTATTATTTTTAAAGGCGATAATTTCCAACGGTTTCGAAATCGGAGTTAAAACTGATTTTAAAATGATTTTTAATATTTTTAACTCTTGGAATTATAAGTCGGCGAACATTACGTAATTTTCAAGAGTTGTTTTGACTTCCAACTCTTCATTTATTTCCTTATTTAAAGGAGTCTTTTGGATTCCAGCTCTTCATTTCTTTGCATTATAAAAGGAAGTCGTGGGCAACCCTTTTAACATACTTTTGGCACAAATTTTGGCAGCAAATATAATTTATATTCCTCTTCTTTTTATATATACTCTGGCCCTTGAGATTTGTGAGTTCCAACCTTAGATTAGAGGCTTTTTGGGGCTATTTTGTTGGAGGAGTTTTTGTAGATTTTTTATGTTGATCTTGAGGATGTGATTGTTATTTTCTCATTATGGTTTGAGGTATGGGGTTTTACACAATATGCTCCTTAAATCTCGCGAGTGTCATTCTCTTTGAATTCTTGTTAATTGAACTCATATTTGAATTGTTAAATTCATTGAAATCTGGAAAATAATTGTTGAAAATATTTTGATTCATGTGGTATCACTATATTGTTATTGAGCACGTTATCATGAGATTTTAATATGGCACGGAGGTTGGGCACCCGCCAAAATTCCTGTTTCCCGGGCTATGGCTTGATAAAGCATATACGGATGTGGTGAGGCCTGGTGACCCGGTTAAAGTGTTGTTGAGAAATTTATTGATAAAATGCTATTGAGATTTGCATTTGATTTGAATATTCATACTCGTGTTGTTACGCTTTATTCATTGCTAAAATATATTTGTTGAGCATCTTTCCTGTCGTATTGTGTACTTCACCATATTTTCTTTTAGTGAAGGTTAGCGTGGATTTGAGCGCTTTGGATTATTGGGATTATTTTATCATGGAGTATTTGGGAAGAATTTTAATACAAGTTGGAAGAATTGTATTAATTATTTCATTGGTGTATAGAGCATTTTTATTCGAGTTAGATAGTTGTATTTTTTTTGAAGATTGAGATTAGTGAATTTATATTATTATGGGTTTTTAGATGCTCTATACCTTGTGTATTGTGGATTTAGATTTATTTTATCGCATTAGCGCTCCGTTCGCTCTCCCCGGGCGGGCGGGGTGTTACAAGATATATATACATATCTGTACCATATAATATATATATATATATATATATATATATATATATATATATATATATATATATATATATATATATATATATATATATATATATATATATATACTTTACTCACATAGTATATATATAATCCACAAAGTTCCTTAAATAAATATAAATGGCCAAAATTTCCAATCACACATAGCGATGACCAATAATCCCAAAGATTCTCATAATTAATAATATTCGAGTATTCGCACACTCATGGTGCTACACCCAAAAGTATCCCCTCACTTGATAAATAATGTGTACCTTATTCACACTTAAGGATTTATACAATTTTTCCCACTATACCAATTCACACATAGTAAATACACATCTTCCCAAATTTATCCTAATAGTCTCGTAGGATGTACTCAACCACAACCGACATAATTATGTTTTCTACGCGTATAATTATATAGGCCTATATGCCCACTAAAATTATCCCAATAATTATTCGTCACCAAACACCATTAATTTAAATAGGTCGTGGATTCCATTTCCACGAACCCAAGGACTACAGCATGTCCAAATAATAATTTAGAGGTCTCCACTCAATTTTAGGAACCCCTACCCTCTAATTCCTCAATTTAATTTATTTTTCTCGAAAATATTATTTCTAGTGTCGCACACTTAAGACACTCTCGTAACCCCCATAAATTTCCTAAATTGAATAAATATATTTCCCTTAGGTAAGTCTATTTATTTCCTCAATTAAATAGGCTAGGAACCCTTACTTTGGGAATTTATCCCATATAAATAAATCTAGGAAAAATTGCCAAAATTCCTAAAGGTTCGATCGATCGACCCTTGGCCCTCGATCGATCGATCATGACGGACATCTTCTTCTCCGACCCCTATTTCGGCCATTAACAAACCTCCAAAATCAATTTCCGCTTCTTCCACCAACATCTAACTAGACCCAACTAAATATACACTAAGGAAATAGGTTCTAAACACCCTAAATCCAAAAATCAACAATTTAAATTCGATTAATTTCTAAGTTTCTCCAATTTCATAATTTTTGGGGTTTACGCGTTAAATTTTCGAAAAACCTGTTTAATCCACGAAAAACCCAATCCAAAATCTTTAGGGTTTGTTATTACCAACTATTATATGAGATTTATGCTTAAAATCAAATAAAGCAAGTTAACACTTGCCTGGAGGATAAAATCCGACGACCCTGAGTCGAATTCGACGGAGTTTGGCCCAGAAATCCTTTTTCTCTCTTCTTTCTCCCTCTTCCTTTCTTCTCTTATTATTTTCTCTCTTTTCTTTCTTTTCTCCCAATATCCCATTCCTTCATAAGGAAAAAATAAGGGTTCATCCACTTTAAACCCAAAAATGACTCATTTTCTCAATTACGAGTCCCTATTAATCCAAAAATTCTTAAAACTCAATTTTGACACCCGGATACTCAATTCTGACTATCTCGGCCATTTCGAGACTCACCGCGCAGTAGGAATCTCCATCCGAGGCACTTGACGCAACTCACTAATTTAACCCACACAACTTAATGCGGTATCCGCGTTAAAATATTATCCTCTGTCGCTTTACCCAGATGCGACATATAATTAAAAGACTCCGACTTATTTACTTAAGCCCAAAAGTAAATATAACACCCATCGAAAATCATTTAATCCCTGAAAACTCAAAAAATTACTATTCATGATAATTCTTGATTTTGCCAAATTACTCTTAATTATTGAATTTAATTTCCCATAAAAGTGTGGGGTATTACAAACGACTAGGCTGGTCACCCTCAAAATTGTTTAGGACACACCCGTTAATATGAATAAGGGCATACGGGTTGGGCTTTTGGATGGATTTTTTAGTTGGCTTTGGTTACGAATTTTGGTTAGGTTTGAGGTTATATTTATTTTAATACTAAAACAATTATTTTAGGAATACCTAGTTGAATTTAGGTTGGTAAACCTACATATAACTGGAGACTATGATTTACGAATTTTGAACGAGAATTAGGTTACGCAAGTGGTATTACGGTATATAATCTATATTTTTATTCAAGTATATTTATTTGTTGGATACAAACATACCATATGCACATAATTGGACAGAAGAAAATCTAACGTCGAGGATTATGGATTTAAATATATTGTGGTATTGAGTTTTATGCCCCATTTTAATGTACTAGGAAGTATGGAGGTTGATGTTTTGATCTTGTGTTTAGTTGGTCACCGTATCACGATGTGGAGATGCGAATGATATGATCAATTGAGTGGTATCGTATGTGACTACATTACGATCTCCCCATCCTTTTGTGTGTGCATGTTTTGAATCCGTTAGGTTTAGGAACCCTGCTAATTTATCGATAAGGAATGAGAATTTTCCAAAAGGTTGAAGCCTTTGTGTGATTTTTGAGAATTATGTATGTTCACGTAGTCCAACAATGCACATGTTATATGAGGATATTAATTCATGTTATTACAATATCATCTACGCTTTAATATTCGGGTGACACTAGTAGGGATTGTATAGAGTACTACTATTGGTCTATAGATAGGAATTGCACTATGATGAGCAGTGAGCTATCTTTTGCACGTGACTTGTGACGAGTTGGAATGATTACACAAATAAGTCATATGTTATTACTTCCTTGATAAATCGAGTTATTTCTTTTGACTTTAAATCTATGGACCATTTGTTATCTAAAAAGCGTTTCCACATATTCCTATGCATGCGCAGTTAGACTTGCCTTTCTTCATCTTTCCATCTTTCCTTTCTTAGTATATGATTTTATTTCTTTCTAGTTATTCTAGTCAGACTTATTTATTTATTAATTCATAGATTTATTATGGAGTCGCAATGATTTCAGAATTATTTATATTTTAATTTTGATAAAATTCATTTGTTGAGACTGTTCTTTACTTCCATTTAGTTTATAGATACTTCATAGTATTATGATTATGTTGGAGAAAGTTGATATTTATCACAATTATTCATTTTGTTTACTTTTTATGTAGATAGTATACTTTACGCATTAAAATATTTATTTATTTACTTATTGATGTTGAAAATGATATAAATTGATTGCACTTCCCTATTTTCAGTGTATCAGACTGGCCACCCGACTCAAACTGATCCTCGAGAAAATTAAAGGATTATGTAATTATCCTTGGATACTATGAATGGGCATGTGGCATAACTTCTCCATAATAACCCTGAAGGTGGGCACCAAATCAACTTGAATAATTAGAACCAAATCACCATGAACTACTAAAACTCAACTGAATCCTGATGGATAACTTCTCGAGCATCATAATTACACATAAACTCAACAATAATAATGAATATGGACCTCAATAGAGACCTGCAAATAAAATATTATACTGTTCAACAATATTAAGGAGTTAGGGATTTGTATTTGTATAAGTAGGAAACCGATTATAAGGGAGGTTGTAATACCTTGTATTTTTAGGCATATTACTTAACTATAAAAGTTTATGAAAATTAATTACTATGTGGTTGTCATGACTGGAGATGTCACTATTTATATTTTTTGTGTATTATTCAAATCGAATTTCAAATCAGATTTTACAAATATATTAATTCATTAATCAATTAAGTGATATTTGGACTTGTATTAGTTTACTATTAAATGTTTGAGATTTTATATATTTGATTTGGCATAACTTGGTACTCAGATTTTAGGATGCATAGAATGTACGTTTTTAGTTTAAAACTTTAGGCTTTAAGCCCAGTGGGTTAGTATATGGATTGGGTTAGATATTAACTCATTTAGAGGTGATTTCGGACTCTTTTAGATGAAACCCATTTGGTCCCAAGCATAATTTCGTAGAATAAGGGTTTTATGGGTCATTAAAGGTTTCATTTTTACCATAACACGATTTGGGAAGCACTGTGGGGGCTAGAGAGAAGGAACATGAAGAGAATAGGAGTAATGAGGAGATTTTGGCTTGGTTATCTCCACAAATCAAATGATGCAAGTTTGTATAGAATTTGATTATAATTGTATGTGTATTAATATTATATTATTCATTGAAATCTTTTATCTGATAAGTTATTTCATTAAAATAGAAGACGAATTATGTTAAAAGTTTGATTTCAGATGATTAAATAATTAATTTTCATAATTAATTTAATCAATATATTAATTAGTGGAAATTGTCCTTTTATTGGTTGATTTTCCCATGAACATGGACTGAAATTGTTAGATAATGATTTGGACTTATTTAATAATGTAAATCCTTTAAATTCCCTCTGAATATGTTTATAAATCTATTGAAATCATTAGCTACTTAAAGAAATTCATAAATCTAGCGTTTGCGGATTATAAATTAGGTTTTCATTTAAATCTTGATGTAAACTTGAAACTTAATGTTAGAAATAGGTTCCAATTGTTTATTTAATATGGTTTTATTGGTTGGATGATAGTTGGGGGCTTAGATGAAGCTTTTGAGTCATTAATAGATATTTGGAGAGATAAAGTGGGGTTTGCAAAGGATAAATCCTGTAAGAAGGAGGATTTGCGATTTTTTAGGATAATCGATTAATCGACCCCAAGACGTCGATTGTTCGATAGTCCCAGGTTTGGAAAAGGTGGGGATTTTATTTATTTGGGTGAATTATTGAGTTTTATGATTCAAGTCCGGGATACTTTGGTCTTTAGGATTATTAGACCTATATAATGGAGTTGAATTTTAATAATTTGATATTTGAGGGAATTATTAGTTTAAATGGAATTATTTTAAGTATAGAGCTTTAGATTGCAAACCCGAGAGTGGGATGGGTAATAACTGGAAATTGGAAAGTTTAAGAGGTGTGAGCTTGTTGGTCGGGATTTATTTACTTCATTGTAATGGACTAGTGGGGTGTATTCCTTTGGGGTAAGATTTAAATTGGGTTAAAAACACCGAGGGGTGTACAATTATCATATTCGATGGTTTTATATAAATTAAATGTGGATTGATATTTATATGTGTAGTCTTAAGATATTTAGGCTAGGATTACATGAGATTGAATCTAATTCTTCTTCGTATCTTTAGTGTAAGTTATGTATGATACCATGAGTAGAATTTGGAAGGACTTGGGAAGTAGGTCTATTAAATTATGTTATTGGAAAGGGATAAATGTTGTATTACCTTATAATAGTTTCGATTATTATGGACTACCCGATAGTCATGGGTCTATATGGATCTTATACTGATTTAACCCATTTATGAGGATTGTAAATGTGACCTGTTAGTATTGGGTCGGTACGTGGATATGTTATGGGATTCAATCTGTTAGTGGGAGTTATATTTGATTGGGTAATATATGTGCAATGCATACCATATGTGAGTGATTCCATTACGGGTCATGTACGATGCAGACCATGATGGAGCCTCGCTACTCGATGCTAGAGAGGAGTTTGCTAGGGTCATATATTAACCCAGTGTCCTACGCCTAGCTGTTGTTATACCAAGATGATTTCATAAAGAAATTTAATCATATGGTATCGGGTATAATAAGCTATATGCATGACAGGTTAGAGTAGAGATTTATCCCTTTATCGTGATGAAGTTTTAGGCTTGGATTGTCCTAAGACACTAATTCATAACCACGAGTGATCCCCGAAGGAAATTGGGATAAGCCTTTGTTATATACAGTCGTATGAGTATCCTATTTATTCGTACTTATCGGGGACAGTACATATGTATGGATATTAGACGTATAGATTCTCTCTATCCTATCATATGTGATTATTGTTCGGTAGTACTAGAGTTAGTTATACCATATTATGTGTTGTACTAGAGATGTATATGAAGCTTAGTAGGGATGTCTACCTACACAGTTTTGACTCGATTTTATCCATTACATATACTACAGACATGTATATTTCATTATCGGCAAGTGAGGAGACAAAACTTCTTATGTAAAATGTGTGTCGTTAGGTGTTTAAGCCCTATACAAAACAAATAATAGAACTTGGTACATTATACATGGAAGTGTTGCGACGAGTAGGGATCGAATCCACAGGGAAAGTTATTTAGGATTAAATTGGTTTAGTACTTATAAAAGGAAAAAAAGTGAAAAAGATGATATGGGTGATTATACAAAGAGGAAAAAGAAAAACTTAACTATGAAATTAAAACTAAACAAAGATTAAGAAAATGAGATTAAGATCACATGTCCACCATGGGCTAATAACACAAAAAAAGGATTATGGTTATAAAGCATTTAACTGAGCATACTCAATTCATTATAAACATCAAATATGAAGAAATTCAATTCAAAAATGAAATATTAAACTTTTGCTCTAACAAGGCCACAAATGGATTATTGTTGAAATATCACTATAAACACTACTGTTGCGTGATAAACGAAGTTTAACGCTAGGTATTCCAACATTAGTACACAAGGTTTCAATTAAAATCTATTCAAATCAAACCCCATCTTTTAAATCTCAATACCCATTAATGTTAAAAATATAACCCCGTCCTTTAAACTGGCTAATATACATACTAAGAACAATAAATAAGACTAATTAACCAATGGAAATAACTAATTAAACAACAAAAACTAAGTAATAAAGTAAAGAAACTAAATAAACACAACTTGAAATAAGAAATAGAACTATAATAGATGAGGAAGAAGATGAATAGTGTAACTTAATAAAGAAATGGGGTGGAACCTTAGGAAAAAGAAGATAAAAAAAAAATCACCTAATGTCATAAAAAAAACTAGATATCTCTTTAAATAAATTGACTTACATATATATAGTAAGTTTGATTAAAACAAAAGGAAAAGGAAACAAGAAAAGGGAAAATGCCAAATATCTTATGGGCACGTTCGAGGTAGACCGGGGTTTCTAAGGAAAGCCCATTTCCTTCTTTCGTAGGCATAAATTAATTGACCGCTCGATCGCTGTCCTTGGACCGATCGACGGGCTTTGTTTTCTGGGTAACTTTGGTTCTTTAAGAAGGGAACATTTTGCATTATGGAAATGGATTTAACTTCATCATACAGACTAGGAATGAGGTACGATTTGCAGCCATGCAAAGCTAACCCAATGAACTACGTTCCATGGAGATCCACCCGTCGAGTTATCGAGTATCAAAAGTATAAAATTCCCTTGAAGTTTCATCAGATGATGGAACTTCCTCGAAATGCAACCAATCATCATGCTAAGAATTTTAATACCTACAAATGCTCAATTATACCTCGTAAAGCATCTAAACATACATAAAAAGAGGCGGTCTTGTTAACGAGCTTAAAATAGGAGTTAAGAAGCACAAAATTAATAGAATTCATAAGAATAACGAGTGAAAATATGTAATATTCTTGACGTATCACACCCATGTGACACCCTGCCTAATTAAATATCGGGTGATCATTCCTTCATTAAATTAAATCAAAATATTCAGTTGGTTCATTCTAAGCATCACTGTCGAAAAATAATTCTTTATTAATTCACCTATTAATTAATTAGGCAAGTGTCAAAAACATTTCGATTTTTAATTTAATTAAAACCATTCCACAATGCGTAGTAATAATAAACAGAATCACATCACAAGTGAACAAGAATAAATGTGACTGGAATAACTCTCTAGTTAAAATATTTCATTACCATCAAATAAAACTGATATCAATAGTACTGACACAAATGATTACAATCTCTGGAATAAATATATTATAACTAGAATCCTAGGTGACATGCCCTAAATGAAAGTAGATACTATAGATGTGTTAATCAATAGATTATGCATTCCCAATAGCAGCTATAACCCGTCACGACATCCATATTCTCTGTCGGCATCCCTAATACTAGACACCTAATGTACAAGATACAATAAAGAATATAATATACAAGGAAACGGCTCAGAGCCCGATTGTAAAAAAAATTAAAATAACAAATTCTTAATAAGTGAAATTAAGTAATTATTATGTACATGTTAGCTTCCCGGGCTCTAGCTTGAGAATTCTCACCTCTCATCTAGTGTGCATACCCAACGTACCTTATCATCCCTCCAAATATGGTTTTTAATTATGACTCTATCCCATATCATTTCCCTATGTTTATCACATAATATGTATGATAATTAAACTTGCTCATTTCTCTTTAATATGAACTAGGCTTTCACAGCTTTAGGATTAAGTACTCACTTACTTAATTCAATCAGATTTTATTATTCATTTTCATCTACAATTCCACACAGTAGATTACATCACAATATATATATATATATATATATATATATATATACACACAATTTCACATAGCACATTACATCACAATATATATATTTATCACATTATTATATATACTAATATGGCACTTCTCAGTCACAACTGCGGTGCATGCATACTCTTCTATCATATCCTCATACATCATTCGATTTATAAAGGTGTGACAACCCGACTAATTAAATACCGGGTAGCTACTCCTTTATTAAATTAATTCAAAATGCCAAGTTGGTCGAGTTAATAGCATCACTGTCGAAAACATTTTAATGATTACTAACCACCTAGTATTTAAAAAGTAAGTTGCCAAATTTTAATTTAAGTCTGATTAACATGCAACAAGTGTAATGAAGAATAATAACACCATTCACCATAACGAAGTAACTAGAGTAACCATCACATAATGTAAATAAAGTCTGGAGGAAAAACTCCTCACTACAATCCCACATCTGAAATAAGTAAACCGAATGCTAAAACAATACATGCCAAAGTCTGAAAACGGTAATGGAAAGATGTCTTTAATAGAAACGGGCAACATGCCCTACAACTGATAGATAATGAATCTGGAATCCAAGTGATAGAAGCGTCTACAAGCAAATCCCTGTAGCTTCCAGAAACAGCTACAGCTCGTCACCAGAATGAGTATCCTATGCATGGTGTCCTTGTGGCTGGGCACCTAAAATGGTTTTACAAAGAAAAATAGATTTGAAAGCAAACGGGTCAGAGCCCGAATGTGGAGATATTTTAAAAACCTCCAAGTGCTTTAAAATCATTTAAAACATTAAATGCAAAGTACATGTTAGGACGTGCACTCACATGATATTCTCACCTCTCGTCTAACTGTGCACTCCTAACGTAAGTACCCATCTACAATGGCATAAACCACTATCTAAGTGACATCATATCTAGCTAGACTGTCCTAGGTCCTACCCTTATTACTCGGTTCAATTACCATTATAACGCTCGTAATTAAATAGGGGTTTAACGTAAACTCAGATGCTCAATATGCAATATATTTCACTATCAGCTAACCCGTTATGTTTCTCGAAACAATACCGTAATTATTTTCACAACATTAACATGAAGGTTCCCATTACTTAAGTGTATATTATTCACATCATAAATATACAATACAAGCACCTCGAGAACTAAGCTGCGGTGCACACGTACTCTGCTATCCATCCCGGTACATCACGTACATAAGGATTACATATTCCGAATCTCTCAGGAATAGTTCACAAATAACAACATCACAAATAATGGAGGCGAACACAGTCACATCACATGGGTCACGCACATACCTACGCTCCCACGATCAGCGGACTTATTAATATCCCAATAAGTCTTTCTATGACCTATGTTCATCAAGGTAACCAGTCTAAATCCGGGCAACACAAGGATTAGAGGGCCCTAAGCGAACGCAAACCTCCCGTGATAGAAAGTATGGTAGGTATGTCATACACACAATTCATATACCAATACTAAGTAAACACACGTCTTAGTAATCCCGTAGTTTAATCGTAGTACTATTCTCATTCTCGTACCAATCTATAATTTACACACTTTATACGATTCCGGTTTATAATCATACGCGCCATAATCTATTCTCCCGTCGTAGTAGACACTCACGTCTCAACCCAAACGGTTCATTGATTTAAATCACTCGTATATAATTTACTCCTCATAATAACCCAAAAGTCCCAAATCTATCCATATATCATCAAAGGAATGCTATCTCTATCCTCGAACAAGTTTACGGGGCTCCCAAAATCAAAACAGGCCAAAAGGGCCCAAACTGCCAGCTCGTTAGAAGTCTCGTTCAAACGAGGCTGTTCGAACGAGATCAAACTGTCAGCTCGTTAGAAGTCTCGTTCGAACGAGGCTGTTCGAACGAGATCCAGTTCGTTCGAATGAACTGTACCTTCTAACGAGATCTCGTTCGAACGAAGTTATCGAACGAAGTTCCCTTTCGTTAGAAGCGACTGGTCAATTCGTTAGAAGCTCGTTCGAACGAGTTCGTTCGAACGACCTGGGGAGGGGCTTCTAACGACCTACCAGTTCCGTCCCAGATTTGTCTTAATCTCGTTTTTCACCATTTTTACTCCTCAAATCTCCTCCAAACTTAGTCCCAACCATTGTTTTAAGGTCTCTAATCAATCTTAAACATATTATAGTCACCTCCTAACACGTTTTAAAGGCTTAAATCACCCTAACATCAATCAATATACAAATCTCTACACTTTTTCCCCAATTATTCAAGAACATAAACCCTAGAATTTGTAATCATCAATTAGTCCATTCTAGATCCGTTTTTGTTACATCCTACGTATGCTAACACCAGAACAATCATCTCTATATGGTTCTACATGCAATTTGTCCTCAATATTCAATTTCTAAATCCAATTAACATGGGTTTTCATTCATCTTTCAAGAACAATTGGAATTCTTCAATTTTCTAACATGGGAAGAACATTCTCTGAATTTAAATGTAATTAAATCACTTTCCTTGATTGTCTCTGAATTTGGTGTTGATTTTTGTAAAGATTTGTGCAGAATTCCTTCTCTTTCTCTCCCTCTCCAAGCTTTCTTCTCCAAAGTGGCTATGGTGGCTAGGGTTTTCTTTGGGAAAGTTGGAAACCTAAATGATAACCTCCGTAGCTTATTGGGTCATTAAGGGTTGGTTAGTGGGTTTAGTGGGTCTATTCCCAATCAGATTTACTTCTCTAATTTTCGTCATTTTTAATTCCTAAAAATACGAAATTACCAAAATACCCTTTATATTGCATGTATGGCCTAAAAATACACCGGGACCCAAACTACACCCCCGGCTAGTGTTTTCTGACTATCTCGACCCTTTCGGATGCGTTGGCGCACTCAAAACGACCATACGGTTTATAGAATTTAAATTCACTTTTATAATCAAAATATTTATATCCTGACGCGACTGTCACACGCATCCCAATAAAATGACCAAATTGCCGTATATCAATCTCACGACAAATTTCATAATTCAATATTCATATAACATTATATATACTCAATATAGTCAAATACCAACTCACAACTCGCTAGTATTTTACCCGGATTAATTTCCAACTAATTCACATTTAATTAATTAATCCCAAAAATAAATATAGCCAAAAGTACGGGGTATTACATACTTCCCCCCTAATAACTGAATTTCGTCCCGAAATTCGAAACTAGAAAGTACCTGCTAAAAATAACTCTGGATAACGTTCGCGCATCTCATCCTCACGCTCCCATGTGGACTCCTCGACATTGTGATGTCGCCACTGAACACGCACTAACGGGACTATCTTTGACCGCAGTTTCCTCTCGCTTCGGTCCAAAATAGCAATCGGCCCCTCCTCGTAGGAGCTATCAGGCTGGAGATCGATGTCCTCCACAGCAATGTGAGAATGAGCCAAATTATCTCTAAGGTATTTCCTCAGAGAGGAAATATGGAACACATCGTGAATCCGATGCAAATGCTCCGGTAACCCAAGTCTATACGCAACCGGTCCGATCCGCTCAATAATAGGAAACGGCCCCACATACCTTGGTGCCAACTTCCCCTTCTTCCCAAAATGCATAATCCCCTTCATAGGAGATACCCTGAGCAAAACCTGGTCCCCTACTTGGAACTCCCTGAAAAATCTCTTCGCATCAGCATAACTCTTCTGCCTGTCTTGAGCTACCCGAATGCGACTCCGAATCAACTCAATCCTTGCCGAAGTATCCTGAATCACTTCTGGCCCAAGTAGTTTGTTATCCCCCACCTCTAACCAACATGCTGGGGAACGACAAGGCCTACCGTACAATGCTTCAAACGGAGCCATGCCAATAGTGAACTGATAGGAGTTGTTATAAGCAAACTCCACCAGTGGTAGGTACTGCTCCCATCCACCCCCAAAGTCAATAATGCACATGCGTAGCATGTCCTCCAACATCTGATTTGTGTGCTCGGTCTGCCCATCGGTCTGCGGATGATAAGCCGTACTCAACCGCAATTCCGTGCCCATGGCCTCCTGGAAACTCTCCCAAAACCTCGAAATAAATATCTTGTCTCTGTCTGACACGATATTTAGGGGCACACCGTGAAGTCTCACAACCTCTGAAATGATGAGCTGGGCATACTGTCCCGTAGTGTAGTCAGTCCTTACGGGTAAAAAGTGAGCGACTTTGGACAACCTGTCCACAATTACCCAAACGGAGTCGTGACCCCTCTGCGACGTAGGCAACCCCGTGATAAAGTCCATGGATATGCTCTCCCACATCCACACCGGGACCTCCAATGGCTGTAGCAATCCTGCCGGTCTCTGATGATCCACTTTTACAAGCTAACAAGTGGCGCATTTCGAAACAAACTCAGCGATATCTTTCTTCATACCGCTCCACCAGTACTGTCGTCTCATGTCTTGGTACATTTTGTCCCCTCCGGGATGTACCGCGAACCGTGAGCCGTGCGACTCTGCCATCACCTCGTGTCGCAATTTCTCCCCTTACGGAACTACCAATCTCCCATTGAAGCGTAATCCCCCGTCTGAGCTAACGGTATAGGACTCGGCTCCCTCTGCTAGTAATCGAACTATCTGCTCCTGACAGAACGAGTCATTAGCCTGTGCCTGTACTGCGTTCGTGACAATCTGCGGTGTAACAGTCATCACAGACATGAAAGATCGGGCCACTGCATCTTGGTGTCCCAATTCCTTCCACTTTGCCTTCCACACCTCTGCCACCTCATCTACTGGCCTACGGCTTAACGCGTCTGCTACCACGTTAGCCTTACCCGGGTGATACTGGATATCGAACTGGTAGTCTTTCACAAACTCAAGCCACCTACGCTGCTGCATATTCAACTCCTTCTGCGTGAATAGGTACTGTAGGGACTTGTGGACCGTGAACAGTGGGAACTTCTCCCCCAAAAGATAGTGCCTCCAAATCCGTAGGGCAAATACCACTGCCGCCAACTCCAAATCATGCGTGGGGTAATTCTTCTCATGAGGCTTAAGCTTACGGGAAGCATAAGCTATGGCCTGTCTCTCCTGCTGCAATACACCTCCAAGTCCTTGCAAAGATGCGTCGGTGTAAACCAAATACTCAACTCCCGGTCTCGGCAATGCTAACACGGGTGCTGAGGTCAATTTATCCTTCAATTCATCGAATGCCAACTGACAGGCATCACTCCAGATGAATGGCACACCCTTACGAGTCAGATGTGTCAAAGGACCTGCTATCTTGGAGAAACCCCGAATAAACTTCTTGTAGTATCCTGCTAGACCCAAGAAACTACGAATCTCCGTCGGTGTCGTGTGCTATCCCCACTCCCTCACCGCGGATACTTTCCCCGGATCTACAGATATCCCCTGGTCGAAAATAATGTGTCCCAAAAACTGGACCTCCTTCAGCCAAAACCCGCACTTCTCATATTTTGCATACAACTCGTTCTGACGTTGTGTCTGCAAAACTTGACTCAAATGCTCGGCGTGCACCTCCTCTGTCTGAGAGTAAACCAGAATATCATCGATGAAGATAATGACAAACTGATCTAGGAAATCCCTGAACACTCTGTTCATCAAGTCCATAAACACTGCTGGAGTGTTGGTCAAACCAAAAGGCATAACCCGAAACTCGTAAGAACCATATCTCGACAAGAACGCAGTCTTCGAGACATCCTCCTCCCTGATACGCAACTGATGGTATCCCGATCTCAAATCAATATTCGAGAAGAAAGAAGCTCCTCTCAACTGGTCGAATAAGTCATCGATTCGAGGCAACAGATACTTATTCCGTATCGTGACTTTATTCAACTCTCGGTAGTCCACACACAATCTCAATGAACCGTCCCTCTTCTTCACAAACAAAACTGGAGCGCCCCAAGGTGAGGTACTCCTGCGAATAAAGCCCTGACCTAATAACTTCTCTATCTGATCCCGTAACTCCCTCATCTCAGCTGGAGCCATACGGTACGGTGCGCGTGCTATAGGTCTCGTACCTGGTAGCAAATCTATAACAAAGTCTATCTCTCGACTAGGGGGTAAGCCTGGTATCTCCTGAAACACATCCGAATACTCCCTGACTACTGGGATAGAATCTAAAGGAATCACTACCTCCTTAGAGGTATCCTCCTCAATGTAATACAGATGAGCGGTCGATCCTCCCTCTGGGCGAGGCATCGCCACTACAAACATCTCTTGCCCCGGAATGGCAAAAACAATGCTCCCGCTGAAGCAATCAATCATGGCCCTATAAGCTACGAGCCAATCCATACCGATAATCACATCGTGAACATGCATATCTAATACCAACATGTCTGCAGGTAATACCAAACCACCAATCTCTACCCCCACTCCCCGGCATATAAAGAAAATAAGTGACCCACTCCCCAATGGTGAGTCGACACACGTCACTGTGCTCTCTGCCATAGCTAACAATCCTAAAGCTTTCGCGAAGTGTGTAGCTATAAAACAATGTGTAGCCCCCGTATCAAACAATACCCGACCCATAGTGCCATGGATAGGAAACGTACCCTCAATCGCGGGCGGTGCCTGTGGAACTGCAGCCTGGTGGACGTTATAGACACGTCCATACTGTAGCTGCCCCTGCTGAGCTGGGACTGCTGGAATGGGTGGCAATGCTGCCATCTGTGGCGGTGCGAGGAGAGCGGCGGGAAACATAGGCCTCTGTGGCTCCTGGCGAGCACCCTGTTGCTGCTGCTGTGGGGCCCTGCCCCTATCAGGACAATCCTGTTGCTTATGGCCAGTCTTGCCACAAACAAAACACTTCTCTGGGAAGTTCCCTCCTCTCTGCCCCTGCGGTCCCCGACCCTGGTGGCCGTTACCGTTCCTCCCTTAGCCCTGCTGGCCCTAGTGAAACTGCTGCCCATTCTGCCCCTGTTGGCCCTGATGGCCGTTTGGACCCTGATGGCCCTGACGGAAACCTCCTTGTCCCTGTCTGTAGTTCCCTGATCGGAACCTCTTCTGATCCCCCTGCTGCTCACCCTGCTCACCCTGTCTCTGCCCCTAGACAGATTGTGCCCCACCGGCACCATGTCCTCCTGTCCTGCCCTAATGGCTAGACTCTCCCGACCTCTTTCCCTCGGCCATATGAAAGCGGTGGTCCTGGCAGTGTAACAGAGCAGCGTTAACCACATCAGAATACGTGGCCAACGAAAGGTTCCCCAATAGATGCTGACGGATCCTCCATGTCAACCCGTCCGTGAACTTCTCAATCTTATTCTTCTCTGTTGGTATCTCATCTGGAACGATATTCAACAGATTTGTGAACTCGGCCTCATACTCGGCCACGGTCTTACCCTCTTGCCTCAGATTCATCAGTTTCCTCCTCATTTCCGTGTGAACAGCCGACGGAAAGTACTTGCGGTCAAACCGCACCCAGAAGTCCTGAATAGTGAGAGTATCCCTCTCCTCTATGGTGGTAATAGACTCCCACCACTGCAGTGCAGATCCAACTAGCTTGAAAGTAGCTAGAACCTGCTTCTGAACGTCCGTGCACTCATACATCCTTAAGTGCCTCTGCATATCCTTCCTCCACTGGCTCGAGACTACTACATCTGAGCTACCTGCAAACTCTGGCGGATGCACTTTCTGAAAAGCATCGCGTACACGCTCCCAAGCAGACGGGAATGCATTTGCCTGTACTGGCGCGGCAACCGGCGCCTGAGGTGGTGCCTGCTGAACAACGGCAATTGCGGCATTTACCGCTTGGGCTACTATAGCTGCAACCTCAGCGGCGTTCATCATGCCCTGAACTGGAGCGGGCTGGGGTTCGGGCGTTTCATCCCTGGGAACTCGTCGTGCACGTCGTGGAGGCATCTGAAATAAGAACAAAGTTTAGTTGTTCGCTGTTTATAAACTTTAAAATAGCTGAAGAACGAAGCATACACAAAAAGAGTACAACAGTCCTAAAATATAGGGCTCTATATCAAAGAAACTTAGCGGAAACATAATAAGCCGTCAGATCCTAAAGGACACTAGAACCTGATGCTCTGATACCACCTATGACACCCCGACTAATTAAATACCGGGTAGCTACTCCTTTATTAAATTAATTCAAAATGCCAAGTTGGTCCAGTTAATACAATCACTGTTGAAAACATTTTAATGATTACTAACCACCTAGTATTTAAAAAGTAAGTTGCCAAATTTTAATGTAAGTCTGATTAACATGCAACAAGGGTAATGAAGAATAATAACACCATTCACCATAACGAAGTAACTAGAGTAACCATCACATAATGTAAATAAAGTCTGGAGGAAAAACTCCTCACTACAATCCCACATCTGAAATAAGTAAACCGAATGCTAAAACAATACATGCCAAAGTCTGAAAACTGTAATGGAAAGATGTCTCTAATAGAAACGGGCAACATGCCCTACAACTGATAGATAATGAATCTGGAATCCAAGTGATAGAAGCGTCTACAAGCAAATCCCTGTAGCTTCCACAAACAGCTACAGCTCGTCACCAGAATGAGTATCCTATGCATGGTTTCCTTGTGGCTGGGCACCTAAAATGGTTTTACAAAGAAAAATAGATTTGAAAGCAAACGGGTCAGAGCCCGAATGTGGAGATATTTTAAAAACCTGCAAGTGCTTTAAAATCATTTAAAACATTAAATGCAAAGTACATGTTAGGACGTTCACTCACATGATATTCTCACCTCTCGTCTAACTGTGCACTCCTAACGTAAGTACCCATCTACAACGACACAAACCACTAGCTAAGTGACATCATATCTAGCTAGACTTTCCTAGGTCCTACCCTTATTACTCGGTTCAATTACCATTATAACGCTCGTAATTAAATAGGGGTTTAACGTAAACTCAGATGCTCAATATGCAATATATTTCACTATCAGCTAACCCGTTATGTTTCTCGAAATAATACCGTAATTATTTTCACAACATTAACATGAAGGTTCCCATTACTTAAGTGTATATTATTCACATCATAAATATACAATACAAGCACCCTGAGAACTAAGCTGCGGTGCACACATACTCTGCTATCCATCCCGGTACATCACGTACATAAGGATTACATATTCCGAATCTCTCAGGAATAGTTCACAAATAACAACATCACAAATAATGGAGGCGAACACAGTCACATCACATGGGTCACGCACATACCTACGCTCCCACGATCAGCGGACTTATTAATATCCCAATAAGTCTTTCTATGACCTATGTTCATCATGGTAACCAGTCTAAATCCGGGCAACACAAGGATTAGAGGGCCCTAAGCGAACGCAAACCTCCCGTGATAGCAAGTATGGTAGGTATGTCATACACACAATTCATATACCAATACTAAGTAAACACACGTCTTAGTAATCCCGTAGTTTAATGGTAGTACTATTCTCATTCTCGTACCAATCTATAATTTACACACTTTATACGATTCCGATTTATAATCATACGCGCCATAATCTATTCTCCCGTCGTAGTAGACACTCACGTCTCAACCCAAACGGTTCATTGATTTAAATCACTCGTATATAATTTACTCCTCATAATAACCCAAAAGTCCCAAATCTATCTATATATCATCAAAGGAATGCTATCTCTATCCTCGAACAAGTTTACGGGGCTCCCAAAATCAAAACAGGATAAAAAGGCCCAAACTGCCAGCTCGTTAGAAGTCTCATTTGAACGAGGCTATTCGAACGAGATCAAACTGTCAGCTCGTTAGAAGTCTCATTCGAACGAGGCTGTTCGAACGAGATCCAGTTCGTTCGAACGAACTGTACCTTCTAACGAGATCTCGTTCGAACGAAGTTATCGAACGAAGTTCCCTTTCATTAGAAGTGACTGGTCAATTCGTTAGAAGCTCGTTCGAACGAGTTCGTTCGAACGACCTGGGGAGGGGCTTCTAACGACCTACCAATTTCGTCCCAGATTTGTCTTAATCTCGTTTTTCACCATTTTTACTCCTCAAATCTCCTCCAAACTTAGTCCCAACCATTGTTTTAAGGTCTCTAATCAATCTTAAACATATTATAGTCACCTCCTAACACGTTTTAAAGGATTAAATCACCCTAACATCAATCAATATACAAATCTCTACACTTTTTCCCCAATTATTCAAGAACATAAACCCTAGAATTTGTAATCATAAATTAGTCCATTCTAGATCCGTTTTTGTTACATCCTATGTATACTAACACCAGAACAATCATCTCTATATGGTTCTACATGCAATTTGTCCTCAATATTCAATTTCTAAATCCAATTAACATGGGTTTTCATTCATCTTTCAAGAACAATTGGAATTCTTCAATTTTCTAACATGGGAAGAACATTCTCTGAATTTAAATGTAATTAAATCACTTGCCTTGATTGTCTCTGAATTTGGTGTTGATTTTAGTAAAGATTTGTGTAGAATTCCTTCTCTTTCTCTCCCTCTCCAAGCTTTCTTCTCCAAATTGGCTATGGTGGCTAGGGTTTTCTTTGGGAAAGTTGGAAACCAAAATGATAACCTCCGTAGCTTATTAGGTCATTAAGGGTTGGTTAGTGGGTTTAGTGGGTCTATTCCCAATCAGATTTACTTCTCTAATTTTCGTCATTTTTAATTCCTAAAAATACGAAATTACCAAAATACCTTTTATATTGCCGGTCTGGCCTAAAAATACCCCGGGACCCAAACTACACCCCCGGCTAGTGTTTTCTGACTATCTCGACCCTTCCGGACGCGTTGGCGTACTCAAAAGGACCATACGATTTATAGAATTTAAATTCACTTTTATAATCAAAATATTTATATCCTGACGCGACTGTCACACGCGTCCCAATAAAATGACCAAATTGCCGTATATCAATCTCACGATAAATTTCATAATTCAATATTCATATAACATTATATATACTCAATATAGTCAAATACCAACTCACAACTCGCTAGTATTTTACCCGGACTAATTTCCAACTAATTCACATTTAATTAATTAATCCCAAAAATAAATATAGCCAAAAGTACGGGGTATTACAAAAGGACTATCGGTTCGTCTTCTCTGACGAACCATAATTAACATAACACACATATTAGAGGCTGAAGATGTAAACGTGGATCCCCGGGCTGTTAATTTTACTCAATTAAAATATTTATATAATTTCCTCTTAAGTGAAACACGTGATGCGGAAGCGAAAAATGTGATGGTTCCACTAAAACAAACAAATTACCAATTTCAATTTTCTTAAAATTAAACCGAGTGAAATTAACATAAACACACAAGTATTAATTTCACATAAACCAATTGATTCAATGCAAGCCCTAGAATTTGCCTAAGTCATAATTATCAATATTCCAATGTTAGGCCAAACCAATTTTAGCAAATAAAATTAAATGACTTGAATTAAATAAACATTACCCAATATTTAATTTAGCACCAAATTAAATTAAGTGAGATAATTTAAACCAAATTTTATATTGAGTTAACCTAAGCATGCATTCTAAATTATGTAAGTAAGATAAAATAAATTAATCACACTACGCCGCGATGTACGAGGAAAAACCCAAGACGGGAAACAACCTCGGACGGCCCTAGACACAAATCCACTAGATACTGAATTACAAGTACAAGACAGATAGACTTACAACACACGACTCGATCCCTCTCAAGCCTCGACACTTCTTCTTGTAGACACCTCTTCCTAGCGGATAACCTTGGAACACCACAGCGGTCTCGGAATCCACCGATAGGACTTTATATGGTCACCGTCACCCGTACATGAAGCCTTTCTCCAACCGGGTAAAACAACATAAAAACACTTCTTCTTTCTTTGTGGGAGGTAGAAGCAAAACCCGAAACTTCTCTTCAATTCGGTGTAGAGAAAACCGGTGCCAAACTCCAAGCAATTGATATGTATATAAGAACTTGGAATAAACTTATTTGGGAGTAAACACTAGAGTGATGGATATTTTTCTCTAAAATTATCACTCAAAACATGAACATTTTCCTTACAACAATTTGCTCTTGAACTCTCTCTAAGAGATGAAAATGGAATGGAAAAGTTAGGAAAAGTTAAGTTGGAAAATGTTCTTCCTGCACATATTAAAGTCTGAAAAAGTTGGTTAAAAACTAAGTGGGGAAGTGGGTGAAAAACTGCCAAAAAACTCCCAAAAACTGTTCCCGCGCTGGCATCCCGTTCGAACGAGACTTCTAACGACGTTCCAGATTGAACTCGTTAGAATCTCGTTGGATATCTCGTTCGAACAGAAGGTTCGTTCGAACGACATATCGAACCACATGTCAAAGGCCTGTACTGGAAAATCGTTGTCAAACTCGTTCGAACGACATCTGGTTCAAATGAAAAACTCGTTCGAACGACCTATCGAAAGAACTTCCAGAAATTTTGGAAAATTCGATTTTAACTCAGAAACTTTAAATATTTTATTTTAAAGTTCTAATTAATTCTTTCTGAAAATAAAACACAGTTTTTTATTAAACCTAACACCCAATAAACAAGTTCAAAGCTCCTATAAATATATATATTGCATTCATACCTTGGGAGCATGGAACTATAGTTGATGACGTAGAAACGAGGCACGCAAACCGGCATATTGATGAAGCTTTATACTCTTTGCCGCTACGTCTTCAACAAACACTTCATAGGCTTGAGAGTATTACAATTACATACTATCCTATTAATAAATGTTTTTGTCTGGAATTGAGCCAACACTATACATGGACTCAATTGGAAATTTGTGTCCTTACAAATCGCCCCCTTTGGCTATTCCGGGACAAAAACCAAACAAAAATCCTAAAGGGCCGTCAAGCTCACTAGAATCAAAAACATAACCCACCCAAACTTGACTCAACCCAAGGATCAAACGCTTTGCCATTAAACAATTCCGCTTTAGAAGAAATCCTACACACTTAAGCAAACTCATCAAATGCATAGGGAATATCAAAGTATTTAAAGCAATTGAAATAAATACTCCCCAAAATTAATTCTCCCCTTTATCAAACACATGACCTACTTAGAAAGACGTCTCCCCCTAAGATAAATCTCCCCCAAACTAAGATACGAAAATAATAGGATTAGATACCCTTTCTCCCCCTATCATTTTTCTCCCCCTTTTTGTTCAGGAATAGACAAAGGTTAAAGAATCAAAACATAAAAGCATGTGGAAGCTTAAAGAGATAAGACTTGAAAGCATATGGGCAACAATAGCATAACTAATCCAAGATAGATACCAAAACTAAAGTATAGAGAAGGACTAGAAAGCAAGGCAAAGGCAAAAACACAATATCATATATATATGTACTATATATATATCAAAAATGCATATGCACATATGTATAGATATAAACACACAAATGACACACACAACATATAATAGGAGTCTTTCACACTCGTATGGCAAAAATGTGTCATATGGAAATGAAAGTGTTGGGATGTGAACTAGTAACAATTAAATTTAGACCCAATCACCTAATAAACATTCACAGAGTTCTCATTTGATTGCAAACTTCATCACATTTAAATATAACCTCATGTGACAATATAAATTGAACTCAATGAACAAACATACACAATGCATACAACCTAGCATATTGATGATTCTACAAACCAATAGAGTCATGACATGAAATACGCAACTAGGATAACCGTACATTGTGCAAACTGTTGATATACCATCCAATCTCCCTCAATATGTATTTATATTAAATTTGAATGAATATATAAATCAAACATAGGCCTTGGCAATTATTTTTCTTTTTAATGCCATATTTTCTGTTTTTAGGCCGTTTGGACAACGTATTTATTTTAGGTCCATTCAAAACGGTGGCTTACAATCGCAAAGGATCACTTAGTCCTTTCGGAGCCCTTCCCCGTGCACATTTATATTTATCATGTTTTTCATTTTTCACACAAATCTCACGTGCAACGGATTTTGACATGCACCAGTCCTCCTAAGTCACAAATATGTAGATGACAAGATTGGTAGGAGAACACCTCACATAGCTCAAATATACATATGAAGTTAAAATTTCAAAAAAGCTCGTGCATGTGTGAATAGAGGCATATAAAAATAGAATCCATTTAAACAACACAAAATCCAACAACTCCATAAAATATGGTAAAGAGCATAATAAGGATTGATAATCTGAACAAAAAGTTCTAGCCACGTGGGAGCGTTAAAGGAGGGATTCAAACACAAGTATATGCCACTTAAAGTGTGTCAAACTAAAATACACACATAAAAAATCTTTTTGAGTTTTTAACATTTTTCACCAAAAATAAATATATATACTCAAAAGGATAAACAAAAATCATTTGAATTTTTCAATAAGCTTAAATTACCAAGCGATAAAATCCAAATGATAAACAAAAATCCTTTTTGTATTTTTCATTTAATGCAAACAAAATGAAGGAAATATAATACAAAAGATAAACAAAAATCATAATTTTAGCATGTGATAAGCATAGAGCATAGACTAGAAAATGATTAAACAAGCATACATTTAGCATGTGAATATAGCATCAAGTACAAACGCTAAAGTATGCAAAACACTAACACATTCATCCTTTAGATTTAGCAAGGGAGGAAGCATGTGAAAGTAAATGAGAATCAAAAACCCTATTTTGCAAGGCAACCAAGTCGGATTTCCTAACCCAAATTAATGAAGAATGACTATCTTGGGGTGTTGGAACTTTAACTACCGTGGTTACTTTACTATGGGATTTTCTAGGAATTCGTGTAAGATCAAAACAAAATTTCTTAAGATGACCTTGTCGACCACAATGTGTACAAGTAAAAACATGTCAAAAAGATTTATCTATGGAGTGATCTTTAAATGCATTCCTAGTAGATTCTCCTAAAACATTGGTTTTGGCATTATGAGCAAATTCATTACAAGTATTGAAGCCTAAACCACAAGTGTCATTTTTAATTTGGACCGTTCCTAAGCTTTTATCTAATTTTTCCGAACGACACTCCAAATCAAATTTGACATTACTAGAGTCTTTTAATTTATTTTGAAATTCTAAAATGTTAGACTCTAATAAAACATTTTGCTCTTCAAAAGCAAGAAGCTCCTTTTTCAAGGATTCCATTAAACCCCTAAGGCTATCTCTTTCGCCTTCTACATATTCAAGCTTCTCGTGAAGAGTCCGCTCACGTGTCCTAAGGTCTTCTATTAAGGCATTTTCATCAACGACCTTGACACTCTCTCTTAAACTAGCTTCTAACTTCGAATTAGCTCTTTTCAATTTAATAGATTCTTTATAAAGTTCTTGAAAAGAATTTTGAAGTTCACTCACATTAACCTCTTCTTCATTTTCACTCTCTATTTCTTCTCCACTTTCACTATCATCATAAACAAGAGAATCATAAACAATGACCTTGGAAGTGTCATGTGTTAAAGTTTCATCAATCGATGAATTCTCACTATCACTCACATGACTAGCCATAAAAGCCACAAAATTTTTCTTAGTGGGGGAATGGTGCCTCTCTTCATTATCACTATCACTTAGGGTCGCATTATAAGAAATGGGTCGCTTACCCTCTTTCCTTAGTTTAGTGGGGCACTCAAAAGTCCTATGGCCATAACCTTCACAACCAAAACACTTATTAGACTCGTCCCTATCTAAATTTTCATTACTAGGTTTAGGGATCTTCTCGGCTTTAGGAATCTTCTCGGCTTTAGAAATCTTCTCATCTTTGTCATGCTTAGAAGATTCAAATTTTTTTAAAATCATTTTTAAATTTATCTTTGTTAATTTTAAGAAATTTTCTAAATTTGCAAGAAAATAAAGCCATGTATTCCGAGTCACTATCACTCTTGCTCTCTACTACTTGTTTGACCTCTTTTCGGGCTTTTAAAGCAACGCCCTTTTCGATCTTCTTTTCAGTTTTAGAGGGAAACATATCTAGTTCATAGGTTTGTAAATCACCTACAAGCTCTTGTAATTTCGTAGAGGCTAAAGTGGGTAAAGAATTTAAAACGGTCACTTTTGGAATAAATCTATCGGGTAGGGACCTTAAAATTTTCTTTACAACACGGTCGTCAGGTATTTTCTCTCCCAAGTTAAACGATGAATTAACAATATCAGAAAGTCTAGCATAAAATTCATCAAAAGTTTCTTTTTCATTCATTTTGATAGTTTCAAATTGAGTGGTGAGGTTTTGGAGTTTTGAAGCTTTAACGACACTAGTTCCTTCATGAGTTAATTGTAAAATATCCCAAGCTTCTTTAGCGGTTTCACAAGTCATAATACGTCGGAATTCATCCGGTGTGACAGCGCTAAACAAGGCATTTAAACCACAGGAATTGAAATTAGCAAGTTTAAACTCATTTTCAGTCCATCTATCGGCGGGTTTGGGAACACGTTCATTTTCAACTAAATAGGTTGGTGGGGACCACCCGTTAACAACAGACATCCAAACTCTCTCGTTGATAGATTTCAGTGCCGATTTCATTCGCGCTTTCCAATACGCGTAGTTTGAACCATCAAAAATAGGAAATTTTGAAAATGGGGAAAATTCCATTTTAGCCAAAAATTATTTAAGGATCTTTAACGAAATAATTTATCGCTTTGTCTATGATTCCAATTTGAAGATGTAAACGTGGATCCCCGGGTTGTTAATTTTACTCAATTAAAATATTTATATAATTTCCTCTTAAGTAAAACACGAGATGCGGAAGCGAAAAATGTGATGGTTCCACTAAAACAAACAAATTACCAATTTCAATTTTCTTAAAATTAAACCGAGTGAAATTAACATAAACACACAAGTATTAATTTCACATAAACCAATTGATTCAATGCAAGCCCTAGAATTTGCCTAAGTCATAATTATCAATATTCCAATGTTAGGCCAACCCAATTTTAGCAAATAAAATTAAATGACTTGAATTAAATAAACATTACCCAATATTTAATTTAGCACCAAATTAAATTAAGTGTAATAATTTAAACCAAATTTTATCTTGAGTTAACCTAAGCATGCGTTCTAAATTATGTAAGCAAGATAAAATAAATCAATCACACTACGTCGCGATGTACGAGGAAAAACCCAAGACGGGAAACAACCTCGGACGGCCCTAGCCACAAATCCACTAGATACGGAATTACAAGTACAAGACAGATAGACTTACAATGCACAACTCGATCCCTCTCAAGCCTCGACGCTTCTTCTTGTAGACACCTCTTCTTAGCAGATAACCTTGGAACACCACCGCGGTCTCGGAATCCACCGATAGGACTTTATATGGTCACCGTCACCCGTACATGAAGCCTTTCTCCAATCGGGTAAAACAACATAAAAACACTTCTTCTTTCTTTGTGGGAGGTAGAAGAAAAACCCGAAACTTCTCTTGAATTCGGTGTAGAGAAAACCGGTGCCAAACTCCAAGAAATTGATATGTAGATAAGAACTTGGAATAAACTCATTTGGGTGTAAACACTAGAGTGATGGATATTTTTCTCTAAAATTATCACTCAAAACATGAACATTTTCCTTAAAACAATTTGCTCTCAAACTCTCTCTAAGAGATGAAAATGGAATGGAAAAGTTAGGAAAAGTTAAGTTGGAAAATGTTCTTACCGCACATATTAAAGTCTGAAAAAGTTGGTTAAAAACTAAGTGGGGAAGTGGGTGAAAAACTGCCAAAAACTGTTCCCGCCTGGCATCTCGTTCGAACAACATTTCGTTCGAATGAAATTCTCGTTCGAATGAAATTCTCGTTCGAACGAGACTTCTAACGACGTTCCAGATTAAACTCGTTAGAATCTCGTTGGATATCTCGTTCGAACAGAAGGTTCGTTCGAACGACATATCGAATGACATGTCAAAGGCTTGTACTGGAACCTCGTTGGCAAACTCGTTCGAACGACTTCTGGTTCGAACGACCTATCGAATGAACTTCCAAAAATTTTGGAAAATTCGATTTTAGCCCAGAAACTTTAAATATTTTATTTCAAAGTTCTAATTAATTCTTTCTGAAAATAAAACACAGTTTTTTATTAAACCTAACACCCAATAAACATGTTCCAAGCTCCTATATATATATTGCATTCATACCTTGGGAGCATGGAACTATGGTTGATGACGTAGAAACGAGGTACGCAAACCGGCATATTGATGAAGCTTTATACTCTTTTTCGCTACGTCTTCAATAAACACTTCATAGGCTTGAGAGTATTACAATTACATACTATCCTATGAATAAACGTTTTTGTCCGGAATTGAGCCAACACTATACATGGACTCAATTGCAAATTTGTGTCCTTACAGAGGCGAGCATACTCACCAGCCAAATGGGACATGCGCATACCTACGTTCCCGTTCAACCATTGAAACTATCATTCACATCGATAGCACATGTCAAAGATCCTATGCTCAGGGTATGAATCTAAAATCCCCCCAAAAGGGCTCATCGGGATAAGATCGTCCACAACGCGAAACCTCTACCCCGATAGCAAGAAGCGTAGGCATGTCATTCACACAATAAATAATAATATACGTATTCACCCCACCTATATACAATAACAATAGGGAAAACGCACAACCCATATAAATATTTCCATACATAGTATATTTATCTCACATATCCTATGTATTTACAGATTATGACTTTACTTCTCAAATTATATTCACGAGATTCTCTCATCACTCGAAGGGTAATCATTTATTTCTGATATAAATTGGGTAGGTAAACATCCATGCCCTATTAGCCCATGTCATCATAAATCACGAACTTCTATGAATTACAATTATCGTCAATTAGGGTTATTTCTCGATAATCCCTAATTAAATCTTAACCCTTTATTCCAGCCCTTAGGATTTATCCCATATAAGCCTAAGATTATTCTGGTAATTAGTGACTCTCTTACTACTGGTACTAACCTTAAATCACCCTTTATCAGATATAAACCTCAATTTATACAATTCTACATTGTAATTCATTCAATTAACACTCATTATATCCCCCATGCAATCCTATAGGTAATAATATTTTTTCGGGTCTTAAGTATATCCTACTGCCCTTCTCTAAGTCCCAATATATTCAATTAATCAACATTAAAGATTTCTCAAAGTTGGGATTTTCTCAAAAATTAAAATGTAAATAAGTCACATTTCCAGGGGCATCGATCGATCGATGTTCTTGGGTCGATGGATCGATTATATATTTGCCCAGATTTCCTTAATAGTTACGAGTTTACCCATTTTTCATCCTCAAAAACCTCTACTATATGATCCCAAACTCCATATAAATCATCCCAAATGATATAACAAAGTATATAAGTGATCTTTAATCATTAAACAACATAAATCCATAAAGAAGTTTATATAAATCGTGATGTTTTGCTTTAAAATTCACAAACTCCTTATTATATCCTCATACAAGAACACCGAATAAACCCAGATTTTTCTTCACCAAAAGATTCCAAAATTTTGTGGATTAAAATAAACATTCAAAAAGATATTAACCCTACATAATTCTCATTTTAAGGAATCAATTAAAATCACAATATTTTATCTTTGAATCATGCAACTTTTCAGAATTTCACAACTATCTTAACATGGGCAATATACATGCTAAATTTGCAAAGGTTAAATCACTTGCCTTTATATTGTTGGTCTGAACCATTGGGGATGATAATCCTACTAGTGTCTGTACCTTTTTCGGCCAACTTCCGGTGGTGGTGGTGGTGTAGGATAACTGTTGGCTTTTGGTCTCCTAGAAATGCCTCTTCCTTTCCTAGATAAGTCTCTCTCTCCCCTAAGCCTTTTTCTTTTGATTTTTGGTGAGTGAACTTAATTCCCACCACCCCTACACTTATATAATATTACCAAAATAACGTGGGTACTATTCACCCAATTTGAAAAATGACCAAAATACCCCTCCGGGGTGTCTGTTTGGTTCCAAATTGCCCCGAGACCCAAAGTAATCCCCTAGGTAGACTTTTTCAACTATTTAAACTCTTCCGGACACTTTGGTACAGTCAAAACGAACATTCGGATGACATAAAAATAATTTACTTTTTATTCCATTTAATTATAGTCCCGACACGACTCACACGCGCGCCCTAACTTAATTACCATAATTGTCGTATTCATAACTCGCGATAATTCTATAAAAATCATAATCATATGTAAGGTCATAATCCTATATATTACTTTTAATCACAAATAATATTCAGCATTAATCACATATTACTTTACTCTCGAGAAATATTTAAATCCGGATTAATTTTCAATTATCTCACAATTAATTCTAATAATCCCATTTTAAAAATCATTAAAAATACGGGGTGTTACATTCTTACCCCCTTACAATGGAAGTTTGTCCCGAAATTCAGAAAAAGTATACCCGATAAGAACAACTCGGCTATATATTGCGCATCGCATCCTTGCACTCCCAAGTAAACTACTCCGTACCGCCCATATAGTACGCTATTGAATACCCTAAATAATTAACACCTCACGTATGTTATTTTTTCTTTAAACACAGGTTATCCTATCACAAAGGTTCTTGCCCAAGCCTTACGATTTAAGTTCCACTACTTAAACTTATTTTAGATACTCACTATCTAGCCTTCTATTATTCGCACTTTAGTAGATTAGTCGTTCTTTATATACATACAATCTCGTCTCGCGACGATCGCACACAAGTAGGTTATCTGCGTAGTATATATTTTACACACATTATACACTATAAGTATCAACTCATCTCTGATCTTTCAAAATAGTACCTAGTCCCCCACCTTTAACTAACAAGTAGGAGAAAAACAACGCTTACCATGCCATACTTCAACTGGCACAATGCCCAAAAGTGAACTTATATGAGTCATTGTACATAAACTCCACTTGTGGAAGGGGCTGCCCTCGTCCTCCCCTAAGATTAAAGGCTACACATATATATTATTCTCCAATATCTGATTGGTCCTCTTGGTTCGCCCATTAGTCTGGGGATGATAGGCCATACCCACTCACAACTCGGTACCTATAGTCTCGTGAATAATATTCCAAAATCAAAAGACAAAGATCTTGTCCCAATCAGACATGATATCAATCGGTACCCCATGTAACCTCATTATCTCGGCTGTAAAGATCGACGCATATAGTCCCATAGTATGACCAGTTCTAACTGATATATAGTGAGCTACTTCGGTCAACCGATCCACTATCACCCATACAGGATCGTAACCCCCTTCGTGATAAAATCCTTTGGAATACTCTCCCATTACTACTTAGGAATCCCTAACGGTTGAAGAAACCCCTCCTGATCTCGGATGGTCCACCCTTTACCAACAGACAGGTAACCCATTGTAAAATGAATTTAGTAATATTTCTCTTCATTAAATCCCATCACCACTGTCATATATAACCTGATACATCTTATATTCTCTCAAATGTACCTATAATCGTGATCCATGTGACTTTTCCTCACCGCGTGTCACAATTCCTTCCCCCTCTCTAAAAATTTATTTTCTCGTGAAACTTAGGCCTCTGCCAAAACTTACGGAATAAGCTTTGACTTTCCAAGCTAGATGTTGTCAAATTCACACGATAATCATAATCTACTGTTTGATACAATACTTTCGATTACCTAGGGTGCCCATGCACCCTATATCTCACGCATTATTATACAAATCAATTCTTCTCATTCAGCATGGTTTTCTAATTCATGATGTAACCATTATATACTAGTTTTCTCGTCAGAACTAGGCGACTCTACCATCTTTAAGTCGTAGTGGAATTATCAACCCTCAACTATATTCTTGTAAATGTACAATGATCAAAGTATGAAACCCATTTACTATCGACCAAACTTCTCTCCAGCTCCCGGCATTTGCTCGTTTCATGCATGGGATGTCTCACAAAGCGAAATCCAAACAGGGAACCCCCCCGATACACTATTTCCTAACATAGTCAGTTGTCGAGATCCTTAGTGCCCTTAGTCCATAATATATACCTTCCCACAATCTTCGTATTTTTACATAAAAATCTACTTATGTTCCTTACAAATAACATGAAACATGGCGCTCTCTCTATCCCAAGTTCGTGGCGCTATATATATAACGAGCTACATCTCGCTTATCGATAAATAACACATTGTATCTTGAGTCACATCAGTAAATAAATCCCTACGCACCGGGATCACATATAACAAGACAACATACTCACTGAGGTCTACGATACCATGAAATTTTCATATATACATAAATATAGGCCCATACCTATTTCAGGTGGCGCCTCACCAAATAAATTATTACTCACCCAAAGTAGCCAGGACGATAGTCTTATCACTCAATCTACTATCATTCAAATATTCAGTAATTAATCAATACCCATTACCATAATAAGATCTACTTTACAAACTCAATGCAGTATAAAATTATAACAACATAATATGCTCTTAGGGCCCACCCGGCTCACTCACGAGCGACATCAAAAAGTGTCAATACTCATGGAAAATAAATTTGTAACCAGATTGTTAAAACAAGCATACCCACTAAACTCGACTCGTAGGCTAATTTTAGTGATAAAAATTCATATATATAAGTTGTGACACCCCCATGTCACTTGAATTAATCCTTTACTCACAAGGATGAAACTAAGACTTTAGCAGTCTACCCTAAAGGTAGGGCCTTGAATGCACTTCTCGTAGCCAAAACAACCCATGATCACTTCCAATCGTTATACATCTAGAATTTCACCCAATAGTTTTCCCCTGCCTCATTATGGACAAATCATTCTGTTATGTGTCTTAGACGCCTATCTTTGAAACGTTGCCCCCAAAATCTCTAGGCCTCACTTATGGATTTACTATCCTCCCTTTTACTTCCTGGGCCTCGTCGACCCTGAAATACGGTATGCTACTATTACTGAGGACTCCCCTGGTCATTACCAAACCCACACTCTTGGGTTGTAAATTCCTGGGCCCAATTCTCTTGACCCAATTCCTCCGCTGGAAATCTCACTCCTCCAGTTGTTATGTCTAACTGGAATAGTTTACCACTCCTAAACTTATCGATCTCAATTCTCAATGAGGACACATTCAACACTGGTAGTCCCACTGTCTACACGTACGATAATTTCCCATCACTGGTCCCACTGACCATTTTTGAATGTCCTTCTCTTGGACCTGGAAATCTTCGCTCTCGATTACTATTTTCGTTGTTCCTTTGGCTCTACTAGTCCTATGAAACACATGGTCGACCTCGCTGGTCCTGGCTAAATTCATCGCCTCTTAATAAGGATTTAAATAGGTCCCCCTATTGGGTATACCTTTCGATAATGTTTCACTAACACCGTTGAATTTAATATTTCCCTTAGGCTACGTTTTCCCAACCCTCTGGCTCCACTTCTTCTAGAAGCGGTTACAAATTTCTTAGCGACGTCGACCCTAGTCGTCTTTGGCAGATTTCCCATCCACACCTGAGTATTTAAATCATGAGTTCTTTCATAACAATGAACTCTTCTTATCTTTGATATACCCCTTAGTTGTTGGGTAAGGAGTTCGTTAAGCAAGTTAACTACTCTCTCGCATTGCCCATAAGAAATAAGTTTTAGGATTTTTTCACATCCCCATTAAAACCATAGATGGATGATCTCACGGTCGAACCATGCTCAAATTTCTTGTTTTATCTTCACACATGCTTCTTTATATGTGATGTCTAACTCTCATCACTTTAAATTTCTCCCCCGAGATAATTTTCACTCGAAATTTTCAAGTCCCGGGTGTTACTACACTTCACCCTACATAATTGCCTTTGGATTTCTTCCTTCACAAGAGTCCCTTTACTGATAGTGTTGGGTGGGTTTGGAACAGCACAAACATCATCCATGATGGTGTTTGGGAAACAAGAGCTCCCAAACATCTTCTTTATTTTCCTCAGCTTGAACAACAATTTTGGTGGGTTCTATCTCAAACACCATTTTCCAAAACACTCTATATCTTATGGTGAGTCCTCCTCCTGTTGTCCTTCTAACGAACCTCACTAGTCATCGATGCCCGACCGAGCTCGTATAATAATTACATCACTTATATTTTTTGGCAGGAACACGTAATTCGTTATACACAGAGGAATACAACATCCTAATAATAGGAATCTGCATCAAAGAATACTACGTTGAAACGTAAAAATTCGTACAGATCCTAAGGACACTAGAACCCGATGCTGTGATACCAGCGCTGACTCCCCTCCTAATTAAATATCGGGTGACCAGTCCTTTATTCAATTAAATTAGAATATTCAATTGATTCATTCTTCTCATCACTATCAAAAAACAATTCTTTATTAATTCACCTATTAATTAATTAAGCTAGTGTAAAAAACGTTTCCATTTTTAATTTAATTAAAACCATTCCACAATGCGTAGTAATTATAAACAACATCACATCGCAACTGAACAAGAATAAATGCAACTAGAATAACTCTCAAGTTAAAATATTTCATTACCATCAAATAAAACTGATATCAATAGTACTGACATAAATGATTACAATCTCTGGAATAGAAATGAAATAACTAGAATCCTGAGTGGCATGCCCTAAATAAAAGTAGATATTACATATGTGTGAATCAGTAGAATGGAATCGTCTAACAAAGTATGCATTCCTAGTAGCAGTTATAACTCATCGAGACATCCATATTCTATGCCGACATCCCTGATACTAGATGCCTGATGTACAAGATATAGTAGAGAAGAGAATATGCAAGGAAATGGGTCAGATCCCAATTGTAAAAGATTTTAAAAATGGCAAGAGCTTAACAAGTGCAATTAAGTAATTATTATGTACAAGTTAGCTTCTTGCGATCTCTCTTGAGAATTATCACCTCTCATCTAGTGTGCACGCCTAACATACCTTATCATCTCCCAAATTAAGGTTTTCAATAAAGATTCTATCACATATCATTTCCTGGTATTTCCTACTATCACACCCCGCCTAATAAAATACTAGGCAATCACTCCTATATCAAATTATGACAGGAGTCTCATATGGATAATTCTTAGCATCACTGTCGAAAGTCCATTTAATTACTAATAACCTATTAGGCTAGTGTCAAAATTTTACTTAACTACTCTTTTTAAATGAAGATAATTAAAATATCCACACAGTTTTTGTGTAAATGAAACTGAAATGAAATGAAATAACCGAACACTCGGTCAAAATATACAACCATATCGAATGATGTGCTGAAACAATAAATAAATGCAATTGGGCCATTGACCCAAATATTTATACAGTACCTCCTATCTAGAGTACAAGAATGGAAGCGGCTATCAAAAACCTGCACGCATCCACAGCTGCTGCAGCTAACGTCTGACTCGAAAGAAGTTCCATCCAGGCGTCCCTGTGTCTGGACACTATATATATATATATATATATATATATATATATATATATATATATATATATATATATATATATATATATATATATATATATATACATATAGCAAGAGAGGAAAAGTAGATAAACGGGTCAAAGCCCGAGTTTTGAAAATATTTAGCAAGTGCATAAATGCCTTATTTTTAGAAAAAGATTGTATCTCATATTTAAGTTTGGTATCGCACTCCCATGAGATACCCCTCACCTCTCTTCTAATAGTGCACTCCTAGTGCATCCCTCTAAACATCTAAACATCCTAGTCAATCTACCCTGCTAAACTAGTCTATCACTCAACTACTATCAACCCTAGATAGTCCAAGTACTAAGGGTAAGCTTCTCCACAGTCTCGACACTGTGCCAAGTTCGTGCGTGGGGTGTCTCGCAAAGCAAAATCCAAACAAGGAACCCCCCGATACACTATTGTGCAGTAAGGTCGATCGTCGAGATCCATTAGACCCTCAGCACATAACATATATATATATACATACACCGTATAAGAAATACTAAATATTAGAGCACTAAGGATTAAACTTCTCCCCAGTCTCAACACAATGCCATATTCGTGCGTGGGGTGTCTCGTAAAGAAAAATCCAAACAAGGAACCCCCCGATACACTACTATGCAGCAAGGTCGATCATCGGGATCCATTAGACCCTCGACACCCAATTTATTTATCTATCTATCTATCTATCTATCTATATATATTCATATCTCAATATCCACCCAGATCTATCTCCCGGACTGAGGTGTATACTATACTCATATCAAAACTTTCTATTTCCCTTCTTATATCAAGGAAATATATTTAAAAACCAATTCATTATCATGAATTGCTTTAACATATCCTGTAACTTTTTAAAAGCCAGTTTTATTAACATAAAAATGCTTTTCCATTTTAAAACATCCCATTTCCCTTCTTATATCCAGGAAATGTATTTAAAATCCTTTTCTATTATCATAAAAATGCTTTTACCATATCATATGCTTCCATTTCCCTTCTTCCATTGGGGAAATGTATCCGAAGCCAATCATTTATCCCATTTCCCTTCATCCATCCAGGAAATGTTTTTAAAGCGATTTTATTATCATAAAATGCTTTAACAAATCTAAGACCGCCCCTCCGGGTTTCCCCACTGGACGCGCCCCTAAATGGATATCATCTTCCAGGGCCCATCAAACAAGAAAACCTTGGAACCTAACAACGTCGGGAAGCGGCCATATTCCTGCGGGAAAGTCAAGACCACACCCAGAATCTCCTAACCAGCGCAGTAAAATATAATCGCCATATGGCCTAGGACTATATCCACCCTGCATTCATTAGCCAGGGGGCATCACCATACATACGCAACTTCCCTTATGATAGAGATTTAGGGAGGTGTGTAACCATAATTTTATTAATTATGAAAATCTTTTCTTTTCTATTTTGAAAATATTCATTCTTACATTTTCAAAATCATTCATATCATACCATACATATATACTTTAATCACATAGTATATACATATACCATATATTCCTCCTCGAATATATAAATGGCCATATTTGCCAATCTCATCTAGCGATGACCAATAATCCCAAATATTCTCTCAAGGAATCATAATCATACATTCATATAAGCATGATACTATACCCAAAGTATTTCCTTACTTTGATAATCAATACATAATTTAATCCCCTCTAAGGATTTATCGAATGTCTCCAATTACCAATTCACTATAAGTGAATGTACATATCTATATCCCCAATTTATCCTAGTTATATCCTAGGGTACACTCAACAGTAATCGATATAATTATGCTTTCTATACGCATAATTATATAGGCCTATATGCCTACTAGAAATATCCTCGGGATTTATCTCTCCAGAATAACCTTAAATTTAATGGGTTATGGATTTGATTTCCATGAACCCAAGGACTACATCTCGTCCAATTAATCATTTAGGGAACCCCACCCTATTTTAGGGACCCCAACATCTTAACTTATCAACTATTCTATTTTCCTCGAAAATATAGTTTAAGGGTTATACATTAAAACCCTCACTTAAGCCTCCTAATTTCCCTTAATAAGTAGACCATATAGTCCTAAAAGATCCCTTATGTTATCCCATAAATGGACTCGAGTAATATGAATTGGAATCTATCCTATCCAACTCACCCTATAAAAATTGCCAATCTGTTAGCAGGGGTCGATCGATCGACCCATGGCTGTCGATCGATCGATGGCTTCGATTGATCGAACCCCCATGATCGATCGATCGATCATGGCAGGCAACTTCTTCTCCGAGAAGCTGTTTCAGCCATGGAAGCTTCCCCCAAGCTTCCATATCCTCACCCAACGGCCTACAACTCCAACCAATAACAAATACACTTATAATACGGGTTCTAAATGTCCTAGAACCCAAAATCACCAATTAATTTCTGTTAAAACCTAAGTTTCTCCAATTATTCAATTTTAGGGGTTTATTTGTTTTATCTCCCGAAAACCCGTTTTATCCACGAAAACCCAACCCAAAATCTTTAGGGTTTGACTATACCAAACTACGGTGTGAGATATTTATGAAAAAAGGAAATAAAACAAGTAAACACTTGCCTCATGGATAAAATCCGACGTCCTCAAGCCGAATCCCGCGGAGGCTGGACGGAATCTCCCCCTTTCTCCTCTTTTCCTCCTCCTCTCTCTCTTCCCTCTCTTCTCTCTTCTTTCTTTCTCTTTTGTCCCTCTCTCCCTCCTTTTATAAGGAGAAAAGGGTTTAACCCCTTAAAACCCAAAAACGACTCATTTAGTCAATAACGAGCCTATTCAACTCTAAAATTACTCGGAACTCAATTTCGACAATCGGACACTCTTTTCCTACTATCTCGGCCATTCTGAGACTCATGGCGCAGTCGAAGTTCCCATCCGAGGTACTTGACCGCAACTCACTATTTCAACCCCACACGACTTAATGGGGTTTTTTCTAAATTAAATCTCACCTCATGTCGCTTTACTCAATGGCGACATATAATTAAAATATTTCGACCTATATAGTTCCAAAAATAATCACAACATCCATCGAAAATCATTTAATCCTCGAAAATCCCAAAAATTACTATTTAGGGAAATTCCCCAAATTCCAATTTATACTTGATTATGGAATTTAATCGTCTCCAAAAAGGGAGGGTTGTTACATACTCCCCCCTTACAACGGAATTTCGTCCTTAAAATTCAGGTACAACCTACACCACAAAACTAGGATCACTCCAAATCCTAATACCTCAAAGGGAAACTACACTAACCCAATGGTTCCCAACCATATGCTATACGACTACCACGATCATAAAGTGACTCTAATAGCGTCACATTGCACCCATAATCTCTAGTGCTTCACGACATAAACTTCAACTTTATATACTACGCCCCTTCTATTTTAGGCGGTATATAAAACCATCTCACCAAGGTGACCATACACCTTTCTAACTTGCGCACATATGCACAAACATTGTGAACATTCGACACGTAACACTCTCTCCCAATAAAGGTCTCATTTCCTCGGTGTAATACTCACATATGGGTTCTCCCAACTCGCGAAATGAAATTCTCTTAACCTCGGCGCCACTAACTTTATTGAACCTACATCCTACTAATGCTACGGTCTAAGTGTTACCCTAACTACGTGAAACGATAGTCTAAATATGTCCCTAGTGGCCAAGGCCTCTCTCAACTTCCAACATTTGCTTGGTTTCATGCGTGGGACGTCTCGCAAAAGCGAAATCCAAACAAGGGACCCTCCCATTACACTACTCCCTCATGTTGTCGGTCATCGAGATATAGCGACCTAAGGCACACCAGCGGGACGTCCTAAATCCTACCATGCTAACCTACGAACGTATTTCTACTATTCTATCCTTCCGCCCATACGAAAGGAAATCTAACAAATCAAAGTGCCCAAACTCTATAGGAGCACTAGGAACATCATACCGAATCATATTTCCTCAAAGTTTGCCTTTTCACTAAGGCCTAGCCATTATCCTCAAATCAATTTCTCTAAGTCCTACTCCACCCACCTACTTGTGGTGAGAGGACCACTTTAGTGCCTTTTTATAGCACAATATTTACATAATCATATCATTATCATATGGCTCATAGTGTATAGTGGTTCATCCACACTATAAGACCTTTGAACGAAACCAACATCCTTGCATCCTATAACATCTCTCCACTCACGACGCTGCTATGTGTGGAGCGTCTCGCAAAGAGAAATCAAAACAAGGAACCCCTCCACATACTCTTAACTTTGTTGGTCATGGAGGTCCGTTATTTCGAACATGCAACCACGATAATCCTATCCCTTCTCGACAAAAGGTGGTCTAAACTCCTATCTCTAACTAAGAGTCACCCCACCTAGCGGTAGTACTGATATTCAGTCTTCGCGCAAACCAACAATGAGCCTAATCTTACAGCTCAACAAGAATCCTGTGGGCCTTGAATTATATCTATAAGGTCGCCACGCACTCACATCATAATAATAGAGCCTCTGCTCATCGAGGTTCCATTTACCCACATGAATAAAGGCAAACTCAACCTGTATCCAGGTGAGATATCGCAACAACAACATGTTCCCTCGAGGAACGATGGACACGATAGTCTTGCGCTATCGCTCCGATAATACCATTATATACTCACCATATTACCATACACGTATAGACATATAAAACGAGTATCCCAAACCAGATATATATGTTTCTACAACATATCAACACCCGCCTTTATTGCGAATAAAGGAAAATAAAATTCCGCTACCGCGGAAAACACATAGGCATACATTATATAATGTTATCGAGACTGCCACAAACTCAAATTACACACACGAGTCTAGGGTTATCAGACACCACAACTTCATCTAGCCACACCTCTTACCAACATTTCTCAACTCTATGCCCCAACCAGGCACCCTAATCTTGTCCTTTATTCCTACCGGGAAAGGACTAACCGTGTGGCTCCACACTCCACATTACTATTTTCATCACTGGCCTTCCTGACCATGATAAAGTTGTCAACACCATCTGACTCTATAACCTCACTCCTCACAATCACCTAAGTAATCCTCTTAACTTCTTTGTCAAAAGAAAATTCCTTATTTTAATAAATTTCCCTTGTGGATTTCCACCAACGGGGTCCACGAATACACATATTCTTTAGTGAGCCTATCCTTCCTGGAAAGGACTCATTATTCATTGCACCTAACTCACTTAGGTACAAGGTTCACTTCTCCATATCATTCTTTATTCACTGTTGGCCTCTGGCCGACCCTTAAGTGAATAATTCCCAAAACGGAATTCTTGCTGAACCACGGGGACTCACAGTTAAAACTATCCGTAAGATCCCTTTCGAAACCTTACTTCATTGGGAAATTCAACTTTAGTACCACACTCTACTATGGAGGTACTACGGCACTCATAGCTACTATACTTTAGTAGTCGTTGAGACAATCCTTAGCAAACACTGCAAAGGAAGTGACCTCTACTACGGTCCACATTCCCATCTTCTACTAGCTTCTCCATCTAAGCCTTACCTCCTGCTGCCATCCAAGCCTCGCACACGAATCTCAAACGAGCGCGCAAAAGATTTCTATAATCTTATAATATGGCAGGAGAACGAAATCTCACAAGAGAAATTAACAATCCTAATCCCGAGGCTCTATAACAAATCGAGAGCAACGCTGAAAGCGTAGTACGTCTGCACAGATTCCTAAGGACACTAGAACATGGTGCTCTGATACCATCTGTGACACCCCGCCTAATAAAATACCAGGAGATCACTCCTATATAAAATTATGATAGGAGTCCCATATGGATCATTCTTAGCATCACTGTTGAAAGTCCATTTAATTACTAATAACCTATTAGGCCGGTGTCAAAATTTTACTTAACCACTCTTTTTAAACGAAGATAATTACAACATCCACACAGTTTTTGCTTAAATGAAACTGAAATGAAATAAATTAACCGAACACTCGGTCAAAATATATAACCATATCGAATGATTTGATAAAAGAATAAATAAATGCACTTGGGCCATTGGCCCGAATATTTATACAGTACCTCCTATCTAGAGTACAAGAATGGAAGCGGCTATCAAAAACCTGCACGCATCCACAGCTGCTGCAGATGACGTCTGACTCGAAAGAAGTGCCATCCAGGAGACCCTATGTCTGGACACCTATATATATAGCAAGAGAGGAAAAGTAGATAAACGGGTCAAAGCCCGAGTTTTGAAAATATTTAGCAAGCGCATAAATGCCTTATTTTTAGAAAAAGATTTTATCTCATATTTAAGTTTGGTATCGCACTCCCATGAGATACCCCTCACCTCTCTTCTAGCAGTGCACTCCTAGCGCATCCCTCTAAACATCTAAACATCCTAGTCAAGCTACCCTGCTAAACTAGTCTATCACACAACTACTATCAACCCCAGATAGTCCATGTATTAAGGGCTAAGTTTCTCCCCAGTCTCGACACAGTGCCAAGTTCGTGCGTGGGGTGTCTCGCAAAGCAAAATCCAAACAAGGAACCCCCCCGATACACTACTGCGCGACAAGGTCGATCGTAGAGATCCATTAGACCCTCAGCACATAACATATATATATAAATACACCATATAAGAAATACTAAATATTAGAGCACTAAGGATTAAACTTCTCCCCAGTCTCAACACAATGCCATATTCGTGCGTGGGGTGTCTTTCAAAGTGAAATCCAAAAAAGGAACCCCCCCCCGATACACTATTATGCGGTAAGGTCAATCATCGGGATCCATTAGACCCTCGGCACCCAATTTATCCATATATATATTCATATCTCAATATCCATCCAGATCTATCTCCCGGACTGAGGTGTATTCTATACTCATATAAAAACTTTCTATTTCCCTTCTTATATCCAGGAAATATATTTAAAAACCAATTCATTATCATGAATTGCTTTAACACATCATGTAACTTTTTAAAAGCCAATTTTATTAACATAAAAATGCTTTTCCATTTTAAAACATCCCATTTCCCTTCTTATATCCAGGAAATGTATTTAAAAGCCATTTCCATTATCATAAAAAAGCTTTTAACATATCATATCCTTCCATTTCCCTTCTTCCATCCGGGAAATGTATCCGAAGCCAATCATTTATCCCATTTCCCTTCTTCCATCTAGGAAAGGTATTTAAAGCCATTTTATTATCATAAAATGCTTTAACAAACCTAAGACCGCCCCTCCGGGTTTCCCCACTGGACGCGCCCCTAAATGGCTATCATCTTCTAGGGCCCATCAAACAAGACAACCTGGGAACCTAAAAACGTCGGGAAGCGGCCATATGCCTGCGGGAAAGTCAAGACAACACCCAGAATCTCCTAACCAGCGCAATAAAATATAATCACCATATGGCCTAGGACTATATCCACCCTGCATTCATTAGCCAGGGGGCATCACCATACGCACACAACTTTCCTTATGATAGAGATTTAGGGAGGTGTGTAACCATAATTTTATTAATTATGAAAATCTTTTCTTTTTTATTTTGAAAATATTCGTTCTTATGTTTTCAAAATCATTTACATCATACCATACATATATACTTTAATCACATAGTATATACATATATCATATATTCCTCCTCGAATATATAAATGTCCATATTTGCCAATCTCATCTAGCGATGACCAATAATCCCAAAGATTCTCTCAAATAATCATAATCATGCATTCATATAAGCATGATACTATACCCAAATTATTTCCTTACTTTGATAATCAATACATAATTTAATCCCCTCTAAGGATTTATCGAATGTCTCCAATTACCAATTCACTCTAAGTGAATGTACATATATATATCCCCAATTTATCCTAGTTATCTCCTAGGGTACACTCAATAGTAATCGATATAATTATGCTTTCTATACGCATAATTATATAGGCCTGTCTACTAGAAATATCCTCTGGATTTATCTCTCCCGAACAACCTTAAATTTAATGGGTTATGGATTTCATTTCCATGAACCCAAGGACTACATCTCGTCCAATTAATCATTTAGGGAACCCCGCCCAATTTTAGGGACCCCAACATCTTAACTTATCAACTATTCTATTTTCCTCGAAAATATAGTTTAAGGGTTATACATTAAAACCCTAACTTAAGCCTCCTGATTTCCCTTAATAAGTGGACCATATAGTCCCAAAAGATCCATTATGTTATCACATAAATGACCTCGAGCAATATGAATTGGAATCTATCCCATCCAACTCACCCTAGAAAAATGGCCAATCTGTCAGCAGGGGTCGATCGATCGGCCCATGGCTTCGATCGATCGAACCCCCATGATCGATCGATCGATCATGGCGGGCAGATTCTTCTCCGAGAAGCTATTTCAGCCATGGAAGCTTCCCCCAAGCTTCCATCTCCTCACCCAACGGCCTACAACTCCAACCAACAACAAATACACTTATAATACGGGTTCTAAACGTCTTAGAACCCGAAATCACCAATTAATTTCAGTTAAAACCTAAGTTTCTCCAATTATTCAATTTTAGGGGCTTTTTCGTTTTATCTCCCGAAAACCCGTTTTATCCACGAAAACCCAACCCAAAATATTTAGGGTTTGATTATACCAAACTAAGGTATGAGATATTTATGCAATAAGGAAATAAATGAAGTAAACACTTGCCTCGTGGATAAAATCCGACGTTCTCGAGTCGAATCCCGCGGAGGCTGACCGGAATCTCCCCCTTTCTGCTCTTTTCCTCCTCCTCTCTCTCTTCCCTATCTTCTCTCTTCTTTCTTTCTCTTTTCTCCCTCTCTCCTTCCTTTTATAAGGAGAAAAGGGTTTAAGCCCTTAAAACCCAAAAATGACTCGTTTACTCAATTACGAGCCTATTTAACTCGAAAATTACCCTGGACTCAATTTCGACAATCAGACACTCTTTTCCGACTATCTCGGCCATTCCGAGACTCATGGCGCAGTCGAAGTTCCCATCTGAGGTACTTGACCGCAACTCACTATTTCAACCCCACAAGACTTAATGGGGGGATTTTCCAAATTAAATCTCACATCGTGTCGCTTTACTCAATGGAGACATATAATTAAAATATTTCGACCTATATAGTCCCAAAAATAATCACAACATCCATCGAAAATCATTTAATCCTCGAAAATCCCAAAAATTACTATTTAGGGAAATTCCCCAAATTCCAATTTATACTTGATTATGGAATTTAATCGTCTCCAAAAAGGGCGGGCTGTTACACCTACATAATACGTGTGATTATTAAACATGTTCATTTCTCTTTACTATGATTTTCACAGCTTTAGGATTAAGTACTCACTTACTTAATTCAATCAGATTTTATTATTCATTTTCATCTACAATTTCACACAGTAGATTACATCACAATATATATATTTTAATCTACAATTTCACACAGTAGATTACGTCATAGTATATATATTTTAATCTACAATTTCACACAGTAGATTACATCACAATATATATTTTTTAATCTACAATGTCACACGGTAGATTAAATCACTATATATATATTTATCACATTATTATATATACTAATATGGCACCTCCCAGCCACATCTGCGGTGCATGCATACTCTGTTATCATGTCCTAATACATCTCTCACTGTATTGACGAAGATTGGTTCGGCGTCTCTCACGAACCATAATTAACATAACACAGATATTGGAGGCGAGCATACTCCCCAGCTAAATGGGTCACGCACATACCTACATTCCCATTCAACCATCAAAACTATCATTCACATCGATAGCACACGTCCAATGTCATATGCTCAGGGTACGAATCTAAAATCCCCCCAAAAGGGCTCATCAGGATAAGATCGTTCGCAACGCGAAACCTCCACCCCGATAGCAAGAAGCGTAGGTATGTCATACACACAATAAATAATAATATAGGTATTCACCCCACCTATATATAATAACAATAGGGAACACGCAAAACCCATATAAATATTTCCATACATAGTATATTTATCTGACATTTCCTACATATTTATAGATTATGACTTTACTTCTCAAATTATATTCACGAGCTTCTCTCATCACTCGAAGGGTAATCATTTCTTTCTCATATAAAATCGATATGTAAACATCCATGCCCTACTAGGCCATGCCATCACACTTCACGAATTTCTATGAATTACAATTATCGTCAATTAGGTTTATTTTTCAATAATCCCTAATTAGATCTTAACCCTTTATTCCATCCCTTAGGGTTAATCCCATATAAGCCTAAGGTTATTTCTGTAATTAACAACTCTCTTACTACCGGTACTAACCTTAAGTCACCCTTTATCTGATATAAAGCAAAATTTATACAATTCTATATTGTAATTCGTTCAACTAACAGTCATTATATCCCCCATGCAATCCCATACATAATAATATTTTTTCAGGTCTTAATTATATCCTATTTCCCTTATCTAAGTCCCAATATGTTCAATTAATCAGCACTAAAGATTTCTCAAAGTTGGTATTTTCTCAAAAATTAAAAAGAAAATAAATCACATTTTCAGGGGGAGTCGATCGATCAGTCGATCGATCGACGTTCTTGGGTCAATTGATCGATCAGATATTTGCACATATTTCCTTAACAATTATGGGTTTACTCATTTTTCATCCTCAAAACCTCTACTATATGATCCCAAACTCCATATAAATCATCCCAAATAATATAACAAAATACATAAGTGATCTCTAATTATTAAACAACACAAATCCTTCATGAAGTTTAAATAAATCATGATGTTTTCCTTTAAAATTTAGAAACTCCTTATTGTATCCCCCGTACAAGAACACCCAATAAACCTAGATTTTTCTTCACCAAAATATTCAAAAATTTTGTGGGTTAAAATACAAACTAGAAAATAGATTAATCCTATATAATTCTCATTTCAAGGAATCAATTAAAATGGCCATAGTTTATCTTTGAATCATGTAACTTTTTAGAATTTCACAACTATCCTAACATGGACAATATACATGCTAAGTTTGCAAATTTTAAATCAGTTGCCTTTATATTGTAGGTCTGAACCATTGGGGACAATAATCCTACTGGTGTCTCTCCCTTTTCCGACCAACTTCCTGTGGTGGTGGTGGTGTAGGATAACTATTGCTTTTGGTCTCTTAGAAATGCCTCTTCCTTTCCCAGAGAAGTCTCTCACTCTCTCTTAAGCCTTTTTCTTTTGATTTTTGGTGAATGAACCTACATACCACCACCTCTACACTTATATAATATTACCAAAATTTCGTGGCTACTATTCACCCAATTTGTAAAATGACCAAAATACCCCTCCGATGTGTCTGTTCGGTTCCAAATTGCCCCGAGACCCAAAGTAATCACCCAGGTAGACTTTTTCGACTATTTAAACACTTCCGGTCACTTTTGTACATTCAAAATAGCCATTCGGATGACATAAAAATAATTTACTTTTTATTCCATTTAATTATAGTCCTGACACAACACACACGTGCGCCCCAACTTAATTACCATAATTGTCGTATTCATAACTTGCGACAATTCTATAAAAATAATTATCATATGTAAAGTCATAATCCTTTATATTTCTTTTAATCACAAGTCATATTGAGCATAAATCACATATTAATTTATTCTCGAGTAATATTTAAATCCGAATTAATTTTTAATTATCTCACAACTAATTCTAACTAATCACATTTTAAAAATCATTAAAAATACGGGGCGTCACAACCCCCTAACTTAGACATTGCTAGTCCCTAGTGATGAAACAAAATGAAACTCGTCCAACAAGTAGCGATACAAATAGTATAAAAGCATAAAATATATAAATGTCTCTTTTGTGTGCGAACGATTTTATTTAGCATATGCAATAAGTTGTCAAATCCCTAGGTTGTCATGGTGGAGGAGGGTTGTCTCGTGAGAGTTTTCAAAGATGAAACCCACAAACATCAAGTTACCTTAAAATATGCCCAATCAATAATACAAGACAAGCTCAACAATAATGAAAAGGATTTCAACAGGTTATTATAATAATAAATGAATTCACATAAAAGAACTTAGTCATTAACATTTTAGAATGAACTTCATCGAATTGAAACTTTAAGCGTGGGTGACAATGCGAGCCGATATAAAGTATAATTTGTCAAAAATTTTATAAACCAGATAAGCATTAAGTCATAGCATGATATTCAATCCTCTCTGGTGTTTACATTAAACAAATGAAATCACTATGAAATGTGGTGAAACACACACGAGACATGCGGGCATAAAGAGCAAATATAAATGGAAACTAGGTCGCATACATGTCATCAATGAAGAATGTTATATATAAAATGAAAAATATGTAATCTCAATGAAAGGATATCATCATTAAATGAGGTGAATTGCATTTTCGCAGATTTATCACAATTATTATGACTTTCGGATCACAATCACTTGTAGGATCACATAGGACTTATAGGGTTGTAATGTAAGTTTAGGGTTAAGGGTATATGTATGAATTCAAAGGTGTTTGGTCATGAAACATTTGGGATAACAGAAAATTGAGGGCGATTTCCATATTGGAATATGATCTCCATAACAAGCATTGGATATGAAATTGGAAAGTGACAAAGCTTATTGAACACAATGTACAAAATGAAAATACTTTCACTTTCTCTTTCTTTTATTCTTTTTCTCTTCTTTTTGTATTGTTTTTCTTTGTTTTTCACTTTTTCTTTTTTTTGTTTCATTATTTTCTCTCACACTCTCATATGCCTAATTGCAACTACATAACAAGAACATCATTCAATACCAATGATCATTCCAAATAAAGGTATGTATGGTAATATGTATGGTTTATAACTCTAATTTGGAGTTGGTTATGGGATTTTGAGTTAAGAAACGAAAGACTATATTTAATCTCAAAGGAGTTGATGAAGGGAAACATTTAAGGTGAGGTAAAAATCAATATGGGTGATATAAGGGCATGTGATCCTTTCATATAATTTATGCAATTCTTGAATCAAAACAACTTTGAAAATTACAATCAAATAACATATTTGAAAATATGAACTCAATTAATGGACGATCAAATGAAAGAATAGTGGGATTACCAATGAATTTAACATTTCAAATGAGGAAAGAGTAATGTATAAACACCCACAAATGAAGAAAAATGCAATGGGCACTTGGTGTAAGTATATACAATGCATCAACAGATTACATAGTTATAAAGTCCTTAAACTAAATCAATTAAATAAGAACAACGCATGTGCTCATGGGTTTAAAGTTTAATTCATGAAGTTTTTCATAATATCAATGATTTGAGGACTAATGTCTAATAACTTTTAAAATTGAGAACATGCATCTTGAATTATCTATTGCATTGGGCATTTATTGAAATTTATCATTGGAAACAAAGGCAAAATTCCCAACAAAAGATAAAAAAAAATGTTTTTGAGAATTTCCAATTTTTCACAACAAAGAATGATTGGAAATAACATATGGTCAAAACAAAGAACTATAAATGAATGGGAAGAATAACTCACTTTACGTAACTTAAATGTTGCATTGTCCTCAATGCGAATCATGAACACAACATAAAGAGAGTAAAAGAAAGAATATTACCCAAAATGGAGTGATCCCCAATAAGTACAAGTTCAAAGATTCTACAAAACATGTTTGCACAACGGATAACAAAAAAGAATAATGAAAATTTTAACTAATTACACTAGACAATAAGTGAAAAGAAAAAATCAACCCATACTACCTAAAATTTGAACTTCGAACTAACTATGCACTAGAAGTTGAAATTTTTATGGGTCCACCCAAAAAAAGATTTGACTTTGAGGGATCATTAGTGTACCCTCATTTAAATTCATACCTTCTAAAAAATTAGAATTCCATTTGAATAACGAAAGGCATGTATAAGGCATCAGAAATGAACCATCACTAATTAAAAAATTTAGGCGGATTATGGGGGGTTTAGATAAAATGGGGGACAAGACCAAATCTATCCTAAGAAAATAAAAATCATCTCCTGAGGGTTTTTCAATTGGAATGGGAGGTAGGGAAAGAGAAAGAGAATACCCCATAAGATGAAGCATCTTAAGGTAGCATTCCCATTCAAGAATCGAGTTAAGGTGCTCAAGAATTTCATATTATTCTTATGATAGATTTAATGGTTCGATAACAGTGGGGAACCAAGGAAATGAAGAACCTTTAACTTCAATAGAGTTTGAAATATTGATAAAAGATTGAAATTCAAAAGTTCTTGGATTACTCTCAATGATTTCTTCATCAGAAAAGGGTTGAGGTAAAATGCACGTTTCAACCTCAACTAAGCTTGCAAAAAAAGAGATCATTTCATCGAGTTAGGAATTTATTTCTAAAGGCCAAGCATTAAAACTCTTGACTTGGTCATTCAATTCCTTTTTCACTAACTTTTGATCAAACCAACAACAACCAATAAGTGATTACCTATAAATTCTTGAATGTCACATTCAATCCTTTCATCTTCAAGAATTTGTAGGCCTTCTTAGGAGTGTAACTTTGAGAACCATTACTAAAAAAAATTAAACTATCCATGAGGTAAGAATGAGACATTTCAAAGTGGGAAATTCAATATGTGACGAGCACCAAATTTTCAAGTTTCTCAAGAAAATTTAGTACAAGTCAGAAAGTAAGTAAAAAGAATATACAATATATACAAAAAAATATTAAAAAACTAAAATCCTAGATAGAGCCGCTTCTCGACCACGGAGCCATTTTTTATAAGGCGTAAAATTTGTATGTAAAAATGTGTCGTTAGGTGTTTACGCCCTATACAAAGCAAATACAACAACCCGACACACTATAAATGGAAGTGTAGCAGCAAGTAGGAATTGAATCTACAGTAAATGGTATATAGGATTAAATTGGTTTAGTACTTAGAAAAGGCAAAAAACTATAAAATATGATATGGGTGATTGTACAAAGAACAAAAGGAGGAAGTTAACTATGCAATTAAAACTGAACAAAGGTTAAGAAGCTGAGATTAAAATCACATCTCCATTATGGTCTAACATTACGTAAAATGGATTATGGTTCAAAAACAGTTAACTAAGCATAATCAATTGATTATAAACATCAAACATGAAGAAATTCAATTCAAAAATGAAAAATGAAAATTTCACTCGAATATGGTCACAAATGGATTATTATCGAAATATCACTATAAAAACTACCGGTGCATGAAAAAGGAAGTTAAACGCTTAATATTCCAACATTAATACACAAGTTTGAAATTAAAAGTCGTTCAAACCAAACCCGAGCTTTTAAAGCTCAATACCCATTGATGGTTGAAATATGACCCCAACCTTTAAACTAGCTACTACACATACTAAGTATAATAAACAAGACTAATTAACCAATGTAATAACTAATTAAAAAACAAAAACTGTGTAACAAAGTAATGCAACTAAATAAACACAGCTTAGAATAAGAAATGGAACTATAATAAATGAGGAAGAAGATGAATAGTGTAACTTACATACGAAAATGGGATTAAACTTAGGAGAGAAAAGCTTCTCAAAACCTAACCTAATCTTGTCTAAAAACTATATATCTCTCCAAATAAACCAACTTACATATATACAGTATGTCGGAATAAGAGAAAAGGAAAAAAAAAACAAAAAGGAGAAAATCGTCAAATATGGAATGGGACTAGTCGATCGCGACCAAGCGGTCGGTCGACCGGAGGTTTTGAGGAAAGCCCATTGCCTTCCTTCATAGGCATAAAATGAATGATTGATCGACCGTGATACTTGGATCGGTTGATCGGGGCTCTATTTTCTAGGGCACTTTTGTTCTTTAAGAAGGAAAAGTTTGCATTACTAAAATGGCTTTAACTTTATCACACGGACTCGAAATTAGGCGCAGTTTGTGGTCATATGAAGCTAACACGACAAACTACGCTTACATGGAGATATAATGGTTAGGATATGAAGTATAAAATGTCTAAAATGCCCTTGAAGTTGCATCAAAAGATAAAATTTCCTCAAAATTCAACCAATCATCATGCTAAGCATACCAATACCTACAAAAGCTCAATTATACCTCGCAAAGCATATAAACATACATAAAAGAGGTTTTCTAGTTAACAAGCTTAAAATAGGAGTTAAGAAACACAAAAGTGATATAATGTATAAGAATAACGGGAGAAAATATGCAATATTCGTGACATATCAACAAGTGATGGTTAAATGTACATGAACTTAAGATATAAGCCTGTTATTGGTTCCATGCTTATTTTGTGGTACATAAATTAGGCTTGAGGACCTAGTATATCACGTGATTCATGATGAAAGATATTTAACCTAATGTTGTAATGGTAATGATTAAAGAATGAATATGTAAAACTTTAATCGCATGGGTTACATTTGGTTCGGGATTTAGTAACGTGATATTTTACGTTCTGGGGTTGGGTAACTAATAACTTAAAATTTACTAAAATACGAGCGGAAGATATGTAGCTTTAGTGCTTCCCAGAGTCAGTTATAATCTTATTCTCCATAATTTTATTATTTACGTTGTTATCATATATTTTATTCACATGTCTTAGGTTCCGGTGGTTCCTGTAGATCGGGTTCGTTGATGGAGCCCCTCTGGGAACATCCCATTCATTACTTCTAGGTTATAAGAGAAGATAAAGTGTATAACATTATTTTTTTGTACATTTCGAATTCCGTTAGATTTTATATATATGGATTTTGTATTCAGTTTTTTATGAATTACGTTTTTATATTTCGTTGTTGGATTACTGTTTTTGTCAGTGACTGGTATAAAAGTTGGTTTGGTGTTCTTCCGTATTTCATTATCTTGTTATTACTTATCCGATTTTTAGTTATTTCGTTATGATGAAAATGTAAACAAATGCTTTTTATCCGTTTGATTTATATATTAAACCCGATCAATCTACTTATGGATTTTACTGTGTGTCACGGGCACATATTAGCAATTTGTAAAAGTCTACTCGTCTTTTCTCAACTTGGACTCTCAAATAGTAACCTTGAAAATGCAAGTATGTGCTCATTCTAAATAACCTATAAGGGGAGGGGGTAAATAGGTTATTACAACAAATTAGGCCAATTTTAAGTCTTAATTTCACAAAACTAAGATTTAGGTTAACTTTTCAAATGTTCAAGGTCATCTGATGTAATGGCTATCAAACAAAGAAAATCAAGCCATCAAAAAAATACAAGTAACTAGATAAAAACACATAACACCAAGTATACGAGTAAAACCCTAACGTATGGATAAAAAACCACGCTATGACCTTGCATCTCATTAAATTTGAAAATATCCTTTACAAAATACAAGAAGATACATCAATCAAGTGCGTTCATAAGAATTTATCGATGAATATCGTGACTTTATCCCATTTCATTGAGAAAACCAACTGAAACTTCATTACTCAAACACGAAAATCCAATCTCTGTCGTAGATCCACACCATGCCAACCTATTCATAGAATGTGCACCTTCATTTTATATCTCAAAGTGTAAATTAAGTGTTAAATTAGGAAGACATGTAAAATTGGCTAAATTATGAACTGGAAATCTCCTCATAAATCTAAAAAAAATCAATTAATCTAAACTAAAGAGAGAAATAAAGTGCTACAAACACAAAAAACTCTTCAAAGAGAATATTCATAAGTGTGTAAATAAGTTATTAACAAGTGGAAGGAAAACAATGCCATTTACGTAAATTTTGAATTCTCAGCTCCGTAGTGCACATGGTTGCCTATATTTCTTGTGCATGATCCTAAAAATTGAGACGGGGTAGTGTGCACAAAAACAAAACATGGTTATGTGAATGATTTATCCTAAATGCAAACTAACCATGCAAACGTGTTGGAATCTTAGCCGTGCAAACGGCTAAGGCCCAAAATGCTTTAAAAATAAGTTTTAAAAAATTAAAGAATTCGTGATCCCTTTTATTAAACAAATACATTACTTAGAAAATAATTTTTAATTTTTTTTTTGTGAAATATTCTCTTAATTCTAAAAATTTATGAGTGTGTGCAATAGATAAAGTATAATCAAAGTACGTAAAAGGATATACTTTAAGTTTAAGAATGGGTGGCCTCAAACTTGTGTGGCATTCATGTCTTCAAATCACAATGTTTGTCGGTAAAGGATAAGAAACTATCACTCATCTATTATGAATCAAGCTTTGGGGCTTGATTTAATTCATGACTCAAATGATTTTACAAATGAGAGGTTAAACTTAAATAGATTACAAATACTACATTCTCGATCTCCTAATTAGGCTAATCCATGGTAACAACCCAAAACCCAAATAAACTTGATTAGGACAAGAAAAACTCACTCCACATTAGTAATATAATGAGAGAGACTTGACGAATACACAAATCCATAAGATCGATTCAATACTCCAATGTAAGCTCTTTGGTCATATATCAATGACAGGAATTATGAAAAATCTCAATAATAAGAACTAATTAACAAATGACATGCAAATGAAGTAACTCCCCCTACTTGAGAAATCTTCCAAAACCAATTATATTAACAAATATGAGTGAGGGGATAAAGATATATGATAAATGAATCATAATGAAATAAAACTACCCCTCAACTAAACATATATACAATAAAAACACAAACAAACAAAGAATCATATCCGAATTTCCCCTAAAGATCATACTCAGAACATATATCCAAAACATCAAACAAATAAATAATATCTCCCCCAAAATAAAAAATAGCAACAAAAACATCAAGGTATCTCCCCCATCACAAATCATGAATTAATAACATGAATTTCCCCCTTATAAATTTATCAACACATATTAAAATCATATCCCATTTTTGACATAAAATAAGATAAATTAAGCCATGAAACAAATGAGCATAAAAGAGATATAAGCACGGGAAAAAATAGATGAAACAAGAGATATATGAACATGAAACGCACATGGATTAAATTATAAAAATAGGGAATCAAAGGAGAATCTGAAAAATAGCGGACCATGCACACGAGGACTTTTTATGTCATGCAAATGGCACCGTACACACATGGCCATTTTGGTTGAGTGCGCAAAACGAGGTATTAGGCCTCACAAAGGAAATATGGTCAAGGACATTCAAACGGGCCAATTTGGGATTGTGCTAAGGGTCATCCCATAAAATTATTCATAAATACTGAAAGTTCACATAATCACCACCAAAAGACTTGCTAAGCAAGTCAAACTCCAACTTTATCACTCATTTAAATAAAATATCTACCCCTTTATCACAAATCACGACAAACTATTTCTTTGAACAAACCAACTCAACTCAACTACAACAACAAAAATATGCCCCCATCAACTTGCTCAAACACTAAAGATCAAAGAAATATCATTAGTACAAATAAAAAGTAATAAAATATATGAAAAACACAAGATCAAAACACAAAACCAAGCAATCATACAAAGTATAGAAGATAAAATTAACTATAATGTAATATTACCAAAGTTTGCAAAATTAAGGTTGTCTACAAATGTTATGCAAACTACACATATTGAATTCACATTTGAAACACAATAAGAGTAATATAAATATCTTATGAACTTGCATGTGCATAAAGATGAAAAATCACAAAGTCATCAACAAATTTCATTTCTTAACACATTTAACAAAAAATTTTTTATAGAAAATGCCATACGATCATGAGTTTTTCTTTAAAGACTACTCCATCTACAAACTCTCTTAGCATAAGTGTTGACTAATTCTTTTGAATTACAAACTAAAAAGAATTTTCTTTTGAAATGATTCAGTCATATTTTGTTTTTATTATCGATTAAACAGTTGGATTATACATTTTTCCAACACATTGGCTTTTGTCATTGATTGAGTTTTCATACACCTAATTGACACCTACCCAATAATACTAAAATTCTAATCAGGCCTTATTACATTATTGGCATCCATTATCAACTCTTTCAAAACGATCCATATTCAATTCCAACATACAAAATTTTTATATTCTCACAAGTATATGGAGTTCTTATAAAACTCGTGCAAGATTGATTCTTATACAAGTGATAATTTGTAACACCATTAGTGAATTGTGCGGTGTAAAGTGATTACAAGATTTCAGGTCATCAAAATAAAGCTAAAGTAAATGTTTGTCATAATATTTTCAAAAGGTTTACTTTGACGTAACATATTCAATAATTTCATCAATACGAAACCACTTAAGCAAAGAAGTTCAAATTACACAATCACATAGATTTATCAACATGTTAAGAATGGGATCTAGCCAAAACTACGTAAAACAAATGGAAAATATCTTTGTATTTTTATAAATAAAGATGTAAGATAAATATGTACAAATATGAACAAAAGAAAAATCTCCAAATATGAAATCTTGAAGCATCTCACACTCTCCGAGAATAAGATTAGTCAATCTCTACCAAACCTAGACAAACCTTAAGGTATCGAAACCTAGTTATGTTTAAAGGTCTAGTTATAACGCCCCGACCCGAGTTTGGTTCACCGTTAGGTCAACACGTACCGAGCCAAGGAGTTCAAAGGGGGAAGGGGAAAAGTTTAACCATTTTATTTGAGAAAACCCTTAATTTGGATCATAAATTCAATAATTTAAATTCTTATTTTAGTTTGAGAAAATGGTGCCTACTTAATGTAATTAGAAAAAATTATTTATAAAAAATCAAAGTAATCCACAATGCTAATTAACTGAAAATAAGTCACAACCATCCTGCATTATTACAAATTATGGCCACAGGCCCAAATAAAAGTCCAAATGCCAAAAGTACAAATACCAAATGCCAATTCTTTTAAAACAAGTACAAAGCATTCTAATGACATTGATCGCCCCCTGGGGCTTTATTCATGTCCTGTTCAATGTTCCTAATCAAGGTACCTGGGGTGGGGGTGGGGGGTTTGACATAAAAAACAGGGGTGAGCAAGCGCTCAGTAGGGTGGGTACTACTAAGCAATACGTTTTCTAAAGAAACTATATATAAAATGAGTATTTTAATCCATTGAGAAACATTACTAATTTAGCTAGTATCCGTGAAACTACATGCAATGCACCGAGCAATGATCTCATACTTAACCAATTCTTACAACCCTTTACAAAGTTTAGAGACAAGTTATTCATATTTGATCCTTTAGTCTCAAATATTACACTCCCATTAGGTTGTTTTACTTAAATTATAAGTACAACCAATTAACTTCCCTTTTCATTATATTTCTCGAAATATTCCAAATACCGCGTACTTTAACGATCTCCATAACGCCGACGACGCCACCATATGCTCTAGCCAGTGGTTTTGGTTATTTCACTCCAGGGCTCCGGGCCTTCATTAATTTTCCTGGTGTCATCCGATTCTAACCTTTCTATATGTTTAAAATTTACCAATGTCCACCTTATTCCATTGTCCTTTTTCCCTTTTCAACATTCCATGGTTTTTACCCAAAATTAGACCGATAGGATTTCGAGTTAGAACTTAACCTTTAGGACCCTCAAGTTTGTCAAAATCCCCTTGTTACCCCTTTTTTGTCATAGTTTTGTGAAAAAACAATTGTCTTTTCTTTTTACTTGGCACTGGAATTTAAACCACCTTTCTTACAACAAAACATTTATCTTTTTATATTCAAGACCATACCCCTTTCATTTTATGTTTTACCGCATAAAATAATGTTCAACACTTAAGATAATTTTAACTAAAGTCCATAGTCTTGTCTTCTAATCACATATAAACCCAAATATTTATTTCATCCTCATTACATCAATACTTAACATATTTGTAGTTGTTTTTCTTCACTTTTAATTTGGAGATAAAAAGCATTTAACATGCTTGTTTAAGTCTACCATATCACCATTTGACATACTATATGTTCCTATATGTTCACAAGAGGATTTTAACCTAGAAATACCACAAATATGCACTTGATCAACATAAGTCAGGGGTTTCTAATTTCACATGCTATATTCCAATTATCAAAGTAAAAATTCCATGTTATAAAAGACCCAATTAGGGTTTGTCTTGAAAAAATCCCCTTTTTGCAAGACTAATTATTTTGTAAATCTAACTACATTTTTAAGAATTAAAAATCCAGCTAGCACATCCGACATAAACTCCATAGTTAGAAGAACCTTGAAAACATGAAAGGAAAAACCTACCTTAGGCTTAGAAGAGGAGAACTACCAATGAGTGACTTGAAATTACAAAGACTTCTAGATCCAAAAACTCCTTGCTTCTTCAAAAGCTTCTACAAAACCATTTTACAATGTTATTCCAACACTTTCTTCTTGGAAAAGATCTTTGAAAGATGGTAGAAATGTGGAGAAATGGGTTCTTTTATGGTGTACGAGTGGTTGGGAACGCTCAAAACGGAGCAATAATGGCTTAAGGAGGGAGATAGGTGTATGAAATCTTGAGAGAGAAGAAGAAATCTAGAAATGGTGGTGCGATTTGCAGTACGAGTGGAATCCTAACAACAAATGACTACTCAGTTTTACAATAAAAGGGTAAAAATGAGCACCTAAAGGAAGGAGACTACATGCTAAAGAATGCCATTCGAAAAGGGAACAAGTTGGAACCAAATTGACATAGCCAACACAGGATATCTTTTGTCATAAGACTAATAACTTAAAGAATTGAGACTTTTGAAGGTGAGCAGTTTAAGAACTCAAGGAACGCCAATCATCAGAGAAAGTATTAACAGTGACGATTAGCATAATACAGATCGAAAGATCAAAACATTATACAAATATTTTTTTTCCTGTAATACGACTTCAAGTATGAATGAGCATTCCTTTAAATATATTATTTTTTCAGGTTTTCTGTATCATTCAATGTTTGTTTTGTCAGCACATCAAGATGAAGAATAAAAACCATACCTAATGTATAACCTCATCCTTGGACAGGTCACGATTAAGAGGTTTTAGACAAATTTGGGATATCCAGTGCAGTCATATGGATGACATGATCCGACGATAACTGACAATCGCAGGGATAAATCCTAGTATATTTGGTTGACTTTGGAAACCAATGCTGATGCATGTTCAAGACGAAAAGATCCATCCATGCGACTAGTAAGATGGCATAAGATTTAGTAGATCCTATGTTAGGATAACTCAAGTTCATCCAAAATTGGTATTTAGTAAGGCAGATCAGGTCAAAAATATTCGACAAACAACCGAAAGTCTAAACTACGAGTAGACCCACTTCTATACTAAGCAGCTAGTAAGTTGACATGACATGAGGATAAGATTTTACCTAAATTCCAAAATACTAGAATTAATTTGGAGGTCGATGAGATTTAACCACATTTACTTATCAAAAATATTTCCATTTCAACACTTAACTATAAGTGATGGCTAAAAAGTTATCCTAGTAAAACAATTGGCCAAAAATCAGGTAATGATATATGCACGCAGACAAGAAATTGAATTGGATTTTATGTCAATGATAAAATCAAGAATAGCTGCAAATGTTCATTACAAAACACTAAAAAGAGAAATAAAAATCTTCACAAAGTCATAAATTCAGAAGTCCTAAGCCATCGAAACATTTTCAGTAGCAGGGGTAACTTCAAGAGTCTAGTCAATTTTTGGATTAACTTGGGGAATACTAGTAGCAGGTGCATCAGTCATGATAGTGCCTTGAGTAACTTTGGGAGCAATAAGAAGAGTAGTTTCTCAATAATAATCAGGTAAGCCTCACTAATCTCATCATCTTCGATAGTAGACTCATAAACATACGTCAAGTACTCAGTGGCTAAGGTCATGGCTTCCTCGTCATCTCCCTCCCATTTGGTGACAACATAAACAATATTGGGATTATGCTTCATAACCCTCTTTTCCAGTTCCTCGTAGCCATCTCAAAAGAAGGTTATGTTCTCTACCCGTGCATCACACCTAATTCTAGGCCCTAAAAACCTTTTTTTTCAAATTTTATATTTTTCCCTTTAAATTAACTTCCAATCAACCCATATGCAAAAAATTAGGTCAAAATACATTTTGTAGCTATTTTTAAAAAATCTACAAAAAACTGCTAAAAATACCTTATTTATAAGGGTCTGCGCGAGCAGTTTTTGTGCATTTTTTAAAAATAGTTAAAAAAATGTATTTTGACCTAATTTTTTGCATATGGGTTGATTGGAAGGTTAATTTCAAGGAAAAAAATATAAAATTTGAAAAAAAATAAAGTTTTCTAGGGCCTACAATTAGGTGTGATGTATGGTGTGATTCCTTCCTCTCTCTCTCTCTCTCTCTCTCTCTCTCTCTCTCTATATATATATATATATATATATATATATATATATATATATATATATACACACACACACACACACACACACACACTGTAATGACCCCACTTTTATATATAGTTTGTTTTTACACTCTTGTGTTACTTATTATCTTATAAATTTTGTATTATTAGATATGTGGTATTATTGGCTATCAATATAACAAACCCCATTTTTAATTACGAAGGATCAACTGTAAATTGGATCAAATCGAAGTCTTATGACATATCTTAAGGTAAATAATAAGTTTTGGGGTAGAAAATATAATTTTATGAAACTTTAAGGACTAAAATAAGAATATAAAATGGGCCATTTTGTAAATAAAATATTTTCAAGGACCTCTAAGAAATATTCAAAATATATAGTGTGAAATTACCAAAATACCCTTCATGTGTGAAATGACCCTTATACCCTTATCACATTTCCACCACGTGTTGGTCACTTCCACCTTACACATGTCATCTTTATAGAGAAAGCTAAAACACTTGTCATCATTTGGTGATATTAACACTGCAAGACCACTCCAGATCGCGACACCTCGGTGTTGAATCACCAATCCAAAAAGCCTAGTCATTAGATACGTGTCAACACCGTAATACTTTTGGAAACCTATAAATAGGGCCTTAGGGTTCATTTGAAACTCACACCAATTCCTTGAGAATTATAGTAAGAAAGATTGATAGAAAGCTTGGGAAATAACTTAAGAAGGAGTTCTATAATTTCGACGAAAGAATTCATTTCGTATATATGATTTTATTTAAATGTTATAATGTATTTTTATAGTTTTAATTTTGTGTTTTATAGCTTTACTTAGTAGTTATGCAAGTAAAATACACTAAGGGTCCGTTTGATAGCACAAAAATTCCAAGGCAAATTCCCAAAAGTTGGAAAATTCTGGTATTTTCCAGCTTTTAGGCTGTTTGATAGCCTTAATTTGCCCTGGAATTTGTTTTCTATGTACAACACCCCTTATGCACAATTTGCCACCCTAGGGTGGAATTCAATTCTTTGGGGGGGGGGGGGGGGTCAGGTTTTTGTTTGCCACCTTTGGGTGGCAAATCACTTGAAACCAATTTTTTTTTATAACTCTATATATTTCATAAATTTATAAATATATATTGTTAATAAATATATAAATATAGCACATATATGTATATTGCGTATATTTCGTTTATTTATATATATTTCATATATTTATATATTTCGTACATTTATATAATTTATATAATTCATATATTTTAATATATATTTATATTTCGTAAATTTTGTATATTTCATATATTCCTTATATTTAATATACATTATTTACAGAATATAATATACGTATTATGTATATATACAATATAATATGCTTGTATATATACATATATATAATATACATATACATATATATAATATACATATACAATTGTACGTATATTATATATTTGTATATGTTCATAAATACATAATATATATGTATATATTCTGTAAATAATATATATTTAGTATATATATAATTTACATATATATTCTATATTCTGTAAATAATATATATTTAGTATATATATAATTTATATATATACAGAATATAATATTATGTATATATTCTGTAAATAATATATATTTAGTATATTCAGTATATAATATAATATACATTCATATATTCCGTAAATAATATATTATATTTTCATAGATTTTTTATATTTATTAGATTTTGTACATTTAATAATATAAAAGTCTAATAGATTTTGAACATTTAATAATATAAAAATCTATTATATTTAATAGATTTTGTAAAATGTACAAAATCTATTAAATATAAAAATCTATTATATTTAATAATATAATAGATTTTTATATTATTAAATGTAAAAAATCTATGAAAATATAATATTTTATTTACGAAATATATTCATATATTAAATATATTATTAAATTATTATATTATTTGTGAAATATATATATTTCGTAAATTATTATTAATTTTCGAAAAAATATACAAAATATATGAATATTCCGAAAATTAATAATAATTTACGGAATGTATATATTCCGCAAATTATATTAATTTTCGGAATATATATATTCCGCAAATAATATAATATATATTCATATATTTTGTATATATGGAATATATATATTCTGCAAATAATATAATATATATTCATACATTTTGTATATTTAATAATATATATTTATTATATATATATATTCCGTAAACAAATTTTCCACTTTTATATCTATTTTCCAGCTTTTGCGTTTGATAGAAAATGTGGAAAATTGATGATTTTCCAACTTGTATCAAACAGACACAAGTTGGAAAATATTCATTTGCCTTGGAATTGTTTGCCCTGGAATCAAATGTCCTGGAATCATTTGCATTTTCCCAGTTTTCTATCAAACGGACCCTAAGGACTTCACTAATCAAAACTTAAAGTTTAGAAGAAATCCAAGTTGATTTTATTTTCATGTAACTTTGTTTGAAATTGTATATACTCTTTTAAAAGTTATTTTGTAAAAGTAATTGCACGTTATTATGGAATCCCATTTAAGTAATTCCAAAGTCAGGCCCGGTGAAATTCTGTCTAGACGAAATGGTATTTAAGTGGTTCCCCTGTGATCCTCCATCTATACTGGGAATGAATTTGAAAATTTTCTATCTAGAGGAGATGGTATTTAAGCGTTACCCCTGTGACCCTCCATCTCTGCTGGGAACCGACTGATTAGGAAGAACTATGAATTGAATCCTTTCATTATGATCAATAAGTTTTAAAAGTTGAGAAAATGATTTTTAGTAATCCTTTGAAACAAGTTACTATTAAAATACAATATGTAGACTGGACCTTTTTTAGAACATATACTTAAACCTTTATCGTATTTGTTAGATTAACGTGCGATCGAAGACTCATGACCTCTATTTTAGGAGAGTACTCTATGCAATTTCTTGCCCATTTTGATTATATTATATTATGCAAACTATATATATTTTTTGAAATGCTTTTATTCTCAAAATGCATCTTATACCGATGATTCCGTCATTTGTTATATGTTTATATCTCTCCATATAAACATCTGATTTGAATTTTAAAATTATAGATTTGGCCTATGGAAACTCTCTTACTCTGTTGGCCTTGACTGCCGGTTAGAAATATTTGGGTGGTATCTTCCCTGCTAGTTTATCGATGGTGTGCCCTAAACAAGGCGTTGTTCCAGAAATCATGATTTGTATATGATGTTACCGGGTGGAAACATTTGGTAACACTATATGTATGTGTATTAGAGCGTACATGGCCACTAAAACTGAATAATTGACATATTCTCAATTATTTTATCTGCTCTGTTCCGAACTGTTTATTCTCTCTCTCTCTCTCTCTCTCTCTCTCTCTCTCTCTCTCTCTCTATATATATATATATATATATATATATATATATATATATATATATATATATATATATATATATATATATTGTCATTTACTTTATATATATTACTTGAAATTCCTATCTCTATGTATATACCTCCTGTTCTAAATTGAATAGGTATCAGTTTTCTGAAAAACCCTGGAATGTCTGGAGATTGAATCTCATTCGGCTTTTAGCTGACGTTGTATAAATAACCATTTTTCAGGAAATAATTAAGTTCATGGATGGAACTAAAAAGGACTACGTTAAAGATTTAGCTTTTAAAGCTCTTTTGTTACCTTAAGTAGAAGTTTGTTTAATTAGATAGAGCATGTTTAACTCTTTGTGTCGAGTTGTAACTTGTTGATATTTTAATACAAATGAAGTTCCCTTTAAAAAGCTTTGATGATGTAATTCCTTCACTTTCAGTATTTTACGATTCATAACCATGTGATTATACTTCCGCTACATATATTTTAAAACAAAAATTTTAAGGCCAGAATATTGGATGCCTTGGTGGCATGTCAAGACACTCGTTCCCTACTATTTTTGGGTCGGGGCCGTGACACACACACACACACATCAAAGAAGAAAAATGTGCATATGTCACTCGCAGCACTAGCCTAAAATCCCTGAGTATATTCCCGACTCCTGAATATAAAAGTAATCCAATATATAATTAATTCACGAATATAATATTTAATCTCGATATTAATCTATTCCCATCCAGGCCATATTCCAATTCTAACTGAATTTCCAAACTGAATTCGTTACTCGAGTGTCGTTCATCCTAACACCAATAAATTCACACCCCAAACTTTACCCCAACTATTCCAATGTATTTAATTATATTTTTACAAAATTTCAGGAGTCCTATTTTATGTAAAGACATCCTAAAATAACTCAGAACATACTTGATCAACAAAACTATTTAAATAAGCAAACGGGGCAGCCTAATCGATTAGGCGTTGGCTAAGATGGGGCTGTTGTAATAGTTACGAAGTTCTCCCTAATTTCACAGCCCAATCAGTCCCAAAACTCATCCCACACAATTTAACACTACCCTATCAATATCACTCATAAGGGTACACATTTTATGAATCAAATCATCCAAAAGTCATTCCAAATCACAGGATTTACTCATTAAATGTTCCAAAATTAATTCACACATTAATTATAATATCAAGTTACACTATTTTTCTAGATTTGTAAATTAAGATCACATTTATTCTCATCATGATTCAAACTTAGATTATTAATCAAGATTATAAGTATTATGTGGGACACCGTCTCTGATTTCAATTCATAAATGGCTCGAATCAATTTTAATAAATTTTGTCCACCAAACCTTTTTCATCACATATGAATCCCACCCAAAAATCATATCTTTTTACCAACTATAATATGAACTTATAACCTGCATAAACTACTAAAATAAGTATATATACTTTCCTTTTATCAATGTAGGGTCGGAATCCTTTGTGTATGATGATCCTAGCCTGAACATCTGTCCCTCAAACCCTTCTCGAATTGTCTTTTCTTGATCTCCCTTGGTCTCGCCCTTATCTTTTCTCTTCTCTCTCTCTCTCATACTCCTATAATATTATTGTGGTTGCCCCCTACCATCCACCTTCCCCACTTATTAGGTTAGTCCCAAAATTAGGTTATTTCCTACGTGTAAAATGACTCGTATACCCCTTGCGAGTCCCAACTAGTCTAAAAATCCCTCGAAACTCAATTATCACCCCTGGGTACTTAATTGTGACTATTTCGACCCATTCCAGGTCATTCATGTACTCAAAATCACTATCCAAGTCACTTACCATCAATTTATTCTCTCATTCCTATCATTCCACATGCGTGTCCCAAATGAAATACAATCAAATACAGTCGATTTTACTCACTTATGACGTAATACCGTTTGACATAATTTTATTTACTTATGTCACTAGCAAATATATTTTCACATAGATATTAATCTTTTTCTCACTAATTAATATGAATTAAATTCTTGTTCTTTCTTATTTTATTTAAATTAGGTGAATGCGTGTAATTTAAAATTCTCAATTATAAATACTAAAAAATATGGGGTGTTACAGTCATTTCTTCTTGAAACTTAGAAAATGAATGTTGCTCATTCCTTTGAATTTATAAAAAAAATGCCTCGAGTTTCCTATCATGAAACAATAGGAACAGTTATAGGTTTTAAATGGTTTAGAATCAAAGACCATATTCATTTTAGAAAAACGTTGTTCGCGTTGGTATTGAAAAACTCTATCTCTTTTAAAATAATTTTCATGATGGTTAACGTGAGGATTTTCTTTGTTCAAAATTGTTCTTTCATTTTCATGCATGTGAGGTCTTTGAACAAACTTAAGTTGATTGACATTTGAATCATCACAATTTTATTTAAATTACGTGAACGCGTGTAATTTAAAATTCTCAAATTTATATACTAAAAAATATGGGGTGTTACAATCATTTTTCCTATAATTTAGAATATGAATGTTGCTCCTTCCTTTGGATTTTATAACAAAAATGCCTCAATTTTCCAATCATGAAATAATAGTAACACTTATAGGTTTTAAATAGTTTAGGATCAAAGTCCATATTCATTTTAGAAAAACGTTGTTCTCTTTGGTATTGAAAAACTCTTTCTCTTTTAAAATAATTTTAATGATGCTTATCGTGTGGATTTTCCTTGTTAAAAAATTTTCTTTCATTTTCCTGCATGTGAGGTCTTTGAACAAACTTAAGTTTATTGACATTTGAATCATCATAACTTTATCAATCTTTACATTTGTATTCTTGATAGGCGAGACATTATTCTCAATTTTTTTTCCTTTAGAATTTATTTTTCATTCATAACTTGAGGAGAATCACCTTTTTCATCTTCTTTATTCTCATGCATGAATATAATATAAAATTTAGAAGTAGAATCACCATATTCAAATTCAATACCTTTCATACCATTCAAAATCATGAATTTTTCAAAAACAAAAATTATCTTTTCAGATCTCTCCTCTAAAGTAAGATTAACCTATAGAGCATTAGGAATGTCTTTTTCTTGAGATATAACTTCTTTGTAACATTCTCTTTCTTTAATTTCAAACATTTTACACTCCGTTCCAAGTTTACATTTCATTTTAAGACATCTCACTTCAAGGAGCTCACCTTTTTAACTTTTGAAATACCGATTTTTTTCATTAACACACTTGGCTCATGTTTGAGTTATAAAATCATTTCGTCTTTTCCTTTCAACATACCACTCTCTTCTTCAAACACCATGATTTTATTTTTTTTATTTTTATATTTGACTCTTTCAACTGAGTGACTCATGAAATTTTTTATTATACGCATAATTGATTTAACTCATTTCTTTTTCATCATTCACATTGTAATCATTTTGAGGAATTTTGAAACTTGAAACACTCGATACATGTGAAGTATTTTTTGTAAATGATAAATGTGAGGAATAATTCATGCTCTTTAGACTTATATCTAATGCATAGAAAATCGATATATCCATGAACAAGCACAAATATACGAATATACACACAAAAATAAGGAACTATTCAGGATGTAAAGCCTAATTGAGTGACCTTGCTCTGATACTAATTAAAAATGCCAAGTGTGTGTTCACTCTAAATAATATAGGGAGAATAGGTTATTAAAATAAATTTTCATAATTTTAATTTTCAATTTCAAAGAACCTAGATCTATGTCAACTTTTCAAATGTTGAAGTCATTTCATGTAATTTTTATCAATCAAACATAACCAACCATAAACAATATAAAAATATATGAAACTGGGTGTAAAAGGGTAGTCCCCTTGAAGCCTGGGAGTATAGTAACACTAGTAGAGGCGTAACCCCTATAGGTATGGTGATAAACGATAACCCAAGTACTCTTTAACAAAGACAAATGAACACACAGTATTGTATATAATCAACACTGAGATTGAACTCAGAAATCTCTCGTGTATAACTCAAATAATAATAAAGGAAACTCAGAAGCAAATCATTCAAAGGGAGAGAGAAATAAGCACCCTAGATACACCTTGGCAGGGAACCAACATACCAACAACTTCTAATATATCTCTGGTTAGCTATTAAAAGTTTCACAATAAATGACAATGGTGAGTGAGTAAACTCTCTCTGGTTTGCATTAACTTATCTTTGATATATTTTTCTCTATAGTGATAAAATCTCTAAAAAGAACTCTCCTCATCTCAGAAGTGGTTGAGGCCAATAAATAGCCTCACAACTTTCTCGAGATATATCAATCAGAAGACCGCCCCTTCACACTTTACATCATAAGCGTTAAATGTTTGAGGGGCTAGCAAACCCTGCATCATGACCATTAAATGTGGCGTGCCTTTTTCTTAACCAATGTGCATCAGAGGACTATCATAATAGAGGTGGCTCACTAACTGTCTGACAACACCAATACCAAAGTGGTTCACTCAAGTTTTTATTGGACACTATTTAGCTAGCTGGTGACATCACCTAAAGTAGATGTGATATTTGGCAAATGACTGTTTGGCTCAAAGCTTAATATACAATGGAACTCAAGCATACTCTACACAATCTTCCTTGATGAAAGATCTTTTGGTGTTTTACCAGGTGTATCTTAGATTATCAATACAACCCTTAATGTTGCCACACTTCTCAATCCCCCAAACCAAGTCCCTCTGAAGTTCCCACGGCGAGGTCATTCGATAGAGCATGTGAGCTCTCTCAGGACCTGTCAGGCCTGAACTCTCATGAGTACCATTTGACCTCACACTCAACATTACCATCATTACAGCACTACAATCAATGTAATTAAAAGATATAATTTAACAAAGTAGGACCGTAAGGTAAAAAGGAGCCCTCTTAGTAAGTTTCCTCGCTGAGCAGAATCGTTAAGATGAATCGCTGGGCTGGCATATTGAAATACCTCGTTGAGCTTCCTTGTTGTCTTCATGGTGCTTTCTTATCTTAAGTCTCTATTAATTGGTGAAGCTCTCTCAAATTCATAGATTACCTTCAAGCCCCCCTTACATTTGCCCATTCGTATAAAGATTTATCGTGAGAATAAGAAATATTTGCATGAAAACTTCTCAAATAGATGGACTGTCTTATTTTATGCGCAAAACTTGTTCCTTATCCACCTTCGTTGCAACTACTGACTCCATTCATATTAGAAAAGAGTTAAATTATCCCCAATGTTCTTGAACCAAAGCTCAGCAATAACTGGTCATATGGCGAGGGGACATCGTAACTTTTTTTTGTTGTTAGATTCCAGCCATTTTGTATTCATCAATGCTTATTGGACTTCTCCCAAAGTACTTGTGGATTGTGTCCATCGTCGTTCTAATTGCTTAAAAGAAAATTCTCCCCAATTTACTTCATAATGTTTCATCATTGAGTGAACTTGTCTTGATGGGACATTTTCGTTAGGACTACCCCTAGTAATAGGAATTGTCTCCAATGCATCTGAGTTGTGGCCATCCCCATTTTAACTTGTTCAAAAAGGAAAAATTCTCCCTGATGTACCTGAGTTAAATTTATCTTCGTTTGAACTTATGGCGAAGGTACATCGTGAAATTTTTTGAACTGTGCTCCGAGAAACCTACCTTTTATTGGATTTGAAGTTAAAATTATCCCTGATACATCTTTAACCTATTGTAAAATCGTTGGGGCTTGAAGCGTGAAGATTTTGTTTAATTAGACTTTTGGTTTACAAATATATTTCAAAAATTTTGGGCCCCAAAAATCATTACTTCTTTAGAAATCAATGCTCTCTCTCCCAGGCCTCACCTTATTAATGACGTGAAGTCTTTCAACTGTCAGATCACACCCTGAAGTGCCATGTGTCAATTTGTAATCAATGTAGGAGGCTAGGCACGTGTCTTGGTGGGAAAACACAACCATCTGTTTGAATTCCAAACATTCAATGTCTCAAACCCTTATCCTTTTCTTATTTTTATGCTTTCATTTTCTATCATCATATCCAAAGCTTTAGAGAGAGAAAAATATATTCTTCCGCCATTGTTGCTCAAGCCTTCACCTTATTCTTCTTCTCTTTGTCATTTTCAACCACTGTCACTCCACTTATTTCTAGTCTACTCTTGCTTCTTACCGCCCTTACTTTTCCTCAAAATCTAATAGCTTCCTCATATGATATCCCTATTATTTCACTGGCTCTCATAACCACATCTTTTCCCGCCCCCACTGTTACTTATGCTCCTGCTTTGGATACAACCACCCTGAGGCATCTCATCAAAAGTAACTTTTCTTTTATCACTGCTCTCCTATTTTTACCAAATATGATGAATACTCAGCCATGCGCAAAACCATCATTTTAAATGCTAAGTGAGAATCCTTGACCCTAGGTGATGAAGATGATGATGTTGCCATTTAAGGTTTCTTCCCCATAGGGGACTATGCATTTTTACCTTGATCGAGGTAACTTGTCACGCTCCCGTATGCACTTCAAAGGGTTTGGAGGCCCCCTAGCTCATTTTGTCGACTAGAACAGTTATATGGAGTCGACTTACGCAGATGCTCTTACCAACGTTGGGCTTCATCGGGCGACCTGGTTTGGTGAGTTCACTCTATCCAAATGTAATGTTGCACTGTAAGTACTTGTATCTCATTGGAATGTTACAACCCACACTTTCTTGGTAGCATGGGGAGAGTTCACTATAACATTGGAAGATGTATGTGAATTTCTTAGGCTTGAGCCCACAGGTACCTCTTCTTATTCTAATAAGGCTTTAGACGCTGAAGAGACTGCTGCTCATGCGGACTTGGGATCAAATATGTTGAAGGTGCATAGTGAATTCAAACAAATCCACTTCCCTTATCAGCTATTTCTTACAATGCCCCTTTGAAAAAAAGGTTATTCTTTTAGGTTTGGGAAAGGAAAAGGTACACGCTTAGAGTTACTAGATTACATTATTTTTATCCTCTCTTATTTGGTCTTGCCATGCAAACCCAACAACCAGCCCTGTCGGGGTCTTATTAATTTCTCCATTCTCGAAGCTAGGGGTTTAAATATCCCTCTGGCGACAATGGATTTAGGTTCCCTCTACATTTGGTTGGACAGGACTCACTTAGACATGGAGCAATACCTTGGCTGCTACAACTTGGCCAATCTTACCAACACCATTATTTTAACCAGTATACTCTATAGTCATTATCTAGAGATAGCCCCCACGGAAAAACCCTACTCAGCTAACGAAGTTCTCAAGCCCCATCGGCTATTTTTCTTTCATAAAAAATAAAGTCGAAAGGATATTCTTTCATTTCTTGAAAAACCCAGTTGCTTTGTTATGTGTCCCTATGGTGACGATGCTTTTGCCCAGATTTGACCCTTTTTCTCCCACACAGATAGAACGGTTCAAGCCACCTCAAAAGATCTCATCAATGAAGATCCTTCATTTACCGTTGTTCTCCTGTTAACCCCAAGATATCTTCCTTCTTACATGGAGTGGGGATACACCTCAGAACACTACAACCCCTATCGCTGCTCTGGCTAATTTGGCTTTGATCAAGCGATTCCTCACCCTATTTTTCAAGAATCCCATGCTAGGGCTACATTCTCTGAGAACTGCTCTTTCTATAGCACATCAGTTGCCTCCTCTGTTTGTTCAGAAATTGTTGGTCTAATCACTATCTCTAAGATAACAAGGAAGGGTGATGTGACTTCTCTTTTTTCCATAAAATATTAATCGATGCAACTGGAAAAAAAACGTGAGTTTGTCGAAATACCACATGTTTACCCTCTTGTCTTTAGCTTTCCACCTTTTGATCTGGGTCTCAAAGGTAACTCAATTTTGGGAGTTAAGTTTCCTTGATGTAAAACCCAAAAAAATCCTCCCACTAAATTACCTCTTTACTGCCCTTTTGTCGTTGCAATTGGTCCTAGGCCCAAGGAAGCTCCAGTGCAAAAGGCAGCTACCCCTACCGAAGGGGCCTCTAAAGAAGGTGTAGTTGTCGTAGGTGCTTCTGGAGAGGGTCCCTCGTAACCCCCTTCCAAGAAATCAAGGACTTCAAAAGGCAAGACTTCTTTAAAATCCAAGTCTAAATCCCAAGTCCCCATTGAAGTCTTTCCAATTACCTTCGTTCCCCCTCCTATGTCTGCAAACCTAAGTAAGGAGATATGAGCATAATGTCAAGTAGAACTTGAATGGGTACAGTGTGAGTTTCAATGACATACTCATCATGTTCCTCCCCCTTCTGCATTACCCATAATATAAGTAGATCTAAGGAGGGGGATGCATTAAGAGGAAGAAGTTCTAGAGTCCTCTCTATTGTTGGTGGCTCTGGTATAAGGAAAAAGACTCTGGGTACAAAAGCCGAGAAAGAAACACGCATATGAAGTTCAACCACCACCTACTGCCTTTGTTCCCAGGACCTCTGCTCCTCTATCTCCCCTTAAGACCATTACCCTTGATGATAGTCTTAAAGTTGAGCGTCGTTTTACTGAAGGAGCTTCTACAATACCTTCATCACCTTTTTTGCCCACGGTAATTTCACCCTACTCTTTCGCAGAGCAAGGGATATGTTTTCCAACACTTAGTAATTTCTAACTTAGTGTGGTATATTCTCTAACACTTATCCAAATTTCTTTTCTCTGTAGGATGGTGAAACATATATACCTTCTCCCCTGGTGAGTCCTTTTATGGGAGAACGTTTAGGTATTCCTGAGATCGTTGCATCTTTTCCCCATTATCCCATGATTGGGCTGACTTGTTCTCGCCATTCTACCTCCCAATGTATTGAGGAGGCTGCTAGAAAAGTTATTGCATCTGTGGAAACTAATGGAGCCTCTCATCAACCATAGGAGACTCCCTTGGCTTCTTCTGGGACATCCCCCTTTTCGGTTCTTACTCTGGACGTAGTTCCAGTCTCCAGAAGTCCACCAAAGGTAATATATTTTTCTTCTTTTAACTATCTTTTTCTCTAGGTTGACTTGTAGTCTTAGTATTTTGTTTGCATTTCAGGTTGTAGTTGCTTCCGACCTGGCCACATCGCTTGTTGGGTCACTTCTGCACTTCCATGTCATGAGGTTTGTCAGTGGGTTTGCCCATTTTTCTACCCTTACCGGAGTAAGCTTACTTCTTATGTATTTTCCTTTTCCTATGTAGTATTTCTTGTGTCTAACACTAATAAGCACCCAAAAGTGTTATATTTATACCCCGAATAGATGCATTTTAATTGCTAATTCTCCGCAAAAGGGGTCTTATGTGCGTAAGTGTCTTATGTGCAGGCTTGGCTATAGTTGCAGTGTCAAAGTTATATTTCGAGGTAATTTCCAGTTCAAATGGATCTAATTCTCCAGTCTCGTACCTTACCCGTGCCTAAACCAAGCCTAAACCTACCCCGAGCCCGTGTGTGTTTAGGGAAAAAATCCTCTACATGCAAACCCCCATCAGATTTCTAAAATTCCTACTTGATTTAATCATAGGTAAACCCAAATTTGGTATTAGTTGTTCTAAAACCTCAACACATGTTAACAAGAGTAATAATTGCTAAATTCACTTGTATCAAATGAAATAATTTTCATCCAAATGTACTTTAATCATACGAATGAAACTATTTTCATCCAACTCCGCATATTCCATTTCTCAATAAAAATGAATATACACATAAATATGTTTGATCACCACCATGAAGACCTATTCTAGGGAAGATAAATATTAATTATGAATGCCAACTCAATAATAAGTTTTGTAAGAACCCCAAGGAGGAACTGAAGTAGGTTGTTGTGATGGCGTAGGTGTTAATCCTACTGGTTGTGATTTACCCTGCTGCGGGTACTTGTGGGAGAAGCAACAGTTTAGGACAACAGCAGGTTGCGGGTACTTGATGAACTGTTTATTATTCAAAGAAATCAAGGAAGTCCAGAAATATGTAGACAGGGCTGGTGATTTTCAAGCGGTTGAATGAGAATCGCCCGAGATTTATGGCAGAAAAACTCCATTCACCTCCAATTGGATTAATCCTGCTATAAACAACATCAACATAAACAAAATATCCACAATAAACCAACTGTAATGCAAACATTAAGCATTGTAAAGTCAACATAGGCCTTTGGATCAAGAGAAGAGAAAGAAGAAGAAAAGGAAGAGAAAGGCTTGGAGAAGAAAAGGAAAGAGAACCATCTTTGGATTCAACCCATAACAAACGTAGGGACTTTGGATCTAGATCCACCAAAGCAAGTGGACACTTGTTTAATAAATTGCATAAGTAGGTAGGGAATCACTTTCATAGTTAATGATGTAAAAATTTGAGATTTGATGTTTTAAACATTAATGGTTTAATTACTAGATGTAGATCATTATTAATATCAGATTATAATTCGTAGTTAATTGATAAAATTAATTATGGGTTTGTGATGATATGCATGTAGAACAGTGATAGGAGGGTTGAAATCATGAAAATTCAATTTGGATAAATTTTGAGTTGAATAGAATTGGTGTTTGATTTAGAATCCTAGAGTTTTAATGAGGGATATGGGGTTGATTCTATGCTATAATACTTCTGGGATGTCAGTACAATGATTTATGAGGTTAATTTTGTGTTTGGGATGGTTTGAGACCTCTATTGGAGGGTCTGAAGGAGAAACGCCCGAGGAAAAAGATGACAGGCATCCAGTAAATCGAACCAATTTGTAGGGTGAGCGAACCGGTTCTCCTAACTGAACCAATTCAGTTTACTAAGATAACCAATTAGATTTGTTGGCCTGTCCAGATTTTATTCATGCGCTGTTTTGACACGTTAGAGATTAGGGAATCGCCTTAGGGGCTTCTGGGGTAGACTGGGACAACTGGAGAACATTTACGAGGCTTAGAAAGTGTGTTAGTATAAAGGATAAATGGGTTTGGGTGAGAATAAACGGGAATTCAAGTGAGTTAACACTTAGATGTACAATCGCGAAGTCGGTTTGGACTTGGGGATTTGGGAGACTCGTATGTCGTGTGATTTCGTACGAGGTCAGTATTAAATATATATATATATATATATATATATATATATATATACGTATTGAAGGACTTGTATATATATACATATATACACATATATATATACACTAGCGGATACCTGTGCCTGAAGGCACGGTGAAAACTTCCAAAGTACGTAATCGCAAAACGGTGAAAATTTCAAACGTACGTAATCGTAAAGCGACAAAAAAATTATTTTTTAAAACGCATCCATTTCATGTCGTGTTCATGCCAAAATTATGAATCGTTTTATCATGTTTGTGTCAAAATTAAGAAATAGTGTTATTCATGTCGTGTTGTGTTCTACTTGGATTGTGTTCGTGTTAGCTAAAAAGACACAAATTGGTGTCAATTCTTCTTTTTGGTCGAATTTCAAACCGAGACAACATGACAAAAGTTTTTTAGATGCGAATACGACACGACTTACTATTTTTTTCATCTAACACGAACAAAAACCCTATAAAATTGACAGAACATGAGAAACACATTTTTTTTAAATTTCATTCTCAATTGAAAATATGGACACGATAATTCAACTTCAAAGGCAACTTATTATCTTGACATATTGTATCAAGTGAAATAATTTTCATCCAAATGCACTTGAATCATACGAATGAAACTATTTTCATCCAACTCCGCATATTCCATTTCTCAATAAAAATGAATATACACATAAATATGTTTGATCACCACCATGAAGACCTATTCTAGGGAAGATAAATATTAATTATGAATGCCAACTCAATAATAAGTTTTGTAAGAACCCCGAGGAGGAACTGAAGTAGGTTGTTGTGCCGGCGTAGGTGTTAATCCTACTGGTTGTGATTTACCCTGCTGCGGGTACTTGTGGGAGAAGCAGCAGTTTAGGACAACAGCAGGTTGCGGGTACTTGATGAACTGTTTATTAACCAAAAAAATCAAGGAAGTCCAGAAATATGTAGACAGGGCTGGTGATTTTCAAACGCTTGAATGAGAATCGCCCGAGATTTATGGCAGAAAAACTCCATTCACCTCCAATTGGATTAATCCTGCTATAAACAACATCAACATAAACAAAATATCCACAATAAACCAACTGTAATGCAAACATTAAGCATTGTAAAGTCAACATAGGCCTTTGGATCAAGAGAAGAGAAAGAAGAAGAAAAGGAAGAGAAAGGCTTGGAGAAGAAAAGGAAAGAGAACCATCTTTGGATTCAACCCATAACAAACGTAGGGACTTTGGATCTAGATCCACCAAAGCAAGTAGACACTTGTTTAATAAATTGCATAAGTAGATAGGTAATCACTTTCATAGTTAATGATGTAAAAATTTGAGATTTGATGTTTTAAACATTAATGGTTTAATTACTAGATGTAGATCATTATTAATATCAGATTATAATTCATAGTTAATTGATAAAATTAATTATGGGTTTGTGATGATATGCATGTAGAACAGTGATAGGAGGGTTGAAATCATGAAAATTCAATTTGGATAAATTTTGAGTTGAATAGAATTGGTGTTTGATTTAGAATCCTAGAGTTTTAATGAGGGATATGGGGTTGATTATGTGCTATAATACTTCTGGGATGTTAGTACAATGATTTATGAGGTTAATTTTGTGTTTCGGATGGTTTGAGACCTCTATTGGAGGGTCTGAAGGATAAACGCCCGAGGAAAAAGATGACAGACATCCAGTAAATCGAACCAATTCGCAGGGTGAGCGAACCGGTTCTCCTAACTGAACCAATTCAGTTTACCAAGAGAACCAATTCGATTTTTTGGCATGTCCAGATTTTATTCATGCGTTGTTTTGACACGTTAGAGATTAGGGAATGGCCTTAGGGGCTTCCGGGTTAGACTGGGACAGCTGGAGAATATTTACGAGGCTTAGAAAGTGTGTTAGGATAAAGGATAAATGGGTTTGGGTGAGAATAATCGGCAATTCAAATGAGTTAACACTTAGATGTACAATCGGGAATTCAGTTTGGACCTGGGGATTTGGGAGACTCGTATGTCGTGCAATTTCGTACGACATACAATGTGTACGAAATATATATATATATATATATATATATATATATATATATATATATATGTGTGTGTGTGTGTGTGTGTGTGTGTGTGTGTGTGTGTATACATACATACATATATATGTACACTAGCGGATACCCGTACCTGAAGGCACGGCGAAAACTTCCAAAGTACGTAATCGCGAAACGGTGAAAATTTCGAACGTACGTAATCGTAAAGCGACAAAAAAAATATTTTTTGAAACGAATCCATTTCATGTCATGTTCATGACAAAATTATGAATCATTTTATCATGTTTGTGTCAAAATTAAGAAATAGTGTTATTCATGCCGTGTTGTGTTCTACTTGGATTGTGTTCGTGTTAGCTAAAAAAACAAAAATTGGTGTCAATTCTTCTTTTTGGTAGAATTTCAGACCAACACAACACGACAGAAGTTTTTTCGATATGAATACGCACGACTTACTATTGTTTTCATCTAACACAAACAAAAACCCTATAAAAATGACACAACATGACAAACGCAATTTTTTTAAATTTCATTCTCAATTGAAAATATAGACACGATAATTCAACTTAAAACGCAACTTATTATCTTGACATAATTTATCAAATGAAATAATTTTCATCCAAATGCGCTTGAATCATACGAATGAAACTATTTTCATCCAACTCTGCATATTCCCTTTCTCAATAAAAATGAATATACACGTAAATATGTTTGATCACCACCATAAAGACCTATTTTAGGGAAGATAAATATTAATTATGAATGCCAACTCAATTATAAGTTTCGTAATAATTTCGAGGAGGAACTGAAGTAGGTTGAGGTGTTGGCGTAGGTGTTAATGCTACTGGTTGTGATTAACCCTGGTGCAGGTACTTATGGGAGCAGCAGCAGTTTAGGACAACAGCAGGTTGTGGGTACTTGATGAACTGTTTATCATCCAAAGAGATCAAGGTAGTCCAGAAATATGTAGATAGGGATGGTGATTTTCAAGCGCTTGAATGAGAATCTCCCGAGATTTAAGGCAGAAAAACTCCATTCACCTCCAATTGGATTAATCCTGCTATAAACAACATCAACATAAGCAAAATATCCACCATAAACCAATTGTAATACCAACATTAAGCATTGTGAAGTCAACATAGGCCTATAAATTCGTAGTCCCAATTCAAATCAAATAACATCTGAACAGGTGAAACATTCTGAACAGGTGTGTTCATAAAGTGACAATGTCTAATAGGTGAGTTCATAAATTGACAATGTTCATAAATTGAAACATTCTGAACCGGTGAGTTCATAAATATTCTGAATAGGTGGTCAACATTAAGCGTTAATTTAAATATTGAGTTCATAAAGAACATTCTAAACAGGTGAAACAAATATCCAACTCAATAAGAAAATATAAATTGACAATGTCTACGACACTTCCACATATCCAACTTCATTTCAGGCTAAGAGATGAAGGGAACTTATATACAATTCCATAAATAAATACAAAAACGAAAAAATCTTAAAATTAGAGCATAAATCTCAAAATGCAAAGCTTTTATTAAATCAAAAATTTTAAGAGAAATGGCGTACCCTGAAATCGAAAACTCTATAGTAGTACCATAATTAGGATATGTTTATGTGAAATAACCTCAAAAAAAATAAAACCCTGAGTATGAACCATGAGAGAAGGAAGAAAGGGAGAAAATATGCCTGTCCATTTCTGTAAGAAAAAGGGGGGAGAGACCTAATGATAGAAGGTGAAAGAAAACAACAGTTGAAACTCATCCATATAAACAGTTAAATAATGAAAATAGTCCCTTTAGCCTTGATAAATAAAGAATGATTAGAAGTTAACCGATGAAAACCCTCTTCCAAAAGAGCACTAGAGAACTTTGCACACCACACCATACTTCAATTCTATATAGGCATAAAAAATAAATTTTTAGAACAATCATTTGATCTGAAAACATCTTCTGTTATGTATTCTATTGATGAGAATGAAGCTTCAATGTGTGATATACGAAGTATGACAAAATGGTCATGAAGGTTGGCTCTTTAGCAGCTTGTGTAGTGCTTAAATTATATTTAATTCTTTAACGAATTTTGAGATCTTGATTTGGATAATTAAAAATAAAATTAGCACTCGAGAGACCACCATTATAGTGAGCCGCCATCCACATATTTCAAATCCATGTAAGCCAATGCTATAAGATTGACAACACATTGCGACCAAAGAACAAATTACTGCAATTAAAAAGGGAAAATGGAAAAAGATTAATGATAATGGACCTAGGAAATCAATAAGAGATTATCTAACATAACATATAACTAAATAATAACTTTCTCCATGAACCAAATATGAAAAGAAACAATAGTACAAATAATAAGAAAATTTTAATTACCAAAATAATTAAAAGTTGCAAAAAAATAAAGCTAATGATATTCATCTGAGACTTTTGGTGGTTTTTTGAACCATGTGTGTATCACAATTTCAGTAGTGTAGACGTGAGAAGAATCTCAGGAAAAAAAACAATATGTAAACATGTGAAACCTTCCTACTTCACAAATGTCAACACCTGTCTACTTCATAAATGTAGGTGTGTGTTGATATTATTATCTAAACAACAAAAGACAAATTAGTTAATTAAAAGTAGAAAAACTCAAAAATCTATTTTTCATAACCACAAACAAGGCATGTGAAATGAAATTAATTAATAAACATCAACAACATAACAAAACCTGAAACAGAAAAAATACGTGTGTGGTTCAAGTTACTACCCGTGAGCATATCACCAAACACCAACTGGAGATCACAACGGTGGCCATGTATGTGGTTCACAAACCCTGAAACAGAAAACCGTAGAGAGAGGTAAAACCATTGTTCAAAAATATTACAAAATAAAACTAAAAATGAAAAAATAAACTCACCAAACTCAGTTACGGAGCTCATCTCTCGATCTCATCTCATCTTGGTCAGTTCCTACAAAAATCACGCTAGAGCTCTATACAAAACCTTGAAATGTAAATCTTTATGTGGTTCAAAAATCGGAGATCCTCATGTATGTTGTTCATGTTAAAAAAGATTACAAAATAAAACAAAAAATTAAAAAATTAAAATCACCAAACACAGCTACAGATCTCATCTTGGTCAGTTCCTACATAAATAACAACCGAAGATCATCACATCGGGATAGATCTCTACACAAAACCTTGAAATAAAAAACCGTATGTTGTTCACAAACCTTGAAATAGAAAACTGTAGAGAGAGGTAAAACCATCGGTTCTTTTCTTGTCTCTCTACACGTATACTTGTGTTTATGAGAGAAACGGGTTGGGAGAGAGAGAGAGAGACGTGATGTTTTGTTTCTGGGAGAGAGAGAAAGAGACGTGATGCTGTGTTTTTGGGAGAGAGAGAAAGAGACGTGATGCTGTGTTTGTGTTGGAGAGAGAGATAGAGAGAGGGAGAGAGAGAAAGAGAGAGAGAAGTGGGATAGGTTGGGTTGAAATTAGAGAGAGATGTGATGTTGTGTTTGTGATTGTGTTTGGTAGGTGACATAGGGAAAGGTGATGTTCTCGAGACATGGGACATGGGATAGAGAGATTTTAGATGGGATAATTGATTTGGAGACTAAAACTCAGCCTTGGATTTGGTAAGGGGAGATGTGGTCAAATCGCAATCCTTATTGTGCTTTCACGCTTTTTAGATTCAAAAACCATTATATCTTATTATATGGATATGTGTGTGTGTGTGTGTGTGTGTGTGTGTGTGTGTGTGTGTGTGTGAATGCTATATGTTTTTATTGAACATAACTACTCAGTAGTGATATCGTATGAGGTTGCGTGCAGTGGGAAGCTCACCTTAGCATTAACGAACACATGTTGGATTGAATCCCTAGGCCACTGTTACATAACCATTACCCATGTGAGGGGATAGGTGATGATTTGGTGACCATTTGGGTGCGATATGGTATGGTTGCAACCCCAGATGTATGTTTATGACTACCTCGATTGTATGTGTTTATGTTTGGTCTCGGTGATGAGATTCTGAATTGGTGGCTCAGTGTGATGTTTGATGTTCGGAGCCTGATAAGACATGATGGATGTATTCATAAGGTCCATTCTATGGGGATACGGTTATATATATATATATATATATATATATATATATGATATGGTGTATATATCTACTTATAGCACGAGTGTAGCTATGTTATATTTATTGTGTGAATATTTACCTATTGCATGTGTGTTGCTACGCTATTTCTTATGAATGTGTATACCTAGTGAGGGTAGTTTATACTTAGCTAATATAAAGTATTACCGGGATTGGGATTGGATAGAAATTATGTGTCCTAATTAGGCTGGGTAGTTTAATTAGGTTAATAATATGAACGCATTAGGTGCTCACTGTAGATAAGAGGGGAGGAATTATCTCATGTGAGTGCGATCGGGTAGTTTATTAGGAAAGTAATACACTACTAGTTTTATCGGTCTAAAACAATTAATTAATTGCAAAAAAAATTTCAAACTTTTAAGTCTCTAACCCGTGGGCAAATTTCTTTTCTTATTTTTCTTTTTAAAACCATAGGTTTCCAATAGTAGCAGCCAGGACAACAGGGATAGATCCTTTCTTGTCATTGTAGTAACTGTGGCTGCTCTAGGATTTGAGTTATCCCCCTCAGATGTTTCTATATAGATGATATCTTATTTCATTCAAGTGTTCCTTTGGGCATGTTGTCCGCTGTTAGTTAGTAGTTCATTTATGTCGAGATACTATTTCATTTATCAGTTGTTTCAGTTGGATATTATAATTTAGAGACTGATAATTTATTTAGGTGACTTTTATTATTTATTTATGCATGGTGATATATTTTGTTTACTTTTTTGGTATGGTTTTATTCGTATTATATTTATATTGTTGTTACGATAGTGATGCTGAAAATAAAAGCACACTATTTTATTTTAACAGAGGACTGGCCACCCGGTATTACAATTGGTGGGTTGTCGAACTTATCTCCTAAAAGAGGTAGGCTTAGCAACCCTCCTCGTCGACCAATGCATTTATGGTCGACCCTAATACCATAGGCATTGATACTAACCCAGCAAGATCACAATAGTTTACACCGTTATATGACACCATAAAGGCTGGCACGTATTGTGTGAAGGAATGACGTCAGCACCACACCCCACATGGGGAAGATACAAAGATATTCCCCCATTCACTTTGTAACCAACTTTATAATTATTCACCCACTTGCACATAAAATATGCACCTCTATAACCAATAAAGTCATGACACCTATCCCTTTTCCATTTTATTTCTTCTAACAACCTATATATAACACGTTATCCCTCATTGTTTAGTGATCAAGATATTTTTCATACCATTATGTTGTCCATTTCTAGAGTGACACGAGAGCTTGTAACTATTACTCATCAATGGCGTTTGCCACCTAAATGTATACAATTAACATTAGCACCAATAGAAGTAGGCACCCTGGATGAACCACGTATATCTTGTTTCCATCTCTTTCTCTCATCTCTCTCTCTCTCTCTCTCTCTCTCTCTCTACTGTTTTCTATAGACTAACTTCTCTATGATTTATATCTACTTACTTGTTGTATTTATAAATAGTTTAATCTTACTAAGTCTCAATTAGTATACCAGATTAAGAAGATAATAACTACGACTTTCTTTTGTCACCCACTCACGCTTTCCAAATTTTTTTCAACTCATTTTCAAGTTTTCATTCACAACCTGAAAGTCATTGTGACACCCAGCTTATAAAAATAACGGGTGCCCATCCCTCTACTAAAATAAAACAGGAATCTCAGTTGGATCATTCTTAGCATCACTATCAAAAATTAAATTAATTACCAATAACCTATTAAGCCCAGTGCTTAATTTTAAAACAAATTAAATTTTCGAAGGAAAATTTGTTCAGAACAAACCATTCCAAATAAATAATTACACATGTATGACACCCCGACTAATTAAATACCGGGTAGCTACTCCTTTATTAAATCAATACAAAATGCCAAGTTGGTCCAGTTAATAGCATCACTGTCGAAAACATTTTTAATGATTACTAACCACCTAGTATTTAAAAAGTGAGTTGTCAAATTTTAAATTAAATCTGATTAACATGCAATAAATGAAATATAGAAATGTAACACAACCATTCACGATAAAGTCCAACTATAATGAATCAGCAATTAAAGATGAGTCTAGAGGAAATACTCCTCACAACAATCCCAATATGAAAGGAAATAAAAAAAGTCTGCATCCTGAATTAATTACAAACCAAAGTCTGAATAACTGAAATATAAAATGAAATGTCTCTAAAAGAAACGGGCGACATGCCCTACAACTGATGAAATCTGAATATAGATTCAAGGCAAATGAAGCGTATAATAGCAAGGCCCTGTAACTTCCACAATAGCTACAGCTCGTCACCTGACTGGAAATACTATGCATGGCGTCCTTGTGGCTGGGCACCTAAAAATGGTTTTTACAAAAAAAATAGATTTGAAAGAAAACGGGTCAGAGCCCGAATGTGGAGAGTATTTTAAAAATAGCAAGTGCTTTAATAACAATTAAAACAATGAATGCAAGATACATGTTAGGACGTGCTCACCTCTCGTCTAACAGTGCTCACCTCTCGTCTAACAGTGCACTCCTAACGTTCCCGTACCCATTCATGTGTTATTTATCTAACTAAACCATCATAAGTTCTAACCCAACTACTCGATTCACAATATGAATTCCCAATGTTATTACTTAAATAGATAGCTTTACTTGAACTCGAATTCTCAATTGTTAGCATTACCGTTTACTGGAGGTTATCCCCTTATTTATCTTCTCATGGAGTTACTATAAATGATTCTCATAAATAAACATCACAATTCCTTTTCATTCAACCATATATTATTCGCATCATAAATATACAATATAAGCACCCCGAGGCTAAGCTGCGTGCACACATACTCTGCTATCCATCCCGGTACATCACGTACATAAGAATTACGAATTCCGAATCTCTCAGGAATTGTTAGAATAAACACCACACACAAAAATGGAGGCGAACATAATTCAACATATCCATGGTCACGTACATACCTACGCTCCATAGTCAGCTGGCTTAATAATTCACAATTAAGTCATTCCCTTGAACTATGTCCTCTAGGTACCAAACTAAATTTGGGCACACAAGGATTAGAAGGCCATAAGCGAACGTAAACCTCCCGTGATAGCAAGTATGGTAGGTATGTCATACACATAAGATCATATACTAAGCATGCACACATCTTAGATGTCACAATGTTAATAAAGGTATTTTCTACATCCTTATATCATTATTCCAATTGTATACATTTTTAGTCTTCCGATAATATATAATGTAGACCGTCGACACATCTCACGTCATAGATTCTTATACTTAAAACCTATCTAAAAGGGGTTATTAAGTTTCCTATTATTCCCACATAATACATTATTATTCTTAAGGTCCTTACTTCTGCCCCAAACCTCAATTCATCAATTTATTCAAAATTACTCATTTAACCCTAATATTATCTCACTCATCGAGCTTCATTAGTTTTTTTGAATAATTCATCAAATTAAATTCGAATTAAGGTCCAAACTTTATAACCATACCTACTGGTCTTCCTTAAGTCTAAGGATATTCATAAGGTCTCTAATAATATTTTCCAAGGGTTAACATCATTAAAATTTAACTAGGGGAAATTTTACTCTTTCTGGGAAGGTCGATCGATCGACCTTGACCTTCGATCGATCGATAGTGGTCGATCGATCGGCTGATGAATGTCGATCGATCGAACGCACCAGGTAGGCTGCAGACTGCTTCATTTTGCAGTTTTAAAATCATCTCAAAACACCATTAAAAAGCATGAAACTCCAAGATAACGTTATAATATCATCATACAACCATCCTACAACAGTATTAATGTTCTAAAACCAATAATTCATCATTCCAGGGCTTTGTTTGGATCAAAACTTCATCAAGAATTTCCAGTTTTCTATTTCTTTCAAGAACATTAATAAACTTCTTCTAAATTCCGTTTTTAGATCATCAATGGTTATGTTTTGAATACATAATTCATCCAGAAACTTTCTACATGCAATTCCTAACATAGTTCATAGTTTTAATCCTCAAATTCATGGGTCTAATCAATCTTCCAAGATAAATTTGATGATTATCCTAAACATGGAAAATCATAGCATTGAATCAATTATAATTAAACCACTTGCCTCTAATCTTCTCTGAATTTGATGTTGAATCTTGAAGGCTGAGTTGTTCTTTCTCTCTCTCTCTGCAGAATTCTCTTCTCTCTCTCTCTACAAGTTCTTCTCTAAGGATGATGACAATGGAGGTGGGGTTGGTTTTTGGCAAGTTAGAACTATTTCTTAACTTCTCCCGTAGACCATTAAGTCCCTTAGTGTAGTTAGTGGGTTTAGTGGATAGAGAATAAGTCAGATTTTTATTTCTAATTTTCGTGGGTTTTAATTCCCAAATTTCCGAAATTACCAAAATGCCCTTTTAATTTACCGGTATGGCCCAATAATGCCCCGGGACCCAAACTTAACCCCCGGCTAGTGTTTTCTGACTATTTCGACCCTTCCGGACACGTTGGCGCACTCAAAATGACCATACGGTTGATAGAAATAAAATCACTTTTTAATTAAATAATTACTTTCCTGACGCGACTGTCACACGCGTCTCAACAAAATTTCCCAAATTGCCGTATTTCAATCTGGAATAGTTACAATATTCGTATATTGCCATATATACACATTATAATCAAATACTAACTCACATCTCGTTAATATTTTATCCGGATTACTTCTCAATTAATTCACATTTAATTCAATTAATCCCATAAATAAATATCGATAAAAATGTGGGGTATTACAACATGTATCACAAGTAATAACTGAATACTGAAATAATATAAAATCTAAACAACACAATAAACCATCGGTATAAATATAACACAAATATCCATCACTACTGAAATAAAATAAAGACTAAATAAATGTCTCACAATTCATTGACATGACCAAATAACAACTGGAGAACTACTATCTAAGATCTTAAATATAGAGGCATACAATAAGGTCATGCAAGCATCCACACCTACTGCAGCACCATCAACTCGAAAGGAAATATCATGCCCGGTGTCCCTGTGGCCGGACAAATAAAAAGTTTGAAAATATTTTGACACGGGTCAAAGCCCAAAACCTTTTGAAAATATTTTACAAGTGTTTGAAATAAAATAATAGACATGCAATGAACTCGTCCATATTTAAACTGGTATCACACTTCCATGAAATAATCCTCGCCCCTCAACAATAGTGCGTACTTAATGCATGTATATTAAACAACTTATTTATGTTATCGTGGCTAATTAGTAGCCACCGTTACCTTAGCCTCATATGCTAACCTTCTTGTCAAATTGTGTCGCATATATCTCTTTTTTACATAAATCCTTATTTAGCTACACATATGATATATCTTTTTAGTTCTCATTATGAGTCAAATAACTTCATGCCAGTTATTAATTTAATACTCACACCTTTCATTTTATTCACCCGTATATTTATCACGTTTATATATGTACATGAATATCATATCATATCATGTACACATACATATATATCACTCTCTATATATGTATAACCTCAATCCCCACAGCATGACATCGCAGATGCCTTTTCTAGTATGTTATCTGGCTCCTGGGATAATACCTCAACTTGGGCCACCGGGGCAAAATCTCGCCACCGAACCCAAATTATACACGTAAAACTATAGGTGGTCATGGTCATACATCTTTGTGTCATAATAATATCACATTATCCCACCAGACTCAAAACTCACATACAGTGGTCGAGCGATAGATTTATGACCTGGGAACCGATCCTAAACTTGTTGGTCAATGCAAGGGTGGACTGCCCACTACCCACAACCTCCACCGATAGCATCACTAGAGTAGGTACGTTTCAAACATATCAATCACATAGATATCTTCATAAATATATATACTATTTTCATACCCAGATGTATATGTACATCAAATCAGCTAAACGTGTATATATCACTCGTAGCACTAGCCCATGTAAGGACATGAATTTATAAATGTTCGTCATATGAGTACGTCGTATACCGTTATAATCATTGAAGAAGTGTTCATAAATCATTAAGACGGATCTGAATATCAAGATTCTTCAACATTCAAGCCTCAACAAGGTTAATTTCAGTGAGAAAGTATTTAAGTCCGTTTACGGTTCACTTAAAGGTGTTGGGATAATTTTTAAAGGAGGTTTGAAAACTTTTCTAAAATATTTTCGAAGTGTTGAGGCGTTATTTTTCGTCAATATGAATTTTCCTAGGATTAAAAGAAGAATTTTTGAAATAAAAAATAAATAAATTTATTTATTGGGTTTTCTCGTTCTAACGACATGGGATCTCGTTCAAACGACATCCTATCTCATTCGAATGACGCGCTGCCTCAAATTTTTTATATAAAGTGCATTAAATCACTCCGTTTTTATTAAGTTGACCCAACGATTTTTTATACCAGTAATTTGCAATCAGAAGAGCACTTTGTCTTCTTCAATTTTAGGGTTTAAAACCTATTTTTCAATTCACAAAACATCCCAAACTTTATGTAAATTGTGTTAGAACACAAGATACCATCTTGTTGAAGTTTTATCCTGTAGTGAGGATCTCTACTGTTGATTTAGGTGCCTTTTATGGTACTGGGATGATTATGACTGCAATCATTGAGGTTCGCTGCGTGTCGATCTTTGTTGAAGATAGAACTGGGTGTTCTTTTGGTGTTGTTGTGGTTGTTCCATTACTGATGAAACCGACCGACGCTTGCGGGTATTCGTGTGTCACCGTATTTCATTATAATCTGGGTAAGTTACAATTTACAAATTATAGTGAAATAAAAGGTTTTGCCCTTCGGAGATTTTTTCCTGAAATTGGTTCCCTTTACATGTTTATTGATTTATGAATCTAAATAACCTAGATGCATCTGTTAGGGTTTATCTAAAATTTGGGTTTAATTAAAACTAGTTGGTTTGTCACATAATTAAAATTGGATTTATTTGAGAAGCCGCATTATTTCGCTGTAGCACACTCACAACTTGGTATCAGAGCGGGTTGCGCTAATTTATCGCTTTTGATCTTGGTTTCTACAAAAATTATATGATATTGATTGTTTTGAGAAATCTATTTTCAAAATCCCGATCTTCTTAAATATTTCCATTGGTGGTATTGATGATTTTAGATTCCAACTTTTTGAAAGGACTAATTGGAAAATTCACTTGAACACTTGTTTTAAATCTTCTATTGAAAATGACTCTGAGAGGTGTCTTGGTTGTGAGGGAATTGGTCACATGATAGATAAGTGTCCCACTAATATAAGGAAGATTTTTAATAACCCGACATCTCATGCTTCTTCACTTAGTAATAGTGAATCTGAAAAAGAAGTTTTTTATGCTACTAACCTGTGACAACCCACCTACTAAAATAAGAGGTGGCCAACCCGATACTCTAATAATCACAAGAATCATAGATGGTCCATTCTTAGCATCACTATCGATTAAATTAATAATAAGAGATAACCACCAATTATTTTAGAAAACGGACTGTCAAATTAAATTTTATAAGTAAAAGAAAAACACTTAGACAATCCCATTTGCAAAAACGGTGGATACCGAAAATCAACGAGTAAATAGAATACGACGTACATAAATTAATAACCGGATAAGCTATCGGTTAACAGACTAATACAAACAGGTTACACCGAGTATTACAGTTTAATATCACATTATAAAAAATGAGTACAAAGCATGGGCAACACGCCCGAATAATATACTGAACATAACTACAGTACAAGGAATAGAAACGTCTACAACAATTATCCTACAACATTCGCAAAATGCTATAGCTCCAAGACAACGGGAATGGAAAGGTCAATACGGGCGCCCTTCCGGAGGAGCACCTGAACGGACAAAGAAGTGCATGCAAGAAAAAGAAATATAGACGAGTCAGGGTACGGTTTGATATGATTGCCATGTGACTATAATGCATGACAATTATGAATGAATTATCTCTCACAATTTAAATCATACAAGTTATCACCTCTCAATCTAGAAGCAAAACTTAGCGCAATATCAATGCTAATGCTTAATGATCATATAAGTATGGGAGAACTCATCTACATATACTCAAGGAGACATCAAATCAATCACTCACAACTCTACATGCACAGTTCCTATTTCTCTTTAGGAAATATATAAATGGCAATTCATTTTATCAAATGTTTACCAAATTAATTTTATCTCATTACTTTCTTTACAAAGTCTATTTCCCTTCTTCCATCCAGCAAATATATTAAAAGCAGGTTTATGATCATAAAAATTCTTTTTCATATCATAACTTCTCATTTCCTTTCTTCCATCCATGAAATATATATTTAAAGGCATTTTATTATCATAATATGCTTTAACAACACTAATGTCCCACATTATTAAAGATAGTTATATTTCATATCAAATAACATTTCTAAGACAGCCCGTCCGAGATTCCCCACTGTGCGCGCCCCTAAATGGCTATCATCTCCCAGGGTCTATCACCAAGACAACCTGGGATCCAACGACGAAAGACATCGGGAAGCGGCCATATGCCTGTGAGTGAGTCATTACCACACCCAGAATTACCTCACTAGCGCAGAAAATATACAATAAACGCTCATATGGCCTAGGACTATATTCACCCGGCATTCATTAGACAGGGGACTTCACCTCACACACGCAACTTCCCTTATCACAGTGATTTAGAGAGGTGTGTTTACATATATTATCATTTATGAAAATCATTTCTTTTTCCATTTGAAAACATCCATATTTTTCATTCTCATAAATAATTTATTTTCAATCATGAAATACCTATTTTAGAATGTGCATTTCTTATTCTTAAAGTCATATTGTATTAATGACCTAAGACCCGAAGTGCCAATATCCTCAAACTAGTCTCCAACAGTCCACAACGATATCCTAAGTCATCAAAGTGAGTCTCCCTCAATAATTGTCTCCCAAAAGTCCCAACATTATCATTTTATCTTCTATTAATTTTAGGTTAACTTCCTATACCATTCGGACATTAACCTACACAATCTAACCTTTAGAACAAGCCCAAATAACCCCATGCTAACCTAGGATATTTTTCTACGCAACACAACCCTCTAGGACTCCTCATTACTTCCCAAAGGAAGGTTCCTAAACCTCTAACCTAAAAGAACGGGGTTAAAACAAAACTAGAAAAATCTCACAAAACAGGGCATCCGAATCGATTCGCCCAAAAGAGAATCGATTCGGCGAGTAAAAACCACATTCTGCCTCAACCCGAATTGATTCAGCCTTAGTTTGAATCGATTTGGTCTCCCAGACCTGTATCCTACTCCCTAACCGAATCGATTCGCCTGGGAGCCGAATCGATTCGGCCCTGCGAATTTGCCCACTTTGGGTTATGGGTTGTATGAACCCTAAAATCCCAAAATCCCAAATCCTCCATTTTCATCAACATCAACAACAACAATTTCTACCCAATCATCCCTACACATCATCTAACTAATTTTCTCAACTCAAATCAAATAAAAATACAAGATTAAGGGTTTAATACCAAAAAACCTACAAATCCCAAAAATGGTTTCAACCTCCAAAAATATAACTATACATGTAATTTATCACGTTAAATCAATATCTAGCAAGTAAAAAACTTGCCTCAAGTTCTTAGTCTCGGATTCTCCTCCGGTATCAACGGATTCCATCTTCAATCTTCCACTTCTCTCTCTTTTCTCCCATTTCTCCCAAGCTCTCTCTTCTCTCTCTCTCTCTCTTGGCTTATAACATGAAATGAGAATAATAAAAGGGTTGGGAGACCTAAACGGGTTCCAAACATTAATTCCCCTCTTTTAAATGTTGTTACACCATTACAATGACTCGTAACTACATAATTGAGTCATAACCCGTCAAAAATGCCTGAAACTCAAAAATACTACTTGGCACTTATTTTGACTATCTCGACTATTCCAAAACCAACCGCACCCCCTATTTTGGCATTCGGAGTAACGTACAATATTTGTATGTTCCTACATCATGTTATTTCATTAATTAAGCTCAAATTTGAATACAAGTTTTAACCGTCGTTTAAAGTACAACAACGCAATAAGACACAATATAATGCCATTTACCTTCTCACAACGGCAAATAGGCCGAAACATGGTAAATATTATCCCTTAACTCACGGGAAATAATATTTACTCCAACTTTCTCTATTTTATAAAATTATCCCATTAGGCTAAATAATATAAAATAGTCGCTCAAAAGACTGGGTTGTTACATACCCCCCACCCCCCCCCAGAAGGGAATTTTTCCCTCAAAATTCAGGCCCACCGTATAACCATACTAAGGGTATACTATTCTAAACTATCGTTCTTTCAACCTTAGTAACTCCTTGGCAATGTGGCGTCCCCATTGGACATGGACTAAGGTCATCACTATCGATCTTGGTCTACATATTTCGTGCTCTAAAATAGCACCTAGTCATTCCTCAAGAACTATCTATCCTACCTTTCTACGACAGAAGAAGATGTCTACATTAATCGACATAAATTTCCATTCCTCCTAAATCACATTATACCCTCCTTAGGTAATACTGCATTAAAATTAATTCCTGACCTCCAATACTACATGACCTCTATTCGAGTCGGCGTAGCCCTTCAAAGTATACGCCTCAATGAGCCCAATCCTTAGAGAAATATTCCTGGACCACTCCAAGTCCAAGGAATATATTGTTCGCTGGTTCCATCCAACGAGCAGGCGAATCACTCAGCCGGCTACACCAGGCCACAAACGGTGGCATCCATAGAGAAAACGATTCGAATTATTGTACGGAATTTCAACCTATAAAATCCACTGCTACCATCCTTCATTTAAGTCGAACAAACCAATTCAAGGTATGCCCTCCAACATTTGGTTAACTTTTTCCATTCATTCATCCACTTTCGGGTGGTAGGATATACCCCATATCCAGACGGTTCCCATTTATTTCTGGAAACTTTACCAAAACTTCTACACAAAAATATAGTCTCGGTCCATCACTATTTTGATAGGCACCTTATACCATTCCATAATTCCATAATAAAGAGCTAGGCGTACTACTCCATAAACAGTCCCCCCACATTGGCCGGAAAAACAGCGATTTGGTTAAACGGTCAACAATTTTGCTCAAATAGGATAATGACCAATTCGGTGCTGAAAATTTAATGAAAATGTCCACGGATATACCCTTCCTCGTTCCACCACTAGTCTCTTCACACTAGTAGGTGAAATGGTCAATCACGGACATAAATTCTCTTGAAACAAAGTCATCCTAGTTAGGCTCGTTCTACTTTGCTTTCCATGCCTTCGCTAATCTCTTCGACGGGTTTTCTACTCGGCACATCTACTACCCCATTCGCACCTCCTGAGCATAAGGTAATATCCAATTGATAGTCCTTTATGAACTTTAAACACCAACTCTTCCGCCCTAGCAATATACTGCAACAACTTGTTGTTCGTAAAAGACCAAATTTTCCTACCCAAAAAGTAGTTCCTCTATCTCTTTAAGGCGAATACTACCGCCAGGAACTTTACATCAAGCATGGGATAATAATTCTCATAAGGTTTAAGTTTGTGAGATGCATAAACAATGGGTCCATGCTCCAGTATTAATACTTCCCATTCCTGGCAGAGACTCGTTCGTTAAATCCACTCTCGATCTTAACAACACGAGTGCAGGAGTAAAAGTCAGCTCAGTCTTTTAACTCCTCGAAAGTTAGGTTACCAACGTAACACTCTGTCTAAGAGAGGCCTAACTTTTGCCTAACATTCTGAATCACACGAGATCCTATACTTCTACTTTCTAGGGACCTAATTTCTCTTAAAGTTAACTCACAACTTACTCGTGGTCAACTCCCTACCGCTTTCCTAAAACAACGTCACCTGCCATAAGGGCCTTACGTCCTAATAATCCTAAGGTCGATATATATTATAATCGAGTCAAATAAGTACTATCCTGATTATATCCCTAGTGTCCAATACCTTTCCCAACTTCTGACATTTGCTCGATTTCATGCGTGGGACGTCTTGCAACGCGAAAGCCCAACAAGGAACCGTCCCGTTACACTACTACCTCGTATCATCGGTCATCAAGATATGAAAGTCTAAGACACATGATCGGGACCGCTAAAATTCTAAATTGTAACCCTACTAATGCTATTCTACTTCTATGTCTTACCATTTCAAATAGTTGAAAATTTCAACTAATCGAATGCTTACTTTCTGTAAGGTGCTACAAATGCTTCATCCCATAATACACACATATTTCTTTTTAAATGGCCTTCTCATCAAGGCATAACCATAAGTCTCTATCCGACTTTCATATCTAGGTCTCCCTCTCATTGATCAGAGGAGAGAACTATTCACAGTGCTTCTATATCGCACTTTAATAGCCCTTTAATCACTCAATCACGTGATTCTTGGCTAAAACTTCCAACCCAGCTTTCCAACAACAAAAAGAAAGAAAGAAAAGAAAAAAAAATGCAAGGTCTCTCCACTCCCAACGTCGTTAACGTTCACACGTGGAGCGTCTCGCAAAGCGAAATCCAAACATGTAACCCCTCCTATGCATTACTACTTAACTTTGTTCGTCGTGGAGATAAGGCAACATCATACATACAAAATGAAAGAAATAAAATAAGAGAAATTAAATGAAAAATTCATATATACCTTAAATGATCTCTATAAAGTCTCAATCTTGTATCCAGGTGAGATATTATAGAACAACTAGCTCCATTTTGGAACAACAAATACCATAGCCTCGTAATTTATTCGCTTGTTATCGCTCCAACCAAATAAGAATATTTCCACCCGTATAATACATATAATATGAGTAGCACATACCACACATATACTTTTAAAATATCATCACTCGCCTTATAACAAGTGAAGGAAAATATAGAACCTCCCTACCACGACAGTCATATAGATACACTCACTATAATAATATCGATACTACCACAAGCTCGATTTACACACCCGAATCTACGGTTAATACCATACTACTCCATCTTATCATACAGAATGCACCACCTTTAACTAAGGTGGAACTCCTTCCAGCACTCTTGTCAATTTCTTTGGCCACTACCAATGGTCCTCAGACACAATACTCTAGTCTTATCCCAAACCAAACTACTTCCCTTAATGTCCTGACTAGGCATCCTATTCTTTCCCTTGTTCTTCAATCGACAAGACCAAAATGCGTGGTTCTACATTCCTCGTCAAAATAGTTCCTCCATCTCTAGCTACCCTGGCGATTACTCGTGTAGTTCCCTTAACCTCCTCAACAAAAGAGAACATGCTACCGGCCTCCCCCGCCTTAGTTCAATGAGTCTTCCCTGGGTGGATGTCCACCAATGGGGTTTCATGAACACTACTTCTCTGAAAGTGCTAACAACACTTATTCGTGAGTCTATCATTCCACTGAAGGGCTCTTTCTTCCATGCACCTACCTTATTTCGATGCACGATTTCCTTGATCGTACCACTTTTTATTCACGGTCGACCTCTAACCGAACCTCGTATGAATATTTGAGAATTTACCTTCTCATCATTTCAGTTATCCCAGAGAAACTCTCTATTGATAATATCTAACGGGTTTTTCCATGGGTAAAACCTCCATCTCCCCCAAAATGTGGTGACTACCATTTTCGCCATTTCAACATTACTCCTATGGGTGAAACATTTTCCTCAATCCCTCACATTTGGGCATTTCCCTACCCTCTCTAGGCCAAAGCTCATGGGCCTTATATTTCCACCGAACAAGATTACACTTCCTCCATCTGACTTAACTACAACCGGTGGTCCTTATCAAGGACTTTTCAACTTCAAATTAACGTCGCTAGGGATTACAAACTTAATACCACTCTCTAATTCTAGCGGTATAGGGGAAAACTATGTCTACTGTACTTAGTAGTCGCGGTAGCAATATAAGATAATGCTATGAAGGGAGAGACCTCCAAAGCGGCCCTCATCACCGACTACAGCTTAAACTTCTTAGTAACCCCGTCTCATGATGCCTTCATAGTGGCCTTCTCGGACGCCCTTCCTCAGTCGACCTACGAATCTCAAATGATCATGCCAAATATTTTCTAAGTTCCTACCCTACGGCAGGAGAGCGAAACCTCACAAGAGGAAATCAACGTTCTTAATCCTAAGGCTCTATATCAAATTAAAAGAAATGCAGAAGGCGTAGTACGTCCGCACAGATTCTTAAGGACACTAGAACCTGATGCTCTGATAACATATGTGACAACCCGCCTACTAAAATAAGAGGTGGCCATCCCGATACTAGAATAATCACAGGAATCATAGATGGTCCATTCTTAGCATCACCGTCGATTAAATTAATAGTACGAGATAACCACCAATTATTTTAGAAAATGGACTGTCGAATTAAATTTTATAAGTAAAAGAAAAAAACTTAGACAATCCCATTTGCAAAAATGGTGGATACCAAAAATCAACGAGTAAATAGAATACGATGTGCATAAATCAATAACCGAATAAGCAGTCGGTTAATAGACTAATACAAACATGTTACACCGAGTATTACAGGTTAGTATCACATTATAATAAATGAGTACAAAGCGTGGGCAACACGCCCAATATACTGAACATAACTAGAGTACAAGAAATACAACAATTATCCTACAACATCCGCAAAATGCTATAGCTCCAAGACAACGGGAATGGAAAGGTCAATACGGGCGTCCTTGCGGAGGAGCACCTGAACGGACTAAGAAGTGCATGCAAGAAAAAGAAATATACACGGATCAAGGCCCGATTTGATAAGATTACCATGAGACTAAAATGCATGACAGTTATGAACGTAATTATCTCTCGCAATTTAAATCATACAATTTATCACCTCTCAATCTAGAAGCAAAACCTAGCGCAATATCAATGATAATGCTCAATGATCATATAAGCATGGGAGAACTCATCTACATATACTCAAGGAGACATCAAATCAATCATTCACAACTCTACATGCACAGTTCCAATTTCTCTTTAGGAAATATGTAAATGGCAATTCATTTTATCAAATGTTTACCAAATCAATTTTATCTCATTACTTTCTTTACAAAGTCTATTTCCCTTCTTCCATCCAGGAAATATATTAAAGCACGCTTATTATCATAAAATTGTTTTTTCATATCATAACTTCTCATTTCCTTTCTTCCATCCAAGAAATATATATTTAAAGCCATTTTATTATCATAAAATGCTTTAACAACAATAATGTCCCACATTATTAAAGATAGTTATATTTCATATCATACAACGTTTCTAAGACCGCCCGTCCGGGTTTTCCCACTGTACGCACCCCTAAATGGCTATCATCTTCCAGGGCCTATCACAAAGACAACCGGGGATCCTACAACGCAAGACGTCGGGAAGTGGCCATATGCCTGCGAGTGCGTCATAACCACACCCAGAATTACCTCACTAGTGTAGAAAACATACAATAAACGCTCATATGGCCTAGGAATATATTCACCCGGCATTCATTAGCCAGGGGACTTCACCTCACGTGCGCAACATCCCTTATCATAGCGATTCAGAGAGGTGTGTTTACATAAATTATCATTTATGAAAATCATTTCTTTTTCCATTTGAAAACATCCATATTTTTCATTCTCATAAATCATTTATTTTCAATGATGAAATACCAATTTCAGAATGTGCATTTCTTATTCTCAAAGTCATATTGTATTAATGACCTAAGACCCAAAGTGCCAATATCCTCAAACTAGTCTCCAAGAGTCCACAACGATATCCTAAGTCATCAAAGTGAGTCTCCCTCAATAATTGTCTCCTAAAAGTCCCAACATTATCATTTGATCTTCTATTAATTTTAGGTTAACTTCTTATATCGTTCGGACATTAACCTATACAATCTAACCTTTAGAACAAGCCCAAATAACCCCTTGTTAGCCTAGGATATTTGTCTACCCAACACAACCCTCTAGGACTCCTCATTACTTCCCAAAGGAAGGTTCCTAAACATCTAACCTAAAAGAAAAGGGCTAAAACAAAACTAGAAAAATCTCACAAAACAGGGCATCCGAATCGATTCTCCCTCGGGCCGAATGGATTCGCCCCTGGTTGCGAATCGATTCGCCCAAAAGAGAATCGATTCGGTGAGTAAAAACCACATTCTACCTCAAACCGAATCGATTCGACCTTAGTCCGAATCGATTCGGTCTCCCAGACCTGTATCCTACCACCTAACCGAATCGATTTACCTGGGAGCCGAATCAATTCGGCCCTACGAATTTGACCACTTTGGGCTACGGGTTCTATGAACCCTAAAATCCAAAAATCCCAAATCCTCCATTTTCATCAACATCGACAACAATTTCTACCCAATCATCCTACACATCATCTAACTAATTTTCTCAACTCAAATCAAATAAAAATACAAGATTAAGGGTTACATCCCTAAAAACCTATAAATCCCAAAAATGGTTTAAATCTCCCAAAATATAACTATACATGCAATTTATCACGTTAAATCAATATCTATCAAGTTAGAAACTTGCCTCAAGTTTTTAGTCTTGGATTCTCCTCCGTTAGCAACGGATTCCAGCTCCAATCTTCCACTTCTATCTCCTTTCCCCCATTTATCCCAAGCTCTCTCTTCTCTCTCTCTCTCTTGGCTTATAACATGAAATGAGAAGAATAAAAGGGTTGGGATGCTTAACCGGGTTCCAAACATTAATTCCCCTCTTTTAAATGTTGATACAACATTACAATGACTCGTAACTACATAATTGAGTCATAACTCGTCAAAAATGCCCGAAACTCAAAAATACAACTTGGCACTTATTTTGACTGTCTCGGCTATTCCAAAACCAACCGTACCCCCTATTTTGGCATTCGGAGTAACGTACATTATTTTTATGTTCCTACGTCATGTTATTTCATTAATTAAGCTCAAATTTGAATACAAGTTATAACCGTCGTTTAAAGTACAACGACGCAATAAGACACAATATAATGCCATTTACCTTATCACAACAATAAATAGGCCTAAACATGGTAAATATTATCCCTTAACTCAAGGGAAATTATATTCACTCCAACTTTCTCTATTTTATAAAATTATCCCATTAGGCAAAATAATATAAAATAGTCGCTCAAAAGACTGGGTTGTTACATAACCGAGAGGTCCCTTCCCCTATGACTAGAGATGAGAGTGAAAGTGACGAGAGAGGGTGGGCGGAGGGAGAGTTGAGTGAGTTAAAAGTTGCAAAAAATAATTGTTATGTAGAACTTATAAAGTTCAAAAAGGAAACCTTGAAATTAGACGCTAAGTTGAAAGAACGTGTGTCATATAGAAACAATACTGATGCGTTGATTGAGGATTTTTGGACATGTGAGGATACGATTAGAGAAGGTTAATATAAGTCGAGGGTGAGAGAATAGTCTTAGAGGGTTGATGGGGACTATGAAAAAAGAGCTTTTAGAGTTTGAGGATTCTAGACGAGTACTTGAGTCTAGGATAGGTGACATTGATAAGAGTTCAAGAGAGCCAAGTAAGGTGAATTTTGATTTGGTTACTAGGTAAGAAAAACTAGATAAGATATTCGGCAATGTCCAAATTAAAAAGGACAGGGGTGATATAGGCTTCAATGATAGTGTTTCACCCATTCACAAAGCCAAATTCACACATGTGAGAGAGCCTCCTAGGGTTGTTAGGAGAGAGGCACTGAAGGTTGTTAAGAGAGAGGAACCTAGCAACATCGTGAAAGAGGCAACTAGGAATTTTTGGAGAGATCCACCTAGAAACTTTAGGAGAGGTCCACCTTTAGGTAACACCCATCGCCCGATTTACACTTACACACATTGCGATAGGCAAGGTCATCTTAGGCGTTTGTGTTATAAACTTTTAATTGAACCTAGGAAGGTTAATAAAAGAATAAACTCGATTCATCAAACCCCCATGTATCGTTACAAATCTGTTTAGGTTAGGAAATCGGATTTAGAGGCTTATGGTCTAATTGTTAACGATTCTCGTTTGCTTGCACACGATTCACCCCATGTGATATCATTTGGTTAATTGCGTTTGATATTTTTTATACTCTAGTGATGCTCCATGATATACTCTTACTAGTGTTATGACTTACTCTGTTGTTGTTTAAATTGTTCTATTAATATGCTACTATTTTAGCACTATTTTGCTTATGCCAGCGCCTTTCAGGTATTGGTTTATGAAAAAAAATTCACTGGGAAGCACTATTTAACATTTTGGGCAATCTGTGAATTTTTTTTTCTCGTTCGAGCGAGCTCAGGTTTCGTTCGAGCGACTTCTGCTGTCGCTCGAAGCATCTTCTCGTGAGAAGCCCTTGTCGTTCGCGTGATAGGGCTCTTCGTTCGAGTGACCCCTGGAGATTTTTTTTCTTCTACTTACAGTACACTGGTTCAGCTTGATATTATTTGATACTTTTCGGTTGCCTCTGACAGTTTATATGTAGTTGCTCTTGGTATTCATCCTTCATTACTTATAATGCATTGTTTGTTTAATCACACCTACTTTGATTATTGATTCACTTGTGTGATTACTATTTTCTAGCATAGGATGACTTTCATATTGATGTTACATGCCTATTGTCGGGTGTACTACAATTGTGATATACTTTTCAAAAAATTCAAAAAGTTTTTTTTTAATTTAAAAGATACAAAAATATTTTATTTTGATAAATTATTTTTGAAAAAGTCAAAAGGAGTTTTGTATTTTGTTTTTACACCATCAATTAATGGACATTTAGGATGACCGAGTCACAATTTCACTCCATTCATCCATGTGACTGTTTGATAGTGTTTTGAGACAATATGGCATGCTATCCATGTGCTTTACAATGTTTAGAGTCAATGAGATGTTATTACTTGATACTTCCTACATATTTGACTCATTATTTCCTTTATTACACATGTGCACAGATTTTTTTTATTATTGTACTTATCAATCACATGTTGGTCGAGTGTTTTCATCTCAATCATATCTTTAAACCGAACCAACTGCAATAATACGAGAGTAATCAAAGTTGAGCATGTAAGAACCATTGTTCGTGAGAAATTTGTTTAAATTTGAAAAAATAATGAGTGCACAGGAAAGTCCTACGAGTGAATAATAATCATGTCATGAAATCCACCGTTTGAAAAGAGCCCACACAAAACATTAAGGCAATAAAAAGATAAAATATGCCAAAATTTGGGCCAATAGGTTTTCTCTAAGTTGAGAATTTAGAACCTCTTTAGAAAAATAAAAAGATTGTTATTTATGAGGGAGTTTGTTTGGATATGTATCAATGGGTTTGTACGTCCTTTTAAAAAGTTCTCAAAACGACACTAAATAGTTTTGGACGTTATCGGTGTGAAAATCACTTAGGCTTTGATTTGTTGCTTTGATTTAGTCGATATCATCTAAATTCAACAATTTTACACCTAAGGATATTTTTTATGTTCATTCAATAGGAGTACACTTATGCATCGTGCACATATGCTTGATTGAGTTTTATTACCTATTGAATATGTTCACACCCATTCATTTCGTTTCCATGACTTGATTGTTTTAGTGTAAATTCATGGTGTGATTTTTGTTTTTGTTTTTTAGAAAAAAATTGAAAAATCAAAAATTTTTTGTGGAATACGTTTAAGTATCTCTTTGTAATCGCAATTTGATTGCTTTGTTTATCGTTACAACTCCATTCTTGATTTGGTTATTCGTTTCCTTGTCTATTTTGGTCAAATAAAAAGGGGGATAACGAATTATGGGAGAGTTTTTGCATTATGGGGGAGATTTGATTATGATGATTGATGTATTTTTATATCATTTCAAACTCGATACGTCATGAGGTATTTGTTTTGTCTCATGTGTGTAAGTACAACAATGGATGATCATATGTTACACACCCTGAAAAGAAAATCTTAAAAAATTTGAAGTTTAAGATGTTTTGAAGCAAAGTTTGAAGACTTAGCATTTTTTATTTCCACTTTATATCATAAGCGTTAAATGTTTGATGGGCTAGCAAACCCTGCATCATGGCAATTAAATGTGACGTGCCTTTGTCTTAACCAATGCGCGTCAGAGGACTGTCACCATAAAGGTGGCTCACCAACTGTCTGACAACGCCAATACCAAAGTGGTTCACTGAAGTTTGTATTGGAAAGTATTTAGCTAGCTGGTGACATCACCTAAAGTAGATGTGACATTTGGTAAATGACTGTTTGGCTCAAATCTTAATATACAATGGAACTCAAGCATACTCTACACAATCTTCCATGATGAAAGATCTTTTGGTGTTTTACCAGGTGTATCTAAGATTATCAAGACAACCCTAAATGTTTCCTCACTTCTCAATCCCCCAAACCAAGTCCTTATGAAGTTCCCACGACGAGGTCATTCGATAGAGCATGTCAGCTCTCTCAGGACCTGTCAGGCCTGATCTCTCACGAGTACCATTTGACCTCACACTCAACATTACAATCATTACAGCATACAATCAATGTAATTAAAAGATATAATTTAATAATGTAGGAACATAAGGTAAAAAGGAGCCCTCTTAGTAAGTTTCCTCGCTGAGCTGAATCATTAAGATGAATCGCTAGGCTGGCATATTGAAATACCTCGTTGAGCTGCCTTGTTGTGTTCATGGTGCTTTCTTATCTTAAGTCTCTATTAATTGATGAAACTCTCTCAAATTCAAATATTACCTTCAAGCCCCCCTTACATTTGCCCATTCGTGTAAAGATTTATCGTGAGAATAAGAAATGTCTGCACGAAAACTTCTCAAATAGATGGACTGTCTTCTTTTATGTGCAAAAATTCTTCCTTATCCACCTTCGTTGCAACTACTGACTCTATTCATATTAGAAAAAATTTAAATTCTCCTCGATGTTCCTGAACCAAAGCTCATCAATAACTGGGCATATGGCGAGGGGACATCGTAAATTTTTTTTGTTGTTAGATTCCAGCCATTTTGTATTCTTCAATGCCTATTGGACTTCTCCCAAAGTACTTGTGGATTATGTCCATCGTCATTCTGATTGCTTAAAAGAAAATTCTCCACAATTTACTTCATAATGTTTCACCATTGAGTGAACTTGTCGTGAGGGGACATTTTCGTTAGGACTACCCCTAGTAATAGGAATTATCTCCAATGCATCTGAGTTGTGGCCATCCCCATTTCAACTTGTTCAAAAAGGAAAAATTCTCCCTGATGTACCTGAGTTAAAGTTATCTTCGTTTGAACTTATGGTGAAGGTACATCGTCAACTTTTTTGAACTGTGCTGCGAGAAACCTACCTTTCATTGGATTTGAAGTTAAAATTATCCCTGACACATCTTTAACCTATTGTAAAATCATTGGGGCTTGCAGCGTGAAGATTCTGTTTAATTAGACTTTTGGTTTTCAAATACATTTCAAAAATTTCGGGCGCCAAAAATCATTACTTCTTTAGAAAGCAATGCTCTCTCTCTCCCAGGCTTCACCTTATTAATGACGTGAAGTCTTTCAACTGTCAGGGCACACCCTGAAGTGCCACGTGTCAATTTATAATCATTGTAGGCGGCTGGGCACGTGTCTTGGTGGGAAAACACAACCATCTGTTTGAATTCCAAACATTCAATACCTTAAACCCTTATCCTTTTCTTATTTTCATGCTTTCATTTGCTATCATCATCTCCAAAGCTTTAGAGAGAGAAAAATCTATTCTTCCGCCATTGTTGCTCAAGCCTTCACCTTATTCGTCTTCTCTTTGTCATTTTCAACCATTGTCACTCCATTTATTTCTAGTCTGGTATTGCTTCTTACCACCCTTACTTTGCCTCAAAATATAATAGATTCGTCATATGATATCCCTATTGATTCACTTCCTCTCATAACCACATCTTTGCCCGCCCCCACTGTTACTTCTGCTCCTGCTTTGGATACAACCACCCTGATGGCAGATCGTCAAAACCAAATTTTATTTTATCACTGCTCTCCTATTTTTACCAAATATGATGAATACTCAGCCATGCGCAAAACCGTCATTTTAAATGCTAAGTGAGAATCCTTAACCCCAGGTGATGAAGATGACGATGTTATCATTTGAGGTTTCTTCCCCCATAGGGGATTATGCATTTTTACCTTGATCGAGGTAACTTGTCATGCTCCCATATGAACTTCAAAGGGCTTGGAGGCCCCCTATCTCATTTTTTTGACTGGAACAGTTATATGGAGTCGACTTACGCAGATGTTCTTACCAATGTTGGGCTTCATCGGGCAACCTCGTTTGGTGAGTTCACTTTATCCAAATGCAATGTTTCACTACAAGTACTTGTATCTCATTGGAATGTTACAACCCACACTTTCTTGGTTTCATGGGGAGAGTTCACTATAACGTTGGAAGATGTATGTGAATTTCTTAGGCTTGAGCCCACAGGTACCTCTTCTTATTCTAATGAGGCTTTAGACGCTGAAGAGACTGCTGCTCATGCAGAGTTGGGATCAAATATGTTGAAGGTGCATAGTGAATTCAAACAAAGCCACTTCCCTTATCAGCTATTTCTTCCAATACCCCTTCGAAAAAAGGTTGTTCTTTTAGGTTTGGGAAAGTAAAAGGTACACGCTTAGAGTTACTATCTTACATTCTTTTTATCCTCTCTTATTTGGTCTTGCCTTGCAAACCCAACAACTAGCCCTATCAGGGTCTTATGAATTTCTCCATTCACGAGGCTAGGGGTTTAAATATCCCTCTGGCGACAATGGATTTGGATTCCCTCTACACTTGGTTGGATTCCCTCTACAAGCCCCCACAAAAAAACCCTTCCCAGGTAACGAATTTCTGAAGCCCCATCGGCTATTTCCCTTTCACGAAAAACAAATTCGAAAGGATATTCTTTCATTTCTTGACAAACCCAGTTGCTTTGTTGTGTGTCCCTACGGTGAAGATGCTTTTGCCCAGATTTGACCCTTTTTCTCCCACGCAGATAGAACGGTTCAAGCCACCTTGAAAGATCTCATCAATGAAGATCCTTCATTTACCGTTGTTCTCCTGTTAACCCTAGGCTATCTTCCTTCTTACATGAAGTGGGGACACACCTCGGAACACTACAACCCCTATCGCTGATCTGGCTAATTTGGCTTCGATCAAGGGGTTCCTCACCCTATTTTTCAAGAATCCAATGCTTGGGCTACATTCTCTAAGGACTACTCTATCTATAGGACATCAGTTGCCTCCTCTGTTTGTTCTGCGATTATTGGTCGAATCATTATCCCTAAGATAACAAGGAAGGATGATGTGACTTCTCTTTTTGCCACAAAATATTAATCGATGCAACTGGAAAATAAATGTGAGTTTGTCAAAATACCACCTGTTTACCCTCTTATCTTTAGCTCTCCACCATTTGAGCTGGCTCTAAAAGGTAACTCAATTTTAGGAGTTAAGTTTACTTTAAGTCAAACCCAAAAAAATCCTCCCACTAAATTACCTCTTTCCTGCCCTCTTGTCGTTGCAATTGGTCCTAAGCCCCGGGAAGCTCCAGTGCAAAAGGAAGTTGGCCCTACCGAAGGGGCCTCTAAAGAAGGTGTTGTTATCGTAGGTGCTTCTGGAGAGGGTCCCTCGTAACCCCCTTCTAAAAAATTAAGGACTTCAAAAGGCGGGACTTCTTCAAAATCCAAGTCTAAATCCCAAGTCCCCATTGAAGTCTTAGCCAATTACCTCCGTTCCCCCTCCTATGTCTGCAAACCTAAGTGAGGAGATATGAGCATAATGTCAAGTAGAGCTTGAATGGGTACAACGTGAGTTTCAATGACATACTCCTCATGTTCCTCCCCTGTTGTATTTCCCACAATACAATTAGATCTAATGAGGGGGCTGCATTAAGAGGAAGAAGTTTTGGAGTCCTCTCTACTGTTGGTGGCTCTGGTATAATGAAAAAGACTCTGGGTACAAAAGCCTATAAATAAACATGCATACGAAGTGGAACCACCACCTACTGCCTTTGTTACCAGGACCTCTGCTCATCTATCTCCCCTTAAGACCATTACCCTTGATGATAGACTTAAAGTTGAGCATCATTTTACTGAAGAAGCTTCGGCAATACCTTCATCACCTTTTTTGCCCATGGTAATTTCACGCCACTCTTTCCCCGAGCAAGGGATATGTTTTCCAACACTTAGTAATTTCTAACTTAGTGAGGTATATTCTCTAAAACTTATTCAAATTTCTTTTCTCTGTTGGATGGTGAAACATATATACCTTCTCCCCTCGTGAGCCCTTTTTGTGGGAGAACGTTTAGGTATTCCTGGGATCGTTGCATCTTTACCCCCTTCTCCCATGATTGGGCTGATCTGTTCTCGCCATTCTACCTCCCAACGTGTTGAGGAGGCTGCCAGAAAAGTTATTGCATCTGTGGAAACTATTGGAGCCTCTCATCAACCATAGGAGACTCCCTTGGCTTCTTCTGGGACATCTCCCTTGCCGGTTGTTACTCTGGACGTAGTTCTAGTCTCCAAAAGTCCACCAAAGGTAATAGCTTTTTCTACTTTTAGCAATCTTTTTCACTACGTTCACTTGTCATCTTAGTATTTTGTTTGCATTTAAGGTTGTGGTGGCTTCCGACCTGGCCATATCGCTTGTTGGGTCACTTCTGCACTTCCATCTCATGAGGTTTGTCACTCGGTTTGCCCAGTTTTCTACCCTTACCGGAGTAAGCTTACTTCTTATGTATTTTCCCTTTCCTATGTAGTATTTCTTGTGTCTAACACTGATAAGCACCCAAAAGTGTTAAATTTAAACCCCGAATAGATGCATTTTAATTGCTAATTCTCGGTAAAAGGGGTCTTATGTGCGTAAGTGTTTAATGTGCAGGCTTGGCAACAGTTGCGGTGTCAAAAGTTATATTTCGAGGTAATTTGCAGTTCAAATGGAGCTAATTTCCCAGTCCCTTACATTACCCGTGCCTAAACCAAGCCTAAACCTACCCCGACCCCGTGTGTTTAGTTTGTACTTTTATTATTTTTTTTAGATTTTTATTTTGTGTCGTTTATATTTTTAGGTTTTATTTTAGATTGACTTAGAATTTTTTAGGATTTATTTTCTATTTTTCTATTTCTTTTTATTTAGTATAATTTTATTTTTACTTTTATTATTTTTTACTTTTTATTTTATTTTAGCTTATCTTATTTTATTAGAATAAGTTTTTAGGAATTTATTTTTCTAGTTTTTTTTATTGTGTTTTTTTTAGGATTTTAGGTTTGATTTTTATTAGATTTTTAGTTTTGATTTCTTTTATTTTATTATTTGAGTTTTTTTATATAGGTTAGGATTTTATTTTAATAGATTCCAATTTTTATTTTTAGTTAGTTAGTTTTATTTTTAGTTAGTTTTAGTTTTTTTTTAATTTTTTAGGTGTCCAAACTAAACACACGCATATCCTACATCCTACATCACCCAAATAACACACTCACCCACACACCAATTTCCATACACTCCACTACACACAACCAATCCCCACTTCATCTTCTTCCTCTCACCCATCCTTTCTCTCCTCCATTAACACATTTATCATCTACTTCCATTAACCAACACACACCCACTTCTCTCACCTCCACCATTAACCCACATCTACTCTCTTTCCTCCCTCTTACCCATATCCACCACCCAGAATCAGACCCCCTTTTCAACCCGAACCTCCATACCCACATACCTTTGTCCTAACCCGCCACCACAGCAGGTGATGGCTTGACCTGAAACCAACCCCCGCCCCCTGCCATTCCCGCTGGCAACCTTCAACCCATAACCCGCGTCCACGCAACCCCCACTTGTTACCATCTCCCATCCAAACCCGGATGGAACCCATAAACCATTACCCAGGCGCCAAAACTCAGAACCTATTCCAGCTCGGTTACTCCCAACAACCCATCTCTGAACCAAACTTGTGAACTCTATCTCCCACCTGAACCCATGTGAAATTTTGCAGACATTCCACCTCCTTTCAACCCGGCTAACCCGCTGCCCACCCATGCCAAACCCGATTCCCATCACACCTGCTCCTTACCACATCCCCAAACCAGAAAAAACATCACCTGCTACCCCGCGACCCGATACAAACCCGAACCCATCTCCATGGCAGCCCCTCATCTCCTGACCCGCGTCCTCTCATACTCAGGGCTGGCTAAATACAAACCAATCAAACCCATTTACGATTTTAACATTCTGTATAAATCATGAACCAATGACCAAATCACTTATCCCATGTGTTATAAACCCACTTAACCCTTTTTTCCCAATTTACCCCCAACTAAATTAATTCCCCTTTTCCAAAAATTACCCTCATAACCCTCATCTCCATCATTAGAATTTTATTACCTTCCATACCTCACCCAAACCACATGCACACCTTTGTCCTCCCATTTATACCCCTAGCTCCATGTGCCACACTATAAAATCATGAGAAGACCCATTTGGGATAAGAATCTATAGAGACTTGGAGAAGAAGAGAGATAGTTTAGAGTAAAAATTAAATTAGGTAAAAGTATTTCTAAATAGTTTATTTTTTATTTTTTTATAGAGAATTGGTGAGATTTAATTGTGAGTGATTCGATTTGTATTAAGGAACATGGAGTTCAAATTGTCAATTTCAAGGAGACTTGTTGAAGATTTATTCTCTTTCTCTACTCTTTTATTTTATATGCCTTTGATTATTTGTTCATCATATTTAATATAATGTTAGGCGAAATCCCCTTTCAAGGGGTGGGATGATCCCATTATTTTATGTTAATCCATTTTAATTAGTTTATTTACATTAAAATTCTCTTTGATAATTAACTTTGCATTCTTACATTTTAATTTACGCCTCGAGCGAGGGTAAATTATTTTCGAGAGAAAATCAAAATTCTAGTTATAATACCCATTTTAGATTCGAACTAGATATAGGGGTTTCTCATGTGTAATATTATTGCTTTAATTTCAACTCTAGGCTTACTTTTATGATTTAAACTAGTTTAATCAATCGATCCTAGAGGGTGATTTGTTAGATGATGTTTGGATCTACATTTCAATACTTATAAGAGTGCTAAATTTAATTTTCTAAAATGTTATTATCAAAATTACATTTGCAACGAGAGTTGATTTTTGATTTTGATACTACTTGGGATAATTAATTTTAATGAATTAATTAATTTTAATTAACTAGAATATATGGTGTCATCCTATCCCTTGTTAGTCCTTAGTTTTATTTCCTCACCATTCTCATATTTTAGATTTTTATTTACTTAGATTTAATTTGTATCTTTAATTACTTTTATTTACATCATCGATTTAGTTTAGTTTAAATTCACATCCTCACAAAATTGTTCTAATATTGAAAAGGCTAAAAAAATAGAAAAAGCAAAAATCCAGAAAGAGATAATAAAAAAAGTGGAATTACATGTGTTTTCCTCTCGTTTGACTCCTTTGATGTGGATTGATACCTCACTTACCACTACACTTTAGTTTATTATATTTTATAGGTATTTGAGATTTTTTTATGAGAGGACTTTCAACCAACGACGACACATATACCGAAAAGTTCTCTCTATCAAACACTTTGATATTATTTGCAGTTTTCTCCAGGTCTCACTCTTTCCTCCCATTCTAGGACTCCACGGGTTCCTCAGGATATCGTTGGTTCATCTTCTCTCCCAGGGGTTCCTTTAGACCCTGTGGTGGTTGATACGACTGAAGTTCAAATGACTCTAGTGGAACCTTCCCCAATTTTGGCACTTGTACCTTTTCGCAAAGAAGGTATATCGTCAACGGCTCAGGTTCCTCTTTCAGAAGGTTTAGATGAGACCCAGAGAAATATTGAAGTTATTCCTGCAATCGTTACTCCTGCAGTTGCTATTGAGGTAATTACGGCCTTCTCCTTATTTTTCATGAGTCTTATCATTATGCCTTCGAGGTGACTTAACAACGAGAATACACTTGTCAAGGTTTTTTGTAAACTCTACTTATATTGATGATTTAACAATGAAAATAAACTTGTTAAGATTTTTCTCAAACCCCACTTATAACGATGACTTAATAATGAAAAGACACGTTTTAAGATTTTTCTCAAACCCCACCTATAACGGCGACTTAACAATGAAAACGCACTTGTTAAGATTTTTCTCAAACTCGACCTATAACGGTGACTTAATAATGAAAACACATATTTAAGATTTTTCTCAAACTCCACCTATGACGGTGACTTAAAAATGAAAATACACTGTTAAGATTTTCCTCAAACTCCACCATGACGGTGATTTAACAATGAAAACACACTTGTTAAGATTTTTCTCAAACTCCACCTATGACGGTGACTTAACAGTGAAAACACGCTTGTTATGATTTTTCTCAAACTCCACCTATAATGGTGAGTTAACAATGAAAGCACACTCATTAAGATTTTCCTCAAACTCTACCTATATTGGTGACTTAACAATGAAAACATACTTATTAAGATTTTTCTCAAACTCGTTCTTTCTTATCTCATTTTAGGTTGCGAGGGAACCTGCTCCTGCCAAAGAGCCAACGCAACATGGTCCCTCTCTTGTTGCCTCTGATTATCAAGGACCCGTCTCGTCAGAGGAAACAAGTCACAATGATAGTGGTTCTACTACAGACCCTGATGATACGAGAAATCGTCCACTTGTCGTTCTCGTACCAGAAAGTCAAGAGTAAAGCATGTAATGAACAAGTAAAGCAAGTCAGGAGATGTGAACACAAGATATGGAGTGGTTTGGCCTCTAAAATAGGACTACGTCCACTGTGGTGCTCTACTCTCATTATATTCATTGTTTTGTGCAATATAATCATGCCTAAAGAGGCTTACAAGTATGAGAATAAAAGGAGAGTACATGATGACTGATGATCCCGGTGTGCCGGAGAGGTCGCTGCAATATGGATGAGCAATTCCGAATTTGTATGGAGGGGTAGTGTAGAGAGAACTGGTATTGTAGAAACTGCTCCGGTCGTATGGAATCGATCCCCTATTTTTAGGGGTGGTCCTCTATTTATAAGAGGTAAGTGAGTTGTCACGTGTCCTGAGCACGTGGCACAAGTCAAGAGTTACTGTAGTAGAAAGGGATGCGGCATATAACGCAAGCACAAAGTGTCGCACCCTACATGAGGCTAGAGCCGCAGGTGCGCCCTGTACATGGTAGGGACGCGGTCTGTATTTTAAGACGAGGGGTGAGTGCCGCGCCCAGTACTTGTAGGGCCTCACCCGAGTTCAATAGGGTTGCGCCCTATGTTGATAAGGGCATCGGCAGGGTGCTATATTTGTATTATTAATAATCCCCCAAGTCGTAGTGCCAAGAGAATTTGATTGGGGCTGCGGCTTAGTTACTTTACGTGCCGCGGTATATTTCAAAGCGACGATTCGTCTTCCGCGCACTCTTATATAAATTGTTTCTGGACGTGGACTTCATTGTGTTTCCAAAACCTTGAGAGCAAATCAAGAGCAAATTTCTTGCGCGTCCATCTCTTTCCATTTTCCGGCGACCCTCAGAGGCTGTGCGTGGAGGTTCCAAGGTGGTGTGAGGATGAGCATTGTTGACTTCTTCATTTCCTGGTAACTTTTCAATCAACCTTTGTAAATTATTTTCGTAGCTAGTACTTCCTCTTTGAACACACAAACAGACGAGTTTCTTCACTCCTTGATAGAAAACTAGGGTTTAAATTGAATAATCTGTTATCTCCCTATAATTTAACACACATGAACGCTGAGCATATTAGTAATTATTAGGATCCATCTTCATATGCTGTACTTGACCCTTGATCTTCCAAACGCCATGAAAATCATATAGTTGTTCTTGTTGTTCATAGTCAAACTCTTCGTATTCTGTGAATTTGATCTTAAAACGATTAAACATTAGGTATGAAACTGTTTAAGATAGAGACCGCGGCATGATAGACTTTCAATAATCTATTCCATTGAACTGTTTTGGTCCTTATCTGTGGCATACCGTGGGCGATGGCCGCGGTCCTTTAAGTTCTCAGATTTATCCTCCGCGACGCTTTGATGCATATCTACTTAATCCACCGCGGCGGTGGGGTTTTCTAGGGCTCGGAATCCCCACCTTTATGTTTTGAACAGTCTTCAAGCTTTCAAGAGCCAAATATACATCCATGATAAATAATTGTGATTGTTGCTAGAATTTCTTGAGTTAACCTTTATTAATTTTAGAAATAGTTACGGCACAAGATATCTAAATCCATTTGAGCCTGTTGCCGCGGTAATGTATGTTCCTTAGCTGATTTAGGAGGTGGCTGCATATAGTAGGGCCAGAGGATTATCACTCAAGGTTCAAGTAATAGAGTTGGCCCATTAATAACTACCCTAGGGAAATAATCCCCAATAACAAATTATTTACTATTCATATATAATCTTCTCGCGGCTTCTTAAAGTCTTTTCCAAACCATACTGGCTGCGGCGCCTAACTGCGGACTCTGCTTTTTCAGGTACTGCTGCAGCCATATGAGCTTTGACCCGGACAAGTTTCTGAGAGGATTTTGGGTAAATCACTTTGGAACCTCTCCTCATGAACTCACTTCCATGCCCCTTCTGAGATCAATAGGGCCTTGCCAACTCAGGGATTGCCCCAACTGCATGATACTAGACTCAGACTCTGTGGACTCTTCCTGCAAGAAGGATTTTCCATCTATGCCAATGGAAGAAGAAGCCAATTCAAGTAATCATCCATTGGGTGTAGCAGATGATGCCGCAGAAGTTAGAGATAACCTAGCTGGTACAACTGGGAGGACTAAGAGACCCTTAGCTGTGCTTCATATCCGTAGTGCCATGAACCTAGCTGGTACAACTGGGAGGACTAAGAGACCCTTAGCTGTGCTTCATATCCGTAGTGCCATGACCTAAGACTGGGTTGAGTAGGTGGATGAGGCCTTCAAATTTCTCCAAAATTTGATGTGCTCGGCACCTGCCGTGAACCAAAGACCTTGCACGACTCTGGATGATGATGGAGTTTTCTTCCCACTTCATGCCTTTATTTATGGGCTGCGACTACCTGTTCTTGTTCCCATCCGTCCCCTTTTTTAGACAATGAAACTAGCCCCAGTCCAGTTAGATCCTAATGATTGGAGAGCCATTCTGACTGCGATTGTCCTTTGGGAGAATCTATTCAAAAGGGACATCACTCTCGCGAAATTCTTTCACTTCTACCATCCAAAGGAGAACTCAGTGAAGTTCACAGGCTACTACCACTTCTCTGTTCGTGGAAGGGACGAGACCCTTTACACTGGGAGACTGACCAGTGTGAAGAACTGGAAGGGAAAGTATTTTTATATCTCCGGTGAAGGCTGGGAGATTCACCCCGAGGAGAATGAGAGGGAAAGGTCATATAGAATGTCGCGGAAATGGGGGTCTCCATCCAAATTAGGTATTAAGACTATATCCGCATCCTTTCTTCATATTTTGTATATTAAATTCCACTAACCTTTAAGTTGTCTTTTCTGCAGTTCTTGATAATCTACATTTGAACAAGCAGAAAGAGAAGAGAGTCGCTAAGGCCACGGCAGTTCCCGCTGAACATAAAAATTTCAGCACACTTGTTACATCAGCGACCATATTCGAAGCAGGTTTTTTTCCCAACAAGTCCATTCCTCAAGTTATGGACGCGGAAGGTAATACCCTCACCGTCATAATTTTTATTCCGCGATAACTTATGCTCCTAAATTCCATTTCCAATATTTGTTGTTGCTTTTCAGGTGAGGAGGTTGACAGGGAATTGCTGGCCGCACAATTGGAGGAAATGGACGAGGACGCAGTCGTTCTAAATAATACTGCGTGGAGCAGGAAAAGGAAAATGTCCAAAGCTAAGGCTCCTACCGCGGCTCCGTCAAATGATTTGGAAACTCCAGCCGCGAACTCAATTCCTGTCGCGGAGAAAACTGGCGTTGCAGCCCAACAACCTGAATTTGATGACGATATAGGGGCCAACCTAGCCACAACAGGTTTGATGTCAGGTGATGCTCCCCCAACATAGCTTCTCCGCCACCGCCACCTATAGTTGTAATTAATGCAAACTTGGCACCTCCTCAGTGCCACAGCACTTCTGGTCCCGATGGTCGTCCGCGGCCTCAGTTGAGGCAACCTGACCCCGAGTCCTCGTGGGACACTACTACGAAGGCTGCACGGAGAATGAAGAGGGACCTTGATGGTGCGAACCTCGACAGGCTGGTGGGAGAAGACCACGACAACCTGGAGGACTTCTGCCTCTATAGTCTTCTGAGGGTAAGTGCTTTGTCTTCATTTTTCTCTTTTGTTCCATATACTACACCTAACTTTTTTTTAATTTTAGGCCGCGGATGTCATCGTAGCACAAAAAAGGAAGTATGAGGCCCTTTACAAATTGAAAGAGGTCGAGAAGAGGGTGCATGCTGCGGATCTTGAGGCTGCACGGACTATATCATTTGAGGTCGGGAAACAATCTTCTATCGCGGCTCTTTAGGCGGCCCAAATGGACTTGGAAATAGCAAATAAGGCCAAGGAGGAAGTGGAAGAGAACTTTAAACAGGCCGCGGACTCCCTTAAAGCCTCCCAAGCCCAGACTGCTGAAGCTGTACGTGTCGTGGATATTTTAACCAGCAAGCTCGCCCTTTTTCAGGATAAGTATAAAGAGATGGAGGCTAAGTCTTCTCAAGAAGCCCTAGACCATGCCGCCGCTATAAAGAAGATGGAGGCAAAACATGGTGATGCCCTCTAGCTGGCCATTGACCATGCCATGGAGTTATTCAAAGGCTCCAGGGACTTCTTCCTCGTCAATAATAAGGCCTATCTTTGCAGCTACCAGGAGCTAAGGCACAGGATTGTAAAGAACTTCCCTGAGGCGAAGGAGAAGGTTCTGGCCTGGAAACTGAGTGATGCTGAACACCAAGACTGCATTACCGAGCTCAAATCCACGACTGAAGAGAAAGCTAGACTGAGAGCAGAGGCAGAGGCCGTAGAGGAAGAGACTAAAACTGCCGCGGATGGTGAGGAGACAGATGATCATGATGATGTTGCTTCCTGAATTTTTTTATTTTTTGATCATTGATATAGGGTTGCATCCCTTTTGTTAATTTACTTTTGTAGTTGCTGCGGCCCATATGCTTGTAATCTTTAACTGATAATATCAAGGCTGCGGCCGCCTTTAAAAAATTAATTATTTTGGCTTCATTCTCTTGTATCTCTTGCAACTTTTTGCTCATTTCCATGCTTAATTGAATATTTTCTATTTGCCTCTTATGGCTTGAATACAACTGCCTTATTTATGAACTTGTAGAAATACGTCCGTGGCACTATAACATATTTCTTCAATGACCGCTCTGATTGAACTGCCCTGGTAGCCTCGAGTAATGCCCATGAACCTTCACGATTAATTGTTAGAGGCTGCGGCACCTTGCAAGGGTCATGGCCGCGGCAAGTTAACCTTTGGAACCTGCCCTTGCCCCTTGCACCAAAGCGTGGAAGTGCTGCCTCTTGAATAAGGCCGCGGCACCTTGAAGTTTGAAACCCATCTTGTAGCTTTGTTTGTTTTCATCCCATGACCAAAATGGAACATATAGTGTAGGTTGTCTTTTCCCATGGCTACCCCTTTAGTCTCTTTAACTGTCTGAAGCTTTTCGAGAGCAGCAAATAACGGTTGCAACTATATTAACAGGACTATTGTAGATTTTTGGCCCCTTAATCCGAACATGAGGCTTTATGCATATATGTGATACTTTCAAGCCTCCTCAGACTGGGTTATGTTATTATGCCACCCGCAGCTAACATATAGGATATTTTTAAGCCTTCTCAGGCTGGGTTATGTTATTAAGCCACCCCAACTATCATATAGGATATTTTCAAGCCTCCTCAGGCTGGGTTATGTTATTAAGCCACCCACAGCTAACATATAGGATATTTTCAAGCGTCCTCAGGCTGGGTTATGTTATTAATCCACCCATAGCTATCATATAGGATATTTTCAAGCCTCCTCAAGCTGGGTTATGTTATTGAGCCACCTCCTCAGGCTGGGTTATGTTATTGAGCCACCCACAGCTAACATATAGGATATTTTCAAGACTCCTTAGTCTGGTTTATGTTATTGAGCCACCCATAGCTAAAATATAGGATATTTTCAAGCCTCCTCAGGCTGGGTTATGTTATTAAGCCACCCACAGCTATAGATATATTTAAAGCCATCTTTGGCTAGATATTACAAGTCTCTCGACTTAATGACGCATCCCGAAAGCTAAGAGTGGGCATTGAAGCCCTTATGAGAGACGTTGCAGTTCAATCTTGTATAACTGCTTCAAATATTTGCTATCGCCGCCTTTTAATTATTATCAACTTCCGTAGAATCAGGCATCTTGTCGAGCGCCATTACCCATTTGGATATTATCATTCCTAAGATTGCTTCGAACCGGGATCTGTTTAAGACAAAAATGGTCTTTTTAAGATAACATTTCATGGAAATGAGAATCAGAATATGACACTATAAAGTGAACTTGATTTATAACTATTCATGTATATGTGACTTTGTAAGGATAACACAAAGTTTAATTTAAAACAACATAAGAGGAGTTGTTACTGTAAGGTAGAGACAGATGGAATATAAGACATAAGCATGAAAAATAAGCATGCGGCATGTGAGATAAGGTTGCATCCCCTAAACATCTTTGAGGAACCTCCGCAGTATCCCTTGCCCGATCAGCCTTTCAATTTCTTCCTTAAGAGCATAGCATTGCTCAGTGTCATGGCCATGGTCCTGATGGAATCTTCACCAAGTAGCTTTGTTCCTCTTGTGGGGTGGAGTTCTTAGCTTTTCTGTCCACCTCAACAGCTTGTCTTCTTTGATGAGCCCGAAGATCTCTTCAATTGGGAAGGCCAATGGAGTGTAGGGCCTAGATTTCTTTTCTGCATTTTTCGCTCTCCTTTTTTGGCACCTGTTGACTACTTCCGTGGATGGATCCTCTTGAACTGTCGCGGCATCAAAAGGTGTTGAAGCTATGATCTTGGGTGTCGCACCCCCAATGGGAGATGTCGCGGCCTCGAGCATTAGCACCCTCTGAGTCAGGTAGTTGACCTGGGTCTAGAGTGAGGCATGACTGTCGTAGAGGTGGTTGAGGTGATTGTACAGCTGCACAATCTCATCTTTGATTTCCGTGCTCTGGCTGGACTCTCCCTCTATTTTCTTCTTTTGTTAGTCTTTACAAAGTGTATGAATAATATGAGACAAAACTAGGCAAAAGTGAGTAATCACAGAAACACTAAGTAGGAAATGGGGATGTAGCGTTGTACTGCTGCACTGTTAAAAGGTGTCGCGGCCGGTATAGCACCTAGGTGCACTGCCGTGGTCTTTATAAGACATTCACCAAGGTTGAGTTGGAGACCTCCCGAGTCCATTCCTTGATGTTTTGAAGGTTCAGTATCACGACCGCACTAGTATAGGCCGCGGCATGAAGGTATTTAAACTTCCTGCCGCATTCCTTGCTAGGCGGGGGGGGCGGGGGGGAAGCAATCCCAAAATTGAAACCCAAAAACTGAGTTTTTCTCCCAAAACACGGGGAGAGCATGCTAACTAGGGTCTATCCACGAGAGAATAACCTCTCGGTGCACATAATGGCACAATTCTAATGATAAAACCCTAGATCATAGACAAAGAACAACGAAGCGGGTGTAAACATGATTCTTCCCTAACCATTCATCTCTTCGCGGGTAACGCCCATCATGCTTTCAGCACTATCTAGATGAAATGATATCACAGGGGTATGTAAGATAGCTCCAAGGTCATAAAAGAGAGACCGAAACAGATCTGAATATACAAATTACCCATTTAAGGGTGTGAATTACAAAACAGAGCTCAATAACCTAAATCTACTCCTGAGACAATGATCCAAAGGATCCTCATGAATAACATAAGGTGTTAAAGAACTCAAACTATAGAGAAACAAGATCAAAATATCTCGCTTCCCATAGACGGTGTCAAATTGATGATACGAGAAATCGTCCACTTGTCTTTCTCGTACCAGCAAGTCAAGAGTAAAGCGTGTAATGAACAAGTAAAGCAAGTTAGGAGATATGAACACAAGATAGAGAGTGGTTCAGCCTCTAAAATAGGCCTACGTCCACTGTGGTGCTCTACTCTCATTATATTCATTGTTTTGTGCAATAAAATCATTCCTAAAGAGGCGTACAAGTATGAGAATAAAAGGAGAGTACATGATGACTAATGATCCCGGTGTTACGGAGAGGTCGCTGCAATATGGATGAGCAATTCTCGATTTGTATGGAGGGGTAGTGTAGAGAGAACCGGTACTGTAGAAACTTCTCCGGTCGTATGGAATCGATCCCCTATTTCGAGGGGTGGTCCTCTATTTATAAGAGGTATGTGAGTTGTCACGTGTCTTCAGCACGTGATGCAAGTCTGGAGTTGATGTAGTAGAAAGGGATGCGACCTATAAGGCAAGCACAAAGTTCAGCACCCTATATGAGGTTAGAGCCGCAGGTGCCGCGCCCTGTACATGGTAGGGCCGCGGTCTGTATTTTAACACGAGGGGTGAGTGTCGCACACAGTACTTGTAGGGCCGCACATCGAGTTCAGTAAGGTCACGCCCTATGTTGATAAGGGCAGCGACAGGGTGCTATATTTGTATTATCGGACCCGCCAGCTGATAGTGGGTCCAATTGTGAGATTCCTCTACCCAACATGACTCCACACGATTTTTGCCTTATGGTCCTTCGATATTCTTCTGAGTCTTTGTGTGTAATCATTCTATTATTGAGAAAACTTCCACTCATCCTCCTCAAACCTTCACTTATGAATGTCTTAGTTCAAATGTGTTGGTGATGAGCTATAGGCTCTAGCTCATCAATCTATACCTACGCAAGTTAAGGGAAATGTGCAAGGATGGCTTCTAATTGAATTGGTTGATTAGCCACTTGAAGCTTTTAAAGAGAAAATAGTTAGAGAGACAGAGGGGCCTTTATCTAAAACATGTTGAGGCCCAACGGGCTGAGGAGGCTAGTTTGTTGGACTTAGCCCTTCTATTCAAAGCAATCGATGAGAAAGTTAATCTTGTTGAAGACACTCTTTTAAATTCCAAGTAAAAACATAAAACCTAAGTGATTGAATAGGCCCAAGTCTAGACCATACTTTAAGGTTGCATTACTACTCAGCTAACGTGGTTAGAGGCTTATTCGGGCTTGCCTAGGGATTTATTATCCTCTCCGGACTTGTGGTTAGTCCCTTCTTTTGTGGTGTCATAATTTTTTGGTTCATTTCCTTATATGTAATTCTTGGGCAATAGCTCCCAATTTTGTAATCCTTTTGAGTATATGAGTAAAAAATATAATTTCCTTATTACCATGCCATGCTTTGTAATTTGTTGCAACTCTCTTTTATTCAATGCAAAGATTAAACTCTTACAATTTACAAGCAAACGCTTTCTTCTTAACTCGTGAGAAGAATCATAAAAAAAGAAATAACTCATAATGAATTGTAATATAAATTCAACAGTTTAACACCAAATAAATCTTTAACTGAGGTTACTCTCTTAAAACATGAAAGAACTTTAACCACTTATCATTAATCTTGAAAGGTCTATCCTTTTTCGTATTAGAGATTAAGCAGTGACCTGAATCGTAAGCCTCCTTCATAGGGAAAAGTCCCTTCTAATTTGCAAAAAAATTTAGGCAATGGGAGCCCTTGAATATGCTTCACCATTGCCTTCAAACCCAAATTCCCTTCTACGAACTGTTTTGGCCTCACCAAGTTATCATATGCCCTAATAAGCTTATTTGTGTACATTTAGCAGTGTTGTATCGCATTGTCCGGGTTATCATCCAGTGCTTCCAACTGTACGTGTCTACTCTGAGGAAGCATGCTGCTTCACAAAGCATATATAAGCCGAGGGAACTTCCAATTCAACTGGAAAAATCACTTTAGCTCCAAATACAAGGGAGAATAACGTATACCCTGTGGGTTTCCTATTTGTTGTTCGGTTGACCTAGAGAGCTGCGGGAATCTTATCATCCCATGAACCTAGAAAATCTTACATCATCTTAGCCAAGATATTGACCAAGGTCTTATTGGTCACTTCGTCTTAACCGTTGCCTTTGGGATATGCCACCGTTAAGGTATGATGAATGATGGAGTACTTGTCTGTGAGCCTCGTTACTTCTTTGTTGACAAATGGGGTCTCGTTATTAGAGAGGATAACCTTGGGGGTTCCAAATAGACAAATTATGTACTCTCTAATAAAGTTGGTCACCATACCTTTCGTTGCTCTATTTAGTGGTATTGCCTCATACCACTTTGTAAAGAACTTCGTTGCCACTAATATCTAGATCTTTCCTTTCAAAGATGGACGTATTATCCCTATCAGGTCAAATGCCCAAGTGTGGAACGGGTAAAGAGTGGCTAAAAAGTGTAAGTTCGTCGAGGGAGCATAAATCATGTGTCCATGCACCTGGCATGCTTTGCACTTTCGAACAAACTAGGCATAATCTTTATCCATGGTTTGCTAATATTAACCCAAGGTCATTAATTGGTCATATAACTTTGCGCCTCCAATGTGAGATGGTTCATGAGCTTGCTTCAAGATTTCTGTTGCCTCCACTTTTGTGATGCATCTTAACGACCTGTTAAAGTATCCTCTATGATATAGTTTTTACTCTTGGATGTAGAATTGTGGGGCCCTATGCTTGAGTCCCATCATATCATCTCCATAGGAACAAATCCATCATTCTTCCTGAGTTTCAACGAAGTGACATTCATTTCCCTGAAATATAAGTTGGCATTTATTGCACCTTTATTGTAACTCTGTTACATCCTGCTTCATCATTGTCTAGAAGTATACCCCTCTCTGGATTCTTATGTATAGATCGATCTCAGTTGTTTTGCAGTATTTGTCATGTGTCTTCTTCAACTTTTGTTCTGATTCTTTCGGCATGATGAACTTTTATAACCGTCCTCCCATATTCCTGAAGTAAAGACTTCCATGGCTTTTAACATACTGTGCTGGCGCTTTGATTTCCATCTTGCCTTTCCTAGACTCCAACTGCTTCCTGATCGTCTATATCACCAAATCGTCTTCTTCGTTGTATCACAGTTGTTGTTGTGTCGCTCTTCATGGACACTTTCTGAGCAATGGTGGTATAAGCATCAGTATGCCAATTCATCATTCTAATATGCCTCCTTATCTTGACCTAATGGAATATGTTGATTAGTCATTGGATGATTATTTTATAGGGCACCAGTCTGAGGTGCTTCAATTAATATTCCTCATTCACTTGCTGGACCACCAAGTTTGAATCACCTTTGATGCACAGTGAACGAATTCCCCTTCGAAATGCCTCTAGCAACCCTAGTACGAACACCTCATACTCTGCTTTATTATTGGAGCAAGGGAAATCTAACTTGTAGGAAAGGAAAATCTCTTCCTTCCCTTTTAAAATGATAATCCCTGCTCACCCCTTCTTTTCTATCGAAGAACCATCAAACTGCATAGTCCCTTCTTCAAGGTTTGCATCCAAAAAGTTAGCCTGTAAATCATCTCCAGGAATGCTCTCACGAGTTGGTTCAAATATTCCAGATGGTAAGACTGCCAATAAATCTGCATATGCCTGGCTCATGATCACATGAGGGATAACACACTTTAAGTCATATTCTAAAAGGATGAGGAACCACCAGGTTACTCTTCTACTCAAACTAGTTCTTTCCAATAAAAACTTAATGGGATCACATCTTAGCATAGTATGAATTGTGAAAGACAGCATGTAATGCCTAATTTTTTTTGTGCTATAAACACCAAGCCTAAATATTATCTCTCTACACAACTATACCTCACCTGATCCTGCTTAGATAGTTGACTAGTCATTCCTGCCCATCAACTTCTAGTGCCAAGAGAGCTTCGATAGACCTGGTGGTGTATGTGAGGTAGAGTTGTAACGATATTTTTTCCTTTGGAAGAATCATAAATTTATGGAGAAGTGATCATCTTCTTTATCTTGGTGAGAGATGCTTAGTGAGCTTCCTCCCATTTGAACTTTGTTTCGTTTCGCAGCAACTCCATCAGCGGATGAGTTATCTCAGCCATCCCTGGAATAAATCTTTTGAGGTATGAGACTTTACCAAAGGAAACTCTTGAGCTCCTTCGTTATTCTTGGACATGGCATCTTTAGGATCGCTCGTTATTTGTACGGGTCCATATGTACCCCCTGTTGATCCACCACGAAACTTAGAAAATTCCAGCTTGTAACTCCGAAGGCACAGTTTAGTGGATTCATCTTCAGTTTGTAGGTCCTGCATCGAATGATCATCTTCCTCAAATCATCCATATAGGACTCTTCCTTCTTCGATTTAATGACCAGATCATCCACACAAAATTCTAAAAACTTATGAAAGAAGTCATGGAAAATGGACATCATCATTCTTTGATATGTTACTCCTGCATTCTTTAACCCCAAAGGTATTACTATGTACATGAAATTGCCTAACGGAGTTTTGAATCCTATCTTCTCTACATCTATTGGATCCATCCTGATTTGGTCATATCCCACATACCTATCCATGAAGCTATACATTTCATGCCCAGCAGTTGCATAGATTAAGCTATCAATGGAGGGCAGAAGGATAAAATTTGTTCAAGTTCCTGAAGTCCATACAGATCCTTATCTGGTTCTTATACTTCTTTACAATGAGGATAATTCTGGACAACCAAAGTGGTTATTGTGTTAATTTGATGAACCCTACTGCTAGCAATCGTAGGACCTTCTCTTTGATCTTTAGATCCAACTCTAGCTTTTAAGTTCTTGTGGCTTGCTTCATCGGTAGGGCTGAAGGCATAATGTTCAGTTTATGGCAACTTACCTCTTCATTGAACCCTTTGATCTCTGTGTACTTCCACGTAAAGATGTTTTTATATTCCTGAATCAGTTAGATCAAGGTCCCTCTTTCTTTATGCTCAGATACTTCAAAATAAAGATGGGCTTGGATCTTCTCCTTCTTTGGCCAAATCAAGCAGTTCCAACTCTTGTACATGTAGCTTCGGGTTATCCATCATGTACTCTGGTTACTCTTCTACTTATTCCATAAACTCTTATATATTTGAGTTATCTATAACTATGCACTTCCCTTGTTGGTTCACCAAAAAACATTCAGATACCGGGTCAGCCTATTCGCCAGCCTCTGCAATAGCTCCTTCGATCGCTTGCTGACACCTTCAAAGGCGATAAATAGCCTTTCCATCCTCCTTTATCATTTTCTTGCACTGCCTATTGGCTATCACAACTACTTTTCATTTCCTCTCTCTTGAAGCTTCTGCCAACCTGTGTCCCAAAAACTTAATCAGGACACTCTATCATTAGACCTCATGATCCATCGGGTCCATCATAGGTCTCATCCTATCTCTTAGTTATTTAGAGATACTGTGAGGTTTTGGATCGATGTGATTGACCTCCTTAGCTTCTTCTCTCCTACCTACTCCTTCGCTACTCTGGCTATTCACAGACCCCACCCTTTATTTAATTGAGGGAATTTTGGCTCCTTTTATCCATCTCGTTAGGACTCTTACATCCTCCTCCAGCTCTATATAAAATTCTACATTCACCAAGTGATCCTCTTTAATTGTTAAGGGCTTCTTCATTGCATATATAACGATCTCAGTTCCCTTCACATTTGCCTTAGCGTATTGGTGATATGTCGAAGGGACTATATCATGTTTGTGCATCCACAGCCTTCCTATCAAAAGGTGGAAATAAGTATAACTCTCAATCACATGAAACTTGATGTGTGAAGTTAGATTACCCATTACGATCCCTACGTTTACTTACTCAATTGACTTGGAGGACTGGTTGTTATAACCAGAGATCACCAAAGGCATTGGTATCAAACTTGCCTTAGAGATATTAGATACATGGAATGAGTTGATGGGCATGATTTTTATTGATGCTCCCCCATCGATTAGAGCTCTCGTAAAACTTACACCATTAATACTTGGCATCACGTACAAGAGCATGTTGTGTGGGAACCTTACAGCTCTATCGGCGTCTCTGAAAATCACTTTGAATAGGAATTTTCTAACCAATTTGGCCATGGGCCCTCTCCATCTCAATGGTGGAACTGCATTCTTATGTGTAATGTCCAAAATTACTTGTGTTATCATCAGTCTGCTTTCATTCAGCATTCCTACCTGATCGAAGAACCATGAGAATTTGGGCGACTATGATACAGCATGGTATTCCAGCCCTCAGTTTACTTCCTCACTATCCAGGTTAAACACGTCCTCCACATATCTTGCACTATCTTTATTATAGGCTATCACCACGTTAACCATTCCTCTCGTGTAGTCTTCTAAAACCTCCTCAAACTCTTCTTGCTCCACTAACAGTTCCCTCGTCTCCTTGTCAGCTTTTTTTTCATAAGTAACTACCAAGTTAGCTGCATGTGCTGGTAGTGGGATGCTATTGACATTATTTTGAGGGATCTGCAGAGTTCCTGCCTTCATGTGTTTGCTTGTAATCTTCCACAGTGTAAAATAGGTCGTCGTTGGATAGCCAATCTTTTGATGGATCTAGCAGTAACTGGAATTAACTCTTATTTTTACGTCTAGCTCCGTCATTGGAGTATCCTTAGGCTCATAAATTGTCCACCCTTGCACCATGGCATTGTAGCAACTGACAATCTCTTTAATAGTGCAAGGCAATGGTGGTGTATCCTCTCTGTCTCTATCAAACTTTCTTTTGTTGTCCTTCTTTGGCTGTTTGGCCACCTCTCCTCCATCGGCATATCCCACTCGTGGGGGCTGGCCATGTCCTAAAATGGGTCATATTAGTTTCCTGAATATCAAAAGCACCACGATCGAGTTTGGTTGCACGACCAACGAGATGTTCCTTACTGCTTTTAAAAATGATGTAAAAGTTCCTTCGTGCATTTCATTTATGAGGTGAAAGATGTACTCTAAGAGAAAATCTGAAGCAGTTTGGACTCTTTGGCCTCCTCCCTCACGTCGAGGGACCTTTCTGTGAACCTTCGGACGTATGCCACCACTTCCTCCCTTGGTCGTTGCTTCTCCCCTCCCAGCTATGTCAACGTGAACTCGTCTTCAGCCAAAAAGAACTTCTGGACAAACAGAACGTGAATTTCCTTCCACATTGAGACACACTCGGTGCCAAGTGAGAGTACCCGTTATATGACTTATCGATGAGGGATTTGGAAAACTCCCTCAACCTTAACATTTTATTATTACAATGAGCCCCCAAATGCTCAATGAACCGCTTGATATGCTCCTTCGAGTTTCCTCCCTTTCATGTGTAATTTTTAAAGATAGGATGAATTTAGTCTTTCGGGTAAGGTTCCTCGTTCTATGCCTCAGGATAGGGAGTACGAAAATCATCGTACACAGATGCCACCTTGCTGGCTGACTGCGAGGAGGTAGCTATCATCTTTAGCATTTCTTTCTGCATATCCTTCCTCATTTCTCCTAAGGCAGATACAGTGGTTTTCTCAGTCGTTGGAGTAATGGGCTAAGGGACCACAGGTGGAATACTTGCCAACCCTGGGGTACCCACTATTGGGATAGGGGTGGGTATAGTGTTCATGGGAACAGGTCCCGTTGGGGCGGCACTCGATGGGGCTATCGGAGCTACCATCGGTGTTATGAAAGAGTTGGGGTCTAGTCCTCCCCCAAAAATTATTATAGCTATAGGAATCTACAAGAACTCAAAGAATTTTCCCATGAGGAAGGATATATGTTCCTGTCCCATCTCGGTGCTAGTAGAAGCTTGTGTGACCGTTAGGATTCCTGTTGCCGTATGAACTTAAAGAATCTATACCAAAGAAACCTCATCCATGGAAGCCTCAAGCTCCCTTGCCGCTCATTCGTTATTTCTCTTAATAGAATCAAAGTCAAGGGCAGCGGAGTGGCCAAATGTAAGAGGGTAGTCCCATTAAAGCCTGGGAGTATAGTAATACTAGTATAGGCATAACCCCTATACGTATGGTGATAAATGATAACCTAAGTACTCTTTGACAAAGACAAATTAATACACAATATTGTATATAATCGACACTCAGATTTAACTCATAAATCTCTCGAGTATAACTCAAATAATAATAAAAGGAAACTCAGAAGCAACTCATTTAAAGGGAGAGAGAAGTAAGCACCCTAATTACACCTTGACAGGAAGCTAACACACAAACAACATTTGATATATCTCTGATTAGGTATTAAAATCTTCACAATAAATGAGAATGGTGGGTGAGCAAAATTTCTCTAGTTTGTAATAACTTCTCTTTAATCTCTTTCTCTCTCTAGTGATAAACTCTCTATAAAGAACTCTCTTAACCTCGGAAGTGGTTGAGGCCAATAAATAGCCCCACACATTTCTCAAGATGTCTCAATCCTCTACAGTATGAAAGACCACCCCCTCACACTTTACGTCACAAGCATTAAATACCTGATGGGCTAGCACACCCTACATTATGACCACTAAATGCCATGATATGCCTATTGCCTAACAATTGTGCGTCACATGATTGTCACCACGGAGGTGGCTCACCAACTGCCTGATAGTGACAATACCGTCGTGGTTCACTCGAGTTTGGATTAAATGGTATTTATCTGGCCGGTGACATCACCTAAAGTAGATGTGACATTTGATAGAGGACTGTTTGGCTTAATACTATGGAACTCAAGGTTACTCTACACAATCTTCCATGATAGAAGATATCTCGAAATTTTACCAGGTGTATGCAAGAGGGACAAAACAAGTCTTAACGTTGTCTCACTTCTCAATCCTCCAAATCAAGTCCCTCTAAAGTTCCCACGTCGGCGTTATCTGATGGAGTATGTGAGCTCTCCCAAGCCTGCCAAGCCTAGTCTCTCATAAGTATCGTTTGACCTCACACTCACAATAGTTACAACATTACAATCAATGTAATTAAATGATATAATTTGACTAAGTAGGAACAGAAGGTAAAAAGGAGCCCTCTCAGCAAGTTTCCTAGTAGAGCTGCCTTGTTGTCTTCATGTTTCTTTCGTCTCTTGAGTCTTTTCTGTTAATTGGGGAAACACTCTATAATTCAGAGATTACCTTCAAGCCCCCTACACTGGGTATACGAGGAAAAAACTCGAAAGATGGGTAAATCCCTCAGTGTGACCTCGAATCTCATTAAATTTGAAAATTATCTTTACATGATATAAGAAGATAAATCAATCAAGTGCACTCACAATAATTTACTAATGAATATCATGACTCTCCCCCATTTTGATGAGAAATCTAAATGAAACTCTATCACTTCAACACAAAAGTCTAATATTCTCCCTAGAAACAAACCATACTCAACCTCTTTATAGCTTAAGTACCTCCATTTTATATTTCAGAGTGTAGATCAAGTGTTGAATCGGGAATAGATGTAAACTTGGATAAATTATGGATTGAAAACTCTCAAATCAACCCTCAATTTTAGATATCATGATAGATCTCAAAAAATTTCAAAATTTTAATTGAAATCAATGAATTTGAACTAGAAAGAGAAATAAATCCTCACAAACACAAAAACTCTCTAGAGATAATATGAGAAGTGTGTAAAAGAGTTATTGAGAAATGGAGGGAAAAGGGATATTTATAACAAATTTTGAATTTTTAGCTTCATCGTGTGGATGATTAAGTATATTCAATGCGCATGATCTTGGACAGCGTTACCACAATCCAAAATTGACCTAAAGTTGTGTGCATGGAAACAAAACATAGTCGTGCGCATAGTTTGTCCTAAATCGACACTACCCATGAGAACGGGTTAAAAACTTAGTTGTGCGAACGACTAAGCCCAAAAACCCTTTAAAAATATTTTTTAATTAAAAATTTAAAATAAGCCTTAATCCATTTTCTTAAAACAAATACACTACTTAGAAAATTAATTTTGTAAAACAAATCTTATAAAAAATTCTCTCAATTTTAAAACTGTGTGACGTCGGTAATAGCCAAAGTTTAATCAAATTATGTAAAAGGATATACTTCAAGTTCAGCAATGGATGGATTCAAACTTGAGTGGTCTTCATCTCTTCAAATCTCAATCTCCATCGGTAAAGGACAAAGACACTCTCACTTATCTATTCTGAATCAAGCTTTTGGTCTTAACGTAATGCATGAATCAACTATATTTTGATTTAAGGGTTAGCTAACTTATATATATTATAAATGTTACATTTTCAAAACCTAGCACTCCAAGTTTGATCTTTGATAGTAAAACAACTCACCATCCCATTCCTCATAGACGTAGGCAATGACGACTCGCTGAAACACGTATATTTTGTGTAATTTATTCTAAGGGATGACACTTTAGCCTAACTTGGTAAATAACATTATTGTACATTTGATTCCCCTACACATGTTGAATATCAAGAGATATTTTAGAAAATTATGATCAATAATAATATATTCAAAATTTCAAATAATCCAAAAATTATAAATGTATTACAATTCCATTTCAACTTCTTTTTTTAATTTTGGAATTGAAAATTTAGAGATGGTGCCAATGTTGTAATATACTCGATACCCCCCCCCCCCCCCCCGGAGATCTCGCATTTTGAATACGGTTAATTAAATTGGTTCGAGAAAATAATTGGACAACTCCCGCTTGTACCATTGTTTTCATTTAAATTCTCTACACTTTCAAAAACTTATCTTCATATTTGGTTGTTTTTAAATAAGTGAATCAAAATAGTGAATTGTTATTGGAGTTGGTTTTTAAGTGTAAACTTTGAAAAATAATGTATACACTACACCAAAATATGCTTTTAGTAACACATTATTTATTTATTACTAACAATAAATTACCATTACTATTTTGTGGCCATCCCCTTCCGATCCTAGTGGAGAGAGAGGTGAAGAAGAGGGGGGTGTATCCTCTTCGTCTCGAGTGGATCTTGGTCCCGCGCATCCCTCTCGGGAGAGCTTCGGCCGGTGTTGGTGATGAGGTGAAAATAAAGAGAGATAGAGTCGCTAGTCTATTTCACTCAAAGCAAATAAAAGAAAAAAGGGAGCCATCCCAAAGGACAGCATCCAAAGACATACTGATACATACGAAACCAAAATGATTCGAAAAGGGTCCGGAGGCTAAGTTACGAAATGAAAACGTGTTAGGCACCCATTCCGCCCTTACGGTCTCTCATTGGTTATTGCTATTTTCCTTTATTTCCCGTGATATGTGTGCATGTCTATATGTAGCGGAGATAGGAATCATCGACTTGTATCATGGAAGAGATAAATGGAGTCATCCGTAGGAATATTCTTAAAAGTAATATTAGAAAAATAGGATTTACGCGATTATCCTAGTGTTGATCATTATAACGGAACGATAACACATATGGAAGAATATGCCACTAAGCACAAATATACCTACATGTAAATATATAGAATCTAAGAGAGTTAAGTTTAAAAAAATGTAAAAAAATAGAAAATGAGAGAAAAGTAAGAAAAGGACTCCACTCTAGGGTTTTACCTCGAGACGCCTACGTATCCTATAGAGGCATCAAAGTCCACGTAGTTCGTATGCAAAATAAGGGGTGGGATTTATCCCATAAATCCAATCGGGGACTTCTCTTATATGTGTGTGTGTGTAAAAAAAATGTTTTAGTTCTGAGAAAAGTGTGAGAAGAGTGTGAGAATTCCCATTTGGAATTTATGAGAAATCCTCTTTTTCTTGTTTTTTGGGTTTTATTTATATGAAAATAAGAGATGTGCAATAATACTAGCTAAAAAGTATATTAAGGTATGTGAGATGAGACAATAAAAGTACTAAGTAGCAAAACAAATTAGTGCGATTTTAGCAGAATTTAAGGAGAGAGTGGAGAAAGTTGGACCTTCTTGAAGATCTTGAGCTTGATCTTAGATGTTGGAGAGAAGCCCTTGCACTTGGGTGATCATGGAGGGTACCTAATTCACCAAGTTTGATGAAAAAAGGTGATGAAAGGTGAAGGTTGGAAAGGGATTTCGATGTGGAAATCACACTGACTTCGAGAAGGGTTTTATGAGATTGCTGAGAGTCATGGATCTCAGATCTTCCTCTTTTTGAAATGAGGTTAGGCCCTCCTTTTTATAGGACCAGGGCATTACCGATTAGCATCGCCCTGGTCCTGCCAGTCGGTAGGTGTGTTTAGCCACACTGCCGATAGGCAAGGTTTGGAACCTAACGTTTGTCAGTCTCTTTTAGGTTCCTTCGAAAAATTGGTCGTAGAGCACAAACTGTTGATCTGAATCGCGCACAGGGTGAACCGTCGGAAAGGTAATTTAGAGACCTTCGAAGCGTTCGTCAGTCCTTTGGATCGGGGATCATCGGACGTAAATGGATCGTTCGTCCGCATGGTAAGTCAGAATCGTGCACGAGGAAAACCATTGGAAAGGTGAGGAGATGTACTTCAACATTCTAAAGAGCTTGACTCGGTTTGGAGAATTGACTTTGGTCAACCGGGGCTTGGAAGAACTCGGTGACCTTTCGAAGTAAAATGGATCGTTCGTTTGTACTGTAAGTCAGAATCATACACGGGGCGGATCATTAGAAAGGGGTTCTAGTGTCCTTCGAAGATTCATTCAGTCTTGGTCGAGCTGAAGAGTTAACTTTTGTCAAACGGAGTCTGAGAGTGTCCGGTGACCTCCTTATCGAGTTTTGGGGGAAAACAGGTCGCTCATCCGCACCGTAAGTCAAAATCGCGCATGGGGTGGACCGTTGGAAAGGAGTTTCAGTGCCCTTCAAAGATTCATTCAGTCTCAGTCGAACTGAAGAGTTTGACTTTTGGTCAAACAGAGCCTAGGAGTGCCCGATGGGCTTTAGGTCAGTACCCGGGGTATGACTTAGGTTTGTAGCGATCAGGGGAGGTGCTAGGGGACCTACGGAGAGGTTAGGGGGTGTTAGAATTGGGTGTCTACAAAACCCCTCGACGGGTTAGTTTGAAACAAACAATAGCCGTCAAATAGACATCACATCATGCCTTTTAAAAAGGATGACCAATTCAGAGGGTCGAGGCAGATTCTGAGGACCTGGGGATGAGGATGACTGATTTTGCGGGTCAAAGCCAATTCTGTGGGTTTGAGTATGAGGGTGACCAATTCTGCGAGTCGAAGCCAATTCTGAGGGCTTGACGATGAGGGTGACCGATTCTGCGGGTCAAAGCCAATGGTAAGGGTGACCAATTCTGTGGGTCGAAGCCAATTCTGAGGGCTTGAGGGTGAGGGTGACCGATTTTGCGGGTCAAAGCCAATTCTGAGGGATTCAGTTGAGATGACCAATTTTGCGGGTCGAAGCTAATTCTGAGGGCTTGAAGATGAGGGTGACCGATTCTGCGAGTCGAAGCCAATTCTGAGGGCTTAAAGATGAGGGTGATCAATTCTGCGGGTCGAAGCCAATTCTGGGGGCTTAAGTTTGAAATGGCCAATTCTGCGGGTCGAAGACAATTCTGCGGGCTTAAGTTTGAAATGACCAATTATGTGGGTCGAAGCCAATTCTGAGGGCTTAAGTTGAGATGGCCGGGTCGAATCCAATTCTACGGGCTTAAGTTGAGATGACCAATTATGCGAGTCAAAGACAATTCTGCGGACTTAAGTTGAGATGACCAATTATGCGAGTCAAAGACAATTCTGCGGGCTTAAGTTGAGATGACCAATTCTACGGGCTTATGTTGAGATGACCAATTCTGCGGGTCGAAGCCAATTCTGCGAGCTTAATTTTGAAATGATCAATTCTGCGGGTCAAAGCCAATTATGCGGGCTTAAGTTTGAAATGAACAATTGTGCAGGTCGAAGCCAATTCTGCGGGATTAAGTTGAGATGACCAAATCTGCGGGTCGAAGCCAATTATGAGGGCTTAAGTTGAGATGACCAATTCTATGGTTCGAAGCCAATTGAGCGGGCTTAAGTTTGAAATGACGAATTCTTCAGGTCGAAGCCAATTCTGCAGAATTAAGTTGAGATGACCAAATCTGCGGGTCAAAGCCAATTCTGCGGGTTTAAGTTTGAAATGACCAATTCTGCAGGTCGAAGCCAATTTTGCGGGCTTAAGTTGAGATGACCAATTCTGCAGGTCGAAGCCAATTATGAGGGCTTAAGTTGAGATGACCAATTTTGCGGTTCGAAGTCAATTGTGCGGGCTTAAGTTGAGATGACCAATTCTGCGGGTCGAAGCCAATTCTACGGGCTTAAGTTGATATGACTAATTCTGCAGGTCGAAGCCAATTCTGAGGGCTTAAGTTGAGATGACCAATTCAGCGGGTCGAAGCCAATTCTGCGGGCTTAAGTTGGGGAACTCGGTCGGGAAAATTACCTCGTGATTTTAATATGAGTTGGGGAGCTAATTGCTGGGTAAATCCTCATATCTTTTGGAGATTTTACCATGTAATAGCTAATATGATGTTTTAAATTCCAACAGGGAAGCGATTAGGTGGTCCACGCTTTGCTCGGGGAGACTTGAGACCTTCAGGGAATTTTGGGATACCTTAGGGGTCCTCCGGGGACGTTGCCGGGAGGAGATTCACTTGGATTTTGAGAGTTTCGAGAGAAAATAGGGATTTCGCTTGGGGGAGTGCAAAATTTTTTTGGTGAAAATGTTCTAAATCCTTTCCGGGATTTTTAGGAATTTTTTAAGGATTTTTCAGGGTTTTCTGGCATTTTTTGGAAATTTTTGTACGAAAATTTAAGGGGGTTGTTGATCGGCATGGTGTAGAGGGTGCCATTCGGCAGCGGCACGAACTTTTGAGCTGCCTCGAGAAGGAAAAGGGTCAGTGCCGATCGGTAGGTGGGGGTGTTGTGCCGATCGGCATGACCCTTGGCATCCTATAAAAAAGGGGTGAATTCCCCTCATTTTTCACAGCTTCTCGCCTTCTCTCTTTCTATGATTTCTTCGACGAATCGTTCTAGCATTCCACAATCTAAAAAATGGCCTCTTTTCTGAGCACTCTAGTACACAGCGAGTGGTTGGCTGTTGACGACTGGGAAAACGTGGAGTGGAGAGCCAGGGTGCCTCTTGCTTTGGGGAGCGAGAAATCTTTTGACGCATTCGAGCCAATTGCGGATGAGAGGACCTTGCTACGGGAGTCGTCGCATCATCTGTCTTCGAGGGTGGTGAACCCCGGTGGTTATGTAAGTAAAATGACTTTTGGCATTCTTTTTTGGTGATTTTCCTTTTTTTCTTGGATTTTGACAAGGATTTTATTTTGGCAGTCGGATGTTTCTTTATCGACTATGCATGCCCGCGGGACGACGAGGCTTAAGGATTTCTGGGAGCATCTTCCACCTGTGGTGCATTGGGTAGTATCATTAGCAGGCTTTGGGAAGTAGGCGTCTGTGCTGGATGAGACGCCTCGTTCGACAGCGGTCTTATGCGCTCTGGGGGAGAGGTGGTGGGGCACTTCCCACACCTTTCATTTTGTCTTTGGGGAGATGACTATGAATCCCATAGATGTGTAGCAGCTGCTAGGGTTGGATTATGATGGGGAGAAGATAGAGGTGGATCGATCTTTGCGGGTGAGACCGGAGGTGGTTCGCGCGGCGCTTGGTGATGTGGGGAGGATAGTGTCTGGGGACTCCATCTGTCTGTCGCTACTGAAGGATGTTTTATTGGGCAGGGTGATTGATATGGAGGACGGGATGTAGGTGAGACAGACGGCTCGGTTGATCATTTTGCTGGTGTTGGGGGATTTCTGGTGGCGTCAACCGGCGATGTTGTCGACTTATGGTTTTTACCATATCTGACGATGTTTTTTAACATCCCTCTTTATGATTGGGGGAGCCTGACTTTGGCGACCCTTTATTTTTCTCTGGATACATTCAGCCGGTGCTGCCAGTAGACTTTCACTGGAGCTATGTATGTTCTTGAGGTATTCTTTTAATTTGCGCATTTTCATATGCATCTCTTTTTAATTGTGAAATTCTTTACTTTGGCAGACATGGCTCTATGAGGTGATCGGGTGTAATACCCAGTTGATCGCTTTGAAGGATGAGATCGTTGGGGATTTTTGTCGGTTGTATCGATGGCGCAAGGCCAATCAGTAGTGGAGGAGGTCTCTCTCTCTGGAGACGGTGCATCAGGTCTTGAATGGCCTGATCAGTGATAGGGTAAGACTTTTTTCTTCTTCAGTCCCAGTCTTTTTATGCTCTGATTCTATATTTCCTTATATTTTGCTAAGGATTTTTCAGGTGACGTTTACCCTTGGGGATGACCGTTCAGGACACGGGGTTGACTGGGGTGAATGCACAGATGAGGCATTTGCTGGCGCATGAGTTTGGCCATTCTTGGTATCTCAGGAAGAGGGTGGTCCGACAGATTCTGGAGGAGGTGGTGGTGCCACCTGCGAGGCCCCCTATGTCTATGAGGAGGGAGCGACTGCTGCTAGAGAATGAGAGGATCGTGGTGATGATTGGCGAGTCCTACCTACTGCACACCAATACGGTTATGCCGTATGATTATATGGATTTTTTTTCGAGCTGGATGATGGCGCCCAGCATATATGATGCACTTCCCTTCCCTCCTGCGGGTTCGAGTCGGCCAGTGGGGTCCTCCCATAGTGGTAGTGGTTCGTCGACATCTGCGGTGGCAGCAACCTCGGACGTCCCCTTTGTGCGGCTGCATACTCCTTCATACAATATCCGACAGGCTGATGGAGGGATGGAGCTTATGCTTCATTGTCCTCATGCGATGGATCCGGAGGATTTAGGCTTGACATAGGAGGTTCTTCGTCCTGAGGTATATCTTTTCTGTTCTTTTCCTTTGTCTTTTTTTTATCTTTTATGCTTGATACTGATTTTGCCTTTTCTTGCAGCACGTCCAGGTGTCCACCACTTGGCTGAGGGATATTAGGGACCGGATATCTTCGGTGACTACCCATATTTGGTATGCGGTTCCTGTTCCTTATTTCTTGGTGTTGTCTTCCTCATCCAGGGAGGAGTCTGGTTCAAGTAGCGGTGGTGCATCATCTCACCGTTGAGGAAAGAGAGCGTGTCGCAGGGGTGAAAGCTCTTAGGAGAGAGGGGAAAGGGCAAGTGAGAGAGAGAGAGAGAGAGAATGTAGGTTCGGTCTAAGTCCCATTTGTTTTTTTCTTTTCTTTATTTTCCTGCAATTGATGTAACACGGAAAACTATCTATGCAATGCAATGGAGTTTTTTTATTATCTTCTGTTAATGATGAATGAATGAATGCATGCACATGCGCTTTTTATTTTGCTGTTGAGATCGTAAAAAGAAAAAAAATTGGGAATTTAAGGAAAGTTTAATTTAAAATGAGAATTTATATAAAGATGAAAAGGGGACTTTTGAAATTTTGTTGAGAATATCAATTTATTTAGAGTTTTCTGAATTTCAAAAAAAGAGGGAAAAGGAAAATTTCCAAAAGTAGGGGGTTGCTGATCGGCAAGCACCTTGTCCTACCTATCGGCAGATCAGTCCAGTACCATCAATTCAAAGCTTTAACTAGTACCCTCTTCATCCCTTGGTACCTTATGGGGCAGGATTTCCTCTGATTTCTGTAGGGGTTATGTCTTTTGTGGGGGTTTTCAAGTATAAAAGAGGGGTAAGAGTGGAGTGTTTTCCTCACACCTTCACATTCCTACTTTATTGTTCTGTGAGATGGATCTCCCTGGTAGTGTTGAGTTTGCCAACTACCTCAAGACTTTGGAGGCGATGTGCTCCTATAATATTAACTACGATGCCTACAACATGCGTCGGGTTTCTTTATGGCGTAATCGGCCCATAGAGTGGAACATGCTGATGGCGGCGGTACAATTTATGTACCCCGAAGACCATGTATTCCGCTTTGGCTTGGAAGAAGTCTGTCCGACCTACGAGGAATTTTCTACCATATTGGGGATAAATCCCGACGTTGCTGCGGCGCTGCCTAAGTTTTCTCGTTCTCCCCGGGAGTTGTTAGTCGAGCTTCTTTGTGTTTCTTCCTCGATGACCAAATCACTGGTGGTTAGAGGTATGATTTCTCTTTCGGTGGTGTTGCGGTCCGTGCATTTGCAGGAGTTTGGTGATGCTGGATATGCTGGAGCTGTCGTTCTGGGCTTGGTTTCAAAATTACTGCTGGTGACTGGGGAGCTGCTGGTGGACTCGCAACTTGTAGTTATTACTTCATGGATGTCTTACCGTCATAATCCTATGGCGGTGCTACTGGCAGTGACTTTAAATAGCTTAGATGCCTGGCGAGAAGGTCGTTCTGACTTTTTGAGGGGTAGCCCTGTGATGCTGTTCATGTTGTTATCTGAAAGATTTCGCCTGGTGACTCCTCTGGAATACCCTTTGTCGATTGTACCCAACTTCTTTTCGCGCCATTTCGTCAATGTTGGGCTGGATATTGAGAGCTTGTAGAACTGGTTCATGGAACATGGGGATCTAAATCTGTATTGGTCAGTACCTTAGTGGGGACATCTGTTGCCTATTCCGGAACTGGGAGAATACTCATATGTCCGTCTGGTTGGTCTCAGACATACCTCTTTTTATTTCCCTTAGCGTCTTCTGCGCCAATTTGTCTGGGAGCAGATCTTTCCACCTCGGACACTAGACTTCTTTTCGGTAGAAGATTTGACAGAGCGTCTGTGCATGCGGCTTGGCTCTTTGTGGGAGAGTCGTCGTTCGTCGACCCATCCCTCTCAGTCAGCTGAGAGAGTTTGGCACATCCCTAGGGATTATATGAAGTGGTTGTGGAGAAACGTAGTTAGCAAGATGTTGGTAGTGGAGACTGTATAAAGGTGTCTTGTCTTATCTTATACCATGGAGGGAGGTGTGTTAGTTTTTTCGAGGTTGGTTCGAGCTTATCGGTCCATGGAGCATCTGCGGTACTCCATTTAAGCAGGGGAAACTTGGGGACCCCAGGATGTAGATAACGATTATGAGCGCACTCCTCTGATAGGTGTGGGTAGGACTCTTGGGAAGGTACCGAGAAATAAGTTTGGTTTTTTTAAGAAGGTAGGGGGAAGGGAGTCATCCATTCCTTTTCTTACGTAATTGTACTGTAATCTTTTATTAGTGAAATAAATAAGTTTTTGATCATCTAGCTATGCCTTTTGATGAAATTTGTATTTTCAATTAGCTATACCGATCGCTAAGGCATGCATAATCCTTTTGTTCAAATATAACATTAGAATGGACGTCATTCTCGGAGATAGGAAAAGAATAGTTTAAAAAAAAATAAAGGGTCATGCTCATGTAAGATGTATGAGATTTCAACGTACCACTGGGGTTTTTTGAAAATTTACAATTTTTCTGAGAATGAATTTTGTAGAGGATCAGGCCCACATAGTTCTGGGTAGAGGGAAATGAAGAGATTTTTTTTAGAATATAAGGGAGATGAGAATAGCCGTAGAGCACTGAGATTTCGGACTAGTGGTAAAATTTCTTGAGATGGTCCAGGTTGACTGGATGAGCCATCTCTTCTCCATCTAAGTCGGTGAGCATGGCGGCACCGCCGGACAAGATCTTTTTGATAATGTATGAGCAGCTCCAATTGGGCTTGAATTTCCCTATGGGGTCCCAGATGGGCTCTACTATTTCTTTGAGGTCTAAATTCCCTTCTTGGACACCGTGGTCCTTGACTCTCTTAGTAAACGATCGCGCTATGCGGCGATGGTACCCTTGTATGTGATACAACACCTTCAGTCTCCTTTCATCCAAGAGTGACAGCTCATCGAGGCTAATTTGATGCCAGTCCTCCTCACTGACCTTGCTTTCAATCATGACACGTAACGAGGGTATATCAAGCTACACAGGTAGGATTTATTCCATGCCGTGGACTAGAGAGTAAGGGGTATCTCCAGTAGAGGTTCAGATTGAGGTTTGGTAGCCCCAGAGGGCGTATGGGATTTGGTCGGCCCAATCTCGATAGCTTTCGGTCATCTTACTGATGATGGCTTTGAGGTTCTTATTAGCGGCTTCGATTGCACCGTTGGTCTGAGGTCGGTAGAGAGAAGATTTGTGTCTCCGAATCCCATACTCGTTGACCACTTCTGTGACTTCTGTCTCGAAATGCAATCCGTCATCTGACACTAGCTCGTGTGGGATCCCATATCGGCAGGTGATGTTTTTCTGGATGAACTTGGCCACTTTCTTGGCATTCAGAACTGAATATGACTCAGTTTTGACCCATTTGGTGAAGTAATCAATAGCAACCAGGATGAACTCATGTCCGTTAGAATCCTTGGGTGTAACTTTCCCTATGATGCTGATGCCCCAGGTGGAGAACGACCAGGGAGAAGTCATGTTGTATAATTCTCACGGAGGCAAGTGTTGAAGGTTGGAGAACTGTTAGCATTTGAAGCATCTCCGGACATAGGCTGTTCAATCCTGGATCATGGTGGTCCAGTAGTAGCCTTTTCATATGATCTTCTTAGCAAGCATGTGATCGTTTATGTGGGGTCCGCATTCCCCGCTATGGATTCTCTGTATCACCTCTTTAATGTCAGCCCCTGCGATGCAGTGTAGATGAGTTCCATTGAAGTTCCTTTTTAACAGTGTTTGTGAAACTAATGTACAGGGCGGCCAGTCTTCAGAGGTGTTCCCCGGTCTTTCTTGTTGGAACCCTCGGGATACCTACCATGCTTGAGGAGGTTCCATATATCATAGTACAAATAATTGGCTAGCTCGGGATCTTCTTTGGTGATGAGCTCAATGTGGTAGCAGTGGGTTCGTTTGTCTTGCTTTTGGACCAGGAAGGGTCATTATTATTCCTTCGGGCATGTCGACCATGGAGGCTAGGGTATCAAGGGCATCAGCTAGGTAATTTTTTGCTCGAGGTAGGTAATGGAAGGTGATGTCTTGGAATTGGAACACTAGTTCTTCTAAGTGGGCATGGAAGGGTTGGAGTTTCTCATCCTTGACTTTCCATTTTCTGAGCACTTAACCAATGATGAAGGTAGAATCCCCGTAGACATCTAGGCATTGAATTCCTTTCTGGAGGGCAACTTGGAGGCCTACCGTACACGCCTCGTATTCAGTCAGGTTGTTGGTGTAGGGGAAATCTAACTTGATGGCGATGGGAGTGTGGGAGTCATCTAGGGCGATCAGAAGTATCCCAATGCCATATCCCTTTTTGTTGGATGTGCCATCAAAGAACATTTTCCATCGAAGGTCATCTTGAGAAGCGTAGAAGATGTTTTCAGCCTCTTCGAAGATCCAGTCATCAGCCTCTTCCATGGGTAGTCAGCGAGGTAGTCAGAGATAGCTCTTCCTTTTGTGTCTTTCTCTGTGACGTTTACAATATCAAACTCGGTTAAGAGCATCAACCATCGATCCATTTCGCTAGATAAGGCAGGTTTCTCAAGTAGGTACTTGATCGGGTCCATTAGGGATACAATCTTAATGGGGAAGGCAAGCATGTAGTGTCGCCACTTTTGGGTGACCCAGAGAAGCGCGACGCATGCTTTTTCCAAAGCAGTGTAGTTGACTTCGTACCCAGACAGTTTATGACTGGCATAATTGATGGCTTTTTCTTTGCGGGAATCTTTAAGGTATTGAGCTATCAATGCCCCAGCTATAGTGTTGGTTATGGTTAGGTATAGGAGCAAGGGGAGACCAAGCTGTGGTGGCATGAGTACCGAAGGTTGAGTCAGGTATTATTTGATTCGGTCAAAAGTTTCTTGGCAGGCCTCGTTTCCAAACTTTGGTTGAATCCTTTCGAAGGAGTTTGAAAATCAATTCACAGATGGAGGTGAGCTGGCTGATGAACCGGCTGATGTACTACAATTTCCCAAGGAAACCTCGAACTTCTTTCTCCGTTTGTGGAGGTGGTATGCTCTATCCCTTTCTCACTGACCGTGAATCCCAAGAGTTTTCGCTTTATAACATCGAAGACACATTTCTGTGGATTGAATCTCATTTGATATCATCGTAGTCGTTCAAAGAACTTTTAGAGAGTGGGAACATGACCTTATCTAGTTTTGGATTTGATAATCATATCATCCACATAGACGTTGACGTCTTTGTGAATCAGATCATGCAGGATGGTTGTGGCAGCCCTCTGGTAGGTAGCCCCGGCATTCTTGAGACCAAATGGCATAAAAGCGTAGCAAAAGGTTCCCCATGGGGTGACGAACACGATTTTCTTCTTGATGATCTGGGCGCATTTTGATTTGGTTGTATCCGACAAACCCATCGACGAATGACTTGAGAGCATGATTGGATGTGTTGTCCACGATCATTTAGATATTGGGTAGCGGGTAATCATCCTTTGGAGAGGGTTTTTTCAAATCCCGGTAGTTTACACACATCCGAACTTTCCCTCCTGATTTCAGCACAGGCACTATGTTGGATAGACATGTGGGATATTCAATCACACAAATGAATCCCACGTTCAGTCATTTGACCACTTCTTCTTTGACTTTGAGCGACCATTTGGTGCGTAGCTTTCTCAGATTTTATTTAACCGGATTGTAATCTGGAAGAGTGGGGGATCTCATGCTGAGCAATTTCAGGATCAATGCCAGGCATATCGTCATAGGATCATATTAAGACATACACAAATTCCTTTAATAATTCTTCGAGTTGTGCGCGCTCATGCTCGTCAAGGGTAGCCCCTATCCTAATATCGCACAGTTGTCTACTAGAACCGAGGTTAATAATAACAATATCTTCTTCATTAACTTGAACGCGGTTATGTTGTTTGTTATTAACCTTATTTATATCAGTTAAGAATTATTCATTTGCAAAATCATCATCATCAAAAGTTTGATTGGAATCTAAACAATTAATGTAAGGCACGGCAAGATACTCAAAATCTTCGTTTATTTCATTAATAGGAAAAATAGCATTGAGAACCTCATCAAAGGAGGTCTCGATTACATTTGAGCAAGGATAGATAACAGAAGAAGAAATGGGGTAAACATTGGGGTTAGGTGGGATTTCAACAGGTAGAACCGGTACAGCATGCCAGTTAAGGAGAGGTGTATCAGTAGCTTTAATCAAGTGGGATGGATCCAGTGATGTAGTTCTTGAATGAACCATGCAGAGTGTCAGCCCCAGTGTCTGCAAGTTGAACGAGTCCTCGGAGTCACTTTCCTTAATCTCTTAGGTATCTTTGATGAGAGGTTGTACATAGTGTTGGGAACTTTCGGCCCATGGGTAGTTGTCTTGGAAAAAGATCTCCATTTTGGGTTTCATCTTCTTGTCTGTATGGTCATACCATGGTTTCAAAAAACTTCAAAAGGGGAAGTCCTCACCCTCTTTGATGAATCGTCCATTCAAGGAGTCACCTGGGATAGTCTGAATGCAGTCTAGTCTTCTCTTTGGTTGAGACTAGAAGATCATTCTGAGATCTTGTTCTGATGGTTGATACCCCAGACCACAAGGGTGAAAGCTTTCTTCAGTTCAATGAGATCAAGTATCCCTTGTTATCTTTGCCCTAGCCCCAGTCCAGGCATAAAGTACATGTTTTTAAACATCCAAATCACATTGATATTTCCATGACGTTCATATTTTGGAGAAACCCTTTCTTTGAAATCGTCCCCTGTCAGGAGTAGAAGTGGCTCAACTCGGAGTCTTGATAGGAGCATATCCTTTGACCTGTGTTGTATCTCATGGATTGGAATGTTGGTACTTGCACCCTCAGCATTATCTTCGCGCCCAAAATGGTAATGACTCGTCCGTCGACGAAGAAATTCAATTTATGATGGAATGAGGAAGACACACCCTTAATACTGTGGAGCCAAGGTCATCCGAGAAATAAGTTAAAACAGGCTAGGATGTCAATAACTTGGAATTCAACGACAGGGTTTATAGGGCCAGCCCTTATTACAAGTTTTATGGATCCCATCACCTCTCGAAGGGTATTATTATAGGCCCGTACAGCAGCGAAAGTTGGAGCGATGTCACTTGCCTTCAGTCTTAAGCATTTGAAGGTTCTTAATGGGCAGACATTCAAGGCGGATCCATTATCGACAAGAGAGAGTGGTACGATTTTCCCCATAACTTCGACAGAGATATTGAGTGCATGATTGCAGTATGGCCCAATTCTGGGGATTTCTTCTTCAGAAAAGGATATCATTCGGGTAGAGGTCAAGGATCCGACTAAATTTATCGCTTCTTCTGGTGTGGTAGAAGGAGGAACTGTGGATCCAATTACCAACTTGATCAAAGCATTTATGTGTGGCTGGAAAGACATGAAAAGCCCCCGTAGAGTGATATTAGCTTGAGTTTTCTTTAGCTAATCGAGTATCTTGCTCTCCTTGAGGGTCATTTCTAGAATAGGAAGGTTTTCAATGCCCTTCCCCTTGTCATTAGCTGGTAGTGAGCTTGGGATCTGATAATGCCTCCTTGATTAGGTCATGTGATTTACTGAAGAAGGGAAGAACATTAAACTTATTTATTCGTCAATCTTGGGTTGTTATGCCACTTTGTTTATTTCTCCGATGAGCTCCTAAAATGATATCATCCCACACATGTCGGCTACCGGGCCAGTTTTCTCGAAAGCTTGTTCTTCATTCGAATCTTCGAATTCTTCCCCCCATCCGGTGGCAACAATTATGTCTTTCCATGTAAAGTCAATGCATTCCACAACTTCAATGGATTTTTCATACAGGTCTTCCCATTCTGTGGGGATATGCAAGGGTGAAGGGACTAGGCACCCTTGTAATTTTAGAGTATCAAGTAACTCTGTCATACTGTAAATATCGTTGGTTAGCCTGAATATTTTTGCCATGATCTAGACGACATCATCCAGGCTGACTTCATAGGTTGGTACCACCCAACTGTCTGACTTTCGAGCCCATTTCCGTGACTCCAAGAACAGCGCGCTGAACCTCTGGTAATCAACGATCATCTGTGAGGAAAATTTCAGCCCGAACTCTAGGAGTTGGTTTAACACTTCTGATAATTCCATACCTCCATTTTAAGAACGCGTACGGACAGTGATGCATGCTCTGATAAGGAATGATTGTGCCTAATCAGTGAGGCTAACAGGGTGTAAGAGGAAATATGGGCAAGTTTGGATAGGTTTGGGAGAGTGTATGGGTGTGATTTGAGTTGAGGGATCAAATTCTGGGTTCATTTCTAGGAAGATAGCATTGGTATGATTTGGGAGTGTGTTGTGTGTAGTGTTTGGATTAGTATTGGCTTGGGGAGAAATGGTACCCCGGTCAAGGAGGTGAAAGAATTGGTCGGTGGTTTGACCAGCGGTTTGGTGAAAAGCTCAATGGGCATCTGCCTTGAAGTTTCTTGGAAGTGGATTAGGCAATGGACGGGGATCCAAGGGTTTGATGAGGTTTTAGCTTAACAGGGCGTGATAAAATTTGGAGAGGAGAGCATGGAGATTAGGGTATTCCTTTCGGACTGGGACAGGGCGGCTTTCTGGTGCCCACTAAGTGGTTGGTTGAGAGATGTTGTTGATGGTTGAGATTGCAACACTAGTAGGTTTGTCATATTTTCTGGGGGTGAACTGTCCGGACACTTTCTTTGGTTCAACCTCTATTTTAGCAAGACCTTCCTCTATTTATACTCCTGCTTCTTTGAGAGCTCGAAAGTGGGGATAGTATTGTCCTCCCATGGTTGCTCGGATATGGGGCAATAAGTTCTTCTTCACTATGTTGACTTGTTCTTCCTCGGATGGCCAATTGGTCATAGTGGCTGCCTTTTCCCTCTATCGGGCTATGAAGTTACTGACTGATTCCCCAGAGTTCTGTTCAAGCAGCTCTAAATCATGGCAGTTGACCTCAAGCTCTTCGTTATATTTGTACTCCGACATGAATTCACGGGCTACATCCTCCCAGCTACGGATTCTGGATTCCTCGAGAGACAAAAACCATTGGAGAGCGCTATCCTTCAAACTTTGGTAAAATAATTGGTCCATCACTTCTTCAAAATCCCCTAGGAGAGTCATGGAACGGTGATAACAGCGAATATGAACAATCGGTTGTCCACTTCCTCCGAATTTCTTTATATTCGGCATCTTGAACTTCTTGGGAAACCTCGCCTTTGGATAAGGAGACATGTGGGTGTAGTCCATGTAATTTCTAGAGATTTTGAATTGGTCGAACTTCTTAGTTAGCATCTTGAGATCTTCTTTGACCTTGTTTAATTCTTCCTCTTTCGGATCAACGATCGTAGGCAAGTTAGCCCCAGGCTGGGAAACGTTTGGCATAGGAAGCTGGGCAGGCGGTGGCTCATTAACAGGAGGGGCACGTGGAGCGTGCTGATACTCTTCGGGAACCCAGATAGGCTCGGGTTGACCCATAGCGCGAGGGAATAAGGCCTCAGTCTCTTGAGGAATAGGAACCTGGTTTCGTTGCGTCTCTCGGACCTGAGTCTGAAGGTTGTCAATCTTGGACACGAGCTGAGCTAAAACTGCCGTCAGATCTGGTTGCACAACTTGCAGTTGATCTGTGTTATCCATTAAAAGTGGAAGGATATCGGACTTGAAAGAAGTAGTAGGGGAACGGACGGAACTCCGGGGTGATTTTACTGGAGACCAAAGCCAATAAGGAGCCAGGCCAAGGGCGTGCAATCGACCTGAGAATGGGATTTATTTTTTGTAAAGAAAGAAGGAAAATATTTTTAACATTTTTTTTAGATTGAAAGACAAAATATTTTTGGATTTTTGATAAAGAAAAGAGAAATATTTTTGGATTTTTGATGAAGAAGGGAGAAATATTTTTGGAAACAGGTCTCAACATGATTATTATTATTATTATTATTATTATTATTATTATTATTATTATTATTATTATTATTATTATTATTATGTTCTCACTTGTATTAAATTCTCCTAAATGCAAAATGAAATGCCGGACGGGACCCGAGCCTGGAAAAGTTGGGTTTGTAACATATGCAAAGCTATGGCTGAACTTGTAATCAGGCTCACGGGAAGGGTCCTGTTTAAAAATGCGTGAAAAATTGGGCGGTAGGCCGACTCGAAATTTCGACAAAATTTCGGGTTGAAATCGGCAATCTAACTTGTGTGTCCTAGGCTTGACACCTATATGCGAGTATGCAGCTTGGTTGGGTGAATCGAAAAGGGTTCCCCCCTTTGGCGTGGCTTCCACGATATACGTCTTGCTTTTGAGGGCAATTGATACATGTGGACAACCCATTCGATATACCTGACTGTACGTAAATTGCCTCACTATATACCTCGTGGGGATGGTACGTGTGAGAGAGAATTCAAAATACTCGGCGTACGTGAATGAGTTCCCTACGATATACCTCCCGTCATGACTTCGGTCAATCGGTACGATGCGGGGGAACCGTTCAATATACATCGAAGGTACTTGGCCAATGGAAGGTGAGAGTTATATCGCTTAGGCTAACTGCACCCCACCGGACTATCACCCATCACGAAGTGACCCTTCAATTATGGGACAAAATTTGGTCAATCACAATGCTCTTTGGTGATATCGTGTGAATCATGCATGATTCTCTTATTAGTATCTTATGAGAGTATCTTTCATGATCATGCCCAACAGGGAGCAAAGTATGAGTACCGATGGTATACCAGGTATGGGTGAGTGATGCGTGCAACATGGGGATACATGTGACCCTAGGTGCATGTGGTGTGAAGTGTACATGGAGAACTTTCTACAAGTGTGTGAATAGATTCATAAACATGAGGTACACATGAATTGTAAAGGGGGACATAAAAATGGGGGGATATATAAGAAAATAAAATCCCCATGTAAATAGAGTCTATCTTTCAAAATGAAGAATCCCCAGTAGAGTCGCCACTGTGGCCAACCCCTTCCAATCCTTGTGGCGGGAGAGGCGAAGAAGAGGGGGGTCTCCTCTTCGTCTGGGGAGGATCTTGGTCCCGCACATCCCTCTTAGGAGCGCTTTGACCGACGTCGGTGATGAGGTGAAAACGTAGAGAGATAGAGTAGCCAGACTATTTTACTCAAAAGAGATGAAAGAAAATAGGGAGCCATCTCTAAGGAAAGCATCCAAAGACATACTGATACATACGAAACCAAAATGATTCGAAAAGGGTCCGGAGGCTAAGTTACAAAATGGGAAGGTGTTAGGAACCCGTTCTGCCCTTACGGCCTCTCATGGGTTATTACTATTTTCCTTTATTTCCCCGTGATATCTGTGCATGTGTATATGTAGCGGAGATAGGAATCATCGACTTGTATCATGGAAGAGATAAAGCGAGTCATCCGTAGGAATATTCTTAAAAGTAATATTAGAAAAATAGGATTTAAGCGATTATCTTAGTGTTGATCGTTATAATGGAATGATAACACATATGGCAGAATACGGCACTAAGCACAAATATACGTATATGTAAATATATAGAATCTAAGAGAGTAAAGTTTAAAAAAATGTAAAAAAATAGAAAATGTGAGAAAAGTAGGAATAGGACTCGAGTCTCGAGTTTTACCCCGAGACGCCTACGTAGCCTATAGAGGCATCAAAGTCCAGGTAGTCCGTATGCAAAACGAGGGGTGGGATTTATCCCATAAATCCAACTGGGGACTTCTCTTATGTGTGTGTGTGTGTAAAAAAAAGTGTTTTAGTTGTGAGAAAAGTGTGAGAAGAGTGTGAGAATTCTCGTTTGGAATTTATAAGCAAATCCTCTTTTTCTTATTTTTTGGGTTTTATTTATATGAAAATAAGAGATGTGCAATAATACTAGCTAAAAAGTATATTAGGGTATGTGAGATGAGAGAATAAAAGTACTAAGTAACAAAACAAATTAATGCAAATTTAGGAGAATTTAAGGAGAGAGTGGAGAAAGTTGGACTTTCTTGAAGAACTTGAGATTGATATTGGATGTTGGAGAGCAGCCCTTGCACTTAGGTGATGATGGAGGGTACTTAATTCACCAAGTTTGATGAAAAAAAGTGATGAAAGGTGAAGGTTGGAAAGGGATTTGGATGTGGAAATCACGCTGACTTCGAGAGGTGGTTTTCTGAGCTTGCAGAGAGTGGTGGATATCAGATCTTCCTCTTTTTGAAATGAGGTTAGGCCCTCCTTTTTATAGGACCAGGTCATTTTCGATCGGCATAGACCTGGTCCTTCCAATCGGCAGGTGTGTTTAGGCACACTGCCGATAGGCATGGTTTGGAACCTGTCGTTTGGCGGTCTCTTTCAGGTTCCTTCGGAAAATTGATCGTAGAGCACAAATTGTTGATCCAAATCGCGCACGGGGTGAACCATTGGAAAGGTAATTTAGAGACCTTCAAAAGTCTTTGGACTGCTCCCGGGTCTAGGAATTGACTTCGGGTCAAATGTGGCTCGGAAGCGTTCGTCGGTCCTTTGGACGGGGGATCATCGGACGCAAACGGACCGTTCGTCCGCATGGTAAGTCAGAATCTTGAACGCGGTATACCGTTGGAAAGGTGAGGAGATGTACTTCGTCATTACAAAGAGATTGACTTGGTTTAGGGAGTTGACTTTTGTCAACCGAGGCCTAGAAGCGCTCAGTGACCTTTCGGAGTAAAACGGATCGTTCGTCCGTACTCTAAGTTAGAATCATGCATGGGGTGGGCCCTTGGAAAGGGGTTTCAGTTTTCTTTGAAGATTCAGTCAGTCTCGGTCGAGCAAATGATTTGACTTTGGTCAAACTAAGCCTGGGAGTGTCCGGTGACCTCCTGATCGAGTTTTCGGGGGAAACGGGTCGTTCGTCCGCACCGTAAGTCAGAATGGTACATGGGGCAGACCGTTGGAAAGGGGTTTCAGTGCCCTTCGAAGATTCATTCAGTCTTAATCGATCTGAAGAGTTTGACTTTTGGTCAAATGGAGCCTGGGAGTGCTCGATGGCCTTTAGGTCAGTACCCAGGGTATGACTTAGGTTTGTAGCGATGAGGGGAGGTGCTAGGGGACCTACGGGGTTAGGGGTGTTAGAATGGGGTGTCTATATATTTCTCACAGTAAAATCATGTTAGTAATATTATATATCTGTTACTAATTTTAGTTCAATATTAAAAAAGCAAATTTTCCCCCCAAAAACCCAAAAAAAACGTCCATTCGTCCAAACTCAACGCATCACATAGGGTTTCTCCCAACATGACTATTTGCTTGTTTTCTTCGATCGGCGCTCCTTGTTTTAGTTAGGCACTCCTTGTTTGCCCTGATTGGCCAACCTAGGGTCCATTCGTCCCAACACATCCCTGTTCGTCCTGTCCTTAGATCACGTAGGTCAGATCGCTAACCTAGGGTTCATTCGTCCGATCGTCCAACACAAAAGGTAAATTGAATTTTTTATTTTCATGTCCGATCGGCCAACATATAGGGTTCAAATTTGGGTGTTAGACTTATGCATTGTTTGTTTGGTAGTCTATTTTCTTTCAATTTGAGGATTATGAATCGTACTGTAATAATCAGATATCATCTCATCTCATCTCATCATTTTCTTTCAATTAAATATCATCTAATTGGTTGATATCATCGAACCATAGATATCATTTCATCAGAAGTTTTCATCCGCCCAAAGTGTCATCGGCAGATATCATCTCATCAGCAGAAGGTAGAAATTTCTACATTATTTAATGATTTACATGTTCTAATTGTGTAACCCAAAGCATGTGAAAATTTTATTTAATGATTTACATCAGGCTTAACTCTTGGATTTTGAGTATTAACTATTTGATGAAATTCTACTCCATTGGCTTACTCGTGGGTTAGATTTCAGGAAACTAAAAGATTAAGTCAATATTCCATGCAAAGTTTTCTACCCGAAATCGGTTTTGTTCTAGATTTAAATAAGATTCGGTTGTTAGTTTAAGAAACGAAACTAATTCCATCAACCCAAACACAAGTGATTCTCAACATTGTCGTATTTTATTTTGTATGTTGGAAATTGATTAATTTCTTTATACTTTTGGTTTAGAGAAAAATTTAATTCGAGCAACTCCCAAAACTTTTTGGCTCGAGATAATTTTGGGCGTAGTCCACATCGGTATCATGAGAAGGTTAGAGTTAATGATGGATCGTTTTATTTTTTTTCAAAAAATAATTCTCACCGAGCTACATTTTGTTATGATGATAACCTATCCTAGCCAAACAAATGATTAAGGGTTTATAAATCATGATTCAATCCTATTGTTAGGAACCAAATGATAACTCTCTCCTACTTTTAATCAGGTTAAAAAAAATTATACTTTTAATTAGATCCATAAAAAAATATTGAATGAATATATTCAAAATCTTTTATTTTGCGGTAGAAAGATAGTTTGATGTCTGGAACAATCTTTTGGCTAAACCATTTTAAGAAATAGACATTCAATTGGTACCATCCTCTTGTTCACTCCCATCTAAAAAAAATTACATGTTATAACTGTGATTTTACTTATGTGTATCAATAATTCTATTTTTTGTATATTGTCATATCACTTGTGTGTAAACTATATTTTTTTGGTAGTGTAGAATGTCACAAATATTGAACAAAGAGTGGATGAATGAGAGGAATAGAATAAGTGAGGTGTACACAAATGGAGTTCTGTCTTTTCTTAATTTTGCAATTGCAAACAATGGCCATCAGTTATCGACCTTTCCTAGTCCATGTGTTAAGAGCCAAAATAAGAAGCATTTCGCTACAGTAGATATCAATGGTCATTTAATAATGTATGGTGTAGACAGGATATATATTAATTGGGTTGTGCAAGGTGAAACACTATCATCGAACCTAACATGTTCCGTAATAGAAACTATTAATTGTGAAGGACATGATGAAGCTGATAACAATGAGAATGAAAGGTTGCACAACTTAGTTGACGCATGTTACGAAATGCATGAACAACATTTTGTAGAACCTGGTCAGGAAGAATTCTATAAAAAAATCATAAGTTGACAATGAGAAGTATAATTAATATAATAAATTAGAGATTGAGAAATTGTACCCTTCATGTAAGGGAGCTGAGACTACTCTCTCTGCAATTATGGAATTGCATAATTTAAAAAAGTAGTTTGGTTGGTCGGGATATAGCGTGACCTCTCTCTTATCGCTCTTAAAGAGCTGGCTTCCAAAAGGAAACACATTACTAGAAAAATATCCGCACATGAAGATAATAATGAAATGTGACACCCCGACTAATTAAATACCGGGTAGCTACTCCTTTATTAAATTAATTCAAAATGCCAAGCTGGCTCAGTTAATAGCATCACTGTCGAAAACGTTTTATTATTACTAACCACCTAGTATTTAAAAAGTAAGTTGCCAATATTTTAATTTAAGTCTGATTAACATGCAACAAGTGAAATGAAGAAATAAATAACACCATTCACCATACTGAAGTAAAAAGAATAACCATCACATAAGGTAATTAAAGTTTGGAGACAAACTCCTCACTACAATCCCATACTGAAATAAATAACTGAATGTTAAAACAATACAAATCAAAGTCTGAAAACTGTAATGTAAAAGATGTCTCTAATAGAGATGGGCAACATGCCCTACAACTGATAGATAGTGACTCTGGAAACCAAAAGATAGAAGTGTCTACAAGCAAATCCCTGTAGCTTCCACAAACAGCTACAGCTCGTCATCAGAATGAGAATCCTATACTTGGTGTCCCTGTGGCTGGGCACCTAAAATGGTTTTACAAGAAAAAGATTTGAAAAGAACACGGGTCAGAGCCCGAATGTGGAGTTATATTTTAAAAACCTGCAAGTGCTTTAAAAACATTTAAAACATTAAATGCAAAATACATGTTAGGACGTGCACTCACATGAAATTCTCACCTCTCGTCTAACTGTGCACTCCTAACGCAAGTACCCATCTAAATACATTAATACCTAGCTAAGTGACATACTATCTAGCTAGACCGTTGTAAATTCTACCCTTTCTTTACTCGGTTCCCTTTAACAGTATAACGTTAACAATTAAATAGGGCTTAACGTAAATTCAGGTTCTCATATAAAAGTAATACAACTCGTTATAGAATATCCCTGTTTATTTTATTCCATTTTTACACACAATACCATATGCAAATTCCCATTTTACTAAGTGTATATTAATCACGTCATAATATATAATACAAGCACCCCGAGCCTAAGCTGTGGTACACACATACTCTGCTATCCATCCCGGTACATCACGTACATAAAGGATTACAAATTCCGAATCTCTCGGGAATTATAAAATTTTACACCACACACAAAAATGGAGGCGAACATAATTCAACATATCCATGGTCACGCACATACCTACGCTCCATAGTCAGCTGACTCAATAACTCACAATCAAGTCATTCTCTTGAATTATGTCCTCTAGGTACAAATCTAAATTCGGGCACACAAGGATTAGAAGGTCCTAAGCGAACGTAAACCTCCCGTGATAGCAAGTATGGTAGGTATGTCATACACACAAGTCATATATCAATACTAAGCAAACACACATCCTAGTAATCACCGTAGTTTAATTGCAGTACTTTTCTCAGTCTAGTACCAATATATAATATATACAATTTATACGATTCCGATTTATAATCATACGCGCCATAATTTATTCTCACGTCGTAGTAGACACTCACGTCTCAACCCAACTATCCATTATTTAAATCACGTGTATATAATTCACTCCTTATAATAACCCAAACGTCCCAAATCTACCAATACATCATCAAGAGAAGGTTATCTATATCCTTGAACAAGTTTACGGGACTCCAAAAATCAAAACAGGCCAAAAAGGCCTAAACTGCCAGCTCGTTAGAAGTCTCGTTCGAACGAGACTGTTCGAACGAGGTTCCTCTGTCAACTCGTTAGAAGTCTCATTCGAACGAGGATGTTCGAACGAGATTCCAGTTCGTTCGAACGAACTGTACCTTCTAACGATATCTCGTTCGAACGAGATATCGAACGAAATCCCTTTTCGTTAGCAGTGACTGGTCAACTCGTTAGAAGATCGTTCGAACGAGTTCGTTCGAACGACCTGGGTAGGGGCTTCTAACGACCTGCCAGTTTCGTCCCAGATTTTCCTAAAACTCGTTTCTCACCATTTTTAACACCTCAAGTCTTCTACAAAGTTCGTTCTAACAGTGTTTTAAGTCCTCTAAGCATACTACAACATGCTAAGGTCATATACTAACATCTTTTAATGCATTAATGCATCCTAAACATCATTAAATCACAAGATGTTATACTTTTCCCCAATTTTATCAAGAACGTGAACCCTAGATTTATATCATCATCAAATCCCAGAATTTAATCCGTTCTAATTTCTTCTAATCACAATTATCGTGAGAATAATCATCTACCTATCATTCTACATGCAATTCTCTTCAAGATTTTCAAGTTCTAAACTCCAAACTACATGGGTTTTCATATTTCACCAAGAACAAATACAAAATTCGAATTTTTCTAACATGGAAAGAATATTCTCTGAAATTAAATGGAATAAAGTCACTTGCCTTGGTTGTCTCTGAGTTTGGTGTAGGTTTGATGAAGCTTTTCTGCAGAATTTCCTCTCTTCCAAGCTCCTTCTTCAATGGTGGCTTAAGGTGGCTAGGGTTTGTTTTGGGGAACTTGGAAACCTAATTGATAACATCCGTAGCTTAAAGGGTTAAAGTGGGTTGGATAGTGGGTTTAGTGGGTAAATAATCAATCAGATTAAGACTCCTAATTTTCGTCACTTTTAACTCCTCAAAATGTAAAATTACCAAAATACCCTTTAAGTTGCCGGTATGGCCTAAAAATACCCCGGAATCGAAACTACACCCCCGGGTAGTGTTTTCTGACTATCTCGACCCTTTCGGACGCGTTGGCGCACTCAAAACGACCATACGGTTTATAGATTTTAAATTCACTTTTATAATCAAAATATTACACCGTGACGCGGCGGTCCCACGCGTCTCAACAAAATTTCTAAAATGCCGTATATAAATCTCACGACAAATTTCATAATTCCAAATTCATATAAAAACATGTATGCACATAATCAAATACCAACTCGCATCTCGTTAGTATTTTAACCCGGATTAATTTCCAATTAATACGCATTTAATTAATTAATCCCAAAAATAAATATAGACAAAAGTACGGGATATTACATACTTCCCCCCTAATAACTGAATTTCGTCCCGAAATTCGAAACTAGAAAGTACCTGCTAAAAACAACTCTGGATAACGTTCGCGTATCTCATCCTCGCGCTCCCATGTGGACTCCTCGACATTGTGATGTCGCCACTGAACACGCACTAACGGAACTATCTTTGACCGCAGTTTCCTCTCGCTTCGGTCCAAAATAGCAATCGGCCCCTCCTTGTAGGAGCTATCCGGCTGGAGATCGATGTCCTCCACAGAAATGTGAGAATGAGCTAAATCATCTCTGAGATATTTCCTTAGCGAGGAAATATAAAATACATCGTGAATCCGATGTAAATGTTCCGGTAACCCAAGTCTATACGCAACCGGTCCGATCCGCTCAATAATAGGAAACGGCCCCACATACCTCGGTGCCAACTTCCCCTTCTTCCCGAAATGCATAATCCCCTTCATAGGAGACACTCTGAGCAAAACCTGGTCCCCAACTTGGAACTCCCTGAAATATCTCTTCGCATCAGCATAACTCTTCAGCCTGTCTTGAGCTACCCGAATGCGACTCCGAATCAACTCAATCCTTGCCGAAGTATCCTGAATCACTTCTGGCCCAAGCAGTTTGTTGTCCCCCACCTCTAACCAACATGCTGGGGAATGACAAGGCCTACCGTACAATGCCTCAAACGGAGCCATGCCAATAGTGGACTGATAGGAGTTGTTGTAAGCAAACTCCACCAGTGGAAGGTACTGCTCCCATCCACCCCCAAAGTCAATAATGCACATGCGTAGCATGTCCTCCAACATTTGATTTGTGCGCTCAGTCTGCCCATCAGTCTGCGGATGATAAGCCATACTCAACCGCAATTCCGTGCCCATGGCCTCCTGGAAACTCTCCCAAAACCTCGAAACAAATATCTTGTCTCTGTCAGACACGATATTTAGGGGCACACCGTGAAGTCTCACAATCTCTGAAATGAAGAGCTGGGCATACTATCCCGTAGTGTAGTCAGTCCTTACGGGTAAACAGTGAGCGACCTTGGACAACCTGTCCACAATTACCCAAACGGAGTCGAGACCCCTCTGCGACGTAGGCAACCCCGTAATAAAGTCCATGGATATGCTCTCCCACATCCACACCGGGACCTCCAACGGCTGTAGCAATCCTGCCGGTCTCTGATGATCCACTTTTACAAGTTGACAAGTGGCGCATTTCGAAACAAACTCAGCGATATCTCTCTTCATACCGCTCCACCAATACTGACGTCTCATGTCTTGGTACATTTTGTCCCCTCCGGGATGTACCGCGAACCGTGAGCCGTGCGACTCTGCCATCACATCGTGTCGCAATTCCTCCCCTTCCGGAACTACCAATCTCCCATTGAAGCGCAATCCCCGTCTGAGCTAACGGTATAGGACTCGGCTCCCTCTGCTAGTAACCGAACTATCTGCTCCTGACAGAACGAGTCATTGGCATGTGCCCGTACCACCTTCGTGACAATCTGCGGTGTAACGGTCATCACAGACATGAAAGATCGGGCCACTGCATCCTGGTGTCCCAACTCCTTCCATTTAGCCTTCCACACCCCTGCCACCTCATTTGCTGGCCTGCGGCTCAACGTGTCTGCCACCACGTTGGCCTTTCCCGGGTGATACTGGATGTCGAACTGGTAGTCTTTCACAAACTCAAGCCACCTACGCTACCGCATATTCAACTCTTTCTGCGTGAACAGGTACTGTAAGGACTTGTGGTCCGTGAATAGTTGAAACTTCTCCCCTAAAAGATAGTGTCTCCAAATCCTTAGGGCAAATACCACTGCCGCCAACTCCAAATCATGCGTGGGGTAATTTTTTTCTCATGAGTCTTAAGCTTACGGGAAGCATAAGCTATGGCATGTCTCTCCTGCTGCAATACACATCCAAGTCCTTGCAAAGACGCGTCGGTGTACACCAAATACTCAACTCCCGGTCTCGGCAATGCTAACACAGGTGCTGAGGTTAACTTGTCCTTCAATTCGTCAAATGCCAACTGACAGGCATCACTCCAAATGAACGGCACACCTTTACGAGTAAGATGTGTCAAAGGACCTGCAATCTTCAAAAATTCCCGAATGAATCTCCTGTAGTATCCTGTCAGGCCCAAGAAACTACGAATCTCAGTCAGTGTCGTGGGCTGTCCCCACTCCCTCACCGCGGATACTTTCCCCGGATCAATAGATATCCCTCGATCGGAAATAATGTGACCCAAGAACTGAACCTCCTTCAGCCAAAACCCGCACTTCTCATATTTTGCATACAACTCGTTCTGACGAAGCGTCTGCAAAACCTGCCTCAAATGCTCGGCGTGCTCCTCCTCTGTCTGGGAGTAAACCAGAATATTATCAATGAAAACAATGACAAACTGATCTAGGAAATCCCTGAACACTCTGTTCATCAAATCCATAAACACGGCTGGAGCATTGGTCAACCCAAAAGGCATAACCCGAAACTCGTAAGAGCCATATCTTGACAAGAACGCAGTCTTCGAGACATCCTCCTCCCTGATACGCAACTGATGGTATCCCGATCTCAAATCAATCTTTGAGAAGAAGGACGCTCCTCTCAACTGATTGAATAGGTCATCGATTCGAGGCAACGGATACTTATTCCGTATCGTGACCTTGTTCAACTTTCGATAGTCCACACACAATCTTAGTGAACCGTTCCTCTTCTTCACAAACAAAACTGGAGCGCCCCAAGGTGAGGTACTCCTGGGAATAAAGCCCTTACCTAACAGCTGCTCTATCTGATCCCGTAACTCCCTCATCTCAGCTGGAGCCATACGGTACGGTGCGCGTGCTATAGGTCTCGTACCCGGTAGCAAATCTATAACAAAGTCTATCTCTCGACTGGGTGGTAAGCCTGGTATCTCCTGAAACACATCCGAATACTCCCTGACAACCGGAATCGAATCTAAAGGGATCACAACCTCCTTAGAGGTATCCTCCTCTATTTAATACAGATGAGCGGTCGATCCTCCCTCTGGGCGAGGCATCGCCACTACGAACATCTCTTGCCCCGGAATGGCAAAAACAATGCTTCCGCTGAAGCAATCAATCATGGCCCTATATGTAACGAGCCAATCCATACCGATGATCACATCATGAACATGCATATCTAATACCAACATATCTGCAGGTAATACCAGACTACCAATCCCTACTCCCACTCCCCGGCATATAAAGAAGATAAGTGACCCACTCCCCAATGGTGAGTCGACACACGTCACTGTGCTCTCTGCTGTAGCTAACAATCCTAAAGTTTTCGCGAAGTGTGTAGGTATAAAACAATGCGTAGTACCCGTATCAAATAATACCCGACCCATAGTGCCATGGATAGGAAACGTACCCTCAATCGCGGGCGGTGCTTGTGGAACTGCTTCCTGGTGGACGTTATAGACACATCCATCCTGTAATTGTCCCTGCTGCCCAGGAACTGCTGGAATAGCTGGTAATACTGGCACCTGGGCTGGAGCTGGAAGAGCATGTGGGAAAAGCGGCCTCTGTTGCTCATGTCGGGCACCCTGCTGCTGCTGCGGTGGTTCTCCGCTCTTATCAGGACAATCCTGACGTTTGTGGCCAATCTTATCACATTTGAAACACTTCCCTAGGAAGTTTCCTCCTCGCTGTCCATGCTGACCACGGCCCCGGTGAGCGTTATCATTTCTGCCTTGGCATTGCTGGCCCTGTTGAAACTGTTGTTGACCATTCTGCCCCTGCTGCACTGGAGCTACTGGAAAGGTTGGTAGGGCTAGTACCTGAGCTGGTGCTGGGAGAGCGATTGTAAACAGTGGCCCCGATGGATCATTACGGGCACCCCGCTGCTGGGGGGCCCTAACATCCTCTGGGCAATCCCGGCGTTTATGGCCATGCGTGCCACACACAAAACATCGGCCTTTGAAGTCACTTCCCCTCTGACACTGCTGCTGACGGTGTCGTCCTTGCAGACTGGGAACTTTATTCCTCATTCGAAAATGCTTCATTTTTCCACCTTGTTGATTAGAATCGACTTGGTCTTGGGTAGTTGGTTGTAGAATTTTCAGGGTCTTCGCGCCTTTGTCAGCGTTATTTACATGCATTTGGCTAACCTCTCTAGGTCTTTTGTCTCCTTTAAGTTGTATGATGTGTTCTTGGTATTGTAAAACTGTAGTGGTAACTGCTTGTGCCACGATACCTGCTAACTCGGCGGTTGATATTCTTTCCGGGGATACCCGAGGTGTGAGTCGATTTTGCCCGTTGATTCCCTTAACCGTTTTAGCTAGTCCTTCTTGCCGGTCCATCTGAAAATTTAAGTAAATTTGGATGAGTTCATCATTCAAATAAACAAATTGCGGAAGTACGAATTCCCAAAGTATAGAGATGAACACAACATTCCTAATATTTAGGGCTCTACATCAAAGAAAGCTCAGCGGAAACATAATAAGCCGTACAGATCCTAAAGGACACTAGAACCTGATGCTCTGATACCACCTGTGACACCCCGACTAATTAAATACCGGGTAGCTACTCCTTTATTAAATTAATTCAAAATGCCAAGCTGGCTCAGTTAATAGCATCACTGTCGAAAATGTTTTATTATTACTAACCACCTAGTATTTAAAAAGTAAGTTGCCAATATTTTAATTTAAGTCTGATTAACATGCAACAAGTGAAATGAAGAAATAAATAACACCATTCACCATACTGAAGTAAAAAGAATAACCATCACATAAGGTAATTAAAGTCTGGAGGAAAACTCCTCACTACAATCCCATACTGAAATAAATAACCGAATGCTAAAACAATACAACTCAAAGTCTGAAAACTGTAATGTAAAAGATGTCTCTAATAGAGATGGGCAACATGCCCTACAACTGATAGATAGTGACTCTGGAATCCAAAAGATAGAAGCGTCTACAAGCAAATCCCTGTAGCTTCCACAAACAGCTACAACTCGTCATCAGAATGAGAATCCTATACTTGGTGTCCCTGTGGCTGGGCACCTAAAATGGTTTTACAAGAAAAAGATTTGAAAAGCAAACGGGTCAGAGCCCGAATGTGGAGTTATATTTTAAAAACCTGCAAGTGCTTTAAAAACATTTAAAACATTAAATGCAAAATACATGTTAGGACATGCACTCACATGAAATTCTCACCTCTCGTCTAACTGTGCACTCCTAACGCAAGTACCCATCTAAATACATTAATACCTAGCTAAGTGACATACTATCTAGCTAGACCGTTGTAAATTCTACCCTTTCTTTACTCGGTTCCCATTAACAGTATAACGTTAACAATTAAATAGGGCTTAACGTAAATTCAGGTTCTCATATAAAAGTAATACAACTCGTTATAGAATATCCCTGTTTATTTTATTCCATTTTTACACACAATACCATATGCAAATTCCCATTTTACTAAGTGTATATTAATCACGTCATAATATATAATACAAGCACCCCGAGCCTAAGCTGTGGTACACACATACTCTGCTATCCATCCCGGTACATCACGTACATAAAGGATTACAAATTCCGAATCTCTCAGGAATTATAAAATTTTACACCACACACCAAAATGGAGGCGAACATAATTCAACATATCCATGGTCACGCACATACCTACGCTCCATAGTCAGCTGACTCAATAACTCACAATCAAGTCATTCTCTTGAATTATGTCCTCTAGGTACCAATCTAAATTCGGGCACACAAGGATTAGAAGGTCCTAAGCGAACGTAAACCTCCCGTGATAGAAAGTATGGTAGGTATGTCATACACACAAGTCATATATCAATACTAAGCAAACACACATCCTAGTAATCACCGTAGTTTAATTGCAGTACTTTTCTCAGTCTAGTACCAATATATAATATATACAATTTATACGATTCCGATTTATAATCATACGCGCCATAATTTATTCTCACGTCGTAGTAGACACTCACGTCTCAACCCAACTATCCATTATTTAAATCACTTGTATATAATTCACTCCTCATAATAACCCAAACGTCCCAAATCTACCAATACATCATCAAGAGAAGGTTATCTATATCCTCGAACAAGTTTACGGGACTCCAAAAATCAAAACAGGCCAAAAAGGCCTAAACTGCCAGCTCGTTAGAAGTCTCGTTCGAACGAGACTGTTCGAACGAGGTTCCTCTGTCAACTCGTTAGAAGTCTCGTTCGAACGAGGATGTTCGAACGAGATTCCAGTTCGTTCGAACGAACTGTACCTTCTAACGATATCTCGTTCGAATGAGATATCGAACGAAATCCCTTTTCGTTAGCAGTGACTGGTCAACTCGTTAGAAGCTCGTTCGAACGAGTTCGTTCGAACGACCTGGGTAGGGGCTTCTAACGACCTGCCAGTTTCGTCCCAGATTTTCCTAAAACTCGTTTCTCACCATTTTTAACACCTCAAGTCTTCTACAAAGTTCGTTCTAACAGTGTTTTAAGTCCTCTAATCATACTACAACATGCTAAGGTCATATACTAACATCTTTTAATGCATTAATGCATCCTAAACATGATTAAATCACAAGATTTTATACTTTTCCCCAATTTTATCAAGAACGTGAACCCTAGATTTATATCATCATCAAATCCCAGAATTTAATCCGTTCTAATTTCTTCTAATCACAATTATCGTGAGAATAATCATCTACCTATCATTCTACATGCAATTCTCTTCAAGATTTTCAAGTTCTAAACTCCAAACTACATGGGTTTTCATATTTCACCAAGAACAAATACAAAATTCGAATTTTTCTAACATGGAAAGAACATTCTCTGAAATTAAATGGAATAAAGTCACTTGCCTTGGTTGTCTCTGAGTTTGGTGTAGGTTTGATGAAGCTTTTCTGCAGAATTTCCTCTCTTCCAGGCTCCTTCTTCAATGGTGGCTTAAGGTGGCTAGGGTTTGTTTTGGGGAACTTGGAAACCTAATTGATAACCTCCGTAGCTTAAAGGGTTAAAGTGGGTTGGATAGTGGGTTTAGTGGGTCAATAATCAATCAGATTAAGACTCCTAATTTTCGTCACTTTTAACTCCTCAAAATGTAAAATTACCAAAATACCCTTTAAGTTGCCGGTATGGCCTAAAAATACCCCGGAATCCAAACTACACCCCCGGGTAGTGTTTTCTGACTATCTCGACCCTTCCGGACGCGTTGGCGCACTCAAAAAGACCATACGATTTATAGATTTTAAATTCACTTTTATAATCAAAATATTACACCGTGACGCGGCGGTCCCACGCGTCTCAACAAAATTTCTAAAATGCCGTATATAAATCTCACGAAAAATTTCATAATTCCAAATTCATATAAAAACATGTATGCACATAATCAAATACCAACTCGCATCTTGTTAGTATTTTAACCCGGATTAATTTCCAATTAATACGCATTTAATTAATTAATCCCAAAAATAAATATAGACAAAAGTACGGGGTATTACATGAAAGACCTTGGGATCAAAGAAAATTACATTCATACTTGCATTAATAACTGTATTTTATACTAGAAAGAGAATGAAGATGTGGAGGAATGTCCTCAGTGTGGAGAATCGAGATATGCAGTGACCTCAAAGAAAGGGAAAAAGTTATGTAGAGAATCGATAAAAGTGTTGAGACATTTACTTTTTATTCCAAGGCTAGTGAGATTGAATATTATACCTTGGATAGCGCATGAAATGACATAGCACCATCAGGCGACAAGTTCATGGGATTATCAGCGACATCTTTGTGATTCATCCCAATGGAGAATGCTAAAAAGTAGATGGGGCAATGTTTGGCTTGAAATAGCAACAGATGGATTCAATCCCCATGGTATTCAGTCTAGTAGTTATAGTTGTTGGGCTGTCATGACCGTACCTTATAATATGGGCCCTTATTTGTGATTGAAGCATGAGTTTCAAATTTTATCTTTTATGATTCCTGGGCCAAAGGCACCGGGTCAAGACATTGATGTTTGTCTTCAACCATTTGTAAATGAGTTGAAACAACTCTGGAAAGGAGTTCCATCTATCTACATGCACAAAATCAAATCTTTTACGCTGAGAGCTATGTTTATGTGGGGGATTATTGATTTTCCCACATAAGGAAACTTATCTGGGTGTGTAACACATGGTTACAAAGCATGTCCTATTTATGGCTATGACACTCCATCCATTCGGCTAGAACACATCATGAAGATAGTTTACACAAACTATCATATGTTTCTTAAAAGTGATCATCCTTTTAGGAGTGGTCGAGGTTTGGTACTTAGGACACAAGAAGTTGGACGTCCCCCGGTTCGACTAAATGGAGATGCACTTGTGGAGAAGTTAAAAAATATAAAGTATATACCTGAAAAAGTCTCAAAAGTTCCCGCTAAGAAGAGAAAGTCTAATAATGTTAATGAGAGTGATAATGTTGAAGTTAAAGAATCTTGGTATAAAAAATCTATTTTTTGTTTTTGAAATACTGGAAATATCATCAAGTTTGACATGTACTTGATGTGATGCACATCAAAAAGAATGTTACGGAGCATTTAATAAACACAATTCTTGATGATAATAAGACAAAGGATACTAAAAAGGGGCGAGTGGATATGAAGGATATGGGCATACACAACGATCAATGGCTTCAAGTTGATGGACGTACTGGAAAAATGATAAAACCAGCAGCACCATTTATCTTGGATAAAGAAGAAAAAAGACAACTCTGCCAAATTTTGAAGGACTTGAAGCTTCCTACCAGTTTTTCCTCAAAGTTGAGAAATATGTAAACTCTTAGTCCCCCATCTTTGCACTCATTAAATTCGCATGATTATCATGTCATAATTGAACATCTTCTACCTGTGTTGCTCCAACATGCCTTTTCGAAACATCAAGATTTGAGAAGAGCAGTCCAATAATTAGGTTTGTTCTTTAACATGTTGTGCCCTGAGGTCCTAATTCGGAAAGATATCCAAAGATCCAAATACATGGTTGTTGAAGCATTGTGTGTGATGGAAAAATATTTCCCACCTACGTTTTTTTTATATTAGCATTCGACTCACTGTGCATTTAGAAGATGAAGCCCTGGTTCGTGGACTAACCGACGCTCATTGGATGTATCCGTTCGAAAGGTGATTTTTTTATCTTTTAATATAATAAAATATGCCCCATTTATGTTAATAATGATTGTTATTAATTTTTACTACCTTATACAAATAGGATGATTAAAGATTTCAAAGATATACCCAGTAATAAGCGGTATGTTGAAGGTTCCATTCCAGAATCCTACATTGTTACTGAAGCTGTTAGATATTGCATGGAGTACATACCAAATCTATCTTATAAAAATCATAAACGCTCACATAAAGCCTTTTTAGAGGAAGGTGGAGATTTCTCTGATGAAGGGCCTTTGCTTAATGATAAGACTTAACATTGGTACCCGTACAGTTTCAACAAATACATCGATGGGTATTATTTCGACTAAATATTAATGGACTTCAAGAGCACTATAGGTTTAAGTTCTTTCTTTTGTTTATAGTTAAGAATTAATTATCATTTTGAGTTATATTACTTATATCAAACTACATATTGCAGTGAGTATGAAGCATCACTGAAATCCGTGTCTCGTGCTAAAGGGAAGGGGATTGAAATGACAGAAGTGGAGAAACAAACTTCTTTTATCCCTTGGTTATCCGAGAAGGTGATTATATAAATACTAATATTTTAATGAATCTTTCCATTAAGTATGATGAGAATTGAAATATTGTAGTAATTATGATTGTTTCCATCAAACAGTTGCTAAAATCAGGAGAGATGAAGACAAATGAACTATTGTGGCGGTTAGTTCAAGGGCCAAGGCTAAAATATATAAAAAGTATCGTGTAAATGGTTTCGTATTCTCTCCTAAGTATCAAGCCGATATTGTTATCACACAGGATAACGATGTTTTCTTGAAGGCATGGACACAATTTTGAGCTAGAAAAAGTGATAACAATCTCACAAATACTTGGAGTATGTGGTATAGAGTTATCAAACAAATTATTGAGTTGGAGTGTACCTTGTTTAAGGAGGTGGTATTTAATTGTGATTGGGTGAGAATGGAGGATAAGTCTAATGGTTGTAAGCTTTGTTTGGACTCCAACTTAGTGATGGTAAATTTTCATAAGTTTAAGAGCGTTGATAATGAGTATGATGAGCCTGCCATTCTCGCATCTAAGGCTATTCAAGTAGTCTATTCGAAAGATCTTAAAAATCAAAATTAGTGGGTTGTTATACATTCAACGAAGAGATTGACGAGTCAAGTGGACAACTTAGAGACACCAATAATCTTCCAATCTATTCTTGAAGACCAACTGCACTTGAAAAATTTGCTCAAGCAATACAACTTCATTTAGTTGTTTTAATATTTTCTTTTGGATACTGTAACTGTTGAAAGCTATTTTGTTTTGCTTACATGACTACATTTTGTTTTAACCTGTTGCTAATATATAAATTTATTTGGGGTATGTTAACCGTTGAAAGTAGCGTCTTGTGATTTTAAAAATAGCATCTTGAGATTTATATATATATGTTAATGTTGTAGTAATATGATAATTCAATAAATATTATTTTATGACTGTTATTTCCATTGTTGGCATCTGTTTTTTATTTTGGCAGTACTGTATTGGGTGTTACGGCTTCAAGTACAAGTGGTAGTTCGAAACAACAAACGTCATCAACACCGCAACAAATAGCATCCACTTCGCAACAAGAATTAGTCGATGGAGGTTCGAAGCAACCTACCTCAAGTGAAAATAAAAGGAAGGAAGAAGAAATGGATAAAAGGGCTAAACAATTATACTATATGACCCAAGATGGTAAAATAATAGTCACCGTTCTAGTGGATGGGGGTGTAGTCGGACCGTGGAGTGGGAGATGGAGCACTCGTGTCGTTGATCTTGTTAGATCTTATATCCTTATTGGTTACAAAGATTGGAGAGTTGTGCCAAACAGTTACAAAGATGATGTTTGGAATGCTTTATTGGTAGGATTTGAATTAGATGTTGAACCGGAGGTGGCCCGCCCGGTGATGGAGAAAAGGTTTGCACAAAAGTTTAGGACACACAAAAATAATATGAGATGCTTTTTGCCTATCGAAGACAATCGTGGAGTCCTACCAGAAGGTTTTAATCCCAATGAATGGAGATTGTTTTGTGAGAACAAAAGTAAAGCAAAAAATAATTCGCATAACATTCAAAATCCTAACAATCGAACCAATTTAGAATACTCCCATACACTTGGGCGTCGCACCTATGCTGCTTTACAATATGAAATGGTATGTATCATAACTTTTTTCAATTATCAGCACTACTTTTGTGTATAACATGTGAAATTTAAATTGTAGGTTTGATCGAACCCAGAACAAGAATTAATGCGAGTAGATACATGGCTTTCAGGACACGTGGACGAAACGGGGAATGTCTTAAACAGTGCAAAGCTTTACAATGTGCGTATTTACATGAAAAATAACAGTATTTTTAGTATTATTAATTTCGTTTATTAATGAAATTTTCTCATTCTGATTTATAACTATCATTTGATAGGATAAAGTAAAGGATGCGATGGAGAAAATAAAGAGAGAGAGTGGGGAGGGTTGTAGCAAGATCCAATGCATAGAGAACAATGAGTTAATAGAGGTTTTTGGGAAGGAGAAAAAGGGAGGAGTTCGTGCAGTTTGTCCCCTTATTTCGAAGAAGAAGTTGATGCATTTAGGGGTGGCAAAGGCCAAACTTAAACAAAGAAATAAGGCAAATGATTATGTGGATGCAGTGAAGGAATATCATCTCTTCCGTCAATAGAAGATTTGAGGAAAATAACACAAAAATTATTGTATGTGTATTTTATATAATTTCATTTATTAAAAAGACCTATCTATATATAATAGATATTAACTTACTAATGTTTGATCCATTTTTTCATAGGATGCTATACAATGTTTGGTTTATGCCTTCAATGCTCAAAATAAAAACGGTCCATCGATCACACCGATAAGTGAGAATGCATCGCGTAGGAATCTCTCTCAGAATTTGGATAATGTCATTCCATCCGCTTCTCATCCTTTTTGCGTGACCACACCTTCTCTTACCAAAAATCCCAAAGTCATCTTGCTTGATAGGTATAATGAAGAATTAGGAAAGGTGTATGTCGTGACAGATTCAACAAAGCATATATATCATGGTAAGCGAGTTGGAGTCGGGGAGAGGAAAGTATATGTGGAGGAAATGATGAAGCCGGATGCTAGGTTGTTAGATGCTCCTCAAGGTGGACAATTCACTTTTGCAGACCTACTCTTGGGGGGATATTTGATTTGGTTGGATTGTTGGCAAAAATATGTTTAGTTTATGTTGTGAACTTTGTTTGAGCTATCTATATGTGGACTTAGTTTACATTATGTGTTTGTTGTGAACTTTGTTTGAGCTATCTATATTTGGACTTAATTTGCAATATGTTTTGTTGTGAATTTGTTTGGATCTATCTATATTTGATTTGGAATTAATTTGCATTGTTTTTTATTGTAAAACCGTGTTAACTGCGCCAATGCTAATATTTATTTGAGCATTACCGGTCTCAAGCCGGGATAAAGGAGGAGGGAAAGGTAAGCATATGTTTAATTTTGAGTTCTCATTCTTGATTTGGCTTTTCTTTCTATCCCAAATGTCATTGAATTGTGAGTATTTCTTTTCAATTCGACGCTTGTATACTGTAAAGTGATAACTGATATAGTGATGCTAGGCAATGAGCACAGAAAAATTGCTCACAAAATGATAATCACAATAACTGGCACATCTTGTGAACAAATTTATGTATGCATTGTTTGCCTAATATTATGCTAAATGATAAGTAATTTGAAATGTCCATTCTTATACACCTATGTTCTCTTGTAGGAATTTGGCACATAATAATCTATATGTCTTCTTACCATACTTAACTAGATTGAACTCACTCAATTATTTGTAAGACATAACATTGGAATTGCTGCAACCCAATTTTATTCATGTACAAGAAACATCTTTGTAAGAATGATTGAAGTCTGTGATTTGGTTTCTTTATGCAGGGACTTGAGCAACAACATTTTACGAAAATACATGTCCCAATGCACTCAGTACCATTAGAACTTCCATTAGGACACCAATTTCATGGGAACGTAGGATGGCATCATCCCTCCACTACACCAAATCTGCCTAATTGTCACGGTCATTGACCTTGACAAGTTCAACTTGTCAAGGTCAATAATCGTGACAATTCGGGGCGAGATAACTTTTTTTGTCACGAACGTGTCACCGTCATTGACCGTGACAAGTTCGTTAGAATTGTCACGATCGTATCACGGGCCATGACCGTGACACGTTTAGTCACAGTTAATAACCGTGACAAAGCCTTGACCATTTTTAAAAAAAAAAAAACACGGTCAATGATCGTGACAAGTCCGTGACAACTCTTGTCACGGTCATTGACCGTGATAATTCTGGGTAGAATTTAAAAAAAAAACTGTTGGGCAGTATGGCCACTGCCCAGCAGTATATTTGTACCTGTTATAGCAACATATTATATCCAAATAAACTAAAGATAATGCAAATATATATTCAAAATAGAAACAATATACATAAGGATATAATCCCTAATATAATTCAAACGTACCAACTTAAAAATAATGTCACTACATGTCTGGGGTAAATGTGAGGAGGTGAGTAGGCCACACAATATATGAATTGACACACCCACTAATATACATCGTGCCGCATTGTTCACGCAACCATAATAGAGAGTTCTCCTTCCCGGGTATCACATCGTGACGAGAACTTTCGACACGATCTCTTGAAGCTCACGTCCATGAACTATTCCACCCTGGACGATATTCGGGTCCCTCAACCCCTGCCCTATCCGCTGGCCATCAAATACGTCCAATATGAACACGCTCGGCCAACCAAGTGTCGACATCGGTCTATCGAAGGGCGCCAAATAGGAAAGTGGATCATCAAAGTACACACGTGTCGATGATGAAGCAGCGAGGTCCACATCCTTGTTATCCTGCGCCTCATCCTCCCGTACCTCCTTATCCATCGCCTTATCCTTCCCTTTACCCTTACGGTCTCTACCCAACGTACGCTTCATGAATGAGTACATATCTTGGACCGTCGCCTCCAAACGGGTCAGCTTCGCGCCATGTGAATCCACCGTTTGAGTCAACTCGGTGTCGCTCGTCTCCAATCCGATGATCCTAGATTTGGCCACTTGTGAGCTCACCCCCTTGTCCTCCCCTTGCGATCAGAGCAAAGCACTTGGTTGAGTGCGTATGTGGACAAAGATGCCTTATCGGCATAAGACTGCGACTCATGCACTTCCTTAAGCTTTGCTTGAAATGACAAAAAGCACATGATTAGTAAAATAAGTAAACTAAAAAATTATAATCTAATTAACAAAAAGTAAATTATCGGATTACTTACAAGCGTAGCCGCGATGCTCGGGGACACCTCCTTGTCCTTCCCCTTCTTCGTCCGAAGAGCCACATAAGTATCGAGCCTAAGTGTCTTACCCCCAGGGCCACTCCCTACCCTCTGCAATAAAATAAAGTAAAATTAGTATCGGCCCCGCAAAGTAAAATAATCCAGAATAATATATTTCTGTAGTTATAGAAAAATTAAATCTTACCTTCATCCTATGCTCCACCTCGGCGTAAGACGTCCGGTCGGAGTAGTGCACATCCGTATTTTTTGCCCGATTTTCCCTCGTCGATTGGCGAGATGCCAATTATCGCTCCCCGATCTCATTGCCAATGAACTTTTACCATTGTGCCAATAAGATCGGCTCCTTCGGCGGGATGGATTCACGCCATTGGATAATGGACTCTCGTATTTTCCCAAAGTACCGTGTCCGCATATTTTTCTTCCACATCTTGTGTTGCTCCCTCAACTGCTCCAAGACGGAATTGCGTAGCTTTGGATCCAAGTTGAATTGTTCCTGTCCATCAAATACAGTGTTAGTTACGAATAAATATAAATATAAATATAAATATAAATATAAAATGAAATTGATATCAAAATTGAAATTGAAATATTCATATAAATATAAATATATTACCTGTAGTGCCGCCCAAACAGCTAACTTAAGCTCATATGGCACCTCCTTCCCACTCATAAACCCCGGACCGATGACCGTCTTTATCAGCTCGAGGGATCTCGCTAATATCTCCGACTTGTTCTCATGGTAATCCCAAATTTTCCATATTTGGGGAGCCTAGGGTCCGAGGAGCCCTCGTCGCCTCCGCTACCACCGAGCCTAGACGACATCATCATAACCAGCATCATCATCCTCGACTTAATACCTGAAGAAGACATTTGCTGTAAAAAAATGTTATTAGTACAGATAAAAAAAATTAGAAGAAGACATGCAAATATGTACAATTACTACAAATAAATTTGAGCACTAATTTTAAATTTACTTTCATACACCCCCTCCCCCACTACACACACGCACACGTACACGCACACCCCCACCACACCCCCATACACCCCCTCGATATACAAAGTAATTTTATAAAAACGTTGAAAATCCCACCCCCATATGGACAATAATCCAGTGGTCAGACCACTTTTAAAACTACCCAACCCAACATTTACTAAACAAAATAATCCAACAGCAATGTCAACAACAAATGTGTATCCCGTACTCCTTCTAATTCATCTACTCAATTAATTCATTTCATCAATTAAACTAACAATTAAAGTATACAATTATTAATTTACTAATTTACAATGAGGGGCAATCCTACTTTCATATGAAATGGGCACTAATTATTAATTTACTTTCATCTAAAAATATACAATTAAAATTACAATTAAAGCTATACAATTTATTAATTAAAGCTATACAATTGTTTAGATTGCCCCAAGACACACACACACACCCACCACCACCACCCCACCCCCTGTCCCCTCCCCCCGCCACACACACACGCACATACTATATATATATATTGTTCTATATACAAAGTAATTTTTACAAAAAGTTGAAAAATCCCACCCCCATATGGACAATAATCGAGTGGTCAGGCCACTTTTAAAACTAACCAACCCAACATTTACTAAACTAAATAATCCAACAACAATGTCAACAACAAATGTGTATCCTGTACTCCTTCTAATTCATCTACTCAATTAATTCATTTCATCAATTAAACTAACAATTAAAGTATACAATTATTAATTTACTAATTTACAATGAGGGGCAATCCTACTTTCATATGAAATGGGCACTAATTATTAATTTACTTTCATCTAAAATATACAATTAAAAATACAATTAAAGCTATACAATTTATTAATTAAAGCTATACAATTATTTAGATTGCCCCACCACACACACACACACACACCACCACCACCCCCTGTCCCCCTCCCCCCGCCACACACACACGCACATACTATATATATATATATATATTGTTCGATATATAAAGGAATTTTTTTTAAAAAAGTTGAAAAATTCCACCCCCATATGGACAATAATCCAGTGGTCAGGCCACTTTTAAAACTAACCAACCCAACATTTACTAAACAAAATAATCCAACAGCAATGTCAACAACAAATGTGTATCCCGTACTCCTTCTAATTCATCTACTCAATTAATTCATTTCATCAATTAAACTAACAATTAAAGTATACAATAATTAATTTACTAATTTACAATGAGGGGCAATCCTACTTTCATATGAAATGGGCACTAATTATTAATTTACTTTCATCTAAAACTATACAATTAAAATTACAATTAAAGCTATACAATTTATTAATTAAAGCTATACAATTATTTAGATTGCCCCACCACACACACACACACACACACACACACCACCACCACCCCACCCCCCTGCCCCCCTCCCCCCGCCACACACACACGCACATACTATATATATATATATATATATATATATATATATTGTTCGAGATACAAAGGAATTTTTAAAAAAAGTTGAAAAATCCCACCCCCATATGGATAATAATCCAGTGGTCAGAACACTTTTAAAACTAACCAACCCAATATTTACTAAATAAAATAATCCAACAGCAATGTCAACAACAAATGTGTGTCCCGTACTCCTTCTAATTCATCTACTCAATTAATTCATTTCATCAATTAAACTAACAATTAAAGTATACAATTATTAATTTACTAATTTACAATGAGGGGCAATCCTACTTTCATATGAAATGGGCACTAATTATTAATTTACTTTCATCTAAAACTATACAATTAAAATTATAATTAAAGTTATACAATTTATTAATTAAAGCTATACAATTGTTTAGATTTCCCCACCACACACACACACACACAATACCACCACCCCACCCCCTGTCCCCTCCCCCCGCCACACACACACGCACATACTATATATATATTGTTTTATATACAAAGTAATTTTTAAAAAAAGTTGAAAAATCCCACCCCCATATGGACAATAATCGAGTGGGACAATAATCCTACTTTCGTATGAAATGGACAATAAAAAAAGTTGCGCATGAGATGAACCTGTTAAGCGATGCAACATGCCCCATAAGGCTTTGTACTTCCTTCTTCGTAGTGGGAGATTGTAATTCTAGCAAGGCTTTAATCTTGTCATGATTTGCCTCGATACCTCGCTGATTCATAATATACTCGAGGAACATGCTTTCTTGTACGCCAAAGACTCACTCGATCGGGTTCAGCTTCATCTGATATTTCTTTAGCTGGTTAAACATTTGGCTCAGATCATCTATATGGTCAGCAACTTTCTTACTCTTAGTCAGCATGTCATCGACGTAAACCTCCATGTTTCTGTCGATTTGCTTTGCGAACACCTTATTCATTAGCCGCAGGTATGTAGAACCTGCATTTTTAAGACCAAAAGGCATAACATTGTAACAGTATGATCCCCTTGGGGTAATAAAAGAGGTGTTTTCCCTATCTTCTGGCTTCATCTTAATTTAGTTGTAGTCGGAATAAGCATCCATGAAGCTCAAAAATTCTTGCCCCGAAGTAGCATCTACCAGCTAATCTATTTAGGGTAGAGAGAAGTAATCTTTTGGGCAGGCTTTGTTCAGATCTGTAAAATTCATGCACATTCTCCATTTATGGTTCTTCTTTTTTACCATCACCACATTGGCTAACTAATCAGGATATTTGACATCCTCAATAAAAGAGGCCTTTTATAGTTTCTCTACTTTCTCCTGAATAGCTTGGTTCTTCTCTAGGCTAAAGACCCTTCTTTGCTGCTTCACCGGTTTAATCTCCTTATTAACATTAAGTTCCTGGCATAAGAAGGCTGGGTCTATCCCTGGCATATCTTCATAACTCCACGCGAAATCTGGCTTTCTATGCCTCAAAAATGCCACCAACTCTTGCTTTATTGTTGGATCAAGTGAAGAACCAATTTGAGTTATTATTTCTGGTCGTTCATCATCTAGAATAATGTTCTTCGTTGGTTCCATGACCTGACCCTTCACGAGCTCTTATTCATCTCTGGGGTCCAGTGTCTCAATGTATGAATCTTCAAACTCATTCACTTGGTAAGCGGTGGTCTTCTTCCTTGTATTCTCTAACTCTTCTTATTCGGTAGATGAATAGTAGCATTCCCGAGGTACTTTCTAATCGCCCTTCACAAGTCCCACACCAAAGTTGGTCGAGAACTTTAAGCATTGATGTACCGTGGATGGCACTGATTCAAAAAATTTCAGACCTACTCTTCCCATAATTATATTGTAGTTTGATTGGACGTTTTTATCCATTATAAAAAATCATACTTTTTCTGTTCTGCAAGCAAGACAGGCACCAATAAGCATGTCCAACTTGATCGTCCCAAGTGGAAAGACTTTTTCTCCAAAGAAATCGATAAGGGGCCTGTGGTACGGCTCCAACTGGGCGAGTTTCAAGTTTAAACTGTCAAAGCAAGGGTAGAATATGATGTGTGCTGAGCTACCATTATCTACCAATACTCTTGAGATAATTACATCATTCATCCTCATCTTGATCACCAAAGGGTCGTCGTGAGGATACAAAACACCTTCCAGATCACTTTTGAAAAAATCGATGACTAGTTTATCCCTATTGACCTTCCACGGATTATCTTCCTCTACCATATTGATCCATTGTATGTAGGAACAAGCTTGGGCCTCATTGAGATAAGCTTTCCTTTCAGCGGTATGATCACCACCTCCTGCATCTCCACATGTTATCATATTACAGTCAAATAAACCAAAGCGGATCGAAAATACCTCACGTTGAGGATATCTAGGATTTTTGGGGAGATCGGGGTCATCCTCTGGGTCATCTTCATGGTCCCTTTTCTTATCATCTCTTGGTCGGCGAGGAGATTTGGACCTTTGTTGTGCTCTGTTGTTAGTCTGCTCACCATTCTGGCGATCAATAAACTTGTTCAATTTCCCTCGTCTAATGAGTGCCTCGATCTCATTCTGAAGATTTATGCACCGATTGATCATGTGACCGTAGTCTTTGTGGAACTCACTATGCTTGGACTTATCTCTCCTTTCGGGGGCTGACCACAATTTCTCCGGCTAATTTAGTCCTTTGTTATTTTTTATCTCCTCCAGAACATGGTTTATGCCTACCTTTAAGGGGGTATAATTTGCATACTTCCTTAAGTGCTCAATCATTTCCTTGCCTTTTGATTATTTGTTGCCTACATTATGCTTATGATCCTTCCTCTCCGACCTGCCTTCAGCTTTAGTTTCAGCTTTTGCCTCAACATTCTTCTTCACAACCATAGTTTATTCAGCATTCATAATCTTGTCTGCTTTCGCCGTCAACTCTGCTATGGATTTGGGGGGATCTTTGGCCAAAGTGTAATACAACTTATTCGGTAAAAGACCACTCATCAGAGCTATAATGGTTGTCTTCTCTTCGTAGTCGATTACCTCCAGCTTCTCGTTGTTAAAACGAGTGATGTAGTCCCTGGTGCTTTCTCCTACTTTTTGCCTTACGCTTAACAGACGGGCTACCCTCTTGACTAGCTTTGCACCAAAATAGAAATTCCCTATGAAGATCTCGGCCAACTGATGGAAAGTTGCGATTTACCCCCGAGGAAGGCTGTTATACCATATTTGAGCAGATCCGGTAATCGTTCCTGAGAATGCCTTGTACCTCATCTCATCTGGGACCGTATAAATATCTGCAACAGCTTGATACTGTTCTATGTGGAGAACAGGATCAGTCTTCCCATCATACTTTGGCTTAACCACATGAACCTTAAACTTTGAGGGTGTGTGAAAGTCAACAATTGCTTGTATAAATGGATATCCTTTGATAAAGGTTCTTTGGAGAGGGTTTCTGGCTTTAGCCATTTCCCCTAACCTGTCTTCCAACCTCTGAATGGATCCCTTCCATGAATCGTTTCCAGCGTCTGATCTATTTACCCGAGCAATATATCGCACTGAATTCTACTCTTGGGATCTTTCTGTACGAGCTGCAGGGCGTGATTGGGTAGAACCTTCCCTTAGATTATTTGGTCATTGAGAATTTCTCGACGCAATTAGATGAGGGTTTCTATTCCTCCTAGGGCCCAAACGATCAAAGGGGGAGACTCTACTCAACCTCTCCAGAGCGTTTGTTCATTCTGGAGTTAGAGTGACATTTTCTGAAGATCCCATAACTCTTATGGGAGATGTCCGGCCAGGCTGATAGAACGGATCGTTGGACCTCTCAGTATAATGGAATTCGATATGTCTGGACCGGGAAGCTTGAGAAAATAGAGTACGTTCGGATCGTGAAGACTGCAGGTGCACATTTCTATGAGCGTTTCGCTGACCTGACTGGGCAGGCATTGAGTTTTGAACAGTCTGAATGAGTTATCGCGTTGTCTCCTGCATAACTGTTTGTCCTTTGGCCAAGTTTTCCACTATGCCTGTGAGATCATGGACAATTAGAGGAGTGGACGGGTTGGGAGGAACTCCATCATTGTTCTTATTGCTAGATTCTGGGATCTCAGCCATGTGTGATGAATTTTTTAGTGAAAAACGCTACGTATAATCATTCCCATAGACGGCGCCAATTTGTTGATGTAAAAAACTAGACTTGATCTAATTAATTAATCACAGATAAATATGAATAAATAAATAAGACAAAAGATTTTTAAAATGGTTTAGCCTTAATGAAAATGGCCTACGTCCACTGTCTTGTATTGTTGGGTGTTTTGCCTTGATCTTGATTACCCCGTTATGGAGGGGGTTACAATGTATTTATAGCCCTCGGGTTGTCAATATGAATAGATAATATGTCGTTATTTAATAGACATATACATCTGTACATAATAAGAATGTTCATTGAATCTATTTTTGTCGCTTGATCTTCTTAGCTAGATGTTATGTACGTTGAGTAGCTCGTTACGTTTTAGTAGCTCGGTACGCTGAGTAGTTCGGTACACTGAGTTGCTAGGTGAATATATTTTATGCCACGGAGGATGACACGTGTCTTCATATAATTCATCCACGCCAGCTGACTAATTTTTATATCAACAGTTGTGAATCCCTGTTGTGATTTAGTCGAATTCAGGTCTGATTAAGCAGAGTAAGGTAACTGATGCAAAATTGGACTATTCTCACATCATGGTAAGCCACAGGTAAACATTATACGGACATAGTCTCTTGATCTATTATTATTGAGTTCTCATGTAGCGGATTTTAATTTTTTTTACCCACTCTTTGATGTACTATATGAAATTAGTGTGCTTAGTGGTCTATAATTGCAGCGTCTAAAACTTGGATTTGGCAAAAACTATGGTTATTTCCCTTTTTAAGAAGATATGGAATCAGTCCAATTTTATTGTTTCATTTTTTCACTTATAGTTTAAATTTAAATGGGTGAATACATATCACTGATAATTATAAGTCGCGAGGGTATCGTGTGATTTACAACTAGTATACATATAATATCTCATGTCCTTAATTATTCAGACTCTACCTTTGAAGTTAAAGCTTATAGAAAAGTAAACATTTCGCATAATTACATTGACTTTTGTTAATACAACACCTTATTTGGGGTCACACCAGGGATTTATTATGATATTTAACATATGGGTTATTAACCTATAAAAAGTGATTTAAACAAGTCTATATTTACTAAACATTTCGCATAATATATGTTAAATATCATAATAAATACACTTTGATCTGCAGAGGTTGGGCATGCTTTGGTTGGTGCGCTTATGCCTGGATATGACCTGGTTGCCAAGATATCTATTATACCTCACAGCCAAGCTGGTGGTCTTATATTTTTCGCTCTAAGTGAAGAGAGGATTGAGTCTGGCCTGCAAAGTAGAACCTACCTAGAGAATCAGATGGTTGTTGCACTCGGTGGAAGGTTAGTAACCCAAATATGACCTTAAAGTTGTTACCTGCACAGTTGGCCATTGTTTGAAAGAATCTGTAAATAATATGAGTTGCAGGTTTTGTTTTTCCATTTCTTCGACGTTGACCCTCTCTCTCTCATGTTTTTTTTATATTTGAAGTTACTAGCTATTTCATCGGGTGCATTCTTGATACTGTCTATATTTTTAATTTATTTTCTACTTGGCACTATCTACTTTTTAAACTACTCGTTAGACTAGCTTGAATACGAGAGAGCTTACAAACTTGAGAAATGACTACATGTTTCATCTTTCATTTATTTGTCTTCATTTTATGTTCCTCCCAATTTCATTTCTCAACCGTGTAGTCATTTTTTCCTCCCAATCTGAGTCCAGTATAAAATTGCGCAGCTGTTAATACACTATATGTGTAATTCCTGAAGTTTTTCTTTCTTTATTTGCATTATGTCATATCATTTTCTTTATGTTCATTTTACAAAATCTTAAAAATTATTTTGTCAATCCCCAACAAGTGGTATCTGACAGATTAGCTATTTGGTAGCAGATGTTCTTGATTATATAATGCCTTTGACACAAAAAATTTGCATGTTATATAGGTTTGTCACCCAAAAGTGTTATAAATACTAAATATCACCAACGGATCTTGCTTACATACAACACGGCGAGTTAAATAGGACAGAGAAATTTTGCGAGCTTACTGAGCTGAAGAGTTTCTCCAATCTACTCTCGGTTGTGGAGTCTTGGCATCATTTGGCTATATCATATTGGCATCATTTGGCTACACTATACAATAATAGGAATAAAGAGAAGGTTTTAGGCTTGTCAACCACTAATCATTTGTTAGTGAAGTTTGTTTTATTGATTTCTATGGAGTGTTATATATATTTATGTTAACAACAATATTATATAGGGAAGGGAGAAAGGGTGTTGCTAGTTTTTGGGTCAATTTAGTTACACATTGAAACAATTGTACATTTAACTTGCAATTATGTTGTAACAGTTTGTTTGATTAATTGGTTTACTTACCTTGGTGCCTTGCTATGAAATTGTGTTGAAGTTGGAAGCATTTCATTTCCCTTTTTAGTTTGAAATATGATTAGGTTGTTCGTGTTTATTTCCGAATTGATTAGTTTGAAATATGATTAGGCCACTATTTTTGTATTTTCTTAGGATTTCAATAGTGTTCCTGATTTTAAATTCAGGACATTGTATCTTGAAAAATATATTTTTTTTTAAATATGTATTAAGATTAGTAACATAATTTTACCGTTACTAATTCTGAATTGTACCGTTGCTATTAGTAACAGAATTTTACCGTTGCTAATCCCGAATTTTTCGTTACTATTAGTAACATAAATTTTTCGTTACTAATTCTAAATTTTTCGTTACTATTAGTAAAACAATTTTCCATTACTAATTCTGAATTTTCGTCACTATTAGTAACAGATTTTTAGCGTTACTAATAATGAATTTTACCGTTACTATTAGTAACATAAAATTCCATTACTAATGTCGTGTCCCACGCTTTTTTTCTAACGGAATTATTGTGTTACTAATATTTTTAGTAACAGTAAAATTGTGTTACTAATGGCGCATTTTGGTGTAGTGATACCCTTTTTATTTTTAAAAGAGATGGGTATAGTTAGTGCACAAGTGATTGTCTTATCCCACGTCAGTGGGAAGGAAGTTTTGAGTGTAATTAATCTATGCCCATTTTGTAACTAATAGGCAAGCTCTTTGGGTATTAGATTTTTGTGCGTTAGGTGGAAGAACATATTGGGCCAAAGCCCACATATGCATGCGCCGCATTCCGACCCGACCTGTGCTTTTTGGATAAAAAACAATTGATTTCTTCAATAAAAATCGGAGCGGAAATAAATAAAAAAATTATTATAATTTTAATATTTGTTTTTCTGTTGAAAATGGGGCTTTAATCCTCCGGCTCTCCGTGATTTACTCTCCCGCTGAGCCTTTTCAAACGTTCAATTTTTTTTTAATATGGCCAACTGCATTTATTTTATAACACAAAAAAATACACACAAAGATACTCTCTCATTTCTCTTAGTCCACTTTTTCTATTTTTCTTATCTGATCAGTTTGTTCCCCAAACTGAAATTGTGATATTGAACAACTAACCGTAAACGAGTGATAATATATCACATTATTACGTGCATAGTTTTTAAAGACATAAATTGGTTTTGATTATATATAATTTTATTCTGGGGGTTACATGCAATAATAAAGACTACGACACAATTTTTAACAGAACCACTAAAAATCTTAAAAAGGATTTATCTAATTTACGATTTAGCCAAATTATTTGTTGTTTTGGGGAGTGTCATGAATAAGATAATGCATTTTGGAACCTCTTTTGATTCCACATTTGGGTCTTCAAGTTGTATCATTTAATTACACATTAACATATGCAATGTGAAAACGTCATTGAGTACTCACTGGAATTTTTCTTTCTATAATTGAGTTCTAATTTTGCTATTAGAGAAACACTTTTTTTAAGACCTCATTAGGGTATAGTTTTAAGAGTGCATTTAACTTGATAATATGTCGGGTAGTTGAGGTGCTTAAAAAGCATTTGTACTCCATATAAGTCAAAGTTGAACAATCAATTTTTAGAACTAGTAAAAAGACTGTCAAAATACAATCGTGTATTAAATGAGCAAATATCTATCCTACTTTATCTTATTTTTAATTTTTTGAACCAACCATACAACCATTTCTACTGATTAATAAATGAATTAAAAAAGGTGTATTTTATGATTTCACATCATTTTTTTAATTAGGCAATTTCACTTTACTTTTTTAATTAGCCATTCTTGAGGTTTGCTGACAGGCTTGTTTTCTGAGCCCCTCTTATACAAAGAAGCCCTAAAGTTTAATTTTACACCAAAAGCCAACAAGGTGTTTTAGAAGCACATGCCTTGTTGCAATTGTTTATGGGGTTGGGCATCTTGGTTTTGTAAACTAATTAAAAAAGGGAAGGTAGGCGGATTCCAGATTATGGGCCTCATTATGAGAAATGAAAACTGTGCACAAGTGTTACCTTCGTTGAACAATATGAACACTTTCCAGTAACATGGCCCCGAGATATTTGAATTCCTGAATAATCCTATGAAAACGACTATGTGGTTTCTTTGTTCGCTTGCAACCCAACATGTATCCAATTTGATTGACTGGATACCATTTGCTATAGATAAGCTCTTTATTTATAATCAAATCAGTATATAACTAGACGAGCAACACAGTATTAATCAATTTATTTAATTATTTTTTATTGAACAAATAATGCCAACAATTGGATCAAATGTGAGTTTTAACTTTATATGGTTTGAGGAAAAAAATCAGTAAACTCTAAATTGGAATATAATCATATGATAGACATATATATTGTATAAAGAAAGAAAACTAATCATACAAACAAGGTTGGTATTTATATTTTAAATCATATCAACTCTATAAAACTAAATTTGTAAAATTACAAGCATATTTTGTAGGGAATAGCTATTCACATACCCTCTATGTCTTTTCTCACTCTTTGGATATTAAATGATAATTGTACCCTTAGGTTTGTAAAATCTAAATGTCCAACTTTTTCACTTCCAACTAAAACAAATAAATTTGATAAAAAATAAAAATTTATATTCTCAATAAAAAAAACGGTTTTTTATATAAAAAAAAACATTTTATTAAACGTAAAATCTTATCCATTTTTTTATTAAAAAATTATTTATAAAACGTAAAATTTGTTTTCTTAAAAACTTTTTTTGTTTGTTTACAAATTTTTTTTGGTTAAAAAATGATTTTTTTATTATTTTAAAAATAATCTTTTTACTATTTTAAAAAATATGGTATGCGACATCGGTATGTATAGGCGGTCTGACCACCTATACATACCGCTGGTACGGACCATTTTTTCTAATATGTTGGTCCGCGTCAACGGTATGTATAGGTGGTCGGACTGCATATATATACAATTGGGGAAAACCATTTTTTTAAATAGTAAAAATATTATTTTTAAAATAATAAAAGAAACGGTTTTTAACTAAAAAACTAAATAATGAAATAATTTTTTTAAACAAATAATGAAACAATTTTTTAAATAAACAAAAGAACAGTTTTTAACTAAAAATAGTAAAAAGAACGTCCATCTTTTTAAATAAATAACGAAACAGTTTTTTATCAACGTCCATTTAAATAAAAATAATAATAAGTTTTTTTTATAAATAACATAATATTTTTAAATAAAAAATAACTTTTATTGTTTTAATATTTTCAGAATATTAAAAAAAATTCAAGAATATTAGTATTTTTTATTTTCAAAATATTATGTTTTTTTAAGTAATAGATTTTTGGGCAAAATTTTATAATTTTTCAAATCATATATGCGAAGAGGATCTATTGGTCTTTTACTGTTTAAATGTTAAAAAGGGTGTGGGAGAAGACATAGAGGGTGTGGTGATTAGGCATTAATTCTTCCAAAATTACTCCCTAATTTAGTATCTTTTAGCACCTCGGATAATGTAATTCCTCATGATTTATCTCGTTTTTATGCTACTAACCTTTCTACGTAGTATCTCGAGTTTTGTGCCCTTTTCATGATATTTTCAAGTATTTATTGCTAAGTGAAGAAAGGAAAAAGTCAAAGCAAAAGAATGAAACAAGGGAGAAAAGTCAAAACGGCAAAAGCGTAATTTTCATCAGGAATCTCGACGAGAACCTAAAATGAAAGTTGAAGATAGCACGTAGGAAGAAACTGTGTCCAAATCAGAGTTCCAGGGCAGAAGTTACGAGGTTCTAAAGATGAGAGATAATGGAGAGAAATTGAAGAGAAAATGAAAAAGGAAGAGAGATCGGTCCTATTTAGAAGAAAAAGGGACCGATCCGGACCCTTAAAACTCACTGGCCAAATTCCCCTAGCGGACCGATCCTATTTCCCAGAAAAAAGGACCGGTCTGGATTCCTATCACTCACTGAAAAAATTTGCATAGCGGATTGACCCTATTTCCAGAAGAAAAAAAAAGGACTGATCCGGATTTGGACCCGGACTAATCCGCTTGTGGGCGCACGAACCGGCCCGTCGAAGATAATTCCTGATTTTCTATTCCAATTTTAGAGTTTGATTCAGCTAAAACTCCGGACTTTCGTGATGTATTTAACTTCTAGTTATTGTTAGACAAAGGGATTCGAACTTTAATAGTTTTTTAGTTTAGTTTAGTTTTTAGAGAGAGAAAGCTCTTTCACCTAGTTAAAAACCCTAGTTTTGAAGATTGACTGCAAGGTTCAGATTTGATTTCTAGATTTATTGAATGCAAGTAATTTCATTTTATTTCATTGCTTAAATTTAGTTCTTCCAATCCCAATTGCACATTAGGGTCACTTTAGGGTTCTCCGTCTTTCCATACGTTGTTACGATTCTTTCATCCTATTTCCCTGAGGATTCGACCCCGACTTACTGGGATTATTAATTGAGCAAAAGGCTTGCACTTGAGCCTAAATAGCACGCACACTAGAATATATTTGTGGTCGCGTCAAGATTTTTGCGCCGTTGTCGGGGATGAATTAGGTAGACTTAGGTTGGATTGAGTCAATCTAAAGCTTAGACCAAAAATTCAAAAAAAAAATATAAAAAAAATCATCTCTCAAAAGCCTTTAATGCAAAATCCTGAACATACTCAAACTCTTCAAAATACTCCAACCAGAATTCACGAAAATCCAATTGTTGAGTATAACTCTGACAGCCCCCACACGCCTCGCGTTCCACAGTTTTGGGTTCCACTTCCTACACTTGAGCACTCTATTGCTAGTCACACTTTGAGTCAATCCTTAAGCCACACATCTAGGACACCGAGTGAGGATTCCGAGTCATTTGAAGAGAGTGCAATGTCTGACGGCGATAGTTTCGGCACTGGTGCGGGAAATACACCTTATCGTCCCATGAAAGACTTACTCTTTCCTGAACGAACTGTCACCCCTAGTTGCATTTTACTTCTCTATAATGTCGGTCAGTTCCACTTCTACAATGGGATGATACAGATTCTCCCTACTTTCCATGGCATGGGTTCGGATAAACCATACCTTCACGTAAGAGAGTTCGAAGAGGCGTGCGAGACATTTAGTGGCCAAGCTTACACGCAGGATGTCGTTCGCCTGAAGCTTTTCCCTTTTTCCTTAAAGGATAAAGCTAAGACCTGGCTATGGTCTCTACCACCGAACTCCATTATTTCCTGGAGGGATATGCAATCCAAATTTCTCTCAAAATTCTACCCACCACACAAGACTAACTTTGTCAAGACTCAAATCCAAGCTTTCCGACAATAAGATAATGAGCCTTTTGACAAGTGTTGGGAACGATTTCAAGAGTTGGTAAGTTCATACCCCCATCATGGATTTGAAAAACACCACTTGATCTCTTTCTTCCATAATGGGGTGACAGTGACTTCCAAACTACTTGTGCTAACTATGTGTGAATGAGCATTCTCAGAATTAGTCACTAGTGATGCTGAGGCCCATCTTAAGTATATTGCAGACACTACTCAAGCATGGGACACATCTGATCCTAATACCCAAGTTCGGACTAGACAAGCATCAATCGCTCCGACTACATCCGGTCTATACCAATTGGATAGTAATACCTTAATACACCGTTGATTCGATCAGTTTCAAAGAGATATGAAAGATTTACTTGATAGCCGATTGAGAGATATCTTCGGATCCTGCCGTGTCATGAAAGAAATGGTGTTTGCTATCTGTGAGGCGGGTCACAAAGGCATGCCCGATGATTTCTGCCTATAAAGCCATGCACACCGAGCAGGTGGATGCTATCGGATAATTCAAGGGAAATTTTAACGCCCCGCATGGGAACTCGTACAACCCTTCATGGAGAACCCCCCCAGATTTTAATTGCGTACAACCACAAGCTGCGATGAACCCACATCCGCAGGTTGTCCCACCTCCACCTCCTCTTCAATTCCAGCAAGCACCATCTCCTCCAGCTCCATATATTACTCCCCCACGGAAGAACCTCGAGGATACAATAAACTAGTTTATCAACTATCAGAGTGCAACCAATGCTAGATATAATCGCATGCTCGCGGACATAAATACAAGCATCTCCAAGTTGTAATCCTCATTGAGTATCCAAGATAAGGGAAAGTTTCATGCCCAGGGCTAAAGACCTCCCCAAGGTCAACCTAGTTTTAGCTCCACCTCTACAGAACATTAGGAGTATTGTCAAGATGTAACCACTCTTCGTAGTGGGAGAGTTGTTGATTTATTACTTCCCCTACACGACGCATCAAAAGACAAGGAGACTTCGCCCGGCACGAAAGAGGTCGAAGATATCCCCTTTAATGAGAGTAACATAGAAGACACTAGTGAGCTCGCGGTAGTTGTCAAGCCACCCTCCGTCGTTCCATTCCCTCAAAGATTGGTTCCTACCCATAAAGGGACCCCCCGTGATAAAGTGCTAGAAGTGCTTAAAAACGTGAAATTAAGCTTACCTTTCCTCGATACAATAAAGAAAATTCCAGCTTATGCAAAATTCATAAAAGACGTATTGACATCCAAGAGGAGGATGAAGGTAAAGAAAAATGTGTTTTCGGAAGAGAACGTGAGCTCAGTTCTTCTTAATGATCTCCCACCTTAATTTAAAGATCCCGGTGCACCCACTATTTCATGCACCATTGGAGAGAATAAAATTGAAAAATCCTTACTCGACTTGGGGGCAAGCGTTAATATCCTCCTCTATTCAATCTATAGGCAACTTGATTTGGGCGACCTTAAGCCCACAAGGATCACTCTCCAATTAGCGGATCAAACCGTGAAGATACCAAGAGGAATAGTTGAGGACGTGATAGTCCAGGTTGACACTTTCTACTTTCCAGTAGATTTTGTCACTTGGGACACGGAGCCCTCCTTTGCCTTGGGTAATCATGTTCCCATCATTCTCGAATGTCCATTCTTAGCTACGGCTAACGCACTAATTAATACTCGAAAGGGGCAGATGCAACTCACCTTTGGGAACACGACATTAGAGACTAGTATCTTCAATATAGCCCAACAGGTAAGGGAAGAACATGATCTTCACGCGGTGAGCTTAATTAATGAGATCGTAGAATAGCACATTGAGGAAAATTTTTGTGGAGACGCCTTAGAAGCTTGCTTAGTGTCTGGTCATGAGAGCGGGGGAAATTATACCGAGTTTGAGAGAGAGGTTGAGGAGTTGCGTGAGATACTTGATGAGAGGGCGTCGGACAAGGATTAGGTAGACGTAAGTCGGGTTTATCGATTCGAAGAGTTATCGCCGAGCGAGGCACGCATGGTGCCCTCTAACGACACATCCCCAACTCTCGAGTTGAAGAAATAACCCTCCAGTGTTAAAGATTTTGAGGAAGAACCAGAGTGCTTTTGGTTGGTGTATAGCTGATATAAAGGGGATAAACCCTCTTATTTTCACCCATAAGATTCACCTCGAGGAGGATGTGAAGCCCTCGAGAGTAAGGCAAAGAAGGCTAAACCCCACTATGAAAGAGGTGGTGAGGGCCGAAATCATCAAATTGTTGGATACTAGGATTAACTACCAAATCTCGAATAGCAAGTGGGTGTGCCCCATTCAAGTTATCCTGACGAAGTCGGGTATGACAATGATTGAAAATTCCAAGGGAGAACTAATTCCCCAACGTGCCACCACTGGGTGGTGCATTTTCATTGATTACCGAAAACTCAATACAGGAACTAGAAAAAACTATTTTCCCTTGCCATTTATCGATCAAATGCTTGAAAGAGTAGCGGGCCACCCTTATTACTGCTTCCTAGATGGTTATTCTGGATATAACCAGATTGATGTAGATGTACTTGATCAGAAAAAGATAACTTTCACTTTCCCCTTTGGTATGTTTGCCTACAAATGTATGCTATTCGGCTTGTGCAATGCACCAGCGACCTTTCAATGGTGCATGTTGAGCTTATTCAGCGGCATGATTGAGAGAAGGCTAGAGGTGTTCATGGATGACTTTAGCATTTTTGGCACCTCTTTCGATCTATGTTTAGCTAATCTTGAGAAAGTACTAGCCCGATGTGTGGAGAAGAACTTAGTGCTGAATTGGGAGAAATGCCATTTCAAGGTAACTGAGGGCATAGTTCTCCGTCACATAGTGTCATCCAAAGGGATCGATGTGGATGGGGAAAAAATGATGTCATAGCTGACCTACCCCCACCAAAATTACTAAAAGACGTGCACTCTTTTTTGGGCCACGCGGGGTTCTATAAAAGGTTCATTAAGGACTTTAGCACCATCGCTAGACCCTTAAGCACCCTTCTTATGAAGGACACCCCATTCGAGTGGAATGAAGCATGCCAAAGTTCTTTTGAAAAATTGAAGAGCATGCTTGTTTTCGCTCCATCGTGTAAGCCCCGGATTAGTCCTTACCATTCGAGCTCATGTGTGATGCTAGCGATTTTGCGATAGGGGTTATTTTGGGCCAAAGAAAAAACAAAAATGCTCATGTCATCTACTATGCTCGATGGACTCTTATCGGACCACAACTGAACTACTCCACCACGTAGAAGGAATTTCTAGCGGTAGTCTTTGCTCTAGATAAATCTTGGTCCTATCTTATTGGTTCCCCCATCACCTGTTTCACCGACCATGCGACTTCAAAATATCTCGTTACAAAGAAAGACGCAAAGCCTCTCCTCATAAGGTGGATCCTACTCCTACAAGAGTTTAGTCTCCCCATTAGAGAAAAAAATAGGAGTAGAAAATGTCATAGCCGATCACTTATCACGGCTTTCGTCCGACGTACCTAGTGATTCTGCACTCATAGACGAGTACTTCCCAGATGAGCAACTCTTTGCCACCTCTTCTTTTCCATGGTTTGTGGATATAGTGAACTATCTTGTCACGGGAGCCGTCCCTCCCGAGTGGACACCACAAGATAAGAAGAGGTTCATTACTTGGTCGCGCATGTTTTTCTATGACGTTCCACTCCTTTTTAAATATTGCACCGACTAAATCATCCGACGATGCGTACCGGATGACGACTTCCAAAGGTCATCCAATTCTGTCATTCGGAGCATTTGGAGGCCACTTTTCTGTGAAAAAGACAATCGCTAAGATTCTACAAAGCGTCTTATACTGGCCCACAATGTTTCGATATGTAAATAATTATTGCAAATCTTGCGACAAGTGTCAATGGATGGGGGCGATAACCCGACGAGACATGATGCCATTAACCCCGATTCTCATCATTGAGGTCTTCGACTTCTGGGGTATTGACTTTATGGGCCCTTTTCCCCCATCCTTTGGCTACTTATACATCCTAGTCGCAGTATACTACATTTCTAAATGGGTTGAAGCTATAACTACCAAGACAAATGATAATAAAGTGGTGATATGTTTCCTGCAAGAACACATACTTTCTCGTTTCGGTTCCCCAAAAGCACTAGTCAGTGATAATGGCACGTACTTTTGCAACAGACCATTTGATAAGCTTATGAAAAAGTATGGTGCTGTTCACAAGGTTGGAACGACCTATCACCCACAAACGAATGGTCAGGCCGAGTTGGAGAATTATGAGATCAAAAACATCCTCGATAAGATCGTCGATCCTAACCGAAAAGATTGGTCCCTTCGCTTGAATGATTCGCTAAGGGCCTACCGTACCGCATACAAGAATCCACTCAGAATGTCCCCATTTCACTTTGTGTATGGAAAACCTTGTCATATTCCCGTTGAGTTAGAGCACAAAACATATTTGGCCACTAAGAGGGTGAACTAGGCTATGGACAAAGCCGGTGAATCTTACAGTCTTTAATTAATTGAGTTAGAGGAGATACACAATAACGCATATGAAAATGCTAAGTTATCCAAAGAAAGGATGAAACTCACACACGACAAGATCATTCGACACAAGGATTTCAATCCCAGGTAAAAAGTGCTCCTCTATAACTCTCGGCTTCATCTATTTTCGGGTAAGTTGCGATCTCGTTGGACAGACCCATTCATTGTGAAGAGCGTATTCCCACACGAGGCGGTGGAATTAGAGGATCCCAAAGGGGGAAATACGTTCAAAGTCAATGGTCAATTCCTAAAACCATATTTAGAGGCGTGCGTAGAAAATATCGACACCATTTGGTTGTCGAACCCCGTTTACGGGGTAGAGTGAGCTGAAATTGAGAGGTCATCGCACCCCCAACATGTATGGGGTGAAATCTTGTGTATAATAGCTATGATTCAGTTAGGGTCATTAGAGTCTGTAGGCTTGCATTTTGAGAATTTAAGGGTAAGCACACATTTCGAAGGGGCATCAGCAGTAGAATTGGAGTTTGTGGAAGGTTGTAGGGTATTCATGAAGAAAAATTAGTTAGGACACCCTCTATTTGAAAGAAAATAGCATTTTCTGCATTTTAGGAGGACTTCTGGAAATTCTGGGAACACAGACCGATCCGCCCCTGGGTACGCGGATCGGTCCGCAAGGGAGAAATTTAAAAATAAAAAAATGGGACACGGATCGATCCGCCCCTGGGCTTGCGGATCGGTCTGATTCCTGCAACTCAATAACTCCCTAGATTTAACGCCCCCAATCCATTTATCTCCCTCCATTTCGTCTCTTACATCTTCCCAACCCGTTTTCCCTCCCAAAAACACACCCCTTTCCCTCCCAAACCATTCCCTCCAAAAACCTAACCCTTCCCCTTCCCCAACCTAAAATACACCCCTCTCGCACCATTTTTCACCACAACTTTCCATTTCCCACACTCTCTACCTCTCTATTCCACCCTTTATTTCCAACACCATCCCCCTTCATGGCCAACCAACCACCCCCAGAAAAATACAACTTAATAGTCATTGCTGAAAATAGGTCACCCCCATTCCGTTCCTACGAGGAACAACGTTGGTGTCGCCGCTTCTTCACTCATGCCCACAAGATGCACATTAAGAGGCAGGTTATGTGGGAGGAACTCCCTTCTAGCGTCACTAAACTCTTCATCGGAAAGGGGTGTTGTCGTTTCTTCAATGAACCATTCGATGTCATCTGGTCTAACGAAGTGCGTTCTTTGTACGGGTCCCTCGTGAGAACTGGTAATTTTCAAGCTGATGCGTATGTTGACCAAACCCCCGTACCGTTCTCACTCAAAATCATCATTCGCAAGGTGACGGAGAAGGATGTCCCTCACCCATCCCCATAATAATACCCCAATAAAGGCCCACCCCTAGACAAAGATGTCTACATTGCCCGTATCGCTCCGGGTAACAGTGGCTTCGCGCCCCTTTTCTCGTCGGCCAAATGGACGACAAAGCATGCATCACCTTCTAAATCATTTGCGCCAATATTTCCAAGGTTTAAACGATTCTGTCATGCGCCCTCGGCAAACCACCCTTGTCCACCACCTCTATGACCCAAACTCCACCATCCACTTGGCCCGCACAATGTATCGAGACATTTTTTATCCAGCCACGGATGAAAAAGGTGTTGCCCCACTCCCTCATGCCAGGTTCATCTCATCTCTTCTCGCTGACGCAGGCATTCAGCCACCCACCAGGTTTTCTCGCCTGCCAAATCCTTTTGGGCAACTTACCTGCACCAAAAGCGCATTGCAAAGGGAAATTTACCAAGATAGATAGGCCGTCGTTGATAGTGACGGTAGTGATGAGGAAGAGTTCGTCGATGAGTCCTCAGCGGATGAGGTGGCAGCAGATGGCGTGAGTATGGCCGAGGGCGAGGAGCCCGAGTATGTGGAGTAGGAGGATTCCTACTTTGATCTTCCAGGTAGGAACATTGATGCGTGCATATATGTGCTTGAAACACAACTTTCGGGGTTCATAGCACGCTACGATGCTCATAAAAAGGAGGATCAATGCGCATATCAGCGCGATACGAGCATGATGCACCGTCTTCAAGCTCAAATGTTCGAAATGTTTTTCAATACCCCTCCCTCGTCCTACTTTTATGATCTCTATGACCCCAACGCCCTCGGACCCTCCAACCAGCCCCCGTTTTAGTTTCCTTGTTGTGCGGATGTTTTAGACCTGTTTTCTTTCCCTTTTTTCACAATTATGTAACTTTTATCATATTTCAATGGAAATTGAACTACTTATCTTACGTGTCTTGTGCTTATTTTCAAATTCTTGCATTTGTGTACTTTGTTCATTGGTTGTTGTACTCTCCTTAATTCGGTTTTTAGTCCTTTTTGCCTCGTGATAATGCGAAACCCTAAGTTAGGGGGGTACGCACGTGTGTTTACATTTCACAACGTCCAAATGTACCCAAAAAAATTGAAAAAGTTCAGAAAATCAAAAAAATGTTTTTCTTCAAAATAAATAAAAATTGGAATTTAGATTTTCCAAAAATATCATTAAAATTCGGTTTAAAGTCTCAAATTGTAAAAATAAATTACACAAAGCCGTAATTGATCAAAGATGGAAATTGAAAGAAAATTGACGACTTTACGAATGAGTGTGGAGATTAGCCAACCCGGTGAGGTTTCGAGCCTATCTATTTTTGTGAGAATATAAATCAATCCGAGTTAATGGCTAACTCAACGTTCAATTCAGCGTTTAAAGTAAGTCATTGAGATCTTGATTCCTTTGTTTGATCGGTTACGGGAAACATGAGAAGTTATCTCGAAAAATGTGCCTAATAAATCTCTAAATTTAATTCATCTCGAGACGCATAGGGTAACGCAATTAATAATTTGGGTAATGAAGTAGGCCCTTGTTTGTCACCCAAAAAGATTGGACCGAAAAAGTCGTGAAAATTACCCCCCTTTGCTACCCATTTTGAGCCAAATAAAACTTTTCCCTTTTCGTTTGACAACCCGGAAACACCCAAATGGCCTGGAATTGAGAAAATTGGAAATCCAAAAATTTAGTCCAAATGGTGCGAATAAAAGGGGCAGGAAAATAGAAAGTGCTCAACAAAAAATAGCAAGAAAAGAAAAATATAAAAAATTAGAGAAAATGAGCAAATACCCAAAAAAGTACTAATGGACACATCAAGAATTTTTTTCCCATTACAAATGTTCCAAACCATTTTCCATTACACCTCATAACCCAATAAAGTCCTAACCGAGTCCAAATTGAAAATTTGGTTACCGCGTGGAGAGCTAAGACAAAAAAAAATAATATAAGAGATTAAATGTGTGAAGTAGAGGCGATGTTTTCGTTTCCTTATAACCATACTCCGATGATGAGATCGTTTCACTATAATTTTTCGTGTTCTCAATATTATGTGTGTGAATTCTTGTTCCGTTGCATTTACGCTTTATATCATGTACACTGAAAGAAAATAGCCACAGTTCCGAGGGATTCGTTTGTGAGAGTATTCCACGAGCATTTTAATCAAAATGAATTTTTGAAAAAGTAACGTAATAGTCAATCGGGGGAAATCCGCGGTTAAATTTCTGGCTTCGCACACACGCACTATGATTTGAGACTCTTGAACATGAATTGATGATGATTATTTTTTGGTAGATTTAAATTGAATAATCTTTAAGCATTTTTGAATTTCTTTTAGTCTAGGGAAATGAATTTTGTGGGTATATTCACTACAAACCCTCACGAGACACAACTCGTCCTACTAGGGTACCTTAGGGATTTAAAGGCTTGTTGTATACGCTAAATACAATTCCCTTCCCACAAAAGTGGTACTCTATCCCAATAAAATGAATCTCGAGAGTTGAGCCTCAGTTGGATTCTTTTACATTGCTCAGGAAGCGCAAAGTTCTAAGTTAGGGGGTTTGGATAGTCATAAATTCTTCCGAAATTACTCCCTAATTTAGTATCTTTTAGCACCCTGGATAATGTAAGTCCTCATAATTTATCTCGTTTTTAGGCTAGTAACCTATCTACGTAGTATCTCGAGTTTTGTGCCTTTTACATGATATTTACAGGTATTTATTACTAAGTGAAGAAAGAAAAAATCAAATCAAAAGAATGAATCAATGGAGAAGAGTCAAAAGAGCAAAAGCGTAATTTCCACTAGGAATCTAAACGATTGAAAGTTGAAGATCTCGAGTCCATAAGAACGTAGGAAGAAACGGTGTCCAAATCTGAGTTCTGGAGCAGAAGTTACGAGGTTCTACAGATGACAGATAATGGAGAGAAATTAAAGAGAAAATGAAAAAGGAAGGTGGACCGGTCTTATTTAGAAGAAAAAGGGACCAATCCCTTAAAACTCACTAGACAAATTCTCCTAGCAGACTGATCCTATTTCCCAAAAAAAGGACCGGTCCGGATTCCTATCACTCATTGAAAAAATTTGCATAGCGAACCGGTCCTATTTTTAGAAAAAATGACTTATCCGGATTTGAACCCGGACCGATCCGCTCGTGGGCGCACGGACTGGTACGCCAAAGATAATTCCTGATTTTTTATTCTGATTTTAGAGTTTGATTCAGCTTCAACTCCGTACTTTTGTGATGTATTTAACTTCTAGTTATTTTTAGACAAAGGGGTTCGAACTTTAATAATTTTTTAGTTTAGTTTAGTTTTTAGAGAGAGAAAGCTCTCTCACCAGGTTAAAAACCCTAGTTTTGAAGATTAATTGTAAGGTTAAGATTTGATTTCCAAATTTATTGAATGCAAGTAATTTCATTTCATTGCTTTAATTTAGTTACTTAATTCTTCCAATCCTAATTGCACTTTCAAAAATTACCAATTGTTATTGTTCATCTCTTTTATGGCAATCGTGAATCTTGTCAGTTTTAGAATAAATGTTTTTCTTCACCTAGCTATGTCTAGCTAAATTCTTTAGGGTTGGGGTGCATGAACCCCACCTGATGTGATTCATCATAATGGAAATAGATTTTTGAATTGAATTTTTAAGGAATCGTGTTGCGTAACTATCGCATCCGTCATAGGACTTTTGATCTCATTTGCCCTTGGTAACCGGGTTGCTTAAGAGTGCAACGCGTGTGTAATTAATGCAACACTGCTTTGTTCTTACCTTTGATTTCGTAAGATGCGGGCTATGATCCTTCATATACGAAATGCTTAGGATTAATAAAAGTCGGGTTCCTTGTAAATTCTAATTCCAAAATTTAGTATCCTATAGGGTGAATTACTAGGGTGAGGGGAATTGTAACCCACCCTCTCGTTCTCATTTGCAGTTAATTTTGTTAATAATCTTCCATCCATCTTAGGTTGTTTAGCTCTTTTGAATTTCATTTAGGCATAGCTTATTCAGCCATAGATTTAAATACGCATTTAGCTGTAGTAAATCTCCCATTCAAGTCATTTCTTTTCGGGTCAAGTTAGGGTTCTCCATCTTTCCATACGTCGTTACGATTCTTTCATCCTATTTCCCTGAGGATTCGACCCCGACTTACCGAAATTATTACTTGAGCGACAGGCTTGCACTTGAGCCTGAATAGCACGCGCACAAGAACACATTTGTGTTCACGTCATGTGGGAATACCTATTCCCATTTTTTAATCAATCGCTCCTGAAAATTAAAAGTACACAGTAATTACTTTATTTAAATATGAAGATATTTTAGTGAAAATTTTACACACGATGCATTGTAATGCGCAATCCTTAACAATTATTTTACACCCCACAGTGATTTTTTTGGCAAATATATTTTAAAACTTGCTCTGGAATGTTATGGATTAGGTTGATTGTTTTTTCCAATAAGATTATTTATTGAGGCCGCACAATTAAATTTATTAAACAATATTTTTACTATATTAACCAAATCTTAAGCTTTCCCAATGCTTATTGAAAATTTAGAGGTTGGTATCGCCATACATAGTTTCCACTCTACCAAAACCCCATTTCTTACCTCAATTTTCCGTAAGGGTGTTGTTACGATTATGGACCGTGATAAAAATCCCAAGTGTGTCATAGTTAATGATCATGACAAGACTGTGACAATTCTACCAAAATCGTAATATAATTAAACCCTCTTTCTCACCCATTTTTTATCTTTTCCCTCTTCATTCTCTTCCACTCGGCGTCCAACTTCTAGTAAAAACCTCCATTTTCATGTTAATATAAGGTATGCATCTAAAATGCTCAGGTTGTCTAGTAAAAGGTTGATATTGTGTGTTAAAACATGACGCTTCGAACTAAAAAAAAGTTGTTATCCCTTCAGCCTTGGGATGAAGAATAAAAGAAAACCGGTATCAAAAATTTTGACTCATGAGAAAATAAAAATTGACCCATATCACCATATATGGTTTCCACTCAACCAAAGCCTATTATTCTCTCTTGTTTCATAAAGATATTGTTACAGTCGTGGAGTGTGACAAAAATCTCGTATTTTCTATCTCGGTCAATGACTGTGACAAAGACGTAACAATCTGATATGTGACAATTCTGACAAAGTCGTAATCTGATAAATCTCTCTTTCACACCCGTCTTTCTCTTTTCCCTCTTTTTTCTTTTCAACCCGACTTCCAACCTCTAGCAAAAACCACCGCTTTCATGCTATTCATTTAAAATGCTCAAGTTATCTAGTAAACGGTTAAGATTGTGTGTTAAAACGTAATGATCTGAACTAAATACAAGTTGTAATCCCTTAACGCTTCGGATAAAGAATGAGACAAAAACTGTATCATAACTTTACACTCATGCAGTAGTTGAGAGAAAGTAAAACTGACCCATACAACAAACTGCTCACCCATTTCACTCCAAAAGTTGTCTCCATTCCAGTTCACTCCAAGCCTTCTCAAAAGTAGGAAAGGAATTTGATTATTTTGTTCCACATAAGAAACAACACTCCAACAGAATCTCTAATTAGTGACAAGAAAAATTATGACAAAATTATTTATATCACCAAAAGTTATTATTTTGTGAGAAAAATAAATCTTTTCACCCAATGCATAGTGGCACATTAAATTGGTAACAAATTAATGAAAATTATCACCAAATGGCCCCAAAAAAATTGGCGCCCTACATTTCCTGCCCCCGAGATATTACACCTCAATAACAATAAAAAACTTGTCACCAAATAAATGTACTATTAGTGACAAGATATTTCCCTCACCAATACTAAAATAGGATATTAAAAAAATCTTGAGTTCAAAAGAAAAAGTACCCAAATCACCCATTGGCTAAAAATCTAATTCATGAAATCCAACTACCTAAAAGAATTTGAAATGCATAAGTCTAAACAAAAAGGGCAACACGCCCAACCAATAGAGAACCTAATCTAGATAGCAATAGAATAAGCGACTATTATGAATTCTGCAAGCCTCCACATCAGCTGCAACTAGGTGTCCCAGGAAAGAGTAATCATCCTTGTCATCCCTATGGCTGGACACCTAAAAGTTTGGGAAAAATATTGTGACACCCCGCCTAATTAAATACCGAGTGATCACTCCTTTATTAAATTAAAATCAAGGTGAACAGTTGGTTCATTCTTAGCATCACTGTCGTAAAAATAACTTTTCCAATTTAAACACCCTAATTAATTAAGCTAAGTGTCAAAACTATTTTTTTTAGACATTACTTTCCAAATTTTATTTTATAAACCAAGATTTAAATATTTACAACAATTCAATATTGAAGAATCACACCACAATTATCCTGGAACATATAATTCAAATAATTTAATCATTCAACAACTAAATCCCAACATTTAAAACTTAAAGTAAAACATCCAGACAGTAATAAATCCCAAGGTGACAATACTAGAAATAACTGAATCACAATGTCCAATAAAACAATTGAGTAATGGAAAGGGCGACACATGCACCACTAAATGAATATGCTAGGAGTGGAATCAAATAAATGAAGTCGTCTAAGCAAGAGGCCTGCAACTCCCGCCTAAACTGCAGCGCGTTCCTTCCAAAGGATCCTATGCAAGACCCCCATGTGGCTGGGCACCTGGAATATATACATATATATACAAGAGAGAAAGAGAAATAGAAATGGGTCAGAGCCCGATAGTGTAAATGATTTAAAATTTGTTTAGCAAGTATTTAAAATGTTTACAGGACAATTAAACAACATATTAGTGCGGCACTCTCTTGAGAAATTCTCACCTCTCTTATAATGTGCACGCCTATCGCACTAACCTTCCCAGCGGATTATCTTATCTTATATCGCACTAAACTTCCCAATTGTTTAACTTATCTTAGGTTACTCGTAAGATTTAAAACTGAACAATATAATTGTTTAAAAGGAAAATTTCATTTAGTAACAAAGCTCCCATTTTAACTTTATTTATTAATAAAGTTTCCCAGTGTCATATTATACTTTTTCAAAACAAGTATTTCCAATTTGAGTCATTATACATGTCTTACTTACCATAACATAGTAGGCAGTTCCAAATTTCAGAATTTCATATATATATATTAAATACTCGTATAATATATATATTCTAACAGCACCCCACATAAAAACTATGGTGAGGGAATACTCTGCTATCCAATCCCCGTATCTCTCGTACTAAGGGAAATACAAGTTCGGAATCACTCTCGAACTGTATTAAAACATACACAAACAATATTGAGGCGAAGCATAGATTCGAAGTCTCTAAGAGGTCAGCACATACCTTCACATCTCTTAGGACCGTCTGACCATCGATCAGATAGCCTGTACCAAGGATATCTATCTTCAAGGGTACGAGTCAATATCCCCCATAAAGGTCCCATCGAGATAAGACTGTCCCAGCGCGGTAACCTAAGGGATAGCAAGTAACGCGAACATGATTTTCCCATGTATATAATATATGCATACACAGTCATATAAATATACTACTTTTATCATATCAATTTAGGTTCATCCCATCACCCATAATCACGATATTTATCCTTATTTTCCCATTATTTGTTATCACGTATAACAATTCGTCTCTATCTATAATTCGAGGGATTATTCCAACTTACTACGTAACACTCATGGACTTTATCCTCCCACGTGTAAAATTCAGTAGGTATTCATCTATTTTCCATCGTAACCATTTTTGTATCTATCACTTTAATACAAAATTCCATCGTCCCTTATATATAAACACCCCAAAAATATAAATTTTGCCTTACATTAAAGGTCTCTTAATCATTAATAAATCCTACTGGTCATCATTATCTCCCAAAATTTTTAATAAGGATGTCTAAGGAGTATTCTTCATTTAGAATCAATTCAATAATTTTAAAAGGGGAATTTAAGTCTGCCAGGACGGGTCGATCGATCGAGGTCAGGGGCTCAATCGATCGAACCTTCAATCGATCGAAGCTCTTGGCTCGATCGATCGATCAAGCAGGTATGGCGAATTCTGCAGTTAACCAGTTACGGGTTCTAACACACAACTTCATTCAAATCCAAATTTTTCATTCCCAATCGCCCAAAAATTTATACTACTAAGAGTATAAACCCATATCATACATCTACGTAAAGCATGCAAATTTCCATTAATAACCATGGATTAATAGGCCAAAATTCATGTAAATCTCAAGAACCCTAGAAATCTCTTTAACATGGTTCTAATCAGTCTTTTCCAGAATTTCCTTCTTCTAAAACATCATAAATTCGGGGTTTAATCCTCTACATGTGAAGGGGTTTCCAGATTATCATTCAAATCATTACTACATGCGATTTCCTATCTCCAACTTGGGTTTTCTTCTATGAAATTCATCCTAATCATCCCTAGACTAACATGAGTGATGCATTAACGAAAATAAGAAAGATAAACACTTGCCTGGGATATTTAGAATTCTGATTTGCGGACAATTTTGGTGTGGTTGCATTCCCCGTCACGCGATCTACACGTTGGTGGTGGTGGCGGTGCAATCGGGTGACTTTTTGGCCTTGGATTGCTTGAAAAGCTTCCTCCTTCCCTCTCCTATGGCCGTTCTAAAGTTTGAGTTGATTTAAACCTAGAAGGTAACCTTAGACATCTGATATAACCCTTGAAATTTCGTGGGTTTAATTACCCAAAAATGTAAAATGTCCAAAATGCCCTCCCGGGGTGCTAAATATGCCTAAAAATGCCCCGAGACCCAAACTAAACCCCCGGGTATACTTTTCTGACTATCTCGACCCTTTCAGACACTTTGGCGCACTCAAAACGACCATACGAGAAACTTATAATATTTTCACTTTTATTAATCAATATTTAGTCTCGACGCGACACGGGCGCGTCCCGACTCAAGTTTCCAAAATTGTCATTTTATTCACTCTTGACATTTAATAGAACCAATATTATATTACTTTACTCATTAGTAATATTCAACAACAAGTTTCCCGTAATTACTAACTCACATCCCGTTAATAATTATAAAGTGATTAATTTCCGAATTTATATTAAATTAATAACTCACATTGAATTGAATAAATCCCCAAATTAATATTGCATAAAAATACGGGGAACTACAAATATTTTACACTTATTGTCAAAATTAATTAGGTGATTAGTAAATAATTATGCTTCGACAATGATGCTAAGAATGATTCATATGAGACTATCACTTTATTTTGGAAGCGGGTTGGCCATCCATTATTATAATAGTCGGGGTGTAACAGATGGTATCAAAGAATCAAGTTCTAGTGTCCTTAGGATCTGTGTGACTTATTGCGTTCTCAGTGTTGCTTACTCTTTGATGTAGAGCCCTAGGCTTAGTAATATTGACTCATATTACAATTTACGTTTTTCCTATATAGCGTATAGCTGAAGCAAATCGTATATGAGTTTAGTTAGTCTGTGTATATTGAACGATATAGGATGACCAGTGAGGACCGTTAGGAGAATTGGAAGAGAAGAGGCTCAGTAGCAGCCACAGAGTATTCAGGGAACGGTGACCATAGTAGAGGTCACCACTATTGTTTCTCAGGGAGTTAATGTTGTGATGACCGCTAGGGAAAAAAAATTTCCCCAAGTACTACCATAGCAGACGGTGGTTCTAATACAGAATCACTCAGTGTGGCTGATATGGGAGAGAGTTGGAGGGGCTTTTCAGAAGGGCCATCCGCAATAGTTTGGGTAAAGTGCGGACGTGTGTTAGTTAGATAATTGAAAGAGAACATCCAAAGTCAATTGCATATAGTGGAGAGCGGCATTACTCAAGATTTAAATTTCGGGTGATTTTTAAGCTCATTGGAGCAATTTTAGAGTGATGAGAGTTAGTCAACACATCTGAGGAGAGTTACCATAAAAATCGAGGAATTTGGGTTATGATTTGACCATAAATCCTTTCATCTGCTGTTTGAATAGAGATGCGAAGGAAATTTTTGTAATTATTCAAGAGAGTCGGACGGTGGCTTAGTATGAGGAAGAATATGCTTACTTAGAAATATTTATACCCGATGAGGCGGATACGACGGAGAAAAAAGGGTCCTTAAGTTAATGATGGACTCATGGGTAGAATACACCAGCACTGAGGGGGAAAATTCGTCTTGGACAATTTACACTAATGTCGTCAATGTTATACTTTTACAAGGTCAATATCAAGGCTTACATGCGAAAGGAGTTAAGATAATGGGAGTGTCTATCCAGAAGAACAAGACTAAACGTATAGGTGTTAGTGGGATGCCATATAGGGGATAACTAGTATAGGGACTAATTTAAGAGATTCAGATCAAGGGAATGTCGATCGAGTGAATGTGGATTTCGACATGGCCATTAGGGATATAACTGTGTTCAATAGAGCCAGTGGAGCCAAAGAAAGAACTTGGGTAGCAATTAAGGTTGAGGCTACCAGGGTCAAAAAGTAAGGGAACCTCGATATGGCCAATGGGGCCAGGGATAGGGGGTTTTCACAGGGAGGTGTTTTATATGTGGAGAGAAGGACTACATGCGTCAATCTTATTCGATGGGAGATAAGAGGTAAGGGAAAGGTTCCCAAAAAGGGAAACAATTACAACTGTATAAGGGTGTCTTCCCCAAAATACGTTTTTTAGGTATTGAGGGGGAACCTCACCTAGGTGGTGGCAGAAGCCCATGTTGAGAGGGAACCCCTCCAAGGTCCCCGCATAAACTCAAGTTGAGAGGGAACCCCATCTAGGTAAAAATAGAAGCCTATGTTGAGAGGGACCCCCGCAAGGGTCCCTGGAGAAACTCAAACTTGAGAAGGAACCTCTTTTGAGAGGGACTTCCCCCAAGGTCTCCGCAGAAGCTCATGTTAGGAAAGAACCCCACCAAGGTGATAATAGAAGCCTTCGTTCAGAGGGACCCCCGCAAGGGTCCCTGCAAAAACTCAAGTTGAGAAGGAACCATTTTTGAGAGGGACATCGTACAAGCTCTCCAAAGAAACTCACATTGAGAAGGAACCCCACCAAGGTGGCAGCAGAAGCCTATGTTGAGAGGGCCCCCAGCAAGGGTCCCTGTAGAAACTCAAGTTAAGAAGGAACCTCTGCTGAGATGGACTTCCAACAAGGTCTCTGCAGAAACTCACGTTGAGAAGGAACTTCACTTAGATGGAGGAGGAAGCCCAGGTTGATAAGGACTCCCCCCAGGGTCCCTACAGAAATTACATTTGAGAAGGAACCCCCCACTAGGGTTCCTTAACAGTAATAACTTACATGGGAGGAAGGACCCGCAAGGTGCTCTCCCCCCCCCCCCCCCCCCCCCCCCAGCTCCCAAAAAACCAAGTTAGGATGATAGGGCGTCTACCATAAGCAAATCCTCATCATGAAAAAAAGAACAGAAGTACCAACACTTATTTTATTGTATAGGTTGCCTAGTTAAGAAAGCATGGCTCAAGTAGGCCAGTTGGGCTCTCTTGGGAGTTTTGGCTTGGCGGCTGAGGGATAAGGTATGTTGAGAAAGCTCAACCACTTAGCATTATAGGATTGAGAGAGTACTTGTAGGAAGACCGAGAAGTCAGTCAAGACTACACACACCGCACACTGGGTCACAAGTGAAGTGGGCAGCCAAAGAGCTGGCTACTCACAAGTGATAAACTCTTTACAAAAAATGACTTTTTCAGAAGAGGGGGTCCTCGAGGTCCCTCTGAAGAAAAACAATGATTTTAGAGGAGAGGGGTCCTTAAGGCCTCCTCCCTCAATATTTGCAAAGATTTCACCACAAGTTCAATTTCAAAGGATATTTACCAAATCAGATATTTTGTCTTCTTTGGGAGACATATTTTCTTTTTTACTTTGGTTGGCGTCAAGTGACACCTACAGGAGGGAACGGGAAGAGGTTCCTGCAGGTAGGGACAAATGGTATATTTTAGACATTGTTCCCCACCAACCCTCTCAATTTTAGCACCCAAAAGTGTGAACTCATCCCTAATGCCAAAGTATAAATATATCTTTGTGCAAGGTCAAAGAGAGACATAATTGAAATTGCACTGTTACTCTGCCAAAATCGCACCAGACCTACCTAGTATTCTCTCCCTGCTCATTCTCTTAGTGCTAAGTGCCTTGTTCTTTCACTTCTCAAGTGACAACCATCATTCTCAGGTGTTTCCCTTGAGAAAATTACTATTTTTGTTGTGAAAGTTCATCTTATTGCAGGGAGTGAGTTGAAGCTTGAGTTCCATTGTTACTAGAAAGAGAAGGTTTCTTAAGAAGTTTCACCAGATGACCTTGCAGGCAGTGTCCATTAGAGTGGGTCACGCCTCACCCTTTCCAGATATTCATAGACCCCAGTATCACTACCCTCCTACATTTTGTGACTTCACTGGGGAGGTATTCTTGGTTTAATGGACAAAGAAGGTTTCAACATCTCTAAGCAACTAGTTTTTTAGGACACTCCATCTGGTAATGGAGCTCACAGTGACCAGACTACCCAGGAATAAGTGATAATGATCGGAGTCAAGGCGCCTGCTCCTCAGGGAGGGTAGACCGGTTCGCTGGCAGCGGCTCCAATGGCAAGTATGAATCTTAAGGAAATGTTTTTTAACTTTTTGAAGCAAAATAACGTAGACCTATCAAGTTTGGTTCAAGGTTGTGTGACAACAATTGCTGCCCCTTCTGGAGGCGTAGCCACCCCCATTGCGATTCCGGTGGAGACGATCCCACCCCGAAAGGTGGCGTCGGAGCAGGCTGTGGCAAAATCAGGCTCATCGGCTGCTAAAAGCATGAGTTTGGAGGAGTCACCCTCTAAGGCTGTTACCATGGAGGAAGCGAGGAAGCTTCTCTCCTCCTCCCAGAGAAAGGGTCCTCACCTGTATGAGGAGTTACAAGACCCCTATCCGCAGGAAGTAAATGAGAAGCCATACCATGAGGGGTATATCCCACCAAAATTCATCAAGTTCAATGACAAAGGGGCGAACCTTAGAGAGCACGTAAAGAGGTTTGTTGAGTACTTGGGAGTGCATGCTGGTGACAAGAACTTGAGGTTGTGGGAATTCTCTAAGACCCTCACTGGGAAGGCTTATACATGGTATTCCCTTTTAGCACCTAATAACATCCCTACTTGAGAAGAGATGCACAACCAGTTCCTACAAAAGTTATTTGTAGAGAAGGATGAATTCACATTGAGGCACCTAGCACAAGAGGTCCAAAAACCAGGGGGAGAGTTAATGCACTACATTAAACGATTTCACGAGAGAGCCTTAGACGTCCACAAGGATGTGGCGGAGGCCAGGTTGCTGCAGATATGTGTGGGAGGACTCTTAGAGGAGTACAAGTTGCAGTTGATCAACGAAACTAGAGACGGAACTTTTAGAGAGTTCACCAGGGCTGCTAGAAATAGAGCTATGGTAATCAAACCAAGGGCCCCAGGTTAGAGGACGCAGGTTCCACAGACTTTCGGAAGGTTTTAAGTTTCGAGGAGGCAAGCGGTCAACTATGTGGATGGGAATCCCAAAGGAAAAAAAGAAGGCCCTGGGACCAAGAATAGAATTCCCGACAACAAGAGAAAATTTGGAGAAGATGCCCCATCGCCACTACCTTGTAGCGTAGCAGAGGCTCTAGATTATTACTTTACCATAGTACAAGAAGGGGTGGCAGGTCCTCCTCACTTTAAAGGAGAAACCCCTACTATAGATGATAAAGCCAATACAAAGTACTGTGAGTTGCACCAACGACTGTAGGACTCTACCAAAGATTATTACTACTTGTGAAGGATCATTGGCAAGCAGGTGGCCAATAGAACCTTGCAGATCCCCCCTGTGGATGTTTATGAGAACCCACTTCCAGCACATTACTTCGGTACAACCAACATGGTAGTTTCTTATGATGAAGAAGCTACCAAAGATCTGATGGAGTGAGAGAGCGGCGATCAGTTATGTGGGGAGTTGGAAAAGCTATCACTCAGCAGATTTGAGCTAAAAAGGAAGCGAGAGGAGTGGGTCTTCACTCCGGAACAAGATGATGAAAATGGGAAAGTTGAGGAAGGGACCCTCTTAGAAAGTGAGGTAGATGTCATTCTCGCTCTAGATGGGGGGGACCTCCGAGGCAGAGTATGTTTGCAATGACCAGACGTATGAGGTAGACCTAGATTCTGAATGTGATGCCATAGCAAGAAGCCCCAAGTACAAATGGTTCTTTGACCAGATAGCGGTGAAGTATGACACAAGGGTAGCCATCACGAGGAAAGTCTTGTAGGCCATGCAGCAGCGTGGAGATCTTCGCTAAATTGGCGGGGGCCAATTGGAAGGCAGATTAAAAGTATCCTTCTGAGGTGGTATTTTCAGAAGTAGATAGGCAGGTGCCTTACTTCCACAACCGCGCACTGTATGTTACAACCATGGTCAATTGAGTCTCATTTCCCAGGGCGTTAATGGATAGGGGAACATCTATTAACATCATGCCCATCAGTACATTGTATGAAACAAGAATTGACGAGGGGAAGGTGGTGCCGGTGCCACTAGTAATTTTTGGATTTGACAATTCCGGAATGCAATCTATTGGATATGTGAATGTGGGAATCAAGTTGGGAAATTTTACCTTTCACATTAAGTTCCACATTATCAATGCTAACACTAGTTACCAATTACTCATTGGGAGGGTATAGATGCACACCCACGGCCTAATGCCCTCCACTTACCATTAATGTGCAAAGTCCAACATTAGAGGTACAAAGATAATGATCAAGGCCACGCAAAGACCCTTTGTCATTGAGGAGGCCCATCTGGTGGATGCAGCATTCTACACCGAGTTAGATGAGGAAAGGAAGGTCTCAGCAAGAAAGCTAGAAGGGAGGCAAGTAGCCGAAGGAAGTGTCCCGCAGAATAAGTTTGTTCATGATCGTATAGGTGTGAGGGTGATCCCCCATATAGTAAAGGGAAAAAAAAGTAAAGGAGGTGGCTAAGCCCCCTTGAACTTGCAAGAAGGTGGTATTGCCTGATGGAAAGGTCATCTATCGCTTATAACGGTCTACGCGAGGGGTGTTCTGGGATGAGAGCATCGACCCGGCGCCTGAGTGTTTTATTGTTGATGAATCCCACATCGTTGAGCATGTTGAGGAACCAGAAGAAGCTTCAGAATGCATGCAAGATGGACCCAGAGAGTGGTTACAAGAATTAGAGGAGATCAATTTGGGGCCAAAAGGGGGTGAGAGCAGACCCATTCTAATCTCCAAAGGTTCGGAAGCAAAACAGAAGGAAGAGCTCGTTGGGTTACTTAGAGAGTTCACTGATGTGCTTGCCTGGAAGTACACGAAGATGCCAGGAATAAATCCAGAAGTGAGCTCCCATAGATTGAAAATCCTCCCCAATACCCTCCCAATAAGGCAAGCCACACGCACATATAAAGTAGACCTTGAGTTGAAGATAAAAGTTAAGGTGGAGAAGTTACTAGCAGTAGGGTTCATCAAGCCTATCCAGCACCCCATATGGCTTTCAAGCATAGTGTGAGTTGAGAAAAAAGACAAGAGCCAAATCAAAATGTGTGTATATTTTCGTGAGTTGAACAGGGCATGTCCTAAAGATGAATTTCCTTTACCAAGCATAGATAGCTTGGTTGACACCACCGCGGGACATGAGATGTATAGTTTCATGAACGGGTACGTTGGCTATAACTAGATCAAAATGGATCATGTCAATGCGGAGAAGACTTCCATCCGTACACCATTAGGGAACTTGCACTAAAAAGTCATGCCCTTCGAACTGAAGAATGTTGGGGTCACATACCCGCGGACCATGATGACGATTTGTAATGACCTATTTCATGATATACTAGAATTATATGTGGATGACCTAGTGCTGAAATCTAAGAAAGAAATCAAACATATACAGCATCTCAGGAAGGTATTTGAGAGGTGCCTCAAGTATAAGATGAGGATAAATCCCTCAAAGTGTGCCTTTGGGGTTACTGCGGGGAAGTTCTTAGGCTTTGTTATAAATAGACAAGGGGTACAAGTACATGTAGAGAAGATGAAAGACATTGTGATGATACCACCACCTAAGAGTCAGAGGCAGCTTAAGAGCTTCCTAGGAAAAGTATCCTACCTGTGGAGGTTTATACCCGCGTTAGCAGAAGTAACTCATCCGTTCACTCCTCTATTGAAAGACAGGGCCAAGTGGATTTTGGGAGAAGAACAGAAGAAAGAATTTGAGAAGATTAAAGAAATCCTAGCTTCTCCATCCACGATGATCCCCCCAGAAGCCGGAGCACCGCTGCTTCCCTACCTCACTTCAACAAAGAGGTCGATAGGGACCCTTTTGGCACAAGAAAAGGAAGGAGTAGAAAAGTCAGTCTACTACCTGTCAAGAGTAATTTCTGGAACAAAATCTAGATACACCAGCGTGAAGAGGCATTGTTTGTCGTTGGATTTTATAGTTCCGAAGTTGAGGCATTATCTTCTATCCTTCACAATTCATATAGTCACTAAGTTCGACCCCATCAAGTACCTCCTCGCATGGACTGTACTCGTGGGGTGAGCAGCAAGGTGGTTTTTGATCTTATCAGAATATGATCTAAAATGTATAGTGCCCAAGGACATTAAAAGCCAAGAAGTGGAAGATCTTCTTGCTCACTTGCCAAGTAAAATTTTTGAACCACCTGGTGAAGATCTACCCGGGGAGATCTTTCAAGCATGCATGGCAGAGGAGGTGAATAAATGGTATATGGAGTTTGATGGTTCCAGTGCTCAAGGAACAGGTGGAGCCGGCATCATAATGTCAGATGGAAAAGAGAAGATAACTCTCTCCTTCAAGTTGAATTTTAAATGCTCAAATAATGAAGCTGAGTACGAGGCCCTCATTCTAGGGATGTTAGAAGCACTCAGAAGAGGGGTCAAGGTGTTGTGTATACAAGGGGACTCCAACTTAGTAGTGAGGCAGGTCAATGGGGAGTTCGGCCTTAAGCATGCCAATTTGGCACCCTACAGACACATCATCCAAAGGCTGATGGGATAATTCTTGGAAGTAACTGTGGAGAGGTAAATGCGAACGATGAACAGGCACCCCGACGCGTTCGCCACCATAGTGAAAAATATAGACATGGAGGAGTCGGAAGAAACCATTATAGTACGGAGGAGACCAGTACCCACTATAGTAAAATCTTTATTCCCAAGTAACGAGCTGGGAGATTGGAGGCATCTAGTGGCGAAGCAGCTTGAAACTAGAGAAGGGACGATGAAGATGTTAGAATTAGCCACCTACCATGTACTGCAGGGAACTCTTTACTTCAAGTGTCCCGGAGGGTTTCTAATAAGGTGCATCGGTGATCAAGAAGCCAAGGAAAGGTTGATAGAAATGCACCAAAAGCATTGCGGAGACACTAATATTCCTCTCTATAGACGATTGTAGAGAGGTGGGTACTATTGGCCTGCTATGAGCACAGAAGCGGACCGCTTGCAACAAAGCTGCTTAAAGTGTCAAGTTAATTTTGACCAGCCAGTGGAGGCCAACTTTGTGGAAGCCTTCGAATATTGGAGACAACCATACATAGTATACCTGAAAGGTGGGGATCTACCCGCAGAGAGAGCGGATGAAATTTATCTCAAAAAAAGAATAGCTCTTTTCTACCTAGTCGAAGGAGAATTATATAGGAATGGGTATAATGAGAAGGCACTAAGGTTTATAGCCAAAGAGGACGTGGAAAGGGTGATGAAAGAAGCTCATGAGCCCTCCCACATAGGGGGCGCCAAACTTTATGACCAGCTGATGACACTGGTATACTACTGGCTGACTCCATTGGGTATGTGAAGAAGTGAAAAGCCTGTCAAGTGCGTGGAAACAAGGTGCATGCCCTTTCGTCAGCCTACAAAGCCTGGAAGCTCCATATCCCTTCCATACATGGGCATTCGACCTGGTTGGAAAGATCACCCCGTTCTCTCACGGCAAGGCTTTTATCAATGTGGCTACAGAATTGTACACCAAATGGGCAGAAGCCATCCTTAAAGGAGAGTGACCGCCCAAGTGGTAACCCAGTTTATAAAGGATTATATCGTATGCAGGTTTGGAATACCCAAAGTAATCTTAACAGATAATGGGAAGCAATTCGCATGCAAGGAAATGGCCCTCCTCATAGACAGATATAAAATTGTGCATAATAGCTTAACCATCTCCTACCCCAAGGGCAATGGCCAAGCAAAGGCTACCAATAAGACCCTGGTAAACATTTTGAAGATAATGCTAGAGGACATACCGGGGGCATGGGATGAGAAGTTGGCCATGGTGTTATGGGCTTATCGTATTTCAAAAAGAGAGCTAACAGGGTTCACCCCACTCTCCTTAGTATACTGGACCGAAGCTGTCCTACCAGTGGAGTTGGCGGTACCTTCATCCAGAGTTGCTCTAAGCAACAGGCTCATCCCTGACCCAAGGCATGTGCAGCTGGAGGCACTGGACGAGCATAGAGATAAGGAGAAGGATAATTTAAAAGTCTACACCTAGTAACTGTCCAAGGCTTACGAGAACTTGGTCAAGCCTAGGGAGTTCCATGTGGGAGATTTAGCCCTGTGAGCATCCATTCACCATCTTCACAACATGTCGGCGTCAGAGTTCAAACCCAATTGGGAAGGCCCCTTTGTCGTCAGAGGGGTGGGGAAGTTGGGTTATTGCCAAATCTCATAACCAGAGAGTGATTGCCTCCAGTCCATCAACTGCAAGTGGATGAAGAGGTACTATGCTTAGTAACAGATAAAAAAAGTTTAGTTTTTCATTTCTGTAGTGGATTTTGAGGATTACTCCTACACCAGAAAAGTTTTTTGTAAAAAAAAAAAAATTGTAGAGCAATAACACATTGTGAATAGCACACAAAAGTAAAGAAATGGAATAGAAACGCTTTGATCATTGTTGATGCTTGCCCTGTTTACTCATATATATATATATATATATACATATACACTTTCTACTAAGCTAGAAGAGAGTACATAAAAAATAGGAACTTTGCTCACTACACTTGGGGGTAAGTCCATCCTAAGAGAAATTATACTGAGCAAAGTCCGCCCAGACATAAAAGACAATTTCCCCTTTAGTCACCTGACTAGTAGGAGGGAAACCTCCAAGTAATAATTACTTTATTTGACTAAATTAATAAAAAATGTAGAAGGGGGTTAAATTCCTCCTCTTTAATATTTTAAGGAACAGTGAAGCTCTTAGAGAGAGTATAGAACAAGGACCCCAAAGACTAGGGGCTAGATAATCCAAATAGTTTTCAATGAAATAAAACTTGAAGGAAGGAGATAGGGGTCACCACCCTCTCCAACCTTGTTCTTATGAACACAAGTAATAGTGTGCAAGAGCACCCCCACAGATAGGAGGGGTGATCCCATAACAGTAACATGAAAATGCCTCGCAGTCACAAGAGGTGCATTTCAAAAAAGAAAAAAAAATATATATATATATATATATATATATATATACATAACTTGCTCATATTAATGAAAGTACCCCGCAGTACATGGGGCAGCCATCTGTAGACCAAATGCTCACAGAAATTAGAGCAAGATATATAAAATAAATACCGAAAATATAGATGGAGAGCAAGGGAAAAGAAAAATATAGGAGAAACAAAGTGTTATTTCTTTCATTCATGAATGATCGGTGATGTACACGTGGAATAAAAAATACTACAAAGCAAGAAGTATCCTATACGCTAGAAATAACAAAAAATAAGTCATCACGAGTAATGGCGTCGGCATATGAGGGACCAGCCTCCCTCAGGAACTCTTCCTCCAACCTTAAAAACTTAGCCTCATCCTCCTGGTCACCATACTCAAGTCTAGAGAGATTCACCTAAAGTAATGAGATCTGACCCCAGATTCTCGTGGCCTCAGCCTGCCGTTGTTCGACCCTGGACTGCCTGGAAGTGTGAAGTCTTACCGTCTTTCGAAAAGGAACACTCAGAAAGTGGCGAACTCCCATATCAATCCAATCTAAATGAAAATGATAGAACTAATGTAAGTCACGAAGAGAATCCAAGAATAGTAAAATATAAGAGATAGTCAGGTCAGCAGGGGAGGTAGCTAAGAACTCATGAACATGGCTGGTAAGAGATTTCGGGTTGAATGTAGTGAGACTATCAATCTGAAGTATGCTCTGAAGAGTGAATGTCTCGGGGTGGTGCTCTAAGATCAGATCCAAGAGCTGATGCTCATGTGTCCCAAATCGTCCAAGTAACTCCTCACGCCATAGCCTTCCCACAATGGTTGCAGCAGCCTCTACTTTACCATCGCCATCAGAATGGCGAGACCTTACCTCAGGGGGGAGGAAAGAAGACTCCCCACCAGAATCAGCATCACCGACCGTAGTATTATCCTCTAAACTATGATCTCTCTCAACATCTGCCCGGTGGACTCATCAATAAGGAACTTAAAAGAAATACTCGTGATAAGTCAAAAGAGATGAAAGACAATTACGAGTGTAAGGACATAAATTTCCAATTGAGTCCTTTGTAGTTTTGGCTCAATTCCGGACAAAAACATTTGAGTCATATGATAGAGTTCAAGTTTATCCATTCAGGCCTATGGCGTGTTTGATGAAGACGTAGCGGCCAAGATATTAAAGCTTCATCAAATGTCGTGTGTGTTGTGCCTCGTTTCTATGTCATCAACATGGTTCCATTGCTCCTAAGCTATGAATGCATTTTAATATATATATATATATATATATATAGGAGTTTGGAACATTATTTATTGGGTGTATTTTAGAAATTTATTTTGGCTGTTAGTATTTTTTTGTTAAATTTTTTTTGAATTCATAATTCTAAATATTTTGTTCTCGGACACCTTTCAGTAGAAATATCATATCAAATCAAAAAAATACAAAACTGGCGGCCACGCGATCGTATCGAAATTATCAAGAACCATGGTTTGAGAACTCATTAGATAGGTCGTTCGAACGACCTCGTTCAAACGAGAAGTCGTTCGAACTAGTTTTCAAACGAGATTTTTTTTTTCATTATGTCTCTTCGTTAGAAGTCTCGTTCGAACGAGATTTCTAACGAAAAAACAGCGGGAACAGTTTTAAGCCAGTTTTTTCCACTTTACCACTACTTTGCCCAACTTCCTTTTAGACATACTTCTTAAGTGCGGGAACTAACTTTTTGTAGACAACTTTTTCACATTCTAAGAGTCTTTTGAGAGCAAAACTTTTAAGAAAAATTTCCATGTTTTGTGTTTGATTTTTATGGATTAAATTCATTAAAAACACATACACACCCATTGTTTTGTTTATCCAAGTTCATATATATATACATCTTGCTTGGAGTTTGGCACCGGGTTTATCTCTACACCGAATTGAAGAGATTGTTTGGCTTTTCTTCTACATCCTATAAAGAAGAAGAGTTCATTTTGCTGCGGCATTCTCATGTTGTAAAAGACACCACGTGCGATTGACGGTGTACCTGTTGTTTGATTGGTGAGTCCAAGATCACGATGGAGCTCCGTGGTTATCCTCTAGGAAGAGGTGATTACAAGAAGACGCGTCAAGGCTAGAGAGGGTTCGATTTGAGGAAGTAAGTCATATGTCTTGTAAATGTAATTCCGTACTTAGTGGATTTGAGGCTAGGGCCGTCCAAGGTTGTTTCCCGTTGTGGGTTTTTCCTCGTACATCGCGGCGTAGTGTGATTGATTTATTTTATCTTGCATAATGACTTAGAACTCATGCTTAGGATAATTCAAGATAAAATTGGTTTTAATTGTCACACTTAATTTAATTTGGTGCATAATTATATTTGGGTAAAGTTTATTTAATTCAAGCCTATTGTTAAAACTGGTTTGGCCTAACTTGGAAATAATGATAAATATGACTTAGTCAAATTCTAGGACTTGAATGAATTAATTGTGTTTAAGTGAAATCAATAGTGTGTGTGTGTATTAATCATATTTTCACTTAGTTTAATTTTAATTTGTGAAGAAATTAAAATTTGGTAATTCGTTTTATTGAACCATCACCTTTACGCTTTCCCATATATATTTCAATAAGGAAATTGATTTTAAGTATAAGGATTTTAAATTCGGGGGCCCTTGGGCGTTTTCAAATTGGTATCAGAGCCAAAAACGATAATTTACTTCGTTAAAGATCTTTTAACTATTTTTGGCTAAAATGAAATTTTCTCCATTTTCAAAATTTCCTATTTTCGATGGTTCTAATTACGCGTATTGGAAAGCGCGTATGAAATCAGCACTAAAAGCTATTGATGAGAGGGTTTGGTTATCGGTAGTTAACGGGTGGTCTCCACCAACTCATTTAGTTTAAAATGAACGTGTTCCTAAACCGGCCGATAGATGGACTGAGAATGAGTTTAAACTTTCTAATTTTAATTTCCGAGGTTTAAATGCCTTGTTTAGCGCGGTCACACCGAATGAATTCTGACGTATTATGACGTGTGAAACAGCTAAAGAGGCTTGGGATATTTTACAACTAACTCATGAAGCAACTAGTGTCGTTAAAGCTTCGAAACTCCAAAACCTCACCACTCAATTTGAAACCATCAAAATGAACGATAAAGAAACTTTTGATGAATTTTATTCTAGACTTTCCGATATTGTTAATTCATCTTTTAACTTGGGAGAGAAAATACTCGACAACCGAGTAGTAAAGAAAATTTTAAGCTCCCTACCCGATAGATTTATTCCAAAAGTGACCGTTTTAAATTCTTTACCGACTTTAGCCTCTATGAAATTAGAAGAGCTCGTAGGTGATTTACAAACCTATGAACTAGACATGTTTCCCTCTAAAACTGAAAAGAAAATAGAAAAGAGCGTTGCTTTAAAAGTCCGAAAAGAGGTCAAATAAGTAGTAGAGAGCGAGAGTGATAGTGACTCGGAAGACATGGCCTTGTTTGCTCGGAAATTTAGAAAATTTCTTAAATTTAACAAAGATAAATTTAAAAATGATTTTAAGAAATTTGAAACTTCCTAGCATGACAAAGTCTAGAAGATCCCTAAACCTATTAATGAACAATTAAATAGGGACGAGTCAAATAGGTGTTTTGGTTGTGAGGGTTATGGCCATAGGGCTTCTGAGTGCCCCACTAAACTAAGGAAAGAGGGTAAGCGACCCATTTCATATAATGCGACCCTTAGTGATAGTGATAAGGAAGAGGGACCTGATTCCCCCACTAAGCCCAACTTTGTGGCTTTTATGGCTAGTCATGTGAGTGATAGTGAGAACTCGTCGATTGATGAAACTTTAACACATGACACTTCTGAGGTCAAAGTTTTTGATTCCCTTGTTTTTTATGATAGTGAGAGTGGAGAAGAAAGAAAGAGTGAAAATGAAGAAGAGGTTAATGTGAGTGAACTTCAAAATTCTTTTCAAGAACTTTATAAAGAATCTATCAAATTGAAAAAGAGCTAATTTGAAGTTAGAAGCTAGTTTGAAAGAACGTATCAAGGTAGTTGATAATAGTATGTTGGTTGAAGACCTTAGGACACGAGAAAACGCTCTTCTAGAGAAGCTTGAATATGTAGAAGGCGAGAGAGATAACCTTAGGGGTTTAATGGAATCCTAGAAAAAGGAGCTTCTTGCTTTTGAAGAGCGAAATGTTTTATTAGAGACTAACATTTTAGAATTGAAAAATAAATTAAAAGACTCTAGTAATGTCAAATTTGATTTGGAGTGTCATTCGGAAAAATTAGATAAAATATTAGGAACGGTCCAAATTAAAAATTACACTTATGGTTTAGGCTTCAATACTTGTAATGAATTTACTCATAACGCCAAAACCAATGTTTTAGGAGAATCTACTAGGAAAGTCTTTAGAGATCACTCCTTAGGTAAATCTTTTCGACATGTTTTTACTTGTACACATTGTGGTCGAAAAGGTCATCTTAGAAAATTTTGTTTTGATCTTAAACGTATTCCTAGAAAATCCCAACATAAAGCAACCAAGGTAGTTAAAATTCCTACACCCCAAGATAGTCATTCTTCATTAATTTGGGTTAGGAAATTGGACTTGGTTGCCTTGCAAAATGGGTTTTTTTATTCTCATTTACTTTCACATGTTTCCTCCCTTGCTAAATCTAAAGGATGAATGTGTTAGTGTTTTCATACTTTAGCTTTTGTACTTCATGCTATATTCACATGCTAAATGTATGCTTGTTTAATCATTTTCTAGTCTATGCTCCGTGCTTATCACATGCTAGAATTATGAGTTTTGTTTATCTTTTGTATTATATTTCCTTCATTTTGTTTGCATCAAATGAAAAATACAAAAAGATTTTTGTTTATCATTTGGATTTTATCTCTTAGTAATTTAAGCTTAATGAAAAATTCAAATGATTTTTGTTTGTCTTTTGAGTATATATTTTTTTATTTTTGGTTAAAAATTTAAAAAACTCAAAAAGATTTTATTTTGTGTGTATTTTAGTTTGACACACTTTATGTGGCATACACTTGTGTTCGAATCCCATATTTTATGCTCTCATGTGGCTAGAACTTTTGGTTTAGATTGTCAATCCTTATTATGTTCTTTACCATGCTTACATGGAGTAGTTGGATTTTGTGTTAATTAAATGGATTCTATTTTTATATGACTCTATTCACACGTGCACGAGCTCTTTTAAAATTTTAACTTCATATGTATATTTGAGTTTTGTGAAGTGTTCTCCTACCAATCTTGTCATCTACATATTTGTGACTTAGGAGAACTAGTGCATGTCAAAATCCGTTGCACGTGAGATTTGTGTGAAACATAAAAACATGATAAATAAGAATGTGCACGGGGAATGGCTCTGAAAGGACTTAGTTATCCTTTGCGATTGTAAGGCACCGTTTTTGAATAGACCTAAAAGAAATACGTGGTTCAAAGGCCTAAAAATAGAAAACATGGCATTAAAAAGAAAAATAATTTGCCAAGGCCTATGTTTGATTGATATATTCATTCAAATTTAATATAAATGCATATTGAGGGAGATTGAATGGTATATCAATGGTTTGCACAATGTCCATTTATCCTAGTTGCGTATTTCATGTCATGACTCTATTGGTTTGTAGAATCATCAATATGCTAGGCTTGTATGCATTGTGTATGTTTGTTCATTGAGTTCAATTTATATTGTCACATGAGGTTATATTTAAATGTGATGAAGTTTGCAATCAATTGAGAACTCCGTGAACTTGTTTTAAGTGATTGGGTCTAAATTTAATCGTTACTATTTCACACCCCAACACTTTCGTTTCCATATGACACATTTTTGCCATACGAGTGTGAAAGACTCCTATTATATTTTGTGTGTCATTTGTGTGTTTATATCTATATATGTGTACTTGAGTCTCTTTGATATATATTATGTATACATATATTTGATATTTTTGTTTAGTCTTTGCTTTGATTTCTAATCCATATATGCTTTAATTCATACTTGGTATCCATCTTATTGCAATCTTTGTTGATATCGCATGCTTAATAATTTATATATCATATTGGTATCATTTTATTGCATCCTAGTTGGTATCCGATGTTATTATTTGGATTAGTTGAACTTTTGTTGCCCATATGCTTTAACGTTCTCATCAATCTATGTACAATTACATGTTTTAGCTTGTTATCCCATTCTTGTATCCCTTGCTTAGTTTAGAGGGTGTATATTCCTTATTTGGGGGAGATAAGTTACTGTTTTGATTCTTTAGCCTTTGTCTATTCCTGAACAAAAAGGGGGAGAATGATAGGGGAGAAATGGTATCTAGATCTAATCCTATCTTAGTTTGGGGGAGATTTATCTTAGGGGGAGACGTCTTTCTAAGTAGGTCATTTATTTGATAAAGGGGAGAATTAATTTAGGGGGAGTAATTATTTAATTGCATTTAATATTTTGATATTCCCTATGCGTTTGATAGTTTGCTGAAGTGTGCAGGAATACTTCAAAATGGCAACAGTCAACATCGGCAAAGATATTGATCCTTGGGTTTTTTGAGTCAAGCACTGTATTTTTATTTTGGGTGGGACATTGTTTTTGAGTCTAGTGAGCTTGACGAACCTTTAGGATTTTTGTTTGGTTTTTGTCCCGGAATAGCCAAAGGGGGAGATTTGTAAGGACACAAATTTCCAATTGAGTCCTTTGTAGTTTTGGCTCAATTCCGGACAAAAATATTTGAGTCATAGGATAGAGTTCAAGTTTATCCATTCAAGCCTATGACGTGTTTGTTGAAGATGTAACGTCCAAGATATTAAAGCTTCATCAAATGTCGTGTGTGTTGTGCCTCGTTTCTATGTCATCAACATGGTTCCATTGCTCCTAAGGTATGAATGCATTTTAATATATATATATATATATATATATATATAGGATCTTGGAACATTATTTATTGGGTGTATTTTAGAAATTTCTTTTGGGTGTTAGTATTTTTTTGTTAAACTTTTTTTGAATTCGTAGTTCTAAATATTTTGTTCTCGGACACCTTTCAGTAGAAAAATCATATCAGATCAAAAAAATACGAAACTGGCGGCCACACGTTCGTATCGAAATTATCTAGAACCATGGTCTGAGAACTCGTTAGATAGGTCGTTCGAACGACCTCGTTCCAATGAGAAGTCGTTCGAACCAGTTTTCAAACGAGAATTTTTTTCATTCTATTTCTTCGTTAGAAGTCTCGTTCGAACGAGATTTCTAACGAAAAAACAGCGGGAACAGTTTTAAGCCAGTTTTTTTCCACTTTTCCACTACTTTGCCCAACTTCCTTTTTGACATACTTCTTAAGTGCGGGAACTAACTTTTTGTAGACAACTTTTTCACATTATAAGAGTATTTTGAGAGCAAAACTTTTAAGAAAAATTTCCATGTTTTGTGTTTGATTTTTATGGATTAAATTCATTAAAAACACATACACACCCATTGTTTTGTTTATCCAAGTTCATATATATATACATCTTGCTTGGAGTTTGGCACCGGGTTTATCTCTACACCGAATTGAAGAGATTGTTTGGTTTTTCTTCTACATCCCATAAAGAAGAAGAGTTCGTTTTACTGCGGCATTCTCATGTTGTAAAAGATACCACGTGTGGTTGACGGTGTACCTGTTGTCCGATTGGTGAGTCCAAGATCACGGTGGAGCTCCGTGGTTATCCGCTAGGAAGAGGTGATTACAAGAAGACGCGTCAAGGATAGAGAGGGTTCGAGTTGAGGAAGTAAGTCATCTGTCTTGTAAATGTAATTCCGTACTTAGTGGATTTGAGGCTAGGGCCGTCCGAGGTTGTTTCCCGTTGTGGGTTTTTCCTCGTACATCGCAGCATAGTGTGATTGATTTATTTTATCTTGCATAATGACTTAGAACTCATGCTTAGGATAATTCAAGATAAAATTGGTTTTAATCGTCACACTTAATTTAATTTGGTGCATAATTATATTTGGGTAAAGTTTATTTAATTCAAGTCTATTTTTAAAACTAGTTTGGCCTAACTTGGAAATAATGATAAATATGACTTAGTCAAATTCTAGGACTTGAATGAATTAATTGTGTTTAAGTGAAATCAATAGTGTGTGTGTATTAATCATATTTTCACTTAGTTTAATTTTAATTTGTGAAGAAATTAAAATTTGGTAATTTGTTTTATTGAACCATCACCTTTACGCTTTCGCATATCTATTTCAACAAGGAAATTAATTTTAAGCATAAGGATTTTAAATTCAAGGGCCCTTGGGCATTTTCAACGAGCCAAGCTCTAGCTGTGATAGAAAGCTTACCCTCAAACTCAAAGGGGTGATCATGATCCCTTCCCGCTCCATAGGTACCACCGGAGGAGCAATCTCACCCACCTACAAACAATGAAACAAAGGTGAAAATGAGAACACTTGCACAGTATAAGCAAGAAGAAAAGAAACGGAAATAGTAAAAAGAGAAAGGATATGCCAGAATAATACCTCTCTCGCAGCCATCCCCTCAACCGGCTCCACAGTTACTGAAGCAGCCGCCTCACTTACCTGGAAACAATGAAACAAGGGTGACGGTGAAGGGACTTGCACAGTATACGCAAGAAAAAAAGAGGGGATAGTAAAAAAGAGGGGGTGTGACCGTTTAATACCTCCCTCGTACCCATCCCACTCTCAGACTCCACAGTTATCGGAGTAATCTCATTCACCTGGAAACAATAAAATAAATGTGAAATCAGAGCTGTTGCACATTATACGCAAGAAGAAAATAAGGGAATAGTAAAAAGAGGGGGTATGATAGTTTAATTCCTCTCTTGGAGCTACCCCACTGCCAAACTCCACAGTCATCGGAGTAATCTCATTCACTTGGAAATAATGAGACAAAAGTGAAATGAGAGCACTTGCACAGTATATGCAAGAAGAAAAGAGGGAACAGTAAAAGGAGGGGGTATAAAAGTTTAATACTTCCCTTGAAGCCATCCCACTCTCAGACTCCATAAATATCGGAGCAACCTCAACAGAATCCATAGTCATCGGGGCAACATCACTAACCTAGAAACATTGCAACAAGGGTGAAGATGAGAGTGATTGCAAAATTTTAACAAAAAATAATAGAGATGTAATATTGGCATAAGGAAAATGGATATCCTTATATGCTACACCTGAGTAACGCCCTCCATAGCAGTCAAAGGAGACGGTGAAGGGGATCCCAAAGGGGCCGCCTCAGTGGCTGGTTCTCCTAAAGGGGCTATTTCAGCAACCAGTACTTCTAAAGAGGTTGCCACAGTCTGGGGTGCTCCTAAAAGAGATACCTCAAATACGGTAGGCGTAGTGGATGATCCTGAAGGGGATATCTCAGTAACCAGTGCTCCTGAAGAGGTTACCTCAGCGGCAGGTGCTCCCGAAGGTGTAACCTCAACAACGGCAGTCACAATGGATAGGTGAGGCTGCATATGAGAAGAAGGGGTAACAATTAATAAATCACCTACCCCATAAATAAAAGAATACCTTAATTTAAAAAAGGGAGGAAATTTCAAAATTGTGCAACAAAGATAGCTACCTGAAGGGGTGCGATAATAGGGAAAGCTGGCTCGCGCACAGAGGCTGCTTAAGAGATAATATCATGAGCCACCATCAAAATAGTATCAAGAGATACCTAAAAAAGAAGTAAAAGAGGGATATGATAAGTACAGACTGGTTAGAAGAGATGTCTAACTTGAAGATATGAAAGTACCTGAGCCCCATCCAAAAAGGAGGAGAGGAAAAGGACGGTCGGTGAAATAGGGGATGTGCTGATAGCCTGCAAATGTTAAAACAGGTTATTTGCCACATGTTCGAGAAAAAGCGAATTCCTTGCTCAAATGGAAAGGCCTAACCTGAAGTATGGGATCAATAGTTGAAGCCACCATAAATATCGGGCTGTGAGAGATTGCCTGAACCAAGGGCCTGCTATCTATAGATATACGGACCCGAGGGATAGAAATCCTCACCGAAGAGGATAACCCTAGGATAGTAACATCAGGTAAGGGAAGAGCCCCTCCCTGAGAAGAAAATCCAAAAGTTGTCAATCCCTAAGAAAATGCAAAAGCCCAAAAAAGTATAAAGAGCCTATTATCGAAGGAAAGAAAACTTTCAAAAATGCGTACCTTAGATGAGGAGGTGCCCAGGGGATCATCAGTAGAAGTGCCCACTGCCGAAGTAAGAGAAGGAAAAATGACGACGTTGGAAGGCATAACCCTCTGCACATTATAAATGAGTAAAGAAAAGGAAGAAAGAAAGAGTAAAAGGGCAGAATGAAAATTGAGAAAATGGCGAGGCATACCTGAGCAGAAGGAGAAGTCACAGAGGTGGTCCTGGTCAGATGAAAACTGCAGGGAAATACCAGCATATGAAACCAAAATTTAATTGGTGGGTTAATAAATTATATTCAATGGTAAAAGAAATAAGGAGGTGGCAAACCTCTCTGAAGAGGCCTCGGGAAGAAACGAGCATAGAGTTCCTCTCCCGCTGAAAAGGCATCAATCGTAGTGGAGGAAGTGGAGAACTACTTGCCTTCATGGAAGTGACCTGCAAAATGTGGCAGAATACTTTCATTTGTAAATAAAATAATGAGGGCAAAGAAAGAAAATTATATGCATAAAATTTCCAACAAAAGGAACACTTACAGCAGCAGGGCGCGTAGTCTGGCCATAAGGAAGAGGTCGGGCGGCAGAGCTAACTCCCCCAGGAGAATGAGATGCCTCATCATCACTAGAAGACTCTCGCAAGACTGATAATAAAGCATAAGTGTCAGTAGTGCCTTCGCTATTGAAATCCAAGCCGCCCACATCACCCGAAGAAGAACTATGGTCATCATAGGAAGGGGTGCTTCCATAATCAACTAGTTACTCTTCCAATGAGGGGGAGGGAGATCCAGGAGTGAAACTCTGAGATAACTAGTTCCACTAAGTAAATAATGTCGGGGTATAGTACCTTCTGTAATGGGAATAAACGCAACCCGTGCCTCCTGGGAAGAAATGCCCAATGCTCCGTAACCTTTCTCTTCCACAACTTGGTAGGTCTCCTCCACCTAAAGATCATCAGTATAGGACCCTTGGTCCATCGTGGAGGGTGAAGCAATGCCAGCACCATTCCCTTTCTTCTTCGTTGTAGCCCGAGTCCTCATAGGAGAAGAGAGAGGAGAAGCAATAGTAGGAGGAATGAAATTAGACACATCCATGTCGAGGTACTTCCTCTTTCCCATGGTAGGGGTGTTCTCTTTCCCTCTTCTTTTGGATCGGCCTTTAGACTTCATAGGGGGAAGCTCATTCGACAGGGGCTGAAGTGACTCGTCGAGAAGAGTTTTCACTAAAATGAGGATGGCTTGCTCCAAAGGTGGCCTGGAAGTGGTTGTAAGAAACTAAGAATCCTTCGGCGTCTGCTTGACCAAAAATTAGGCCTAGACATATTTGATTGGGTTAGTCTCATGAAGGGGACCAACTAAACAATTTTGGATCAGATGGACCTGCGGCTGCCAAAGAAGGAACTAAGATGAAGTAAACGAGGGATGATAATTACGGGGAGGCACATAGAGTCCCCTAGACCACTGACTCTATGGAACAGTCCCTGGAGAGTGAAGCTGATGCACACCTCTAAAAATGCCTCGGAAGGATCACTGTAGGAAGGAAGAGGAGGGGTGTGAACACCCTGATCATAGCCAAACTGTCATCTTGCCCTGTGAGAATGATAGAACTCAGCACGCGAACCCAACTCGATCTAAGAAGGTAGGAGGCCTGGTAAGAGCATCGTCACCACATTAATATAAGGACAGGTAGAAACAAACTCCACTGCCGAAGGACAATAGAAAGTTCCGCCATCTCCAGGAAAAGAAAGCCAGCTGAAGATGCCCCCAGGGCGCTTGCTATAAGGTCAAAACTGAAACTCCTCAATATCACCAATCAATGCTCCCAAACATTTCTTGGGAATTTTCTTGTGCCATTGGAGAAGACGCGCAGCACGGCTATGACAGGACTGAGCCTCTTAAGTAAGGCGAGGGAAATGCTCAAATAAAAAGGCCATTAAGAGAGCGACATTTGCATAGCTAGTAGTATCATATCAACCACAAGACCTCTCTACATCTATATGTGCTCAGTCCATCCAGGTGTAAAGGGAACCCAGTGTCAAGGCGACTATAGGTACCAACCTACAGTAAGATAACTGTACAGCCAATTTAAAGAGAAGTTCGCGAGGAGAATCTTCGGTCTTACCTAGAAAAAGTAACCGAGTCAAAAATGTAACTAAAAAAGAGGATAAGTGTGAAGGAGAGTGGATCTTGGGGCCATCCTGGGTTCTGGGGGCTGCCCCGAAAGTCTCCCCCTTCTGCAGCTGCTCAAAGTCTCTGAACTAATATCTTTGCCATTTAGCAAAGGAATGTTTGGTATGACCAATCACAGTTATAGCTACATACTTGGAGCATTTTTGAGAGATGATTGTAGTTCTCCCACCATCTCCCACTCTAAAGGATCCTCATTGTCATGAGAAAAGCCATGTTGCTCAAAGAACGGAAGGGCGTACTACTCACATACATCCTCTAGGTTAATGGTGAATTCGCCCTAACCCGTGACAATTGTGTGAGACCTCAAACTCCACTGAGAGAAATAAAAGATTACGTGAAGAGTTGTGCTTAGATACCGTGCAAGACTTCAGGCTACTAACGGAGGTAAAAAGACCCATTTCCCTAAGAACAACCACATAATCAAGAATGCTCAGAATGTAGTCAATCTAGCTATCCCATTCCTCCGTGGCACCCCCGCAGCTTTAACTTCAACATTGGAATAAGGAAAATCACCGCGGTCGACCCGAACAAGAGAATAGAGTCTGGAAAGATAGTAGGAGAATCAACAGACTCACTCAACCCCACATGAGGGCGCTCGAGAATAGTGTTAGAAAATTTTTCCTCAGATTAAGTAAGAGAATCCATAAAGTAGTCAGCTGGACCGAAAAAGGGAGCACAGTGGTAGATACCGAAATCTCACCCCAGGGAATGTGCATATGGTCCTCCCATGCCTGAGAAGAAGATGATGTAGCTGAGGAACTACCAAAAGCCAAGTGAGGAACTCTCAGCTGCAATAGACACTCTAGAAACACCAACTCGAGAGGAACCCATAGATGAGAAACCTTGGGTGTTCCCCACCGCTAAAAAAGAAGTGGTAGTGGCAACCCCTGTAGAAACACCAGATTGTGAGGAACCCATGGGCGAGGAACCCTTGGTGTCCCTCGTCACCAATAAAGTATCAAACACCAACGGAACTTCTGGCTTGGTATTAAGTCCACCTGTGAGGAATTCGTATCCAAATGGGGTCCCATGACTTCAATCTGCAACTTTAGCGAGGGACCCGTGGTATAAAAGGGGTCTCGCGAGGAGCCCTTGGCTATGCCACTACTATATGGAAAATCAAATGGTGAACTACTTGGAACAATTGAGGAACCCACTTATAGAAATCCAAATCATGAGAAACCCACAGATATAGAATTACCATACGAGCGACCCTCGCTAGTAGCAAGTTCCACAACTTCATTCTGTGACGACGGCACTACGGACGAGGAACCCATAGTATGAAATGGGTATCATGAGGAGTTCTTGTCTATGCCACTTCCAGATGGAAAATCAAATGGTAAACTACTTGGAATAGTAGAGGAACCCTTGGATAGCAAATCAACCCGCGAGGAACCCTCTAATAGAAACCCAACCCGTAAGGGACAACCATCCGCCAACGTCACTTCTGACGAGGGACCCTTGCACATTGAGACAAATCGCAAGGAACCTTTGAGATTTTGGGTTGGGGAAAAGTGATGAGAAACCCCTAATATACCTAACGACGGAAAAATATCAGTAGCCGTCCCAATAATGGACCCATCACCAACAAACTAAGTAATGGATGACGAGGAACCCTCGTTAATAGCAGCACATGAACCGTTTGTGGGTTACGAAGAACCATCCAAAGAAAATCCCAACGAGGGACCTGCGGAAACGAAACCGCCAGCCACAAAGGGTGAGGGTTGAGGAACAGCGCACGAGGAACCCTCAAGAGGCGATAGACCCTCGACGATAGCAGGAGCTAAAAAACTTAAACCGTCTTGGACGGTGGTTGTTACGGAGGTGAGGGGCAAAGAAATAATAATGAGGAAAGGCATTGAACCAAAAAATAGTGGAACAATGTTGGAAATGGTGGAAGAAGTGTTTGATGAGTTAGAAGCCATTAATGGTTTACTTATGGAAAATCTAGAGAAAAAAAAAACTGGGGGCTATGGTGTTTAAGTTTTTTCCTCTCACTTTCTATCACTATAAACTTAAAAAACTCTTTATGAGGGTTTTGAAGAAGATGAAAGGTTTGAGAAAGGGGCCTTATATTTTTTTACATCAAAGTGGAAAAACGTGCAGGAAGGCAAAAAGGTTACGATAATTTTTTCCCAAATGATGAGAAGACACTTCCCACACTGATGTGTGGAGTCTCGAAAATCAAAGAACCTCAGATGAAGGGATAGTGAATTTAATGACCCTAGGGTTCCTCAAAATTTTTTGAAATTAAAAATTGAGTTTATTGCATACAAAGCCTTTTGGTCTACCCAACACAAAAGACTTTGCATGAGGGGCTAATGTATAAGGGTGTCTTCCCCAAAATACTTTTTTTAGGAATTGAGAAAGAACCTCGCCTAGGTGGCGAGAGAAGCCCATGTTGAGAAGGACCCCCTCCAAGGTCCCCACATAAACTCAAGTTGAGAGGGAACCCCATCTAGGTAGCAGGAGAAGCCTATGTTGAGAGGGACCCCCACAAGGGTCCCTTGAGAAACTCAAAGTTTAGAAAGAACCTCTGTTGAGAGGGACTTCCCCCAAGGTCTCCGCAGAAGCTCACGTTGAGAAGGAACCCCATCAAGATGACAACAGAAGCCTACGTTGAGAGGGACCCCCATAAGGGTTCCTGCAGAAACTCAAGTTGAGAAGGAACCCTTATTGAGAGGGACTTCCTCCAGGGTCTTCGAAGAATGTAACGTTGAGAAGGAACCCCACCAAGGTGGCAGCTGAAGCCTATGTTGAGAGGGTCCCCCCGCAAGGGTCCCTACTAAAACTCAAGTTGAGAGGGACTTCCCCCAAGGTCTCTGCAGGATCTCACGTTGAGAAGGAATTTCACTTAGATGGCGGCAGAATCCCAGGTTGAGAAGGACTCCCCCCCAGGGTCCTTGCAGAAATAATAGTGTGAGCGCAGTATTCTATGACTCCTTTAGAGATGTGAGAATTGAATATTAGACTTATACGTATGGGGACAGGATTTTGGGTGTCCTAATTATGTGTTTTGAGCCTACGAATCTCGATGAACGATAATCCTAGGTAGTAGTGTATCGGTGGGTTTCCTTATTTGGATTTCTCTTACGCGAACTCCCATCCATGAACTTTAGTGAGCGTCAAGAGTTGGAAGATGTGTGTTCATTACGGCATGGACTTCGTTACTTTAGCTATTGCACGTGTTTGTGGATAAAACTATAACCTGAGATTTATTTGATGATTGAAGGCCAGTGGATTCAATTAGTGTTGGGTAGGATGCAATGTGGAACATTTGCAACGCTAGTGGATAGGTGCTACAATCTCGAGAATAATTAAGTTGCGATTAGTAGGGCAATTGAGTATACTCGTACTGTATAGTCACGCTAGGTATGTAAGGCCTAGTTTGATATGAATATGTTACGTTTAGTATAATTGTGAAAATATGCATGAGATATAGTGTATGGGCAACCTAGTTAGTTGGATTTTCAGTATCATCTACAATGAGAAGATGTGGAAATATATGTGTTGAACGTATGCATATGGGTAAGTTACAAGAAAATATGGAAAAGTAAGATGGACTAAATCTCATCGAGGAGAAAGATAGTCCAAATTTATGTATAATACGGAGAGCTATAGTAGAAGAAATGGGTTGAAAGATAATAGAGATATAGGCGAGGGATCTCTCTAGCATATGGAGGATCCGACAGATGGGGAGTGGAGCAGAGTCATACTCAGCTAAGTTCTGATGGTGGCTTGAGCATAAATAGGATGCGATTTAATCAATGCAATGGACCCAGGAAGTGTGCAGTTTTGGAGCAGATGCATGGGTTACTGTTTTGGTATACCCCAAGAAATGGAGTAAGATGTAGAACTTAACACGGGATGTTAAGCTTGTGGATCGGTGTGGAGTGAGACAAGACAAAAAATTTTGGTCAGTCTGAGCCGATCAACCAGAAATTTCGAAATACTTGTTGAATCAAGTGACAAATGCATTAGCAGACGGATAAAGTTCATTGTTGGGTTACCAACATCGTAAAAAAGGCAAGATTTCCTTTGGGTTTATGGAATTGGATGATCGAGATGGAGAAATTATTATTAATTTGGGTGAATTACACTATCGGGCAGTGTGCCTAATATTTAATCACAGGAAGAGAATGACCTGGCACGAGGTTCCTCCCAACATTATTCTGGATCAAAATAAGACCATTATGTCCCACCTCTAGTTGGGTAATGAAAAGGTAGTGGGGATGAAGTTGCATTTGAGCAAGATGTGTCACCTGTAAATCGAGTACTAAAGGGAAAACATGACTGAGAGATTGAAGAAAGCAAGAAATATGTATTTTAGACACTAAGGGGGTTGAGAGGAGAAATTACCAATGGTAGAGTTGTGTGTAAAAACTCATACAACCCATTATTAGAAATACCCCTTTTGAGACTTGAGGCCAGAGGCCTTATTGTTTCGCCCTTTGGTTGGCTAGGGTTGGGGATCTAACAAATTTCGCAGCCCAAATGCGATTTACAGCTGGTCAGCAGGGATTGAGTAAATAAAAGTTATTTTCGTATAGATTAAAAACTTCGTAAGAGTTACTTCATCATGAACCAAAGAGTTAAAAGACTATCGTGAATGGTCAGAAATTAATTCGGGTATTTTTTTACATTAAAGGAAGAATGGAAAATGGACAACAATGGATATTGACACCTAGGGAAGTTGGTCTTTTTCTAACATTGAGATGACAGAGATTTAAGTAGACTCATTACTAATCTTGGGATGAAATGAGTTGGAATTTGGTCAGGAGGGTCCCACTAGCGAGTGTATAGTGGAGGCATAAAAATATTATCATGAGTTAATTATGAGTACGTTCGTATGCAGTGCTTGTAAGGATCTGAAGTTGTTAGTATCGGGCATATCCAAATTTCGGAGATGAAATTCCTTTGTATGGGGAATTATGTAACACCACATATTATTTAGAATATCTAAATTACACATGTCCTTACTAGGATAAATCTTTCTCTCAATCGCTGGCAGTTGGACAAGGAAAGGCAAGAGCGAGCAGCCACACATGAACCGCGATAAACGATGTCATGATAGGCTTTCCATAACCATGTTTCTTGTAATCAAATCCTTCTTTCAGTCTCATGGGCAAACACTCGATCAAGTACGCGTGCCACACCATTGACACTTGATTATGGAGAAACCTTGTGAATGGGTTTTCGTACACCACGTTGAGAAAGACCAACTTCCCTCTAGTCTGATGGATCGCTTTCTCTTCAGCATTAATGAATAGATTTAATTAATATGAGAAATAAAGAGAATTTAAATATTTATTAATTAATGATAAATGGAATAATAATTATACGATATCATACTTACTTATATTATAAGTAAATGAAATTGTATTATTTTATATTAGGTCGTAAGTGGGTAGCGACAAATTGGCAAGACCTTATTCAGGACGCGCGTGTCGGGCCATGTTGGGAACAAGGTAGCAAATTGATGATAAGGTGACTTGCATTGTGATTTTAAGTGCACGGAGGATCCGGTATGGATCGAAATAGTCAAAATTTGGTACCTGGGGATTGTAATCGGGTATCGGTGGCTTTTTGAACTAGTCGGGGCCCACTCGGGGGCATATGGGTCATTTTTTGTAGAGGGGTTAACCTAATATCGGGATTAAGAGGTTTAAGTAATAGATTAGGGATAGGAGGTAGTCACTTTATACATTCTAAACCTCTGGGAGTCTTTTAGTGAGAAAATAAGGAGGCTAAACCCTTAGGAGATCCAAAAAGGGCTTAAATTGGAGAAGAAAATTAAGGAGGACTCTTCCAATCTTCAACTCAATACAAAGGAATTCAGAATCCGATGGAATTAAGGCAAGTGTATATCTTGATTTATTGATTTATGTGTAGCAACTCTTTCATATAAAAATTGGTAGATATCAATTGAATTTTGGGTTAGGGAATGCTACCTGAAAAATGGGTTTTGGGGAGATAAACCAACATGAAAAATTATTGGAAGTAAACTAGGATTCATAGGGGTTATAAGTCCTACAATAATTTGAATTTATGTAATAGACACTTAGATTTTAATTGTTAAAATAATTATGATTCAACAAGGGAAGAAATTTGGAAATTGTAGTACATTCATGATGATGGGATTAATGAGATTTGGAATGAATCTTGATGTTGTTAATGAATCTAAGAGTGAAAATTTGATTAGGTTCCTATAGGAAATCATTCAAATACTTAAAAACTTGTTTGGATCATTATTGGGTTTGATTTGGGTGACTAAAGATGGGGAAACCCATCACTTTCAAGACAGATCTGGGCTCCTGCCCAGAATCAAATCAATTCAGCCTTCATAAGCGAATCGATTCGGCTATGAACCCGAATCGATTCGGACCTACTATGAGGGACATCTTGGTATTTTCTTGTTCTTTAAAGGTAGTTTTGGGAATTGACAAATTTATTGAAGCTGAGTAAATAATTTTAATACTTCTGGAGATGGGTTCAAAAGGGTAACATGGGTTTCTCAATTTACATGTATAAAAGGTATTTCGGAGAGAGAATACTCGAAACGCAGAATATGGAATATGATAGCATGACTTCCAGTTACAAATTTAGGATGGGTCGAGAATGTTCGGGAAACTCAGAGATGAGAAAATGCATTAATTTGTCTAATTAAGAGAAGGATTTAATTAAATGAAAGTCGGGGTTAGACTCGGGTTATTAAAATAGTGCTTCGGGGGATAGACACGGAATAGCCAGATGATTTTATATATATACGATTATGGGCAGTATATATATATATATATATATATATATACGTGTGTGTGTGTGTGTTATAATATTTGTGTGTATGATATTATGTGAAACATACCCCTCTAGTGCTATCAGTGGAGGTTGCGCGATGTGGGTGATCTTCCCTATCGAATCTCAACAGGCTAAGTATCGGCCCCGGATCATATCACAATGTGTATGTTTTTGTGATTTATATTCATAGTGAGGTAATTGTGGGCATAGTTATGACTCATTGTCAAATGACTATGACCACCACTAACACGTTTGTAATTTTTACCGAGTCGGAGTGAGAGTCTGACCTTCGGTAATATGGATGATGTGAGTATACCCTGGATAATGATAGCACTCTAGACACCTGCATCCAGTGAGTTATTACTCTGAGGGATGGCGACTATACATGAAATATGCATGTTTGTTATAGTATATTATTTATGTATATTTATGTGTAGAAAAATATACGAGTTAATAGTAAACAGTTATGGTTTAAATAGTAGTGACAGTTATTGAAAATAAAGAAATAAATTATAAAGATGATTGTGGAATGAAATAACTGGAGTAAAGTTATATATATTATTCTTGGCCAAATTATTCATGCCACATGGACGTACTATATTGCGACAACTGTGACACCCACACTCATAAATATACACCTCAAGGATTTAATTATACTTGGTCGGCTCAGAAACAACTTGGTCGGCGTACTGCTCGACCAGCCTAAGAAGATGAACCATCAGGAAGAAGAAAAGTCATTCACATTGGAATTATCAAGAGACGTGCCACATGTGCCTTAGAAGATCAATAGTCTCATTCATTATATATTGGTGTAATTGCCTGGATATATAAAGGCAGTCCACCCCTTTGTTTTTGGACCACTATAAATATCTCAGTTCCCTTAGCTCAAGGGATAAGTCTAGCTCACATACGCAATAATACCCTAAATTATATGTAACCACCTTCAATAGCAATACCATAATTGTGGACATAGGCTTTCCCTAAGATGAACCACATTAAAAATCCTCGTTGTTCCTTATTATATTCATTTACATTTTATTTGTTATTACAAAATTGGGAATTATTAGCTATGATAAAGTATTTACCAATTTTGGACATCAACAGATTGGCTCCGTCTGTGGAAACAACTGATGTTCATCATTCTCTACCCATATTATACACTTGTTCCCCTAGAATTTTTTTTGAGGGATTATAAATATTCTTGAGAGCAACCTTACAGCTGCAGACAATGCTACAAATTCATCTGCTCCTCTTATTATAGTGGATCTTTAAAGAATTTTACTCAATCTTGCTAAAGGGCGGGAAGCCATGCAAAAGTTAATTAGGTAGTTGTCTCGAACATTTCAAGCCAAGTCCACTACTACACCGTCATGGAGGGATATGCCACCTCCTCCCACCAGAAATGAAAGAAGTAGCGACTCCAAGTCTTCTCGTGACAAATCCTAGCACATGGGGGCAACGGCGTCAATCGATCTACTGATTACTATAATGGTTGGTCCTTTACTTCTGAGCATCCGAGTGACTTAGAATGTTTAAGCAAGGAGTTTGATTTTGATTTCCTAGGTTCTTAAGACACTACAGGTCATCACAGAGAGATAGTTCGATTCGGAGAGCATAAGAAAGGGTCAGTTAAATACAGGGCCAGCAATAGAGGATCTGTGCATGCTGAACAGACTTATCAGGAAGAGATCTCAACACAGGTGCTTAGTAAAGCCATCATAACTACTTTAGCCAAGTCCAAACCAGAAGAGCACGCTTGAAAGGAATCCATACAGAGATTGAAAGGTCGTTTGGGGGAATGGCTAAGACAAAGAATCCTTTGCAAATGAGTTTTGTGAAAGGATCTCTGTTCATCCAGATTATTATGGATTACCTTATACCTTCTTAATTCAAACCGCCTGTGGTTATGCCTAAATATGATGGTAAAACTGATCCCTTCCTCATATTGAACAATACCAAACTATCGTTGATATCTATTTGTTTCTTGACGAGATGAGATGAAGAGATTTTTCAAGTATTATCACTGGTCCAGCTCAAATTTGGTAAAATAATTTACCCCGAGGACACATCGCTAATTTTCATTAGCTTGTAGAACTATTTATCAGAGACTTATGTTTTGGGGCCAAGCCAGCCAAAAGAGTTGCCCATTTACTCGATGTCCACTAGTAATCAGTAGAAACTACACGAGAATATAGCACTTATTTCAATAATGAGAAACTAGAAGTTATTGACTATAAAGATAAAACAGCCATCACAGCTTTAATGAGTGGACGGTTTCCTAAAAATTTATATTATGAGTTGGAAAAATAACCTCCAAAAACAATAACTAAATTGATGGAAAAATCTAGGAAGATTATTGTGACAACCCGAATATAATTATGATTAATTATGCTTAAATCATGCCTAGCTTATGTGATATGATTAGTGTGTTATTAATACATGTGATGTTAGTTTATTATGTTTAGTCTAATCCTACCTTCAAAAAGCATAAAATGTCGAATTAGTTACAAATACCAAATTTTGAAGGTTTCGGTAGGAATGTTCATGTTTAAGGCTAGTTTTGACCTTTATGACATAACAATTGACTTGAGGTGAAAACTACATAGTTGTAGAAAAGTAAGTTATGGTAGTAACAAAAAAAACGGTGTGTGAAACGGAGGTTCGAGTGAGAAGTTATACCAAAATTACGAAACAAGGGCAAAATAGTCCATCCGTTAAGTAGTATTTTGTTTTATTATGGCAACAAATGTTTTATTCTCATTAGTTTGGAAGGGTGGTGGCTTTGGCCGACCTTAAACCCTTATAATTACCTATTTATTCATCCAAAATGCATCCATGAGAGATTTTAAGATTAAGGAAAGAGAAGTAGGAAGTTAGGAAGAAAGTGTGAGGAGAAATTGAAGAAAAATTCATAGAAAAATTACGTAAAAGCCCCTAAGGTATTTCCATCCATAAATCTTGTTTATTTTTTTGTATTACTTATTTAAATGATTGAAATAATCATTTTTTTACTGAAATTCCATGTATTGATATGTACTTATGGATAGATGAAAGTTTAAGTAAACTTGAATGTGTAAACCCTTGAGATTGTTTTGTTTAAGAACCTTGTTTATTCAAACTTCCATATATTTCTCTATACTTACTGGAATTGATTGATTCCAATTGGATATTAACCTTGACTTACATATGTATGACATATCCGAAAATAATGGTAAAATACCAAGAAATGAGTCCTTGGTGAGAGTTTTAAGTTAGGGTATGAAATCTGCCCTAAGGGTGAAAGTATGCCTACCATGTGTTCGATGTTTTGCTTGACATAGAAAATAAACTCTGAAAATTATGAAATTTTAATCTTGTATTGTTAAATATGTTTAATGATGTTGGGTTGAATATCATATGAATTTATGATGTAGAAAAATTATGGAAATTCCTGGAAGTTGAATGAACGATAAAAGAGCCTATAGAGAAGATTTGTTATGTAATGAAGAAATAGGCTTATTTTGCTCTAGGAAACTCGGAATGATGTGCCGTCTTTTGTTTTGGAAACATGATATAATAAGGATTGGATTACCAAGAATAGTTAAAAAGGGTTTGGGCTGTAATTTGAATATGTTAGATAACAGGACCTGAGTCTAGATGGGACTTCATTTTAATGAATGATTTGAATTGAATAATATGATGCTTATGAATTTAGTTATGATTGAAGTTATTCTTTGGACTATTAATATTCTTATGATGAAACTAATATTGTAAGAATGATAGGAAGGGAAGAAGAGTTGATTGAACAAGTACCGGATAAAGTCAAGGGAAAAGCCACTTAAACTATCAAGGTGGGTGTACTTATGATTTGTTTCATATATAAATATGAATATAGCTCTAAGAGCGGATTTGTTTGAATACTTCGGTATTCAGGATTTGTTTGGATATTAAAATATTCAGGATTTGTTTGGGTCTCATGATCCAGGATTGGTTTGAATACTTCGGTATTCAGGATTTGTTTGGATATTCAAATATCCAGGATTTGTTATTGCCAATGGGCAGAATTATTTGGATATTCAAATATCCAGGATTTGTTATTTCCAATGGGCAAAATTATTTGGATCTTATGATCCAGGATTTGTTATTGCCAATGGGCAGAATTATTTGGATCTTATGATCCAGGATTTGTTATTGCCTACGGGCAGAATTATTTGGATCTTACGATCCAGGATTTGTTATTGCCAACGGGCAGAATTATTTGGATCGTATGATCCATGATTTGTTATTGACAATGGGAAGGATTGTTCAGATTTTATATTCACATATTCGATATATAATTGTTATTCTATTGCAGGGAAGGAGTACCTCACTAAGTTTAATGCTTATGGTTTATATTTTAACAATTTCAGGTTGGTACGCTGAAAGGCTAGGATAATATATGACCGGTAACTTTGAGAGTTGCACCGTTAGAAGAGCTAAGGTTTAAGTATGGAGATTTTATCATTGTCACACTGAAGATTTTAATTTACTCACACATTGTATATATTGATTTAGTATGAATTGAGTTGATCATAGTTAATCACAGTATTGTATGTCCGCTTAATTATGACTCTGATGTTGACTTCGTTATGGTACAAAAACAATATTATGTTCATTATGCAGAAAAACATTGATAAATGAGTTAAATTTTCAATGGACTTGAGATTATGGTCCAATTATTCTAATAACAAATGATTAGTATGGATATTGGGTTTGGGGTGTGACAACTAGTGGTATCAGAGCGTGGTTATAAATTCTGGACGTGTGTGACGGTTAGATGGCAGTATTGAGTTGATTTGATATTTATGAATTGTTTATGTACTAACCAATAGTTTAGTATTATAAACTGTTTATATTGGTTGTTAGAACTTTGTTGTATTACAGATTATTCCAGATGGAACCTGGGAATGGACAACCTAGAGAAGAGGGAGTAGCTTCTCGTACAGATAATGCTGAAGTAGAGCAAAGTATTGCTGGGAGGGCTAGAGAGCAAGAACAGCCTACAGAGATGCAAATAATGGCACAAGCAATGATGAGGATGGCAGAGCAACAAGAAAGAAATATGGCGCAAATGGCAGAACAGCAGGCTAGATATCTAGAATCAAAGATTGTGGCCAGGATTGAGAAAGAGGCAAGGAAGGAAATGAAGGATTCCATGCATGAGAAGTTTTTAAAGTTGAATCCTCCAGAATATTCAGGGTCGGTGGAACCTACAGAAGTTGAGATGTGGGTCAGAGATATAGAGACCATCTTTGCAGTTATGAAAGTTCCAGATGACCAGAAAGTGAATCTAGATGTGTTTAAGCTGAAAGGAGAGGCCAAATATTGGTGGGAAGCCAGCAACCATTTGGTGCCCAGAATGGAAGGTACTGGTGTTATTACTTGGGATGAGTTTATTAAAGCTTTGTACGTTAAGTATTTCCCTAAAGTTTATAGGAGGGAGAAGCTGAGGGAATTTATAAATTTGACCCAAGGGAAAATGTCCGTGAGGGAGTATGATGCTAAATTTACTGCTTTGTCTAGATTTGCTAGTAAGTATGTACAGGATTAAGGAGATAAATGTAGTAAGTTTCAAGATGGACTGATTTGGCCTATTCAAAATAGAGTGGCAACTTATGAGTTAGAAGATTATGCTTCTCTGGTAAACAAAGCCACGATAGCAGAAAGGCAAATGAACCAAGGTGTTGCGAGCAGAGAGAGTTTTAAGAAAAGTAGATTCGACGCATCTCAGTATAGGGGAGGTGAGAGTGGAAGTGTTAAGGTGGAACCTCATAAATTTCAGAGAGGTGGTGGATATAGTGGTAGAGGCCAAGGGAGATTTGGCAAAGATACTAGGGGTGGAGAATCTTCTAGTCTGGTTAGGAGGCCAGGGAGAGGTGAGGCACCGGCAAGAGTTGTTACATGTTTCTTTTGTAAAGAGGAGGGGCATTATAAATCCGAGTGTCCTAAGCTTAAAGGAGTGGAATGCTACCATTGTCATAAAGTGGGGCATGTTAGGAAGAATTCTCCGCAGTTGGCAGAGACTACAGCACCACCTAGCGAAGCAGCAAGCAGAGTATTATCTCCAGGCAGTGCAGTGAAAAGTATGGGTAGAGGACAAGCCAGTGGTTCCAGGCCAGGTGGACGAGTCTTTACGATGAAAGAGGCTCATATTACTCCAGATGTGGTGACAGGTACACTTTCTGTTACTGATAGAAGTGCTTATGTTTTGATTGATCCTGGTTCCACACATTCTTTTGTGTCATTTGCATTTTCCATATATCTGAATAGACCATGTACTCGTTTAGAGGAGGGGTTGAGTATTTCCATGCCTATGGGGGATATGATTGTAGTCGAATATGTTTTTCGTGATTGTGTTTTGACTGTGGGGTCTAGAGATACGGTTATAGATCTACTTCCATTGGATATTTTTGATTTTGATATAATTCGGGGAATGGATTGGTTATCCAAATATCATGCATCCATGGATTGTTTCCGTAAGGAAGTTGTTTTTAATATGCCTGGTGAGCCTTAATTTAAATTTGTGGGGGAAAGGAAAATTGTTCCCAGTTGCATCATTTCTGCTATTCAGACGAGGAAATTATTGAGTAAGGGTTGTGAGGGTTTTATTGCATATGTTCTTGACACTATGAAGGGGGCTTTACAATTAGTCGATGTTCCTATTGTACGGGATTTTCCTGAAGTGTTTCCTAGTGAGTTGCCAGTGTTACCTCCAGAAAGAGAAGTTGAATTTAGTATTGAATTAGTACCAGGGACAACCCCTATTTCTATGGCACCGTATAGAATGGCACCTACTGAGTTGAAAGAACTTAAGATCCAGTTACAGGATTTACTTGATAGGGGCTTTATACAACCCAGTGTATCTCCATGGGGTGCACCAGTTTTATTTGTGAAAAAGAAAGATGGTACTATGCGGTTGTGTATTGATTATAGGCAACTGAATAAAGCTACAATTAAGAATAAATATCCCTTACCTCGTATAGATGATTTGTTTGATCAGTTACAGGGTGCTAAAGTGTTTTCAAAGATAGACTTGCGATCAGGGTATCATCAGTTGAGGGTGAAGGAGAGTGATATTTCTAAAACTTCTTTTCGCACTCGGTATGGTCATTTTGAGTTTTTGGTGATGCCTTTTGGGGTGACTAATGCTCCAGCTGTATTTATGGATCTTATGAACCGGGTACTGCATCCTTTTGTTGATTCATTTGTGATAGTTTTTATTGATGATATTTTGATTTATTCACATGATATGGTTGAACATGAAAAGCATCTCATAACTATTTTGAATCTGTTGAGAGATAAGAAGTTGTATGCTAAGTTTAGCAAGTGTGAATTTTGGCTATCACAAGTTGTATTTTTAGGCCATGTTATTTCTGGAGATGGTATATGTGTTGATCCTAAAAAGGTAGAGGCTATTGTGAAATGGGAGAGGCCCAATAATGTGACTGAGGTGAGGAGTTTTCTTGGTTTAGCTGGGTATTATAGGAGGTTTATAAAGGGATTTTCTACAATTGCCTTGTCGATGACTAAACTAACCCGAAAAGATGTTAAGTTTGAATGGAATTCTGATTGCGAAAATAGTTTTGATGAATTGAAAAAGAGGTTGGTAACTGCACCTGTTCTTACTATTCCGCATGGTGGAGATGGTTTTGTTATTTATACAGATGCTTCACACCAGGGGTTGGGTTGTGTTTTTATGCAGCATGGTAGAGTTATTGCTTATGCTTCTAGGCAGTTGCGTACACATGAACGTAGTTATCCTACACATGATTTGGAACTTGCTGCTATTGTGTTTGCTTTGAAATTATGGCATCATTATCTATATGGTGAGGTATGTGAAATTTTTACTGACCATCAAAGCCTTAAGTATTTATTACTCAGAAGGAGTTGAATTTGAGGCAGAGGCGGTGGATGGAGTTAATTAAAGATTATGATTGTACAATTCACTACCACCTAGGAAAGGCAAATGTAGTTGCAGATGCTCTGAGTAGAAAGGCTTCGGGCAGGTTATCTTGTATTCGGTGTGCTAGAGTTGCCCACATCATGGAGTTGAGATTGATGGGAGTAGAATTGAAGCTAGCAGATAGGGGTAGGTTCTTTGCTCATGTAAGCGTGAGACCGTTGTTAGCTAACCGTATTCATGATTTGCAAAGTCAAGATCCTTTCCTTGAGAAGAAATGACAAGATGTCCAAGATGGTAAGTCTGAAGATTTTTGTATTGTGAATGATGGCACTTTATTGTATAAACAGCAGTTATGTGTGCCTAATGTGGGTGGATTGAAAGAGGAAATTATAGATGAGGCTCATAATTCCATTTATACTATGCATCCTGGTAGTACTAAAATGTATAGGGATTTAAAGGAGCATTATTGGTGGAATAATATGAAGAAGGAAATAGCTGATTTTGTTGCTAGATGCCTTATATGTCAGCAAGTAAAAGTGGAGCATCAGAAACCTACTGGTTTACTTCAACCATTTCCAATACCAGAATGGAAATGGGATCATGTAACGATGGATTTTGTAGTTGGGCTTCCTCGATCTCAGAAGGGGTCAGATTCAATTTGGGTAGTGGTGGATAGATTGACGAAGTCCGCTCATTTTCTAGCAGTTAAGACTACGTATACAGTTGATAGGTATGCTAGATTGTATGTTAATGAAATTATTCGATTGCATGGAGCACCGATATCTATTGTTTCAGATAGGGACCCTACTTTTACATCCAGATTTTGGGATAGCTTGCAGTATGCTATGGGTACTAACTTGAAGTTCAGTACGGCTTTTCATCCTCAGACAAATGGGTAGTCTGAAAGGACAATACAGATTTTGGAAGATATGCTTAGAGCTTGTGTGCTTGATCTCAAAGGTAATTGGGATGAATATTTGCCTTTGATAGAATTTGCATATAACAATAGTTTCCAGTCTACTATTGGTATGGCTCCATATGAAGCACTGTACGATAGACGATGTCGTACACCGATATATTGGGGTGAGGTTGGTGAAAGGAAGATAGAGGGTCCAGAATTGATTGAAGTCACCACTGAAAAAGTGAAGATTATTCAAGAAAGAATGAGAACAGCTCAAAGCAGACAGAAAAGTTATGCGGATAAACGACGAAAAGATTTGGAATTCCAGAAAGGGGATTATGTGTTTCTTCGAATATCGCCATGGAAAGGAGTTATGAGGTTTGTAAAGAAAGGAAAATTAAGTCCACGCTACATTGGACCTTATGAAATCCTTGAAAAAGTCGGGATGGTTGCCTACAAGTTAGCATTACCACTAGAGTTATCTCGATTACACGATGTTTTCCATGTTTCTATGTTGAGAAAGTATGTAGCAGACCCTTCACATGTATTGGTGGAACAACCTATTGAATTGAAGGAAGATTTGAGCTACGTGGAAGAACCGCTTGCTATCGTCGATAGGAAAGAACAAATATTGAGATCAAAGGTGATCCCACTTGTGAAAGTTGTGTGGAGAAGGAATTCCATGGAAGAAGCTACATGGGAGAGTGAGGATAGCATGAAAATGCGTTATTCGTATTTGTTTGATTCGGACAACCAAGGTATGTCAATTTCGAGGACGAAATTTCCTAACAGGGGGAGAATTGTGACAACCCGAATATAATTATGATTTATTATGCTTAAATCATGCCTAGCTTATGTGATATGATTAGTGTGTTATTAATACATGTGATGTTAGTTTATTATGTTTAGTCTAATCCTACCTTCAAAAAGCATAAATTGTCGAATTAGTTACAAATACAAAATTTTGAAGGTTTCGGTAGGAATGTTCATGTTTAAGGCTAGTTTTGACCTTTATGACATAACAATTGACTTGAGGTGAAAACTACATAGTTGTAGACAAGTGATTTATGGTCATAACAAAACAAACGGTGTGTGAAACGGAGGTTCGAGTGAGAAGTTATACCAAAATTATGAAACAAGGGCAAAATAGTCCATCCGTTAAGTAGTATTTTGTTTTATTATGGCAACAAATGTTTTATTCTCATTGGTTGGGAAGGGTGGTGGCTTTGGCCGACCTTAAACCCTTATAATTACCTATTTATTCATCCAAAATGCATCCATGAGAGATTTTAAGATTAAGGAAAGAGAAGTAGGAAGTTAGGAAGAAAGTGTGAGGAGAAATTGAAGAAAAATTCATAGAAAAATTACGTAAAAGCCCCTAAGGTATTTCCATCCATAAATCTTGTTTATTTTTTTGTATTACTTATTTAAATGATTGAAATAATCATTTTTTTACTGAAATTCCATGTATTGATATGTACTTATGGATAGATGAAAGTTTAAGTAAACTTGAATGTGTAAACCCTTGAGATTGTTTTGTTTAAGAACCTTGTTTATTCAAACTTCCATATATTTCTCTATACTTACTGGAATTGATTGATTCCAATTGGATATTAACCTTGACTTACATATGTATGACATATCCGAAAATAATGGTAAAATACCAAGAAATGAGTCCTTGGTGAGAGTTTTAAGTTAGGGTATGAAATCTGCCCTAAGGGTGAAAGTATGCCTACCATGTGTTCGATGTTTTGCTTGACATAGAAAATAAACTCTGAAAATTATGAAATTTTAATCTTGTATTGTTAAATATGTTTACTGATGTTGGGTTGAATATCATATGAATTTATGATGTAGAAAAATTATGGAAATTCCTGGAAGTTGAATGAACGATAAAAGAGCCTATAGAGAAGATTTGTTATGTAATGAAGAAATAGGCTTATTTTGCTCTAGGAAACTCAGAATGATGTGCCGTCTTTTGTTTTGGAAACATGATATAATAAGGATTGGATTACCAAGAATAGTTAAAAAGGGTTTGGGCTGTAATTTGAATATGTTAGATAGCAGGACCTGAGTCTAGATGGGACTTCATTTTAATGAATGATTTGAATTGAATAATATGATGCTTATGAATTGAGTTATGATTGAAGTTATTCTTTGGACTATTAATATTCTTATGATGACACTAATATTGTAAGAATGATAGGAAGGGAAGAAGAGATGATTGAACAAGTACCGGATAAAGGCAAAGGAAAAGCCACTTAAACTGTCAAGGTGAGTGTACTTATGATTTGTTTCATATATAAATATGAATATAGCTCTAAGAGCGGATTTGTTTGAATACTTCGGTATTCAGGATTTGTTTGGATATTAAAATATCCAGGATTTGTTTGGGTCTCATGATCCAGGATTGGTTTGAATACTTCGGTATTCAGGATTTGTTTGGATATTCAAATATCCAGGATTTGTTATTGCCAATGGGCAGAATTATTTGGATATTCAAATATCCAGGATTTGTTATTGCCAATGGGCAGAATTATTTGGATCTTATGATCCAGGATTTGTTATTGCCAATGGGCAGAATTATTTGGATCTTATGATCCAGGATTTGTTATTGCCAACGGGCAGAATTATTTGGATCTTACGATCCAGGATTTGTTATTGCCAACGGGCAGAATTATTTGGATCTTATGATCCATGATTTGTTATTGCCAATGGGAAGGATTGTTCAGATTTTATATTCACATATTCGATATATAATTGTTATTCTATTGCAGGGAAGGAGTACCTCACTAAGCTTAATGCTTATGGTTTATATTTTAACAATTTCAGGTTGGTACGCTGCCAGCTAGGATAATATATGACCGGTAACTTTGAGAGTTGCACCGTTAGAAGAGCTGGGGTTTAAGTATGGAGATTTTATCATTGTCACACTGAAGATTTTAATTTACTCACACATTGTATATATTGATTTAGTATGAATTGAGTTGATCATAGTTAATCACAGTATTGTATGTCCGCTTAATTATGACTCTGATGTTGACTTCGTTATGGTACAAAAACAATATTATGTTCATTATGCAGAAAAACATTGATAAATGAGTTAAATTTTCAATGGACTTGAGATTATGGTCCAATTATTCTAATAACAAATGATTAGTATGGATATTGGGTTTGGGGTGTGACAATTATGAACGTTGAAGAGCTTATGGCTATTAAGCAAACTCTCGGGGCCAAATCTGAGGGACATAAGAGTTTCGAGATAAAGAAGCAGAAAGATAAGGAATCCGAGAAACCAAACAAGTATGAGGAATATACTCATCTAACTATAGGTGTGAATCACATTCTGGATGAAATTAGGTGCAGTAAAAACTTAAAATGTCCCGAGAAACTAAAATCACCGCCCAGTCGAAGAGATATGTCCAAGTATTGTGAATTTCATAAAGATCATGGGCATTCCACTAAAAGGTGTATTATTTTGAAGAATGAAATTGAATATCTCATTCACCAAGGAAAATTGAACAAATTTATTAATCGGACTGAAAGTCATGACACTACAAAATGGTAGAAATCCCCTTGTAAGAATAAATATGATAGGAAGAGAGGTCGAGATGATAACTTTGAAGGTGATCTCGACCTACCGAAGAAACCTCGGGAGCCTGATATGATATTTTTTTAGTTATAATTTCATTATAGGAGGAGATGTTGGAGGCAAAAACAAAATAGTTAGGAGAAAGGCTTACTTAAATCAGGCCAAATCTTGTTCTAACATTAGGCAAGTTTATTTAATACATGAAGTAGATGGTTAGCCTAGAAAAGTGAACAAAGATATGTTGAGCAACGACTTTTCTAAAAATTATTTTTTTAAAGTTTTGTACCCTCATGATGACCCTTAAGTCATTACCTATCGGGTGAATAATGCTAGGGTAGCACGAATTCTCGTAAATAATGATATCTCAACTGATATCTTATTTTACAACTGCTTTAATAGCCCGAGCCTTAGAGATAACAACCTGGAACCTTACCATCGGCCTTTAGTCAGATTTTCTAAAGAAAAGGTGTATCCTTTGGGGAGTGTTAAGCTAGAATTATTGATCGAAACTTGGCAAATATAGAGAATAGAAAAGATTCACTTCTTTATCCTGGACAAGAACGATCCCTTAGCTTATAATATGATCCCTAGAAGAGTTGGGTTAAAGAAGTTCGAAGCAGTGTCATCCACAGTTCATGAGTGTATGAAATTTCTGACTTATTATGGGGTTGACATGGTAAAGGGCAATAAAAAATAAGCCAGAGAGTGCTACTATAATTTTGTTAACTAGCAAGAAGTTCAAGAGAGCACTACCACTTACCAAATTGACACTCTGGACCCACGCGAGGAAGAAAATTTAGTCAAAGGGAATGTTGTGGAGGTTACAGAAACCATTGTGCTTGATGATGAAAGGATAAAAAGAACCTTCCAAATTGGCTCAAACCTAACACCTTTCCTCAAATAGAAATTAATTGCATTCCTTATAGAGTGAAAGAACGTGCTTGCATGGAGCCATGAGGATATACTAGGAATTGATCCGAATTTCATATGTTATGAGCTCAATGTAAATAAAGATGTTAAGATGATCAAGCAAAAACGTAGGGCGTTCAGTCCCGAGAAGAATGTGGAAATCCAAGATAAAGTTGCCAAACTGCAGAATGCTTATTTCATCGAATATGTTAAGTATCCCATCTGGCTGGCCAACGTAGTAATGGTCAAAAAGAAGAATGACAAATGTAAAATGTGTGTGGATTTTACCGACCTCAATAAGGCATACCCAAAAGATCATTTCCCTTTATAAAGGTTTGACCGGTTGGTAGATGCAACATGATTACGCTCAAATTCTTCCGAATTTAGCCCCTTAACTTAAAGACCATTACCATCTCGAATAATGTAAAATGAGTGTAATTATTGCATTTCCTTGACAATAACTCCTTTTAACAAGTACATCTAGTTTCGTGTATTTCTCGTAAGTTTTACAGGTATTTGAAGCATTGAGGAAGAAGGAAACTAGAAAAGCAATGAGCAAAGTCAAAGAAGGAAAGTCAAAGGGTAATTTCATAAATCTGTAGCCGTCGTTCGGAGTTGAAGCCAACTAGAAAGTTGAATAAAACTTAATTTTAAGAACTTTAGAAGAAATGGAAAGTCAATCCGAGCTCTGGTGATCAAGTTACGAAGATTTGAAGTTGAGAAGGAAACAAGGAAAATACCCTTCGATGAAAAAAGGGGAGATTCGGACCTTCTATTGGAAAAAGATCCGGACCGCCTCAAAAGAAAAGTTTTGTCCCAAAATAGGGGGAGATCCATACCTTTTATTAGAAAAGGATCCGAACCGCATTGGGAAAAATCCTCTGTCTCAAACGGGGGTGTGATCCGAACCTTTTTCCAAAAAAGGATCTGGACCGCCTTACATATTGAGGAACACTGTCTCGAAACAAGGGGAGATCCGAACCGCCTACCCCCATCGGTCCGGACCGCTTTGGATTTTCTTTAACTTTTATTCTTTTTCCCAGAGTTTTTATAGGAAACCCTTGTAAATTTCATAGCTATTTATTCTAGTTTGTTACATAATAATAGGAGTTCGATTTTTTTGGATAGCTAATTAGGATTAGAGGGTTTTTGTAGTTAAAAAAACCCTAGTTTTTCATAAGAAGATTTGTTGTAAGGGTTTGCATTTAATTTCTGCAATTCAAGTAATATGTTTGCCTTTAATTTTCAATTGCTCAGTAGTTTAATTGTTGATTTGAATTTGCAATTCTCTTTTCAATTAGTTTCTTTAGAGTTAATGTTCTATTTCTTGAAAACTCTGTTTTTCTCTAAGTTAATCATGTCTAGCTAATTTTCTAAGGGTTGGGGTGCATGAACCCCACCCGATGTAAATCATGATAATGGGAAGTAGACTTTTGAATTAAAATCATAGATGAATCAAGTTGCATAAATGGTGCAACCGTCGTTGGACTTTTGATCTCGTTTCCTCTAGGTAACCGGAATGCTTAAGAATGCGACTCGCGTATTGGTTAATGCGACATCGCTTTACTCATCCTTTGATTACATATTGTGTGGGCTATGATCCCTCATATGTGTAATGCTTGGGAGTACTAAAGACCAGATTCATTCAAAATTATAATTTCGAATCTAATATTCGACAAAGTGAATTGCTAGGGTGTGGGGGATTGTAACCCGACCTATTGTTCTCATTTCATATTTAACTCGTAAAATCATTTTCATCAGCTTTTTGTTTAATTAGCGTAGTTGCATTTTGTTCATTCTTAGTTTCATTAGTTAAGTATTCTCAAATTTACATCTAGTTGTAGTTTTTTCGTATTCTAAATCACTTTTTCTTTCTTTTTAGAGTCAACGTTAGGTTACTCTCATCTTTCCAACGTCGTCATGACTCTGTCTTCCTTTTTCCCTAAGGATCGATACCTGACTTATCGGATTATTACTTGAGATACAAGCTTGCACTTGGGCCTACATATCACGTACACTAAACACATTTGTGGTCGCGTCAAGTTTTTGACACCTTTGTCGGGGACCTAGGTAAACTTAGGCTGGATCGAGTCAATCTAGAACTTTGACCAAAAATCCAAAATAAAAAAAATAAAAAAAATCATCATATCTCAAAGGCCTTTAATGAAAAATCCTGAACATACTCAAACTCCTCAAAATACTCCAACCAGAATCCACAAAAATCCGATTGTTGAGTATAACTCTGAAAGCCCACACACACCTCGCGTTCCACAATTTTGGGTTCCACTTACTACTCCTTATCACTCTATAAGTAGTTACACCCTGAGTCAATCCTTAAGTCACACATCAAGGATACCAAGTGAGTATTCCGAGTTATTTGAATAGAGCATGAGCGTGATGTTTGACGCAGCGAATTTCGGCACTAGAGAGGGAAATCTACCCTATCGTTCCATGAAAGATTTACTCTTTCCTGAGCGGACTATCACCCCTAGTTGCATTTTACTTTTGTATAATGCCAGTCAGTTCCACTTTCGCAATGGGATGATCCAGATTCTCCCTACGTTTCACGACAAGGATTCGTATAAATCATACCTGCATATCCGTGAGTTCAAGGAGGCGTGCGACACATTTAATGACTAAGCTTGCACGCAGGATGTCATTCGCCTAAAGCTTTTTCCTTTTTACTTAAATGATAAAGCCAAGACCTGGCTATGGTCTCTACCCCCTAACTCCGTACTTTTCGAGAGAGATATGAAATCCAAATTTATCTCAAAATTCTACCCACAGCATAAGACCAACTCTGCCAAAAATCAAATCTAAGGTTTCCGACAACACGATAATGAGCCTTTTGACAAGTGTTGGGAACGTTTCCAAGATTTGGTAAGCGTATGCCCCCATCATGGTTTTGGCAAACCCCATTTGATCTTTTTTTTTTATAATAGGTTGATAGTGGCTTCCAAACAACTTGTGCAAACAATGTGTGAAAGACCTTTTTGGGATTTAGACTCCATCAATGCCGAGGCCCATCTTAAGTATGTCGCAAAGACTACTCAATAATGGGACACATCTGATCCTAATACCCAAGGTCGGCCTAGACAAGCATCTATCTCTCCGACTGCATCTAGTCTATACCATTTGGATAGTAATACCTTAATAGAACGTCGATTCAATTAGTTTCAAAGAGATATGAAAGATTGTCTTGATAGCCGATTGAGAGATAACTCCAGATCCAACCGTGTTTCGAAATAAAAGGTGTGTGCTATCTGTGAGGCGGGCCATTCCACAAAGGCATGCCCGAATATTTCCTCCTATAAGGCCATGCACACCGAGCAGGTGGATACTATAGGAGGATTCAAGATAAATTTTAATGCCCCGCATGGGAACTCGTACAACCCTTCATGGAGAAACCATCTTGGTTTCAATTACGGACAACCATAAGATGCGATGAACCCACAACCACAGGTTATCCCCCTCCTTAATTTCAGCAAGCACCACCTCCTCTAGCTCCGTATATTACTCAACCTCGAAGGAATCTCGAGGATACCATAAATTAATTTATAAATTATCAAACTGCAACAAATGCTAGATACGATCGCATGTTCGTCGACATGAATGCGAACATCTACAAGTTGCAATCATCATTGAGTATCTAAAAGAAGGGAAAGTTTCATACCCAGGGACAAAGACCTCCCCAAGTTCAACCTAGTGTTAGCTCCACCTCTACAGAACAACAGGAGCATTGCCAAGTGGTAACCACTTTACGTAGTGGGAGAGTTGTTGATTTATCACCTCCCCCACGCGACGCATCAAAAGACAAGGAGAATTCGCCCGGCATGAAAGAGGCCAAAGATATCTCCTTAAATGAGAGTGACAAAATAGACACTAGTGAGCCCGAGGTAGTTGTAAATCCATGCTCCGCTGTGTCATTTCCTCATAGATTGGTTCCTTCCCATAAAGGGACCATAAGTGATGACGTGCTAGAAGTCCATAAGAATGTGAAAATGAACTTTCCTTTCCTCGATGCAATAAAGAAAATCCAAGCTCATGCAAAAATCATTAAAGATTTATTGACTGTAAAGAGGCGGATGAAACTAAAGAAAAACGTGTTTCTAGCACAGAACGTGAGCTCCGTTCTTCTTAACGATCTCCCACCTAAATATAAAGATCTCGGTGCACCCACCATTTCCTTCACCATTGGAGAGAATAAAATTGAGAGAGCCTTACTTAACTTGGGGGCAAGTGTTAATATCCTCCCTTATTCAATTTATAGGTAGCTTGATCTGGGTGACCTTAGTCCCACAAGGATCACTCTCTAATTAACGGATCGAACCGTGAAGATACAGAGGGGTATAGTTGAGGACGTGATAGTCTAAGTGGACACTTTTTACTTTCCTGTAGATTTTGTCATTTGGGACACGGAGCCCTCCTTCGCCTCAAAAAATCATGTTCCCATCATTCTTGGGCGCCCATTCTTAGCTACGGCTAACGTACCGATCAATACTCGAAATAGGCAGATGCAACTCACTTTTGGGAATATAACTTTTGAAACAAACATCTTCAACATAGCCCAACAAGCAGGGGAAGAAGATGATCTTCACGTGGTGAGCTTAATTAACGAGACCGTAGAAGAGAACATTGAGAAAAATTACTGTGGAGATGCCTTAGAATCTTGCCTAGTGTCTAGTCATGAGACCAATGGAGCTTACACAGAGTTTGAGAGAGAGATTGAGGAGTTGAGAGACTTACTCGATGAGAGAGCGTCGGACGAGGACGTGAGAGATGTTAGTTGGGTTTCTTGATTCGAAGAGTTATCGCCAAGAAAGACATGCCCCTTCCCTCTAGCGACACATTCCTGACTCTCGAGTTGAAGAAAGTAACCTTCAATGGTAAATATGCTTTCTTAGGAGAGGGTGAAACAATTCCTGCTGTTGTCTCCTCTAGCTTAGATGAAGAGCAGGAGAGTAAGCTTTTAAATATTTTGAGTAAGCACCAGAGTGGTTTTGGTTGGTGTATAGCTGATCTAAAGGGGATAAACCCTTTTATTTTCACCCATAAGATTCACCTCGAGGAGGATGTCAAGCCCTCGAGAGAAATGCAAAGAAGGCTAAACCCCATAATGAAAGATGTGGTGAGGACTAAAATCATAAAGTTGTTGGATGTCGGAATTATCTACCCAATCTCGAATAGTAAGTGGGTGAGCCCCATTCAAGTCGTCCCGAAGAAGTCAGGCATGACCGTGATTGAAAATGCCGAGGGAGAGCTAGTTCCCCAACGTACCACCACTAGGGGGGGCGTTTGCATTGATTACAGGAAACTTACTGCGGGAACTAGGAAAGACCATTCCCCTTACCATTTATCGATCAAATGCTTGAAAGAGTAGCGGGCCACCCTTACTCTTGCGTCCTAGATGGTTATTCTGGATATAAGCAGATTGAGGTAGATGTACTTGATCAAGAAAAGATGACCTTTACTTGCCCCTTTGGAACGTTTGCCTACAAACGTATTCCATTCGGCTTATGTAATGCACCGATGACCTTTCAAAGGTGCATGTTAAGCTTATTCAGTGACATGGCTGAGAAAGTTCTACAGGTGTTCATGGACGACTTTAGTGTCTTTGGCACCTATTTCGACCTATGTCTAGCCAATCTTGAGAAAGTACTAGACCGATGTGTGGAAAAGAACTTAGTGCTGAATTGGGAGAAAAGCCATTTCATGGTAACAGAGGGCATAGTCCTTGGACACATCGTGTCATCCAAAGGGATTGAAGTTGATCGAGCAAAAATAGATGTCATAACTGACCTATCCCCACTAAAATTACTTAAGCACGTGTGATCTTTCTTGGGCCACGCGGGGTTTTATAGAAGGTTCATTAAGGACTTTAGCGCCATCACTAGTCCCTCAAGCAACCATCTTATGAAGGACACACCATTCGAGTGGAATGAAGCATGCCAAAGTGCTTTTAAAAAATTGAAAATCATGCTTGTGTCCGTTCCCATCATGCAAGCTCTGAATTGTTCCTTACCATTCAAGCTTATGTGTGATACGAGCGATTATGCGATAGGGGTTGTTTTGGTCCAAAGGAAAGATAAAAATTCTCATGGCATCTACTACACTTGTCGAACTCTTACCGGACCACAACTCAACTACTCTACCACGGAGACGAAATTACTAGCGATAGTATTTGCTCTTGACAAGTTTCGGTCCTATCTTATCGGTTCCCCATCACTTGTTTCACAAAGCACGCGGCTTTAAAATATCTCCTTGCAAAGAAAGATGCAAAGTCGTGCCTCATAAGGTGGATTCTACTCTTAAAAGAGTTCAATCTCTCTATTAGATATAGAAAAGGAGTAGAAAATGTCATAGCCGATCACTTATCATGGCTCTTGTCCAATGTACCTAGCGATCCTTCACCCATAGATGAGTACTTCCCGAATGAGCAGCTACTTGACACCTCTTCTTTGCCCTGGTTTATGGATATAGTGAACTATCTTGTCACGAGAGTTGTCCGTCCCGAGTGGACATCGCAAGATAAGAAGAGGTTTAGCAATTGGTCGCGCATGTTTTTCTACAATGATCCCCTCCTTTTTAAATATTGCGCCGACCAAATCATCCGACGATGAGTACCGGATGAAAAATTTTTGAAAGTCATCCAGTTCTGTCATTCGAAAGCATGTAGAGGCCACTTTTTCTTGAAAAATACAGCCGCTAAAATTACCATAGGCGGTTTTTACTGGCCCATAAGTTCCGGGATGTAAACACTTGTTGAAAATCTTGCGACAGGTGTCAATGGATGGGGGAGATTACCCGATAAGACATGATGCCATTAACCCTGATTCTCATAATTGAGGTTTTTGATTACTGGTATATTGACTTTATGGGCCTGTTTCCCCCATCCTTTGGATACCTATACATCCTAGTCTCAGTAGACTATGTTTCTAAATGGGTAGAAGCTATAGCTACCAAGACTAAAGATAATAAAGTGGTGATAAGATTCCTGCAGGAACAGACACTTTCTCGCTTCGATGCACCTAAAGAGATAATCAGTGATAACGACACACACTTTTGTAACAAGCCATTTGAGAAACTTATGAAAAAGTATGGTGTCTTTCACAAGGTTGGAACGACATATCACCCACAAATGAATGGGCAGGACGAGTTGGTGAATCATGAGATCAAAAACATCCTCAAGAAGACCGTCAATCCCACCTGGAAAGATTGGTCCCTTAGATTGAACGATTCCCTATGGGCCTACCGTACCAAATACAAGAACCCACTTAGAATGTCCCCATTTTGCTTTGTGTATGGCATACCTTGCCATCTTCCTATTGAGTTGGAGCAAAAAGCGTACCGGGCCATCAAGAGGTTAAATTATGATATGGATAAAGTCAATAAAGCTCGCAAGCTTCAACTGAATGAGTTGGAGGAGATACGCAATGATACGTATGAGAATGCCAATATTTCAAAAGAAAGGATGAAACTCACGCATGATATGATTATTCGACGGAAAGAGTTTCAACCCTAACAAAAGGTACTCCTCTATAACTCCCGACGTCATCTATTTTCGAGTAAATTGCGGTCCCGCTAGACTGGCCCATTCATTGTTAAAACCGTGTTTACCCACAGAGCTGTGGAGTTGGATGATCCAAAAGGGGGAACACGTTCAAAGTCAATGCACAACACATAAAGCCATATCTAGAGGTGTGCATGGATGAAGTCGACACCATTTGCTTATCGGACCCCGTTTATGGGGTAGATTGAGATGAAACTGAGAGGTCGTCGCACCCCCAACGTGTATGGGGCGATTCTTGTGTACATTAGCTAGGTGTCAATTAGGATAGGATATGTAGGTTCAATAAATGGATGTAGCATACATTTATGGGTAGGAAGCATGCACATTGAGCCCACTTCGGGATTCAAAAATGAGGGTCGAGCATAAATGTACGCTACATCCTGTTCGGACCGCCCCTGGGCACCCGGTTCAGAATGCCTTCTGAATATCTTCAAACGATTCCCTAGGTGCATCCCTTCTCCCCCCAACCCCTTCCGTTCCCTCCATTTCGTTTATCCCACCATTTCCCTCCCAAAAATACCTTCCCTTTTCCCTCCTAATCCACCCCTTCCCACCTCAAAACTCAATTATAAGTACAACCCCTACTCCCATCTCTCCCACACTAACTCCTCTCAAGAAATTCTCCTACCTCACCTCTCAAGAAATTCTTTCCATCCACTTTCTCAATCCATAGCGGCCCAAGACAGACCCACCAAATATAATTCCATAGCTGTCATCGATAATAACCCCGCCGACTATCGCTCTAACCAAGAAATGCGGTGGTGTACGAAATATTTTGGGCAGACGCAAAACTTCCAAGTAAAACGGGCCATTCTTTGGGATGAACTACCCAATTATGTCACTAATTTGTTTCATCCTAAGGGTTGTTGCTGCTTCTTACATGAGCCTCACAACGCCATTTGGGCTGCGAAGGTGAGGGAATTTTATGGCACCCTCGTACGTACCGGTGAGTTTGTGGATGAAGCGCGAATTCGGGGGCAACGCATCCCATTCTCTTTGCTGACAATAGCAAAGAAACTCGCTGAAAAAGACGCCCCTAATCCCGTCGCTTTTTTCTACCCCAATAACTCCCAAACTCTTGAAAAAGATGTCTTCATTAAGCTTCTCGCGCCCCGGGAAGTCTTGAACAAGGGTGTCTTTTGGGTCGATAAATTGAGCGAAAAAGCGCGTCACTTTTCAAATTGTGTGCTCAAACATTCTCCTGAATTCCAATGATTCTGGCATGCGCCCGCGGAAAGAAACACTTGTGTAGCAACTCTTTGACCGTATCTCGTCCATGAACCTAGCGCATATCATTTTTCGTGATGTCCACTTTGCGGCGGTGGATGAAAAGGCCTCTACTCCTCTTCCCTATGCTCGGTTCATTACCTCCGTTCTCGTTGATCACCTCTTCGGTCATCATGTTGGGACTCTTCGTCTCACAAACCCTTTTAGGTAGGCCACTCGAACTAAAAGCGAGAAACAAAGAGCCATTCTAATAGCCCGAGAAGATGAAGAGTCCGATGAGGATGAGTGTAGCAAGGAGGAAGAAGCAACGACCGACGTTGAGATGGGGGACCAAGAGGTGGGGTCCGATGAGGACGAAGATGATTATGATTTCGAGCTACAAGGGAATGATACGGACGTGCACCAAACATCATTGGAGGGAAAAATTAACAGGTTCCTCACGATTACAATAAGGATCAAGTGGCCTACCGACGGTACATGAGGATGATGCATCGTCCCCAAACTCACATGTACGAACTCAACTTTGGTGGACCCCCTCCAAGATTCTTCTATGACCCTAGCGCGCCCGGTAGCTCTAACCCACCACCCAAGTGAGATGTCTCATTGGTGATTGTGTTGGTTGTCTTGTTTTTGTTTTTATGTTTGTATGCTTTTTCCCTTTTGATGTACCAGTCATTATAAATAAAAATATGCATTTTTCTTTATTTGTTTGTTTTATTTTTCGCATTCTTGTTTTGCCGTATTTAGATTTTAGTCTTTTTGATTGGGGACAATGCAAAAGTCTAAGTTAGGGGGGGTGACAAGTGCGTATTTCTAAAACTTCACAAATTTTTAAAATGCCAAAAAAAATTATTAGAAAGACCAAAAATATTTTTCTTCAAAATAAACAAAAACTTGGAATTCAAACTATTCAAAATATCATTAAAATTCAGTTTAAAGACTCAAATTGTAAAAACATAGTACACAAAGCCGAAATTGACCAAAGATGGAAATTGAGCAAACGTAAACGACTTAAAAATAAATGTGGAGATTAACCAACCCAGTGAGATTCGAGCCTATCCTTTTTTTGTGAGTTTATAAATCAATCAGAGTTAATGGTTAACTCAAAGTTCTAATTCAGTGTCTAAAAAGTCGTCGCGATCCCAATACCCTTGTTTTGATCGGTAAATGGAATAGGGTGTAATGTTGCCTCGAAAAATGCACTGAGATGTCTATAAACTTAAAACAATCTCGAAATGCATATGGTAACGCAATTAGTAATTTATACAATGAAGTATGCCCTCGTTTGTCACCCAAAAATGTTAGCCAGAAAAAGTCGTGGAAAAGTACGCCCTTTTTGCAACCCGTTTTGAGCCGAATAAAAAAAATTCCTTTCATTTGAAAACCAGAAAATACCCAAATGGCCCGGAAGTGAGAAAGTTGGAAAAGTCAAAATTTAATCCCGAAAAAGCACTAGTGGACATCTTAAGAATGGTTTCCAATTCCAAATTTACCAAACTCATTTCCTTATACCCATTACACCTTAAAACCTGAAAAAGTCATAACCGGGTCCAAATTGCATAATTGGTTACCGCGTGGAGAACTAAAACATAAAAAAGATAATAAAAGAGATTAAAGACACGAATTAGCGGCGATGTTCCCGTTTCCCTATAACCATAATCCGATGATGAGATCCATTTACCATAGAATTCCATCTTTCTATTTGTGTGCGTGAACTTAGTTCCAATGCATTTACTCTTTATATCACGCATACTGAGACAAATATCCACACTTCCGAGAGATTCGTTTGTGAGAGAACTCCATTAGAATTTGAATCAACATGAACTTTCGAATAAGTAACGTAATGGTCAATTAATGGAATTTTGAGGTTAAATTTCTGGCTTCGCACACACACACTGTGATTTAAGACTCTTGAACATTAATTGATGATGACTATTTTTAGGAAAAGTTTGAATTATAAAATTTTTGATTATTTTGAGTTTTCTTTGAGTCGAATATTGTGGGTATATTCATTGCAAACCCTCACTAGACATAACTCGTCCTACTAGGGTGACCTAGGGTTTTAAAGGCTTATTGCATAAGGTCAATGCAATTGCTTGCCCGTGAAAGTGGTAATCTATCCAATAAAATGAAATTTTTAAGAGTTGACCCATAGTTACATTCTTTTACATTGCTCGGGAGGCGTAAAGTTCTAAGTTAGGGGGGTTGATTAGGCTCAAATTCTTTCAAATTTAGCCCCTTAATTTAGAGACTTTTACCATCTCGAATAATGTAAAATGAGTATAATTATCACGTTTCCTTGACACTAACTCCTTCTAACAAGTACATTTAGTTTCGTGTATTTCTCCTAAGTTTTGCAAGTATTTGAAGCATTGAGGAAGAAAGAAAGTGGAAAAGAAATGAGCAGAGTCAAAGAAGGAAAGCCAAAGGGTAATTTTGTAAATTTGTAGCCATTGTCTAGAGTTGCAGTGAAAAGTGCTACTGTGTGATAATTGATTTAAATTAAATTCGCAAGTTTCCATGTACCCCTTATTTAATTAGATTCCCTAAACATGCATCTAAGGTGCGTGTGTCAACCCATAAATAAATAAATCATGTGACACAAATATATGCTGAGACAGAGATGTCAAGAAAAAAAACCTTTCGGGTAAAACCTTTATTTCACTATGAATATATAAATCGCAACTTACAATTACACAGAGAAATCTGCAATGGATCAACGCGCAGCTAACCCACAAAGACACGTAATCTTGAACTCAGCTAGAGAATACATGCAGCACCCTCCATGGACTCGTAGCCCAAACAACAAAGGAAGAACCGCAGCTCTCCTCAATGACACGCAGCCATAACACTTTATAGAGACTCCCTCAGCAATGACATGCAGCCCTCGATTGCAAAGATCTCCCCACAAAGGTTTAACAGTAGGAAAGCTTGTGTTATAGGGTTTCAAAAGATTCACAAAAGTAATTGGGATTTTTGTGTGTGAATCAAAAAGATATTTGGAACATCAAAAATCGAAGTCTTGTTGTGTTTGAACTCTTAGAAACATTTTCTCAAAGACTTGGAAAATACACCACCGAAATAGGAATATATATAGAAAATATGAGTTGGTGGTAAAAAATCCAAACATATCTGATAGAGTTTATCTCAGGCGGATTGGTCCGGTACGGAGGCGGATCAGTCCAACCTCGGATCGGTTCGTTTTTTCAAAGGAGCTCTTCGATTTGGTTTCGATTCGGTGTTTACTGGTGTAAAGCGGATCGGTCCGGTATGGAGGCGGACCGGTCAGGGGGCGGATCGGTTCTTTTTTAAAATAGGCGGACCGGTCCGGTTTACCAGAAAATAAAAAAAATTTAAAAGCCTCATTTTGAAACTTTCATAAAAATTTCATTTTGAAACTTTCATAAAAATTTCATAAATACTTCTTATTTTTATAAAAAAACATTTCATAAAAATTTCCCAATACTAAGTATGAAACTTTAAGGGACTTAAAAACAAAACAGTACCAAGTTCATTCTCGTAGAGGTTATGATGTTGAAGATGCTTCGATATTCGGATCCGTTGATGTAGATGCGATCTTGAATTTCTTCAACGGTGTAACGGCGTACGACATACATATTGACAATCGACAAAAATGTCCTTACATGAAGCCAACTAGAAAGTTTAAGAGAACTCAATTTCAAGAACTTTGGAAGAAACGGCAAGTCAATTCGAGCTCCGATGATCAAGTTACGAAGATTGAAAGTTGAGAAGGAAATAAGGAAAATACCCCTGGATGAAAAGGGGGCGATTCGGACCTTTTATTGGAAGAGGATCCAGACCGCCTCAAAAGAAAAGTTATGTCCCAAAATAGGGGACGATCCGGAACTTTTATTGGAAAAGGATCTAAACCGCCTTGGGAAAAATCCTCTGCCTCAAAAAGGGGTGCGATCCGAACCTTTTTCCAAAAAAGGATCCTGACCGCCTTAAATGCTGAGGAACATTGTCTCGAAATAAAGGGAGATCCGGACCACCTGCCCCAACCGGTCCGGATTGCTTTGGATTTGCTTCATCTTTTATTCTTTTTCTCAGAGTTTTATGTGGTCAAACTCGTGTAAATTTCGGAGCTATTTATTCTAGTTTGTTACATAATAATAGGAGTTTAATTTTTTAGGTTAGCTAATTAGGAGTATAGGGTTTTTATAGTAAAAAAAACTAGTTTTGAATAAGAAGATTTTACTGTAAGGGTTTGCATCTAATTTCTGCAATTCAAGTGATATCTTTGCCTTTAATTTTCAATTGATTAGTAGTTTAATTGTTGATTTGAATTTGCAATTCTCTTTTCAATTAGTTTCTTTAGAGTTAATGTTCTATTTATTAAAAACTCTGTTTTTATCTACGTTAATCATGTCTACCTAATTTTCTAAGGGTTGGGGTGCATGAACCCCACCCAATGTAATTCACGATAATGGGAAGTAGACTTTTGAATTAAAATCATAGATGAATCGAGTTGCATAACTGGTGCAACCGTCGTTCGACTTTTGATCTCATTTCCCCTAGGTAACCGGGATGCTTAAGAATGCGACTCGCGTATTGGTTAATGCGACATCGCTTTACTCATCCTTTGATTACATATTGTGTGGGCTATGATCCCTCATATGTGTAATGCTTGGGAGTACTAAAGACCAGATTCATTTAAAATTCTAATTTTGAATCTAGTATCCGACAAAGTGAATTGCTAAGGTGTGGGGGATTGTAACCCGACCTATTGTTCTCATTTCATATTTAACTCGTAAAATCATTTGTCATCAGCTTTTTGTTTAATTAGCGTAGTTGCATTTTGTTCATTCTTAGTTTCATTAGGTAATTATTCTCAAATTTGCATCTAGTTGTAGTTGTTTCGTATTCCAAATCACCTTTTCTTTATTTTTTGAGTCAAAGTTAGGTTACTCTCATCTTTCCAACGTCATCACGACTCTGTCGTCATTTTTCCCTGAGGATCGATTCTCGACTTATCGGATTATTACTTGAGCAGTAGGCTTGCACTTGAGCCTACATAGCACTCACACTAGACACATTTATGGTCGCATCACAACAAAAGGTCATGAGTTTTTAAGCTTTATGTACGCCTACCATGGTTACATCCAGATAAAAATGAAACCTGCAGATAAACAAAACACATCTTTCATCACCAACCGAGGTACCTACTGCTATAACATTATGTCTTTTGGACTAAAAAACATTAGAGAAACATACTAGAGGTTAGTGGATAAGGTCTTTGAAGAACAAATTGAGAAGAACATGGAAGTATATGTGGATGACATGCTTACCAAGATCAAGGTAGCTGCTGACCACATCAAAGACCTGAGCCAAGCCCTAGATCATCTAGAAAAACATCAAATGAAGATAAATTCTACCAAATACATGTTCGGCATGTAGGAAGGAATATTCCATGGCTTTATTATGAACCAAAGGGGCATAGAAGCTAACCTAGATAAAATAAAGGCACTAATTTGGATGCAATCTCCCACATGCAAAAAATATGTGTAAAAATTAACTGAAAAAGTGGCTGCCCTAAACCTATTTGTGTCTAGAGCTACTGGTATGTGCCTATTTTTATTCAAAGTACTCAAAAAACCTTCGAATGAAATAAAGAATGTGAAAATGCCTTTTAAGAATTGAAGAAGTGCATGGGGTCCCAACCATTACTTATTCCGGCTAGTTTTGGGAGAAAAGTTGTATCTCCACTTGGTTATTTTAGAATCATCAATTAGCTCGGCGTTACTCGGGTTGGAAGATGGAATCCAAAAACCAGTGAATTATAGAAGCAAAGCATTCAGAGGAGCCAAAGTAGGGTATCCTTGCGTGGAAAATCTAGCTCTCATCCTTATTGAAGCTTCAAGGAGAATGAAACCCTACTTTCAGGCACATATAATCGTGGTTTATACAGATTTACCTTTGCGCCAAGCACTTCACAAATCAGAGAAACCAGGGAGGGAGATGTCATGGGAAGTTGATTTTGGAGAATACGAAATTATGTATAAGCCAAGAATAACATTAAAGGGGCAAGACGTAGCTGACTTTATTACCAAATTCATGTATGAAGAGACCATCAATAATCCTAGTTTCCCTATCAATCAGACTTCATTAGAAGAGAGATTAGACCTAAAGCAAACAAAATTGGCAGCCGACCAATTGAAGACTTCAGCTGCGCAAGAGATAATCCAACGATAAAGGGAATAGAGAAAGAAGTTGTTCAAACAAAGAGTACTGATTGAACAAAGCTTTAATAATGACATTCTGGTTTGGAAGTTGTCTATAGATGGGTCATCGTATGCTACTGGAAGTGAAAAGGTCTAATTCTCAACGCTCCAAATGAAATTGATGTGGAATATGCACTTAGATTTTAGTTCCAAGCCTCCAATAATGAAGCAGAGCATGATGCATTAATCACAGGTTTGAAGGTAGACTTATGACTAAGGGGCCGAGCAGTTTGTGACACATAGGGATTTCGAGCTCATTATTAACAAAATGCTTCAAATATACATAGTAAAATGGAATCTCATGATTAGGTACCTGTCTAAAACCATGAAAGTCATCTCCAAGTTTGTTGTAGTTAAAATAGTGAGTATACCAAGGATAGAAAATGCCCGAGCATATGCACTTTCTCGACTGGCCTCAGTGACTAGGACAAAACTCGGGAGAACCATCATTATGGAAATTCTTACACATAGAAATGTGGATATTAAAGCTATGGTCAACCTTATTGCGCTGGATTTAGGACCTTTATGGATGGATAATATTAGAGATTATATTGATAAAGGTATACTACCTTCTAATCCAAAAGAAACTAGGAAATTAAGATTCAAGGCAGCCAGTTATGTGTTAGAGTGAGGAGTTCTGTACAAGAGAGGATACATTATTTCATTTATTCGATGTATTCACCCAGCTGGGGTACCAAACTTAATTAGAGATGTACATGAAGGTTCTTGTGGGGGCTCATTTAGATGGCCACTCATTAATGCGCGGGATAACTATGCATGGATACTACTAGCTGACTATGAGAGCAGAGTGCATTTCCTTTGCAAAGAAGTGTGATAAGTGTCAAAAGTTTGCCACGATTCACAGAAGATCGGGGCCTGACTTAACTCCAATTACTTCCCCTTATTTGAGTAATTGATTTGGTCGTCCCATTGCTAACAACTAAAGGACGATTCAAACACTTGGTGCTTGTCATGATTACTTCACCAAATGGGTGAAAGATGAGCCGCTAGTCGAGATGGCTTATAAAATCATTTTCCAATTCATATGGAAACACATTATATGTAGGTATGGAATGACATATGCCTTCATTACTAACTGGAACTCGGTTTGACAATGAGGAGTTTAAAAGTACTATTTTCAATCCAAGATCCATAAACTTCGCTTTGTCCCTAAATACCCACAGTGCAATGGCCAAACAGAGGTTACCAATAAAACCATCCTTGATGGGTTGACAACTAGTTTGGACGAGGCAAAGAGCAACTGGAAAAATGAACTATATAGTGTTCTTTGGGAATATAGAACTAAGTTGAGAACATCCATTGGTGAGACTCCTTACATTCTTACTTTTAGAATAGGAGCTATGGTACCAGTCGAGGTAGGTCAACCGACTCATAACATATTGAATTTTGATCATCCCAAATGTGATGTCATGGGGATATTAGATCTATGCATAAGTGAGGAAGTCAGAGAGGATGTTGCACTTCGAATGATTACTTACACTCCTAGATTCTACAACAGGAGGGTCAAGCTAACCAACCTAAAAGAAGGAGACTGTGTCCTTAAGAAGGTAATCCAAAAGGGAAAAAATTTGGAACCAAACTGGCACAGTCCTTATCGTATCTCGATAGTCATCCGACCAGGCACCTATTGCCTAGAAATACATGAAAGGGAAGAATTTAAGAATCCATAGAATGCCTACCACCTCCGAAATTACTATCAGTAATTTTGATTTAATGTAATCGTTTTATCCAATTTAATGAAGTTATGATTTCCTACCAATTATGCTTCCTTTTTATGTTTTTTTTGGGATATGGTGATATACATCAACCACAAAATTCAAACTTTTCCAACTTTAAAATTCAAAATTTCCAATTACAAAATTCAAACTTTTCTAGCTTCAAATTTTTTTAGAAATTTCTTTTAAACTTAATGTACAACCTCATCTTTGACAGGTCACAAATAAGAAGTCCCTAAAACTTCATATATGACACAAAGTCAAGAACAAGGAGTTTTACCCGACTAAGTCAAATTCAGGAAATACCTACATTCCTAACACACTCTATTGCCACTAGTAACTAATGCACAACATTTAACCTAAGTGCATTAGTAGAACCTAAGTCTCTATAACCAAAGTTCATAACTTTATCAAAGTAGTTAAGCAAGTTAGTGGGTTGCATAGCTAATACTGTAATACCCTACCTAATATTTCATTTGAATTTTTGTATAAATTATAATGAAGTTAAGTTTAATGATAATTATTAGAATGTATGGGTCAATTTGAAGGAAATAAAAGAAATTGGAAGAAAGGGCTCTTTAAGTGATATGTATATCATTAGAAGTGAGAATCAAGGTCGTGCGGAGGTCTCTTGAAGCAAATGTTCAAATGACCTTTGGGCGAGATCTCACTATTAAACAGTTCAGGGTCGCGCGAAGGTCACATGAAGCTAGGGATCGAACAAGATGAACATGTCGTTCGAACGAGGCTCAATTTCATTCGAATGACATGCTTCAAAAATGTTAAATATAACATACCCTTATGTGCCACCACGTTTCTAGCCCTTGGATCATTGAGTTGTCAAAATATAGTGAGCCTAGATGGGAAAGTTGATTTTCAGTGTCTTTAGGGCTTTTATAAGGATCGGCTTGGTTCATTTTAGGCATTTGAAGTTGGAAGAAGATGAGAGAGTGATAGAGGTGTTCTTCTACAATGAGACCACCTCAAACCACCCGAATTAACCTTATTCTTCTAGTACTTCACCACATTCATGCCTACAACACCCATTTCCACTATTGTTGAAGTGGAGTTACGAATTTTGGAGAAGTGTTGGGGGATTTTTGGAGAAGATGATGGAAGCTTTCATGGAGTTTCAAGGGGTTTCGGCTTGGAAGCTTAAATGGAATACATATGGAGCATTTTTGGAGGACACATTTAGTAACCCTTTGAGGCTACCTTTGCAGGTGGGGGTTGCTCTTCTTACACCAACCTTATTATCACCATTTAAAGCCTTTAGAGGTGGGAAATCTTACACTTAGTATCAACACTCTATTTTTTGTATTTTTCAGTATTTTTGTTAGATTACAAGAGTATGATGCACACTACACCAAATCTACTAAATTATCACTGTCATTGACCTTGATGACTTCAACTTGTCAAGGTCAATGACCGTGACAATTCTGGGCAAGACAACTTTTTTGTCATGATCATGTCACGGTCATTGACCGTGACAAGCTCATTAGAATTGTCACTGTCTTGTCACGGTCCATGACCGTGACGATATTTGTCACGGTCAAGAACTGTGACAAGCCCGTGACATTATTTAAAAAATTATCACGGTCAATGACCGTGATAATTCTGGGCAGAATTCAAAAAAATTATGCTAGGTAGTATGGCCACTGTCAGTGCCCAACAGTATATTTGTACCTGTTATAGCAATGTTATACCTGTTCAAACATCATATATCCAAATAAAATAGAGATAATGCAAATATACATTCAAAATAGAGAGAATATGCATCACCATATAATCCAAATATAATTCAAATGTAATAATATAAAACAATTCGATTCAAACTTAAATCAATGTCACTAAATGTCTGGGGTATGGTTAACGCAGAGGAGATGAGTAGGTCACACGATATACAAATTAACACATCCACTAATATATGTCGTGCCGCATTGTTCACACAACCACAATTGGGAGTTCTCCTTCTCGGGCATCACATGCATGACGAGCACCCTGGACTCGATGTCTTGAAGCTCGCGTCCATGAACTAGTGCACCCTGGATGATATTCGGGTCCCTCAACCCCCGTCCTATCCGCTGGCCATCAAATATGTCCAGTATAAACACGCTCGGCCAACCAAGTGTCGACATCGATCTGTTGAAACAAGACAAATAGGGAAGTGGATCATCAAAGTCCGCACATCTCGGCGATGAAGCAGCGAGGTCCACATCCTCGTCCTCGTCCTCCCACACCTCCTTCTCCCGCACCTCCTCCCGCACCGCCTTCTCCTTCCCTTTACCCTTACGATTTCCACCCAACGAACGCTTCACGAATGAGTACATATCTTGGACCATCGCCTCCAAATGGGACAGATTCGCGTCATGTGAATCCACCGTTCGAGCCAACCCGGTGTCGCTCGTCTCCAATCCGATGATCCTAGATTTGGCCACCCGTGAGCTCACCTCCCTTGTCCTCCCCTTACGATTATAGCCAAGCACTTGGCTGAGTGTGTATGTGGACAAAGATGCTTCGTCAGCATTAGACTGTGACTCATGCACTTCCTTAAGCTTTGCCTGAAATGACAAAAAGCACATGATTAGTAAAATAAGTAAATTAAAAAATTATAATGTAATTAACAAAAAGTAAATTGTCGGATTACTTACAATCGTGGTTGCGACGCTTGGGGACACCTCATTGTCCTTCCCCTTCTTCGTCCGAAGAGCCACATAAGTATCGAGCCTATGTGGCCTACCCCCGGGGCCACTCCCTGTCCCCTGAAATAAAATAAAGTAAAATTAGTATCGGACCCGCAAAGTAAAATAATGCAGAATAATATATTTTATGTAGTTATAGAAAAATTAAATCTTACCATCATCCTATGCTCCACCTCGGCGTAAGACGTCCGGCAGGAGTAGTGCACGTCCGTCTTTTTTGCCCGATTTTCCCTTCCCGATTGGCGAGATGCCAATTATCGCTTCCCGATCTCTTTGTCAATGAACCATTGCCATTGTGCCAATGAGATCGGCTCCTTCGGCGGGACGGATTCACGCCATTGGATAATGGACTCTCATGTCTTCCCAAAGTACCGGGTCTGCATATTTTTCTTCCACGTCTTGTGTTGCTCCCTCAACTGCTCCAAGACGGAATCGCGTAGCTTTAGATCAAGGTTGAATTGTTCCTTTCCAACAAATACAATGTTAGTTGCAAATAAATATAAATATAAATTGAAATTGAAATCGAAATTGAAATTGAAATTGAAATTGAAATATTCATATAAATATAAATATAAATATAAATACATTACATGTAGTGCCACCCAAACAGCTAATTTGAGCTCATATGGCACCTCCTTCCAACTAATGTACCCCGAGCTGATGATCGTGTTTACCAGCTCGAGGGATCTCACTAATAGCCCCGACTTGTTCTCGATGGGCATCCCCAATTTACCATATTTGGGGAGACTAGGGGCCGAGGATCCCTCATTGACTCTGATACCACCAAGCCCAGACGACATCATCATAACCAGCATCATCATCCTCGCCTTAATACCTGAAGGAGACATTTGCTGTAAAAAAATGTTATTAGTACATATTAAAATGAATTAAAAGAATACATGCAAATATGTACAATTACTACAAATAAAAATGAATTGTTACAGTTAATATGTACAAGAGTGAAACCTCCTCCCTCCCCACCCACCACAAATAGGCACTCCCCACCCTACCTCACCCCTACCCCCACCCTGCCCCAACCCCCTTCCCACCCCTCCCCACCCCCTACCCTGCCCCATGCCCCACCCACCACACACGGACACACACACACACACACAACATTTACAAGTATTATTACGATCATTTATAAGTATTGTCACGGTCAATGACCGTGCCACCCCCACCACACCCCCCACCCACCACACACAAAATTTGTGGCATTTTGAAAAAAAAAATTATTCGGGTCATGGCCCATTTATTGTAATAATACAGGAATTGCGTGGTATATTTCCTTATTATTAGCATTGTTAGATTTAATGGAATTTTTTCTAAGTAAATATTGCTAATTAATTAATTTCCTTAAAGTGAAAGTCTTTTCCATAAATGAAAATTTGTTAATGACCTTATATTTCGTATAAAATGCTTCAACTTTGTTAATTACCTTATATTTCTTAACACCTAGACTCCGGTTTTACCTAACGGTAGCCCAAATCCAAATCGGTGTGTATTATTATTGTATGTGTGTGTGTGTGTGTTTTATATAGTTGCCTTTGGTTCCTCACGAACTCTATTATGCCTCAATTTTATGCCAAGTAATCGGTCAACTATCTCATCGTGACTCAATGGTAAAACACACTTGAGAGTTGGATGTATAAACACCCCCTCCCCCCACACACACACAGACAAAATAATATATATAACTATATAAAAACTGTAGAGGTAACGTACCACACACAAAAGTCAGCCTCTTCATTGTTGATGAGGTAATGTACCTCTTACATTTGATTCCAAGGCAAGATACCTCTTACATTTGATTCCATTTCAGGTTAAATTATGCAGACATTTTATTCCAACAGTTTAATATATACATGGATAAATGCGTATATAATTTTTTGTTATTATGTTTTAGGGATTCTTTTTGATATGCATGAATTTTATTTGTTACGATTAATTAATCATCAAATTTTGTAATTTCATTCGTAGAATATATTGTGTTAAATAGGTCAGAACAACAAAATAATACAATTTAGTTAAATTCGGCCACGCATCGCGTGGCCTTCATGCTAGTATATATATCTATATATAAACACCCCCTCCCCACCCCCTACCCAGCCCCCCCCCCCCACCCCCTCCCCCTCCCCACCCCCCACACACCACACACGCACACACACACATACACACACACGCACATATACACACACACACACACATATATATATATATATATATATATATATATATATATATACACACACACAATCATATATATATATAAATGGAAGAGAGATAGAGAGAGAGAGTAACCTGAGAGAGAGAGAGAGAGAGAGAGAGAGAGAGAGAGAAGGAGGGAAGAAATGATAGGGGGAAAAAGATGGGAAAGGGTTTTTTTACTGTGACATTTGTCACGGTCGTGTCAAAGTCAATTGACTATGACAACATTTATAAGTATTGTCACCGTCAATGACCCTGACAATAATTTGTCATGGCCTTGTCACGGTCGATGATCGTGATACAAAACGCGTGTTTGTTGTCACGATTATTGACCGTGACAAGGCTAAGTGCTGGAAGGGTGTCAATTTACCCATTTTGGTGTAGTGTCATTTGATTAGATAATAAAAATTATTTATAGTAAGTTATAAAAAAATTTATAACATAAAAATGTTGCAAAAATGTTATTTTGTTGGAAAAATAATGATGGATAAATATTTCAAAGTTTTTTGAAATGAAGATTGAGATTTTTATGAAAATTGTGCATTTTCTAGAACATTAATGTTAAACATTTTATGAAATAAAATGTTTGAAATATGAGTTTGATTATGAAATAAAATAGTTGGTGAAATAACATCCTAAACTTTCTTGTAAAAATGGAGATTTGGAGGAAAATAGACATTTGCTAAGTTTGAAGAAATTAAAAATGTATTTATATTTTGAAATGCATAATTTTACAAGTATTGTGAATTTCTAGAATAAAATGTATGTTTAACCCATTTAATAGGATGTTAAGACTTAAAATACATCTTCTCATGTACATAAATTAGTAGCATTTTGATAATAAATATGTGGACAAGTTTAAAGGAGGTTTTTTGGGGTTTTAACAAGAAATAACAAAGTAAAAATTCTAATCTTCAAAGTGTGTGAAAAGGGGGTTAAAGGTGTGATGAATACAAGACTATAAGACTACGTGTATTGATAAAAAAAATAAAATGGTATTTTGTTATAAAAAAAAGTATAGAGAATTAAGGTAAAGGTCATGTTCATTCCTATATTTGAATTTTTAGGACAATATTTTTCAAGTTTATAAATCTAGTCCCTATGGTACAATAACATTTATTTATGCGGTCCCTTTATAGTTAGGAATTCATTTTTTTAGTCCATGCCAGTGGCACTATTTTTCACCATTTTTTATGGTGTTTTTAGTACAGGGACTAAATTTATAAAATTATTTGGAGTGTACTATTTCTATACACTTTGACAATTATGAGGACCTTTCCCCAAAACTCCCCAAAAAGTAGTCTTTAAGTGTAATTAGATTTCTTGAATAAAGAAAGTAAAAAAAAAATGTCCAATTTAGAAATATGGTTAATAAAGATGTTGGATAAGTGTTAATGGATAAATATTGGGAAATTGGCATGTGTAACTTAATGATGTTTGAAAGATTAACAGTTACGAATTTGGAAAGGACTAATGGAATAAATTTGGTTTCCTACTTGAGAAGAATTATACATAAAATGTTAAAAAGGTGTTAAAGTGATGAAAGCGCTTAAGAAGCAGTACGGGTAACTAAAAGGTGTTTTGGGAATAACATTTGTAAAATGGAGGAAATGACAAATTTGAAAACAAAGGGGTAAAATGGTAATTTTACTTAAAGTGGAATGTTTTTATGAAATAAAAATATTGTAAAAGGTATTACATAAATTGGTCCTAACTGATTATGGTTTTCAAAATAAAATCAAAGTTAAATGTAAAGGACGTGAAATGATAATTTCAAGGTGTAACATGAGTAGGGGTGAAACCCAGGGTTTGGCTTCGGTCGAGTACAAAGGTAAAGAAGGAATAATGTGAACATTTTCAGAATGTTAAAACACATAAAAGAAAATCTGATGACACCCAAATAATTGAGGAGGTCTCAGAGCCATGGGGTGAAAGACCCAAAACTACTATCCAGAGTATATGGTGGCGTCGCGATAGTGTGGAGCTCGTTAAAGTATGTGGTTTATTGAATGATTTCGAGAAGTAAGATAAAGGAATAAGGAACATGTTATGAAATAGTTTGTGTGGTGAAAATGTGTTAAGACAACCAAACTTGAATGAATTAATAAATATTCCGGTAAAGGTTAAAGTGGACAAGAGATGTGTAAATTGATTAATGTCCATAATGTAAGGGAACGGAAAAGTATAATGGTTAAACGGGTGAGTTAATCAACCTAAGAAGGTTTAACCATAATTAACACACGGGTGTGTTGTGAAAGGTTTTCAAAGGTTAAATAAGTATTTTCTAATACTGTCTTCGCATGTATTGAAATGGTGATTCTTAAATGAAAACACTTTAAATGGAAAGGGTAATTTTGATAAAGAAATTATTTATGTTAAACAGTGTAGTGATTTCAAGTATTTAACCGTGTGCATTAAATAGAAGGATAAATGCCAAGTTAACGATGGAGAATCCTTTGATGAGATTAAGATAAATTAATCGGGATAAATAACGTTTTGGAAAGAAAAATAGTTTCATGTATTAAGCATATATATATATATATATGTGTGTGTGTGTGTGTGTGTGTGTATGTGCGTGTGTGTGCGTGCGTGTGTGTGTGTGTGTGTGTGTGTGTGTGTAGTTGCATGTGTGTGTAAGTATAACGAGTTAGAGTCTCCTTTCTTCTGTTCATTTCTATATTGCATTTGTATATTCCCACTGGGTATTGGGTCACACCCTTGTCTTTGTTACGACAAGTTGGGTGAGAGTTCCTATTTTGATAGTGTTATACAGGTAAGTGTTCTATTTAATTTCATGTTAGTAGCTCTGTATGCTTGGACACTGGGATGCTTCCCATGGGTCCTTCACGTATTTTGAACTTGAAATTTGAATCTCATGCTAAACAAGTGAAACATTAATTAAAATAAAAATTGGACTAGAAACATTATATAGGTTGTGCATCGTGGTTGTCAGTGTGAGGTGCTTATGTTTAATCCTTGATGTTGTAGAATCTTTTGAGATGTTAATAGAATGAGATGACGTCCATCGAGCAAGTGGCGCAAATTGCGTACAGTCAATGGTAAGGGTTGGTAGTTAGGATGTTGTGACTAAGCAATGACGATTGTTGATTAAAATGTACATAACCCCTTGGTAGTGCTTAGGGTAGTTAACACCCATAATGTAGTTAGGCAAATTCAAATCCTTGGGGTAATACCGTAATCAGTGGATAGTCGATGAGCATGCAAATTTGTGTGGGTTAAAATTTGAGGTTAGGCACATTCAGTTTTAGTTGATAGGATGCTATCCTCATGGGTGCGTACTTTAGTAGTTGTTGGCCAATGAATGTGTCTCATAATCAGTGATTAAAATTATGGGTCATTTATGGCAAAAGTATTACATTTGCAACAATGATGATTGAGGAGGCTTAGGAGTGAACTCTAGATAGTATTCTATGATGGGTTTTTAGAAAATATAGTGTGATTTAAAGGAATGGGATATGTAGTGATGTCGGTGATGCATACCTAGAGGTTTATAGGTTGTAGGCGACGTCATGTATCCTACCAAATGCTTAGTGTCATTAGTCATGGTTTGTACGTGGCATATGGTCACAACCATTTGGAATAAATATAAGATTATTATCTAAGTGTAAAGACTCATTTTGTCTGCTAAAGTATTGGATAGGTGTGAGCTAATCCTAGTATGAGTGTGGTTTAAGGGTATATAAGATTGTCTAGGGGTGTTCGCGGTACGGTAAAAACCCGTACCGTACCGTTTTGTACCAAAAATTAGTGGTAATGGTTTACGTTTTTTATTTACCGAAACCGAAACTACCGAAACCAAAATTACCAAATCTTTTGTGGTTGGTTTTGGTTTTAACATTTTAAAAACTGATTTACAAACTTATTTTATTTTCTATGATATGTTTTTAGCTGTAATTTATACATGTTTTTACAATGTTTTTATCTGTTATATTTTTACCCTTAGATCTTTTCTAATCTAACGGTGAGAGTGAGAATAATGATTTTAACCCTAAAAGAGCCATCCCTCCCTCATTTCCCATCTTAAACCAATGCAGTCGTCCCTCCCCCATTTCTCCATTTTTGTGCTCTCGTCTCCCTCGTCTCCTCCATTTCTGTTCTGAGCTCATACCTCCATTTCCAATCTCTCATCTCTCTCGTCCGGTATGTTACTCATTGCTATTTTAAACTAATTTCTACCGATTTCGGTAGCCCTCGTACACCGGAGTTGCAATCACCAGTGGTTTCAGAACAATTAGAGAGACCCAAGTTGAAGTTACTTCGAAGATCCAAGCCATTTGAGAGTGTGGAACCTTTTGTTGGTTATAAGCATGTAAAATATATTGGTATATATACTACGCAATTCTTCGTTTCAAACTTTTTGTAGATTAATTACACATGTTGAATTATTTTTCATAAATTTCTGCGTGTAGGGGTGCCAACAGCCAAGTGATCCCAGTCTTTTGGAGAATGGTAGTGAAACACATGCGAATGCATTTCCCACAAAACCCGGTTTAGCTGGACCTGAGAGTGGGAACTGGACAGTAGAGATGGACCTGAGAGTGGGAATCGGGCAGTTGAGTTTGAAGCCTTGTTCATAGCCTCTTGAACAATCAAAGGTAAAAATAGAAAGAGGAAGGTTGGTAATTTATTTTAAAGCTCATAAGCGAACACCGCTAACCCATTCTTCCTTTAATTTCTAGTTTTTTCATTTTTTTACTCTTATTTTTTTTTTTGTATACCGAGTGCTACCAAAATTACCGCAAAGAGAAAATTACCGTAATTACTGTACTTTCTGAAAAACCAAATTTACCGCAAAAAACCGATTTTACCGATGTACCGCGCGGTTTGGTTTTGGTTTATGGGTTGGTGTACCGACCGGTAAAATCGGTAATTTTGGTTTGATGATTTCAAAGTTGGTATGGTATTGGTATGCGCCATTTACCGACCATACCGACCGAAAACCAGCCCTAAGATTGTTCGTTGGACTAAGTGTGTGGCATCATTAGGGACATGAATCGACTTGTTGTGATGTTCTAAGGTGTTCCATGGTTAAGGTGTTCTATCTGTGTAAGATCATGGACTAGTTCCTTTGCGAGCACCAAGAAATCATGATTTAGGTATTGAAAGGTTTGTAGAGCACACCTAAAATGATAAGGGTATGGATGATGAAATCTTATCAGGTCTTGAGAACGATTACATAGAATTTATTGGTGCCCTTAGTAGACCAGCTAAGTAAGATATAAAGGAGCATTAGAATCCTAGTAATGATTGTGTGAGGATCAGGTGATTATCTTAGATTGTTAGGCAGGGTTTAGAAGAGTCATATGGTGTACGTTTCGGGTCTGGCTTCCCTAATCGGCACGGATGGGTAGTGTAATCCCTTAGACAAGATGATAACTTGTGTACTTATAGGCGTGATGCTCGAATGTCATGAAATAACTAGTGTTGGTATTATGATACTCAGTTTTGAGATGTACTACGAAATGTATTTAAGATTTAGTTTGATGACGTCGGGTGGAACTTGAAATGACAATCAAGGTGGGGTGATATCGAACTATGATAGAATGTTGTCATGTGTTGACAGTATATGCTAGGATTATCTCACCAAGGTATGGACTAGTTCTTGGCACATCCTACCAAGCTGGTACAGATTGTAGTGCTTACTACCCTTAGAATGCCAACAACGTCTGGTGTGATATCCATGTAAACTTGATTAGGGTAGAACCCAATAGTAACCTTAGCGAAATTCTCCCGTAGTCAAAGTACAAGGTGAGGTTAACGCCTCTCTTGAACTAAGTAATGCCTATGGGAATTTGAGGATTTTGATCACGGTATGTGAAGGCAGACAGTAACCTAGATGCAGTAGGTTGGTGACGTCGTCACCAGTAAATTGACGAGGTCAGTGTAGATGAGAGTTTTAGGTTTTCGCTAATCGGGGTGGTTCATGTGTGTTAAAGATATGAGGGTTAGGACCTTACTCCCAAGGAGGGAAGTTGGCTGTTGACTCCCAAGAGAACTAAAGGTTCATGTGTTACTTTCGTGTTGAGAGAATGAATGGTTGTGATTATTCATCATGGTTGGTGACCCAAGTCAGGGTGTGTGGCTAGGATTAATAATCAGTGAGAACGTCGGGAATGAGTAACATAACTCCAAGCATATTGCATAGGTTCGCTTTCGTAAATAATAATCAGACTCTTATAGGAGAAATTTCTCGTGAGGAATGCTTATTCCTTAGGACTCTCACGTGTCCCTTTCGGTTTTGGTAATCGGGGATTGGTAATCTCATATATGTGCTAACTCGAATTGGGGCCATGTCATGGTATGACGCGATTGGGCCTAGTAGAGCACGGTGGACGGAGTATGGTCAATGAAACTCGGTAACTGGGTGCACCCTATCTGAGGTATTCTTGTTATTGCATAAATTTATGTGTGTGGGAGGCTACGCTTTCAGCCACACAGTTTGCTCGAAGTATTGGCTTCCCTTAGGATCGACGGCCTTTTGACTTGTCGACACGATAATTGATGGTTCTAGTTTAAAATAGCGGGATGATAACTTGAGGATATAGTATAGTTTTAGAAATCGAGGAAAAACTTAGCAAGAGATGTTTCTTTGCCACAGTGCATGGATTAAAATGAGGCTCTAGAGAGCGTTCAAAGGTGATATGCCTGGAGTACTACTAGGGTCATCAGAGTGACATGACGAAAGGTGTAATTGAATGCACGGTGATGTCTTTGTAAGAATATTACTTCTTAGAGTGAGAAATTAGCATAATATAGTTCTTGGCAAGCTCATGTTAATTGTGTAGTCAGAATAACCTGAAAATTTGTGGGATCTAGGATGTGAAGTTCTAAGATGGAATTGACTTTGGTGATGGATACAATGATTGGTTGTATTATGATTCACATGGGGTGAGGATCGACAGTCGTAATATGGAATTGGCTTTGGTGATGAATAGGATGATTGGTGGTATTACAGTTGAAATTGGGTCAGTGTTGATCGCTAGAGAGGGTTTCCCCTGAAGGCTCCAACATGCCATGGGTACTAGATTGGACAGTAATAGAAATTATTTGAACATGATCACTAAGTTAGTGGAGGCTTTGATGCGATTATGCGACGTTCATGGTTAGTGAAATGGTGAGCGTTAAAGCATGTCGCATAATGATTATTTGGTGACAAACCCCGTATAGGTGCGCGTAATGGGACGTTAATATCAAGAACTTCGATGGTGTTGTCTTAGAGGGATCTTTGACTTAGAATGAGAATTGGGAAACCACAAGAATTTGAAGAATTAACGGGTCGAGAACTTTGGGGATTAAATTCCACAAGGAGGAAATTTTTTAATACCCTGCCCTAATATTTCATTTAAATTTTGGTATAAATTGTAATAAAATGAGGTTTGATGATAATTATTGAGAGTTGTGGGTTAAAATTGAAGGAAACAAAAGAAATTGGAAGAAAGTGTCGTTCAAGTGACATGGATGTCGTTAGCAGCGATAATTAGGGTTGCATGAAGGTCGCTTGAAATAGAGGTTCAAACGACCTTCGAACGAGATCTCACTACCAGTTCAGGGGCGCGCAATGGTCGTACAAAGCTGGGGATCGAACGAGATGAACATGTCATTCAAACAAGGCTCAACGTCGTTTGAACGACGTTCTTCAAAAATGTTAGTCGTTCAAACAAGGCTCAATGTCGTTCGAACGACGTGTTTTGAAAATGTTAACTCTGACTTTTCCTTCTACGCTGTCACGATTCTAGCCCTTGGATCATTGACTTGTCAAAATCTGGTGAGCCCAAATAGTCAAAAAGGGGATTTTTGATGTGTTCAGTTTTTTATAAGGCTTGGCTTGATTTATTTTGGGCATTTGAAGTTGGAAGAATATGAGAGAGTGATAGAGGCAGTTTTCGACCGTAAGAGAGCTTCTATCCACCTCAAAACCACCCTAAACAACCTTATTCTTCTAGTATTTCACCACATTCATGTCTGCGACACCCATTTTTACCATTGTTAAAGTGGAGCTACGAATTTTAGAGAAGTGTTGGGGGATTTTAGGAGAAGTTGATGGAATATTTTATGGAGTTTGAAGGGGGTTTGGCTTAGAAGCTTAAATGGAATACATATGGAGCACATTTGGAGGACGCATTTGGTAACCCCTAGAGGCCACCTTTGGAAGTGGGGGTTTCTTCTCCTACACCAAATTCATACCACAATTTGGAGCTTTTAGAGGTGTAAAATCTTACTCTTAGTATTAAGACTCTATTTTGTGTGTTTATAGTCTTGTTGTTAGATTAGATGAGTAGGATGCATTTGATCAGATGATGAAAATTATGTATAGCAAGTAATAGAAAGTTTTATGAAATAAAAATATTTTCAAAACATTATTTTGTTGAAAAATACTGATGAATAAATATTTCAAAGCTTCTTGAAATGAAGACTGGAATTTATATGAAAATGGTGTATTTTTTAATAGGATTTTAGGACTTAAAATACATCTTCTTGTGCAGTTAAACTTGTAGCATTTTGATAATAAATATGTGGACAAGTTCAAAGAAGGTTTTGTTGGGTTTCAACAAGAAATAAGAAAAGTGGAAATTCTAATCTTCAAAGTGTGTGAGAGAGGGGTTAAAGGTGTAATGAATAAAAGATTATAAGACTAAGTGCATTGATTAAAACAAAATGATATTTTCTTATAAAAAGTAGTCTTTAAGTGTAATTAGATTTCTTCAATAAAGAAAGTAAAGAAATGTCCAATTTGAAAATATGGTTAACAAAGGTGTTCGATAAGTGTTCATGGTTAAATATTGGAAAATTGGTGTGTGTGACTTAGTGATGTTTGAAAGATTACCACTTACCAGTTTGGAAAGGAATAATGGAATAAAGTGGTTTTTGACTTGACAAAACGATACTCCAAATGTTAAAAAGGTGTTAAAGTGTTGAAAAAGACAACCGAACTTGCCAAGAAATGAGTTTTGTTATGAATATGTGTTAAGACAACCAAATTTGCATGAATTAATAAATAATCCGATAAAGGTTAAAGGGGACAAGAGATGTGTAAATTGAGTAATGTCCATAAAGTAAGGGAACAGTAAAGTATTATGGTTGAATGGGTGAATTAAGCAACCTAACAAGGTTTAACCACAATTAACAAAAGGGTGCGTTGTGAAAGATATTCAAAGGTTGAATAAGTATTTTCTAATACGGTGTTCAAGTGTGTTGAAAGAGTAATTCTTAAATGAAAACACTATTGTGCATTTTTAAATAGAAAGGGTAATTTTGGTAAAGAAATTGTTTATGTTAAATAAAGTGTAGTGGTTTCAAGTATTTAACCGTGTATGTTAAATAGAAGGATAAATGTCAAGTTAAGAAAGGAGAAGACTTTGATGAGATTAAGGTAAATTAATCAGGATAAATAACATTTTTGGAAGTAAAACGATTTCATGTATTAAGCATATGTGTGTGTCTGTGTGTATGTGGGTGTATGTGTGTACAAGGCAGTTACATTTGCACGTAAGTATAATGAGTTAAAGTCTCCTTTATGTTGTTTATTTTTATACTGCATTTGTATATTCCCACTGGACATTGGCTCACACGCTCATCTTTGTTACAGCATGTTGGGTGCAGGTTCGAATTTTAAGAGTGTTATACAGTAAGTGTTCTATTTAATTTCATGTTAGTAACTCTGTATTTCTGGACATCGGGATGCTTCCCGTGGGTCCTTCATGTAGTGTGAACTTGAAATTGGAAACAAGTGAAACGTTAATTAAAATAAAAATTGGACTAAAAATATTATATTGGTTGTCCCATTTCACTTCACACCTAACGCTCGGGCCGAACCGGGTTGGATACGAGTAACCCCTAAATTCGGGTCAGGGTGTTACAAGTACAATAATTACAAAGACTAATTATGGATCAAAGACTAAAATACTTAGATAAATATGAATATTACAAAACAGTCTTTTTTCCATCAACGGTTCATACAATCAGAGAAAAAGAAAGAAAAGCAAGCTCATTCTACTGGGTGTTTGCCTTCGGCTTTAATCATCCTAGGATCATAAAGAGTGATGGGTAAAGTTATAGCTAAAAAATCTCTTGTTTATTGTGTGTATTGCTGCTCGGCTGGTCCAACAGATGAGGGGGACAGATATATTCCTCTTCAACTTGAAGGCCATAATCCCCTTAGTATTTTTGCACTAAGCTTTAGGGATTAGTGTTAGTAAGAATCCATTCGGCATCAATCTTGAATGGAGCATCAATATAGTCCAACATGACTAAGTCATACTAATACCATAAGTCACTTTTGTCTTCTATCTTTAGCAGTTCCAGCACGTTCAACTAACCTCATTTGTATCCTTCTTGATGATCTTTCTCCAGATGATCATTCAAGTAAGTTAAGGCTTCATCATATGAACCCATCGAGACAACTTTGGGTTAATTATGTAAGTTAAAAGTTAGTCAGTCTACTTTATCTTGGAGATTTTTAATGGCTTTATTTTTCTCCTATAATAAAGTTTCTTGGTCATCCAATGTCTTCTTAACTCTATCTTTATCCACAGTTGGCCGAGAAATAACTACATGTCTAGAGGGTTAGACAGACTTTGTTTTCTTCTTCTTTAAGTTTTCAGCTCCTTTAACAGTCTAGAATTCTCAAGTTATAGGACAGAGGCACCTTCTTTCGGTGCTACTTCAGTCGACTTTTTCAAGCTCTCCAGCTCATTCCTCAAATTGTTATTATCCTTATCAAGAAGAGCAGCAAGCTCCTGGGCACTTTCCCCTTCTCTAGTTAGATGAATTCCTTCTTCCTGAAGGCAAATGTAATCTTCTGCAGCTTCTTATCAAAGCCCCAACCTGCACTTAGTGCTTGAGTGGAGAAAAGCCCAAGAAAGATTATGATCATCTTGTATAGCTGCTCAATCATCTTATAGTATGCAGTGTTGTTCGCCACTGCCCTATTAAAAAGGCTATGAAAATGTATATAGGGATCCTTTACTTGATCTCAGGCATCTGTGCCGAGCAGCCCTTCTAATTCTATTTCAGTCAAACTCACATAGCTAGCTTTAAGTAGACTATTGCAATGTTTCAGCAGGTTGGAATCAACAGACATAATCATAATCTTCCTGATGTCAAACTAGAATATCACAAGTATAAGAATATAAGTTCGACTAAGAAAGTAAAATTATGGCAATCAAACAGCGAAGAATATAAGGATCAAATAACTTTTTCATTTCATTACCAAGCCAAGGGTTATAACTGTATTTTTATTACATATGAAGAAAGCAATAAGGAAACATTCAAAATGAAAACAAGCAAAAACTAGCTAAAGGAGTTACACATTCTCCTTATCTTTAGCAGCTGATTCAGGAGGAGGTGGGTAAGTCACAACAATTGGCACCACAGAGGACTCCCCAGAACCCTCCTCATCATTAAACTCTTCAGCAAAGTTAGGATGATTTCCTAGATCGTGCCTCTGGAATAGTTCGGAGTTTGCCTGTTTGCCGACCTCCTTTAAAGCGTCCAACCAACTATCATTGTAAGAAAGTTTATTGGCATACTCAATCTTGATGACGGTAGCCACAAAATCTTTATCCCGGCCTTTGTTATAGGCCTCCTCCTTATCCTTCTTACTCTTAGCCTTCAAATCCAAGAACTTCTTCTTATCAGTATTAAACTGGTGGTTTTCTCCTCAAAAACCTTTGTCCTGCTCTCAGCTTCCCTCACCTTCTCCTCAGTAACTTTCACTTTATTATTGGTAGCCTTTATTTTATTCTGAGCCTCAGTTTCCTTATCTTCAGCCACCTACGACTTATCCTACCAAGCCTTCCTCTATCTTTCTAAGGCCTCCCCAGACTCTTGTAAGAACTTTTTCAAGCCCTCAAAGGCTTCTCCTATATCAGCAGATGATGACTTCAACTGGCATCCTTAATTAAAATTTGGTCATAATTGACTAAGAACTATAAAGGTAAAGAGAGATAACATCAGTATAAAAGGTTTCCAATAAAAACCATTAAAATAAAGAGAAGGACTAAAATACTTACAAGTGTTAGATTATGGTTAGCCCTTTCTATCAAACGGGCTCTAGACATCGGGGCAGCTATCGACCTATCTGCTGGAAGGACTCTATCCCCAATTAACTCCCTGGACAACCTAGGATTCACTGCCACAGAGGAAGACTCAACACCACCTTAGTCGGTAGGAACTTTTCGGGTCAGTTCCTACGGACTGGGTAGGCCCCTTTTCAACCTCTTGAACGGAGGTTTAATAGTGCTTTTTTCACATTGATGAGCTGAGGCCTCTGGTCAGTGGTCGTATTCTTGGGAGATCCAGATAACAAGTTATGAATTCTTCTCTTCACCATTTCTACAGATGGGGAAGAAGTTGGGATATCTGCAATATCAAGGGATTCGAAGGAAGATGAGGTTCCTCCTTATGAAAACTCTTTCTCTACCTCAGTTGAATCAGTAGAGGTAGAAACTAGTTCCTCGACCAAGGTTATGGGGGACTGAGGTAGAACAATCATGGGTTGAGCAATAAATAAAGTGATGTAGCTATTGTGCTCCAACAGAATAAAGGCTGCTCGGGGATATTCTTTTCCCACTCTTTAATGGATTGCCCACAAGTATTTGAGATCGTTAATGTTAACTTCCCCTTCCTTTGGACACTTCTTTTTGTTATCCACTGCATAAGAACAAAGAAAAATAGTTAGTCGGTATATCATAAAACAGTTACTACACATCAAAAGAAATGGAAAATTAAAATGTTGTACGATATATTATATGCCCTTCCAAAGGGCACCTGGGTCTAATATATCTTACCCACTCAGGAAGGGGGCATATTGACAATTTTTACCACCACACCATATTCCTTGTAATCTTTGTTTGAATTAGACACATTGAACACCAAGGCCCTATTGGTTTGCCTAGTTTTCAAGTAATAAGTATTATCACTAGTGGTTCCTCATTTGTAACAGAACACCAACTCAGGAATACTAATACGGGTCCTATGGATTTCATTTAATCTATTTACCCCATTTATCACTCTCTATGTATTGGGTCTACCCTTGCTGGGACTAAATCAAAGTATTTGCAAAATTGAAGGAAAAGTGTACATGGGGGAAAAGTGATGCCACACTTGCCAATGATAAAAGTGGGGATTCAATAACCCTCAGCCAAAGACAAAACATCAATTGGGCCAGTAGTTATTTCTAAACTCGCCCAGTTAGGGATTTTCCTTCTCTCCCTAAACTCCTCTAAGGAACTTTTATCTACAATATACGCTATGTTGAAAGGAAGAAAACCAAAAAGGGGAAGAAAAGTAAAAAGAGCTTACAAAGTTTAAGAAGAAACGATAAAGAGCAAACATCATAAGTAGAGAAAAGGACGCGAGAAGAAAGAGAAATGCTTAGTTTAAAGTTTGGTAATGGAGATAAAAAGGGGGACATTCTGTCCTTTTATAGTTTCACCTTGTAAGTTGAAATACAATGATTAACTGAACCAATGATCAAATCCTTGACGGTCGCATGGTTCCTAAAGATGAAAAAAGACCTGCATACCCTATGCCAGTTCACTCTTTTTCAAATTACTCATAAAAATGTTACCGCCTGTTAAATTGGTGAAAAATTTATAAGTATAGGAGGTCGGCTGCCAACCACTGCCATATAAGAGAGCCAAATAACTTTTTAGAACCAATACTCCACCCTTTCAACAAAACATCAGGCATAGAGTATTGGGGTTATTGTTATGGGCCAAATTATTCATGCCACGTGGACTTATTATATTGTGACACCTGTCCTCATAAATATACACCTCAACGCTTTATTTATACATGGTCGGCTCCAGACAACTTGGTCAGCATACCGACCGACCAGCTTAAAACGATAAATCATCACGAAGAAGAAAAGTCATTCACATGGGAATTATCAAAGATGTGGCACACGTGCCTTATAAGATCAATAGTATCATTCATTATGTACTGGTGTAAATGCCTGGATATATAAATGAATTCCACCCCTTGGTTTTTGGACTATTATAAATATCTCATTTCCCTTAGCTCAAGGGACAAGTCTAGCTCACATACGCAAGACTACCCTAAATTTTATGTAACCAACTTTAATAGTAATATTATAACAGTGGACGCAGGATTTTCTTAAGCTGAACCACTTTAAAAACCCTCGTTGTACCTTGTTATTTTTGTTTGTATTTTATGTGTGATTACAAAATTAAGAATTATGAGCTAAGATAAAGTACTTACCAATTTTGTACATTAACATATAATTTTTTTAATAATTCAATGAGATATTGATTAAGCAACTGTGAAAGCTAATTAATACCTTGGCCAGGATAGTAAAGTATTGATGAGTGGCAAGGCTAGTTAGTTGGGGTAGCATAACTAGGTAGGAGAATGCATACGTTAGGTGCGCACTTTAGATGAGGGGTGAAGGGTGACTTAAGATATAATATGCTAACGGTTTATTAATAAGAAAAATGATTAACATTTTCATTTACGCATTTTATACTCAACCCAACTCAACAAAGCCTTTTTCCAATTATTTGGGGTCAGCTACAGGAATCCTATTTTTCCATTCCATTATGTCCAGTGCAATATCTTCGGTTATATCACATGACATCATGTCCTTTTTTTATAATATTCCACCAAGTCAATTTAGGACTATCTCTACCCCTTGTATTACCATCAATACTAACTAAATAACTGTTCCTTATAGGATCATCCATTGGTCTACGCTTGACGTGACCAAACCATCTAAGTCAATTTTATCTCAATTCATCTTCTATAGGGGCTACTTTTATCGTTTCACAAATTTGTTCATTTTTAATTTTATCCTTTCCACAAATCCATATTAGCATTCGCATCTCCACCACACTCATTTTTTGCACATTTTATTTCTTGGTTACCCAACACTCTATCTCATACAACACGGCGGGTCAAATGACCGTCCTATAAAAATTTCCTTTCAACTTGAAAGGTATACGCCTATCACAGAAAACTCCGATAGCACTTCTCCACATTACCCAGCCTGCTCTAATCCCATGAGTAACATCATCACTAATATCTCCATCTTTTTGGATAATCGATCCTAAATAATAAAAATGATCATTTCTAGGTATCTCTTGACCCTCCAATTTCACCACATCTCATTTGTCCTCTTATTACTACTAAAACTGCACTCCACATGTTCTATTTTAGTTCTGCTTATTTTAAATCCTCTTGTTTATAAAGTTTCTCTCCACGATTCCAACCTAGCATTAATTCCCGTCTTAGTCTCATCCACTAAAATAATATCATCTGCAAATAGCATACACCATGGCACCTCATCTTGTATTTGTCCAGTCAACTCATCCATAACAAGAGCAAAGAGATAAGGATTTAATGCTGAACCTTGGTGTAGACCTACCGTAATTGAAAATTCACTACTTTCTCCAGCTGATGTTCGTACTGTATATTTGCGAGTCACTCCTCTTTTATATAGAACCCACCATATTATATCTCTGGGTATCCTATCATACGCCTTCTCCAAATCTATAAAAACTATATAAAGATCATTATTTTTCTCCCTATACCTCTCCATTAATCTCCTCAACAAATAGATTTCTTCCATTGTTGACCTCCTAGGCATAAACCCAAATTGATTCTCAAATACCGTTGTCTTTAATCTCAATCTATATTCAATCACTCTCTCCCAAAGTTTCATTATATAACTCATTAACTTAATAGCACGATAATTTTAACAACTTTGTATGTCCCCTTTATTTTTATAAATAGGTACTAAAACACTTTTTTTCATTCATCGGCATCCTATTAGTCACTAAAATTCTATTAAATAATTTTTTAAGCCATGATACTCCATCCTCCCCTAAGCACTTCCAAACCTCAATCATGTTTTCATATTTTTTAGAGCAATCCTGACCTCTGTTGTCCTAATTCTGTGAAAAAAATATTTTCACGAGTCTCCCTAAGTCCCTCTATATCTAATCTACTCTCATTATCTCCATTTAATAACCTCTCAAAGTATTTTTTCCATATTTCTATAATGTCATCATCTTTGACTAGGACTCTCGAATCATCACTTTTAATACACTTAACGTTATTAAAATCTTTTGATTTTATGTCCCTAAGTTTAGCAAGCTTATAAATGCTTTTTTTCCCTTCTTGTGTTCCTAATTTTGTATAAATATCATCATACACTCTTAACTTAGAATCTCATACCACTTTCTTAACTTCCTTTTTAACCCATTTATATTACTCAAAATTTTCTTCATTTCTATTTGTTTGCCATGTTTTAAAGCACTCCCTTTTAATTTTTACTATATTTTGTACTTCTTCATTCCACCACCAAGTTTCTTTAGACTGTCGCCCCTTGCCTTTTGATTCCCCAATAATTTCTTTTGATATTGTCCTAATGCATGTGGCCATCTTATTCCACATTATGTTAGTCTCTTCTTGAGTATTCCATATTACTTCATTTAATATTTTATCTTTAAATAATTCTAATTTCTCTTATTTTAAGTTCCACCACCTAGTTTGTGGGTTAATCTTCACTTTTCGCACTCGTGATTGATTTTTAATATTTATATCCAATACCATTATCCTATGTTGTGAGGTTAAGCTCTCTCTCGGGATAACCTTACAATCTTTACACGTTAATCGGTCTCCTTTCCTAGTAATAAAAAAATCTATTTGGCTCTTATGTGTTCCACTTTATAAGTTATTAAGTGTTCAAGAATCTTTTAAAAACATGTATTTGCTAGTACAAAATCATAAGCCATCGTAAAATCTAAGATAAACTCTCTCTCGTCATTCTTATCTCCAAAACCATATCCTCCATGCACTATCTCATATCCTACACGATCTTCTCCTACATTGCCATTAAAATCTCCCCCTATTTGGATTTTCTCACCTACGGGTATTTCTTGAATTAGTTCATCCATTTGCTCCCAAAATTGTACTTTAGTATGCTTATCTAATCCTACTTGGGGTAAGAACTAACAATATTAATTATGTTTTCACCTAATTCCAATTTTACAAGTAAAGTCTATCACATTTTCTAATAACGGTTACGATATCGTCCTTAAAGTTTGTATCTACTATTATTCCAATTCCGTTCTTATTTCTATATTTTTCTTTATAATATAATTTAAATCCAGTTTTTTCTATTTCTCTAGCTTTCTCACCAACCCATTTAGTTTCTTGTAAACAAGTTATGTTAACTTTTCTTCTTATCACGGTATCTACTAACTCCATCCATTTTCCTATCATAGTCCCTATGTTCCAAGTCGATAACCTAAGTCTAGTATCTTGGACTAGATTTATTAACCGCACATGTCCAGCTTGTTGCAGGAACCCTTGCGTATTTATCGTTACATATGGGCACTGATGCGATGCCTCTTGACTATTTTCGAGACACTCGGTGGCAGGCGCAACGCCCCTTGCCTATTTTTTGAGACACCCGGTGGCAGGCGCAACGCATCGCTTAAGGGTAATGCCCTAGCATTAGCACATATATTCATAGGATTCATGTTCATAAGGATCTAACAAAGTTTTATGATGGATGTCAGCTACCTAACGCAACCCTCCTCCTTAATCCCGGTTTGGGACCGGCAGTGTCAAAAAAATAAGGAGTTAAGCACGACACAAGCGGAGTTCATTTACGCATCTTATACACTTGCTAAATATTTTCAAATATTTTGGGCTCTGACCCGTGTCAAATATTTTTCAAAAACTTTAAAGTGTTCAGCCACAGGGATGCTAAAGATGGTTGCTCTTTCCAGGGGCACATAACTGCAACTGACGTGGAGGCTTTCATGATTCATAATAGTCGCTTCATCTATTGCTATCTTGATCACGTTCTCTATTTCAGTTATTGGTTGGGGGTGTTTCCCTTTTTGTTTAGACTTATGCATTTCAGATTCCTTTAGTTAGTTGTATTTTATGTATTGGATTTTTACCTGATGGGTTATTCGGGGACCTTATCTTTTTATCTCAGTTTTATACTTTACTTGTGGTTTTCTTTATATTGTTACTATGTATGAATTTATTATGGATTTGATTATTATGTTGTATGTTAATGAAATATAAAATTGACACTACTTCTTAAAATTAATTAGGCGGTTAGTAAATAATTATGTTTCGACAGTGATGCTAAGAATTAGCCATATGAGACTATCGTTATATTTTGGTAGTGGACTGGCTATCCATTATTTTAATATGTGGAGTGTCACGATTACCCATACAAAAAGATTTAGAAAATCAACTAGAATGACTCGACTCACTAGGTTTGTTACTACTACTACTAATAAAAATAATACCAGGGTATCTCTTTTTATAATAATAATAATAATAATAATAATAATAATAATAATAATAATAATAATAATAATAATAATAATAATAATAATAATAATAATAATAATAATAATAATAAGAAGAAGAAGAAGAAGAAGAAGAAGAAGAAGAAGAAGAAGAAGAAGAAGAATAATAATAATAATAATAATAATAATAATAATAATAATAATAATAATAATAATAATAATAATAATAATAATAATAATAATAATAATAATAATAATAATAATAATCATAATAATAATAATAATAATAAGAAGAAGAAGAAGAAGAAGATTGTTAAGAAAGAAACTTTTAACATTATTATTATTATTATTATTATTATTATTATTATTATTATTATTATTATTATTATTATTATTATTATTATTATTATTCTAGAAAGAGTCCACATAGCATCGGATATTTGTAGAAAAGATCCACTAACGGAAAAACATCATATGAACGATAAATGTACTAAGGTGGAGACTTAATGACGAAAATTGATATTTACTACTTTAAGGAAAATATTTAATATTCCAGGCATTCACACGTTATCTTTTGTCCATGGAAAGGAACTAACAACTAGATAACGTTACACAACAATGATACATTTCGCTATGTGTTCATGTTCACCTAAATATACATTTTTTAGAGTTGAAGATAAATTATTTCCAAGTGAAAGAACCACGAGTAAATACTTAAACGTACCACTTACCATGTGTGAGATATCCTACCAGATTAAAAAGAAGTTTACAAAGTTTTAGGAAAACTCAAAATCTCACAACGCATGTTTTAACTCAAAAGAAATAAAATCACTAAAAAACTAAAATTTAGAAAATAATTTGTTCAAATCTTGAATTGAATTTTAAAAAATACTTAAAGTTTTTTTCTTAAATTAAAAAAAAAATGCTCACACACATAAAATTATATTTTTTTTCTTTAGAAAAATTTGATTCCTTTTAAGCTTCAAAGCAAAAATACTTTGGTGATTAAGTAAAATAACAAAGCATAAGTTATAAAACCAAGGGAGAAAATGTAGTCACTGGGAGGACTAAGATATATTCCAAACCAACTTCCAATGCAATCACACCAGTATATATCATAAATCCTGGGCAATTTTCTAGAAGATCGCGAGTAGTCCTGCCATTGGCAATAAGTTTTAGTGAACATGTCATATACCAAGTCAGAGAATATGATAGGTCGTAGGCAATGAATTTGAGCTTTGTCAAAGTGAAATTAAAAATCATTGGTAGATAATTCCAAGGTGTTGGTAATGTAAAATAAACAATAAATGTAAAAGTTTTCTTTACTTATTTGTGAACTCATTGAGAGAGAAATTCATATATAGTAAGAGGGAAACATGTATCAACGAGTTTGGTGTGATTTTACTTATTTTTTAAGAGATACTATTGAGTTTGATGACATAGTAAAAGTTGTTAGGTTCAAAAGGTTTTCAGAAGATATTTTTTTTAAAACAGTATTTTTAAAAAATAGCTTTTTAAAAATAGTTTTTAAGCAGTTTTTAAATAGTATTTAAAGAGAGTTTTTAAAAAAAAAATAGATTTTTTAAAATTGTTTTTAGAAAAATTAATAAAGAGTTTATAAAACATTACAAAATATTTGAAAATATTTGTCTTGCTGAATAAGATGAAACGATTATAAGCTGAGCCTACACCCAAGGGTAGTGAACCTTTAACTCCCGATGAGAAAGTCAATCGAGTACTTAGTACTAAATTAGGGTATATAATTCGTCTTGGGCATGGGCCAAAATCGACTAAGTCAAAAATGTCACGGTGCGATGCACAATTAAAGGAGGCCCTCAGGGACTCATAGAGCTAACCACGAGTTAAGGGAACAATTGCAGGCTCCTGAAGAGCATATGGAGCGTTTAAATGCTCTTTAAGATGGATTTGATAAGATATTTGATGCTTTAAAGAAATTGAATTTTCTTCCTTCCACATTTACCATATGGTAAGCTTTAATCAACTTTAATATGGGTTTTACATTAATTTAGTGGATCAGTGGAAGAGATTTATTGTTTATGCGATTACCTTAATTGTTGAACAAAAGATTCCTAAAATTACATTAATTTTAATGTTATTACCTTAATTATTAAATCAGTGGAAGGGATTTATGTAGTGAATTCTTGTTGGTTGTTGAATAGTTATTTTTGATAATTTAACAGGTTGAATTTCCATCTATAAACAAAGAAAACTCTATCGGATTTTTTAAAAATACTAAAGAGTTTAAAAGCTAATGAATTTGGTAATTCTAATGATGTGTAGCTAGGTGCATGTGTCACGGAGTCTTCGGTTGGCATTATTGTTGTCAAAAGAAAGTCAATGTTATATAATTTATTAATTGCTAATAGACTTGTTGAAGTAGAATGTGAATTAATGTCGCTCACTTTTTGTATTACAAATTGATATTATATGGAGAATTAGTTTGAAGTTGCCTTTTCGGAACATTTGCAAGTTGAAATCTTGATGAAGATGGCAGGAGAACTATACGAGACTTTGTTGGAAATTTGTACGTTTTGAATTTTATGACTGTTTTATAAACAATGATGTAGGGTACTTTGTAATTGACTAAATGGTTTTGAGATATTTGTATGAATGATTGTTGTTGTATTATATGTTGATTTTAACCTTAATTTTAAGTGTCTAATTTATTGAAATGATATTTAATCATTTACAAGGTGCATTTATAATTTAATCTATTTGTCATAATCAATAAGTTGGCAATATGATGATTTATTTGTGTAATGGAGACGAAATGGAAAAAAAACAGATTTTAGTGACACAAGGGAAGGTACGAGAGAGAATATACAAATCCCTTTGTGGCAATAAAATTTTGTCACCAAATGATATTATTTCTTGTCACATATTACGGTACATTGAGTTTTGCTCACACACATTAGGTGATAAAAAATGATATTTCGTGACGGAAGAAGATATATTCGACTGCAAATAATTTTGTCACTAAAAACTAATTATTACGAAACAAATTTACATTTTGGCACCAAATGTTGTTATATTAGTGAAAAAGCAGTATTTACTTGCAAAAACTTTTAGTGACGCGAATTTCGTGACAAACAGATGATAAAAAAAAGTTCGTCACCAAATACATTTAGTGATGAAACTATTCTTTTTGTGAAAAAAAAATTTGCCACTAATTGACTATTGTGTTGCTAATATATAAGGGAGTTAGGGATAAAAGATGTAATATCAATAGTACAAGGTTGGACCTAGGCATAGACGGCCTATGTGGTTGCCTAAGGCCCAAATAAAATAAGATATAGTTATATCTTGTCGTATGTACAATGGTTGGACCCGATTTTATTTTAAGCCATCAAATAAGAGGGATACAGTTGTCAGAATGATAATTTAAAAAAATTAAAGCTTGTGTTGTGCACTAGTTATGTTATATACGGGCCCCGAGAAAAATATCTACATAGGACGTCTTAAATATTATGACAACTCAAAGCTAGCCTTGCTATAAAAGTAGGATATAAACTACACCAAAAACAGCAATTTGGCACACCATGATATTAAAAATCTGGCACACTTTAAAATCGTGCCAAATTCTGGAACGGTTTAATAATAATCTGGCATAGTTTAAAATCGTGCTAAATTTTGGCACTGTTTAAAAGTGTGTGAAAATTGAGTACACCTAACTAAAATATAAATAACCTAAAAAAAATTCTCTCCTTGCAATTTTTTTTACCTCCCGCACTCTCTCCTCTTTCATTACCAATCTTCCTCTTTCTCTATTTCCCTCCAAAATTGATTCCCGCTTCTGCACAACCCTAAGCTAAAACATATTTCATTATTTTTCTCTCTTTCCCTCTCCCTCTTCCCAGACCAACACCATACTCTCCGTCGCTATCACCGTACAGACCTCTCCTCTCCTCGTCGTCCAGACCAACACCGGTAAGAACCCATTTTTATTTTACACTTACAAACCCTTACACACCTTTACAAAACCTTACAATCCCTTACAAAATAAAAAAAGGGTTTGTAACTCTTGGATGTTTAACACTGTAAGGGATGGGTTCAATTTCGTATGTTCCAATTTCGGGCTTATTTAGACTTTTATTCCCGGTTTGTACATGTATTTTATAAGAATGTTTAGTATGTGTATACTATCTATGTATATTGAATATTCCCCGTTTAGACTTTAGTTCCCTGTTTAGTACATTATAAGAATATTTAGTATGTGTATGCTCTGGTTCTACACATTTTTGTCCTATTTGATTTATGCGAAGAAAATTTTGTTGTTTTGTATGTGGCATTTTCTATTAAAATAAAAAAAAAGTAATTAACTGGTTATCGTGCCGGGTCGTGTCAATCTTGTTTAATTGGCAGGATTTTTTTTAATCGTGCTACTCGTGTCGGGTTGTGTTACTAATGGGTCGTGTTCATGTTAGCAAAAAAAAATACGATATCGTGTCATGTCATTTTGTACTGAATAAAATTGTATCGAGTCGTGACGGACCAGGTCCCAACACGGCCCATTAGCCCGAATTTCCACCCCTAGTCCATATCCCGATCTTTCGAAGCAGCCCCTTAGCGTGTAGTGTGTGTTTAATACATGCTTTCTATCTCCCTAATCCTTGATCCCGATCTTGCAAAGCAAAACCTTAGGGATTATCTCTCTACAACTGTTTTTAAAAAAAGATAAATAATCTGATTTTTGACATTTTGGCTTTGTAATATTTCTTATTGATTCGAATACTATGTGGTTGTTGTGGATTAATCTGCTTCGATCTATGGTTTTTGGGTTCTAATTTGTATGTTTATTATATATTTATCGGGACTAATGTATTACATACCTTATTGATTTGATATGTCATCTCAACTACTTTTATTTTGTATAAATGTTTATATCAGATAAGATGAACGTGTAGCCCGTGAAGTGTTCAACATCGGCAAATGTTTCAACCATCTAAATTTTGGGTAAGGTTTTATTGATTCTTATTTCAGTTGTAATGGTATAGTAGAATGTATCAACTTAGCGTATGTTGAGGGAGATAAGATTGCGCTTCTTATATAATTGAGCTTTAACTCTGAGGTCTTTAGGGTTAATTGGAATTAAGTGACGACTAAAATCATTACATTCCTCACTTTTTTCACTCTCCTCATCTTCAGAAATTCCCCTTGCCATTTGAGTTATTAAATTGCAGTTTTCATTTTGAGAATAATTGTAAATATCCTCAAAGTTAATTGGAACATCAAATAATTGGTTAAGGTTCACTGAGTAATTTTCTTTCATAAATGTGATAGGCTTTAGAGGATACAGCATAGAATTTTTGGATTTTAGGCCTGTGTTGTAGAAATGAAATAACATAGACTTTTTTTAATGTCTTGAATGAATCTGTGTATATGGTTTTACAAATTTAAATTTCCAAGAAGCATTAACACTCGGACTAAGAAAATAGTATAAAAAAAATATTTGTCAGTGTATGGCATGCTTCATATAGAAAATTACATTCTGAATTCCAATAAGAATACATTCTGAAAAGTAGGTGTCATCAATATCAAAATGGCCTCAAGCACGTCTTTTTGCAGCTTCCTGTAAGGAAGATGCGCTGACTTGAGGTAAAAGGAGATGATCTAGGCCATATAGGACTGGTATCTTCAAGTGAAACAAGCACAATCACGCATGGCCACACATTGGCTACCTTTTTTGTATCTCTCAGTGTGTGGAATCAAGTCACAATGCCATTCTTCTCATTTCGGCTCCACATATTCATGTTGCAACAATGTTGGGTACTCGGGGACTTCATGATTAACTACATAGAACAGGTTGGAATTCTCTGCGTACCTATACTCTAGATATCACCAAGCATTTAAGGTTTGATGAGATCAACGGGGCATGCTGACGCACTCTTAAAAAAAAGTTTTTGCAGAATTGTCACTTAAGGCCATTCCATATGTGATTTTTAGGAACGGTGGTGCAAATATTAGTTTCCCCCTTTACATTTCACTTTCCCCGCTCACTTTTTCACTACCCCCAGTGAACCCTCGTTATCACTTTAGTTTCCAAAAGAAAACCCCTCTCTATAGACATTTGATTACAAATGCGAATTTTATATTTTTTTTCTTAATTAATATATGTATAAATATCATTTCTATGTTTATAATTGATGTACTTCTAAATGCTACAATACATATTGTTTTTACTATTTTTTCTTTTAAGCTTGTCCAATTTTTATCTGGAACTGAACATTTTGTTATCATTTTGATTTATATGCTTTGGTTTGAAAGCTTTTTTTCCCTACACAACATTGCACGAGGACAAGAAATCCCCAAATTGGTACATATTCTAGTTCTGCACTGAAACAAGTAATCTTGCCCTTTTTAATTTCGGTAATATGGTTTATATTGTCTGTATGTGATTCACGAATATGAGAAATTTCCATCCATTGAATAATCAGAGACCTCATACTAACGTAGATATGTAAACTGTTATAAAGGTTTGAATGATATTTATATAGTTTTTATTTGTGGTTTGAATAGTTCAGATTGTAATGAGGTGGTTTTGTTATGGAGTGTTGAAGTCCCAAAACTGTTATTTACTTAGTGGTTTGTTTCTGATTGTACACACTAATTTTTTTTTAAACTCTGTGATTTATTGATATGATTGTTGTTAGTGTCTAATATATATGTCATACAATCAGATTTGGCGGTGGTGTTGTGTATTCGGCTTTGTATCGTGCGAATCAAAATCACTAAGAGTAAGTCTCTCTCTTAAAACTCAAATGTCTTGAATTGATTCTAGACTTGTTGTTTTAGATTTTTCTTGAACTAATTAGTAGTCTATAAACATAGTAAATCCATTCTAATCCTTGATATTTATCTGCATCAACATCTTTATAGAACCTCAATGCCGACAAGAAGCATATTTATAGTACTACTTCTTAAGGTACATTGTTTAAACTACTTGTATTGAGAACCGTGGTGCTCTTGGTGGCACTTGCCTCAATGTTGGATGTATTCCATCTAATGTATCTTTTTCTTCATTCGATCTCATATGCTAAAATTATGTGGCTTTGTTAGATCTAATTATTTTACGGTGTTATGGATTGAAAATATGTTCATTTCATTATTGTTAACTTTCTTGATTGATAGTATCAAAATATTGAAGAAATACAAATATGCCTGAAATTGGGATTGAGAAGAGAATTAGTTTAGCTGCAACATTCTGTGGTGTTAAACCTTGTGTAAAACCTAGATAATATCTAAAAATTTCTTCGGTTAACTTCTGACTTTACATTGAATTCAAGAGGTATGAAATACTATTTTTTATAAGATTAAAAGGCTAACGATATGGCTAAATTTGACTTCTGATTGGTTAAGAGGTAAAATTCTAAAACATTTAGGAGGAGAATTTTGGTCGTGAGCTAGTCAAATACGTTGTAGAACATTGGTGACTGTAACTAAAAATAAATTCGGCTATAAGATGAAAATCAAAATCAACAAAAATAATGACAATAAATAAGAAAACAATATATCCTAAGAGCGGTGGATGGAATCTTTTTATCTGAGCAGGTGTGGTGAGTGGGAGATGGTGTTGTGAGGTCGGACAGCAGTAGGGTATGATGCGATTTAGGGAAAAGATATGGGGTAAGGGCTGCGTAGTAGGTACAAGGGTGGGTTCGTCGATTTTTTGCTGTGTTAGCAAGTAGGAGGTAGTGGGTTTGGGGCAGTAGGTATAGGGGTTAGAGAGTTATGTTTTTGTTGTTTGCTATTATATATGTACAGCACTGCTGCTATATATATATATATATATATAGCAGTGTTGTTATCTATATATATATGGGGCAACATGTTTAGGGATTTGGGTATGGTGCGATTTGGGGAAAAGATATGGGGTAAGGGGTGTGTAGCAGGTATAGGGGTTTGCAACATTGTTGCTAGCATAACAAAACTTGTTGTTAATCAAATCCACCATTATGGTAATTGCAATTAATTAGACATTCAAGTAGCTGGTTCATGGAGATCCAAAATAATGAAATTGATGCAATCGTTAGTCAACGCAGTGAAGCATGCAATGTGTATTCTCTGTGAATTTTCGTATCTATTTTATCCACTAATGTGTTGGATGCCATTGTCTTGCTTTTCCTGGCAACCATTTGTATGAAATATAATGTTGCACATCCATTTGGTTGAGAATCAATGCCCCCGCCCCCAAAATTTTTGCTAACTTGTATTATCATCATTCGTTTCCCCCTAATTATGCATTATAGTTGACTTCTTCTTCTTGTATACCCTAATTTATTTTTTTATATATGTCATTGTAGATTAACCTTTCATTTGCAGCTATAAAAGAATGCCAATCTATTAACATCACCCAATCAATTACACTAACATAATTATTCACAGTTCACTCCTTCTCATACTGAAAAAAGAGCTATCTTCTGCTTCTAGTTTAATAAGCATTAGCACTTACAACTGTTGATATGGCTATGAGAAATCCTCGTCGAAATATCAGCTCAATTTCAGAATAATTCAAGGAGTTCTTCAGGACGTATATACAACTAGCATAATAGTTCTAGAGAGCTTTCTGCAACTTACCCTTTTCAATTTATGCTTGGTTTTTATGAATTTGACATAATGAACATTGAAGTTTGACTGAAATTGATATCTTACTTTATAAAATCAGATGTTTGTTGAGGAAGTGATGGGTATGGTCGAGGTTAATCCCTTAAGAAATGCTCTAGTTGGGCTTTCAGGAGTACACGGGCTTTCAACTGAACAGAGGAAGAGGCTCATAATTGCTGCTGAATTGGTTGCTAACCCCTCCATCCTCTTCATGGATGAACCCACATCGGGGCTCGATGCTAGAGCTACTGCAATCGGCATGCATACCGTGAGGAACACAGTGGATACAGGCCAAACTGTTGTTTGCATAATTCACCAACCGAGCATAGATATTTTTTAAGCTTTCGATGAGGTATATAACTCAATTGAATATATTTTTTTCATATAGGTCGTCATCGTTTAATCCACTATGATTTGATATTACTACCCATCATTTAATCCACGGTGATTTGGATTTGATCAAAACTTGACCCAGTACTATGTTAAGGTTTCACTTCTTTTTGCTAAAAATTGACTTAATATATTTATAGGGCATCCAACTATTGACATTGGAAATTCCCATTCATGTTTGGTATTAAATTTAAGGAAATTACAGTAAATTTTCTAAACTATAGTTCATTTTCAGTTTATTATTTGAAACAGAGAAGTGAACAAAGAAAATCCCTTCAAACATTCAATTTCTATACTTAATCATATTTTGTCAAAATTTAATAAATTTCAGCATATTACATCATTCTTGGGAAGGCTTTCAAGAGATTTTAAATCAATATTGTGACTTTAGTTTATATGCAAATCTATTAAGAAACTTAGCATATTTGCATCAGTTACACTTGTTTGCATCAACATTTCAAGACGCGTATACGGTCGAGTGTAAAAAGGGGATATTCGAGGGACCTTCTTGTTCACATTTTAGTTCAAGAGGCAAAGTAAAAATTAAGTATAGTTTAGAGGAGTTTTGTAATACCCCGTATTTTTGTGATATTTATTTATGGGATTAATTGAATTAAATGCGTATTAATTGGAAATTAATCCGGATTAAAATACTAGCAAGATGCGAGTTGGTATTTGATTATAATGTGCATATATGATTATATATGAATACTGAATTATGAAATTTGTCGTGAGATTGAAATATGGCAATTTGGAAATTTTGTTGAGACGCGTGTGACAGTCACGTCCGGAATATATTTATTTTAATTAAAAAGTCAATTTTATTTCTATTAACCATATGGTCGTTTTGAATGCGCCAACGCATCCGGAAGGGTCGAGATAGTCAGAAAACACATGCCGGGGGTTGAGTTTGGGTCCCAGGGCATTTTTAGGCCATACCGGCAACGTAAAAGGGTAGTTCGGTAATTTTGGATTTTTGGGAATTAAAACCCACGAAAATTTGGAATTAATATCTGATTTGGACTTTACCCACTAAACCCACTAACAACCAAATAGGCTACGGGGGTTATTAGAATTAGTCCCAAAAGTTCCTAAGGCAAAAACCCTAGCCACCATTGTCACTTTGGAGAAGAAAAGCTTGGAGAGAGAGAGAGGAGAAATTCTGCAGAGAGAGAGAGAGCGATTCGATCTTTAACATCAAAATCAGAGATACACATAAGGCAAGTGGTTTAATTTCGTTTATTACAAAGAATGTTTCTTCCATGCGTAGGAAATTGATAAAATTTGTATTGTTCTTGGGAGATTGATGAAAACCCATTAAATTGGAATTTGAAACTTGTATGTTGATGAGGAATTGCATGTAGAACTGTATGTAGGTGATTAATCTGATGATAATATATTTTGGATGAAACAAAAACGGATTTAATTAGACTCATTGGGGATTTAAGAATTTTAGGGTTCATGTTCTTGTGATTTGGGGTTAAATTGAGGGATTTGATGATTCAATAATGTTTAGGAAGAATTGGCCCTATATAAACGTTAATATATGACCTAAGTATGTTTAGGATTGATTAGAACCCATGTACAATTGTTGGATTGATGTTTAGATGAGATTAGAGTGGAAGAAAAGATGGAAAAACGAGTTAAGGAATTTCTGGGCTCGAATCTGGCCACTCGTTAGAAGACCTGCCCAGGTCGTTCGAACGAGCTCGTTCAAACGAGCTTCTAACGAGTTGACAGTTTGACTTCTAACGAGAGGGATGTTCGTTCGATGACTTTCGTTCGAACGAGATCTCGTTAGAAGGCCCAGTTCGAACGAACTCTCGTTCGAACGAGACTTCTAACGAGCTGACAGTTTAGGCTTTTTAGCCTGTTTTGATCCCGAGTGTTCCGTAACCTTGTGTATATGTAGAGATAACACTTCCTTGATGATTAATTGATATAATTGGGATATTTGGGATATAATGAGGAGTAAAACCTATAAGTGTAGTTGAACCTAAGGGAAATTATGGATTAGGACGTGAGTGTCTATTACGATGCGAGAACTAATGGCGGCCTAAATAATTATATTAACCGGGAACACATAAATTGTGTAGCATTATATGTCGGTACGAGAATGAGATGTGTACTACATATAAATTATGGTGACTACTAAGATGTGTGCATACTTAGTATATGTATATGATTTTATGTGTATGACATACCTACCATACTTGCTATCACGGGAGGTTTGCGTTCGCTTAGGGCCCTCTAATCCTTGTGTTGCCCCAATTTAGACTGGTACCTCGATGAACATAGGAAGTCTGCTGATCGTGGGAGCGCAGGTATGTGCGTGACCCATGTGATGTGACTGTGTTCGCCTCCATTATTTGTGATGTTGTTATCTGAGAACGATTCCTGAGAGATTCGGAATGCGTGATCCTTATGTACGTGATGTACCGGGATGGATAGCAGAGTATGTGTGCACCGCAGCTTAGTCTCGGGGTGCTTGTATTGTATATTTATGACGTGAATAATATACACTTAATTAATGGGAACTTTAATGTTGGTATTATGAATATACTTATGGTAATGTTTTGAGAAAACATAACAGGTTAACCGATAGTGAATTGTATTACTAATTGAGAACCTGAGTTTAAGTAAAACCCTCTATTTTATTGACAACGCTAGAATGTAATATGGGAATCGAGTAGTAAGGGGTAGAACTTACTACGGTTTGGTTAGATATGTATGTTATTTAGATGGGTATGGTACATTAGGAGTGCATATGTAGTCGAGAGGTGAGAATTTCATGTGAGTGCACGTCCTAACATGTATTTTGCATTTAATGTTTTAATGTTATTAAAACACTTGCTGTTTTTAAAATGATTTCCAATTTCTGGCTCTGACCCATTTGCATTCAAATCTATTTTTGTAAAAACCATTTTAGGTGCCCAGCCACAAAGACACCATGCTTAGGATCCTCATTCAGGTGACGAGCTATAGCTATTTGTGGAAGTTACAGGACTTTTCTTGTAGACGCTTCATCTATCTTGACTCGATATTCAGTATTTATCAGTTGTAGGGCATGTCGCCCATTTCCTTTAGAGACGTTTCATTTATTTCAGTTTTTCAGACTTCTGGCATGTAATTAATTCAGGATTTAGACTTGTCATATTATTTTCAGTTGTGGGATTGTTGTGAGGAGTTTTCCTCCGAACTTATTATTATTTGTTGGTTATTTCATTACTTCGTTATGGTGAATGGATTATGTTGCTCTTCCATTATTCTTTTATTGTATGTTAATCAGACTTAAATTAAAATTGGACAACTTACTTTTTAAATACTAGGTGGTTAGTAATCATTAAAATGTTTTCGACAGTGATGCTATTAACTGAACCAACTTGGCATTTTGTATTAATCCAATAAAGGAGTAGCTACCCGGTATTTAATTAGTCGGGGTGTCACAGGTGGTATCAGAGCATCAGGTTCTGGTGTCCTTTAGGATCTGTACGGCTTGTTATGTTTCCGCTGAGCTTTTTTTGATGTAGAGCCCTATATTTTAGAACTGTTGTATTCTTTTGTATATGCTACGTTCTTCAGCTATTTCAAGTTTATAACTGCGAACTTATAAACTTTATTCTTATTTCAGAATACCTCCACGATGTGCACAACGGGTTCCCAGGGATGCAACGCCAGAACCACAGCCCGCACCAGTTCAGGGCATGATGAATGCCGTCGAGGTTGCAGCCATTGTAGCCCAAGCGGTAAATGTTGCACTAGCCGTAGTTCAGCAGGTACCACCTCAGGCGCCAGTAGCCGCGCCGGTTCAGGCACATGCATTCCCGTCTGCTTGGGAACGTGTTCGAGATGCTTTTCAGAAAGCACACCCACCGGAGTTCGCAGGTAGCTCCGATGTTGTGGTTTCGAGTCAGTGGAGGAAGGACATTCAGCGGCACCTGAGGATGTATGAGTGCACCGATGTCCAGAAGCAGATACTAGCTACCTTTAAGCTAGTGGGGTCTGCACTGCAGTGGTGGGAGTCTATTACCACCGTGGAGGTGAGAGATACTCTCACTATTCAGGAGTTTTGGGTGCGGTTCGATCGCAAGTACTTTCCGTCAGCTGTTCACACGGAAATGAGGAGGAAGTTGATGAGCCTTCGACAGGAGGGTAAGACTGTGGCCGAGTATGAGGCCGAATTCACTAATCTTCTGAACATTGTACTAGATGAGATACCGACGGAAGAGAAGAAGATACAGAAATTTACAGACGGGTTAACTTGGAGGATCCGTCAGCATTTGTTGGGGAACCTATCGTTGGCCACTTACTCTGATGTGGTTAACGCTGCACTGTTACACTGCCAGGACCATCGCTTTCACATGGCTGAGGGCAAGAGGTCAGGAGAGTCCAGCCATCAGGGCAGGACTGGAGGAAATGGTGCCAGTGGGGCACAATCTGTTCAGGGGAAGAGACAGGGTTCCCAGGGTTCCCAGCAGGGGGATCATAAGAGGTTCAGGTCGGGAAATTTCAGGCACGGACAGGGAGGTTTCCGACAGGGCCATCAGGGTCCGAACGGCCATCAGAACCAGCAGGGTCAGAATGGTCAACAGCAGTTTCAGCAGGGCCAGTGGAGGAACGGTAACGGCCACCAGGGCCGGGGGCAGCAGGGACATAGAGGGGGGAACTTTCCGGGGAAGTGTTTTGTTTGTGGCAAGACTGGCCATAAACGCCAGGACTGTCCTGACAGGGGCAGGGCCCCGCAGCAGCAGCAGGGTGCTCGACATGAGCCACAGAGGCCACTTTTTCCACCTGCCCTCCCAGCTCCAGCCCAGGTACCAGCACTTCCAGCCATTCCAGCAGTTTCTATGCAGCAGGGGCAGTTGCAGTATGGACGTGTCTATAACGTCCACTAGGCAGCAGCTCCACAGGCACCACCCGCGATTGAGGGTATGTTTCCTATCCATGGTACTATGGGTCGGGTTTTGTTTGATACGGGGGCAACGCACTGTTTTATAGCTACACATTTTGCGAAAGCCTTAGGGTTGTTAGCCACAGCATAGAGTACAGTGACGTGTGTAGACGCACCATTGGGGAGTGGGTCGCTTATTTTCTTTATATGCCGGGGAGTGGGGGTAGAGATTGGTAGTCTGGTATTACCTGCAGACATGTTGGTATTAGATATGCATGTGCACGATGTGATTATCGGTATGGATTGGCTCGCCGATTATAGAGCCATGATTGATTGCTTCGGTGGGAGCATTATTTTTGCCATTCCGGGGCAAGAAATGTTTGTAGTGGCGATGCCTCGCCCAGAGGGAGGCTCGACCACTCATTTGTACTACATAGAGGAGGATACCTCTAAGGAGGTTGTGATTCCTTTAGATTCGATCCCAGTTGTCAGGGAGTATTCCGATGTATTTCAGGAGATACCAGGCCTACCCCGCAGTCGTGAGATAGACTTTGTCATAGACTTATTGTCAGATACGAGACATATAGCACGCGCACCGTACCGTATGGCTCCGGCAGAGATGCGAGAGCTACGAGATCAGATTAAGCAGTTGTTGGGTAAGGGGTTTATACGGAGGAGTACTTCGCCGTGGGGTGCCCCTGTGTTGTTCGTGAAGAAGAGAGATGGTTCACTGAGATTGTGTGTGGATTACCGAGAGTTGAATAAGGTCACGATACGGAATAAGTATCCGTTGCCTCGAATCGATGACCTATTCGACCAGTTAAGAGGAGATTCTTTCTTCTCAAAGATTGATTTGAGATCAGGATACCATGAGTTGCATATCAGGGATGAGGATGTCTCAAAGACTGCGTTCTTAACGAGATATGGTTCTTACGAGTTTCGGGTTATGCCTTTTGGTTTGACCAATGCTCCAGCCGTGTTTATGGACTTAATGAATAGGGTGTTCAGAGATTTCCTAGATCAGTTCGTCATTGTATTCATTGATGATATTCTGGTTTACTCCCAGACAGAGGAGGAGCACGCCGAGCATTTGAGGCAAGTTTTGCAGACGCTACATCAGAACGAGTTGTATGCAAAGTATGAGAAGTGCGGGTTTTGGCTGAAGGAAGTCCAGTTTTTTGGGCACATTATTTCCGACCGGGGAATATCTGTTGATCCGGGGAAGGTATCCGCGGTGAGGGAGTGGGGACAGCCCACGACACTGACGGAGATCCGTAGTTTCTTGGGACTAGCAGGATACTACAGGAGGTTCATTCGGGGATTTTCGAAGATAGCGGGTCCTTTGACACATTTGACTCGTAAGGGTGTGCCATTCATCTGGAGTGATGCCTGTCAGTTGGAATTTGATGAGTTGAAGGATAAGTTGACCTCAGCACCTGTGTTAGCATTGCCGAGACCGGGAGTTGAGTATTTAGTTTACACCGATGCGTCCTTACAAGGACTTGGAGGTGTATTACAGCAGGAGAGTCAGGCTATAGCTTATGCTTCCCGTAAGCTTAAGCCTCATGAGAATAATTACCCCACTCATGACTTGGAGTTAGCGGCAGTGGTATTTTCCCTTCGGATTTGGAGACATTACCTCTTGGGGGAGAAGTTTCGATTGTTCACGGACCACAAGTCCCTACAGTACCTATTCACGCAGAAGGAGTTGAATATGCGGCAACGGAGGTGGCTTGAATTCGTGAAAGATTATCAGTTTGATATCCAGTATCACCCGGGGAAGGCTAACGTGGTAGCAGACGCATTGAACCGTAGGCCAGTAGATGAGGTGGTAGGGGTGTGGAAGGCCAAGTGGAAAGAATTGGGACACCAGGATGCAGTGGCCCGATCATGCATGTCGATAATGACTGTTACGCCGCAGATTGTCACGAGAGTGATAAAGGCACAAGCAGATGACTCGTTCTGTCAGGAGCTGATAGTTCGATTACTAGCAGAGGGAGCCGAATCCTATACCGTTAGCTCAGACGGGGGATTACGCTTCAATGGGAGATTGGTAGTTCCGGAAGGGGAGGAATTACGGCACGAGGTGATGGCAGAGTCGCACGGCTCACGGTTCGCGGTACATCCCTGAGGGGATAAAATGTACCAAGACATGAGACGACTGTATTGGTGGAGCGGGATAAAGAGAGATATTGCCTTGTTTGTTTCTAAATGCGCCACTTGTCAGCTAATAAAAGTGGATCATCAGAGACCGGTAGGACTTCTACAGCCATTGGAGGTCCCGATGTGGATGTGGGAGAGCATATCCATGGATTTTATCACGGGGTTACCTACGTCACAGAGAGGTCACAACTCCGTTTGGGTGATTGTGGACAGGTTGACCAAAGTCGCTCATTTTCTACCCGTAAGGACAGACTACACTACGGGACAGTATGCCCAGCTTTTTATTGCAGAGATAGTGAGACTTCACGGTGTACCCCTAAATATCGTGTCTGACTGAGACAAGATATTTGTTTCACGGTTTTGGGGAAGTTTTTAGGAGGCCATGGGCACGGAATTGTGGTTGAGTACGGCGTATCACCCGCAGACCGATGGGCAGACCGATCATACAAACCAGATGTTGGAGGACATCCTACGTATGTGCATCATTGATTTCGGGGGTGGATGGGAGCAGTATCTTCCACTGGTGGAGTTTGCTTACAATAACTTGTACCAGTTCACCATTGGCATGGCTCCATTTGAGGCGTTGTACGGTAGACCTTGTCGTTCCCCAGCATGTTGGTTGGAGGTGGGGGACAACAAACTACTTGGGCCGGAAGTGATTCAAGATACTTCGGTAAGGATAGAATTGATTCGGATTCGCATTCGGGTAGCTCAGGATCGGCAGAAGAGCTATGCTGATGCGAAGAGGTTCTTCAGAGAGTTCCAAGTGGGGGACCAAGTTTTGCTCAGAGTATCTCCTATGAAGGGGATTATGCGTTTCGGGAAGAAAGGGAAGTTGGCATAGAGATATGTGGGACCATTTCCTATTATTGAGTGGATTGGACCGGTTGCGTATAGGCTTGGGTTACCGGAGGATTTGCATCGGTTTCACGATGTGTTTCATATTTCCTCGCTAAGGAAATATCTTAGAGACGATTTGGCTCATTCTCATATTTCTTTGGAGGACATCGATCTCCAGCTTGATAGCTCCTACGAGGAGGGGCCGATTGCTATTTTGGACCGAAGTGAGCGGAAACTGCGGTCAAAGATAGTTCCGTTAGTGCGTGTTCAGTGGCGACATCATAATGTCGAGGAGTCCACATGGGAACGCGAGGATGAGATGCGCGAACGTTATCCAGAGTTGTTCTTACCAGGTACTTTCTAGTTCCGAATTTCGGGACGAAATTCAGTTATTAGGGGGGAAGTATGTAATACCCCGTATTTTTGTGATATTTATTTATGGGATTAATTGAATTAAATGCGTATTAATTGGAAATTAATCCGGATTAAAATACTAGCAAGATGCGAGTTGGTATTTGATTATAATGTGCATATATGATTATATATGAATACTAAATTATGAAATTTGTCGTGAGATTGAAATACGGCAATTTGGAAATTTTGTTGAGACGCGTGTGACAGTCACGTCCGGAATATATTTATTTTAATTAAAAAGTCAATTTTATTTCTATTAACTGTATGGTCGTTTTGAGTGCGCCAACGCGTCCGGAAGGGTCGAGATAGTCAGAAAACACTAGCCGGGGGTTGAGTTTGGGTCCCGGGGCATTTTTAGGCCATACCGGCAACGTAAAAGGGTAGTTTGGTAATTTTGGATTTTTGGGAATTAAAACCCACGAAAATTTGGAATTAATATCTTATTTGGACTTTATCCACTAAACCCACTAATAACCAAATAGGATACGGGGGTTATTAGAATTAGTCCCAAAAGTTCCTAAGGCAAAAACCCTAGCCACCATTGTCACTTTGGAGAAGAAAAGCTTGGAGAGAGAGATAGGAGAAATTCTGCAGAGAGAGAGAGAACGATTCGATCTTGAACATCAAAATCAGAGATACACATAAGGCAAGTGGTTTAATTTCGTTTATTACAAAGAATGTTTCTTCCATGCGTAGGAAATTGACAAAATTTGTATTGTTCTTGGGAGATTGATGAAAACCCATTAAATTGGAATTTGAAACTTGTATGTTGATGAGGAATTGCATGTAGAACTGTATGTAGGTGATTAATCTGATGATAATATATTTTGGATGGAACAAAAATGGATTTAATTAGACTCATTAGGGATTTAAGAATTTTAGGGTTCATGTTCTTGTGATTTGGGGTTAAATGGAGGGATTTGATGATTCAATAATGTTTAGGAAGAATTGGCCCTATATAAACGTTAATATATGACCTAAGTATGTTTAGGATTGATTAGAACCCATGTACAATTGTTGGATTGATGTTTAGATGAGATTAGAGTGGAAGAAAAGATGGAAAAACGAGTTAAGGAATTTCTGGGCTCGAATCTGGCCTCTCGTTAGAAGACCTGCCCAGGTCGTTCGAACGAGCTCGTTCGAACAAGCTTCTAACGAGTTGACAGTTTGACTTCTAACGAGAGGGATGTTCGTTCGATGACTTTCTTTCGAACGAGATCTCGTTAGAAGGCCCAGTTCGTTCGAACGAACTCTCGTTCGAACAGCCTCGTTCGAACGAGACTTCTAACGAGCTGACAGTTTAGGCTTTTTAGCCTGTTTTGATCCCGAGTGTTCCGTAACCTTGTGTATATGTAGAGATAACACTTCCTTGATGATTAATTGATATAATTGGGATATTTGGGATATAATGAGGAGTAAAACCTATAAGTGTAGTTGAACCTAAGGGAAATTATGGATTAGGACGTGAGTGTCTATTACGATGCGAGAACTAATGGCGGCCTAAATAATTATATTAACCGGGAACACATAAATTGTGTAGCATTATATGTCGGTAAGAGAATGAGATGTGTACTACATATAAATTATGGTGACTACTAAGATGTGTGCATACTTAGTATATGTATATGATTTTATGTGTATGACATACCTACCATACTTGCTATCACGGGAGGTTTGCGTTCGCTTAGGGCCCTCTAATCCTTGTGTTGCCCGGATTTAGACTGGTACCTCGATGAACATAGGTCAGAGAAGGACTTATTGGGATGTTAATAAGTCTGCTGATCGTGGGAGCGCAGGTATGTGCGTGACCCATGTGATGTGACTGTGTTCGCCTCCATTGTTTGTGATGTTGTTATCTGAGAACGATTCCTGAGAGATTCGAAATGCGTGATCCTTATGTACGTGATGTACCGGGATGGATAGCAGAGTATGTGTGCACCGCAGCTTAGTCTCGGGGTGATTGTATTGTATATTTATGACGTGAATAATATACACTTAATTAATGGGAACTTTAATGTTGGTATTATGAATATACTTATGGTAATGTTTTGAGAAAACATAACGGGTTAACCGATAGTGAATTGTATTACTAATTGAGAACCTGAGTTTAAGTAAAACCCTCTATTTTATTGATAACGCTAGAATGTAATATGGGAATCGAGTAGTAAGGGGTAGAACTTATTACGGTTTGGTTAGATATGTATGTTATTTAGATGGGTATGGTACGTTAGGAGTGCACATGTAGTCGAGAGGTGAGAATTTCATGTGAGTGCACGTCCTAACATGTATTTTGCATTTAATGTTTTAATGTTATTAAAACACTTGCTGTTTTTAAAATGATTTCCACTTTCGGTCTCTGACCCATTTGCTTTCAAATCTATTTTTGTAAAAACCATTTTAGGTGCCCAGCCACAAGGACACCATGCTTAGGATCCTCATTCAGGTGACGAGTTGTAGCTGTTTGTGGAAGTTACAGGACTTTGCTTGTAGACGCTTCATCTATCTTGACTCGATATTCAGTATTTATCAGTTGTAGGGCATGTCACCCATTTCCTTTAGAGACGTTTCATTTATTTCAGTTATTCAGACTTCTGGCATGTAATTAATTCAGGATTTATACTTGTCATATTATTTTCAGTTGTGGGATTGTTGTGAGGAGTTTTCCCCCGAACTTATTATTATTTGTTGGTTATTTCATTACTTTTGGTGAATGGATTATGTTGCTCTTCCATTATTCTTTTATTGCATGTTAATCAGACTTAAATTAAAATTGGACAACTTACTTTTTAAATACTAGTTGGTTAGTAATCATTAAAATGTTTTCGACAGTGATGCTATTAACTGAACCAACTTGGCATTTTGTATTAATCTAATAAAGGAGTAGCTACCCGGTATTTAATTAGCGGGGGTGTCACAAGTTTATTGGAATTTCCTTGTTAAAAATTAAAGAACTGAAACAACCATTGTGCTGACTGCGGGGCTCCATTCTTATAACTTCCACCTCGTGCTTATTTTTATTTTCTTATTCATTCTCCTCTCCTAATCTACCTCTTCTCCTTGTTTTCATTCTCTTAGATTTAATAGTTAATCTTTTCCTTAATATCTCGTTAATCTTTGAGCGTTACTGAGAACATTCAGCTTAAAAATGTTCTTTTGAAGTCTTTCGTTTACCTCAAATGAGAAAATTTATGTTTACAGAACTAATTTCATTTTTAAATTCTATAAGAAAACTGGATAAAATGCACTTTGTTACTTTATTACGAGTTATATATAACAGGAGTCAGTGCCTCTCCACACGATCTTAAGGAAATGGTACCTTGGCATCTCCACACGATCTTTCTTTGAATGATATTGCCTAGCATTTGTATCTGCCATTCAGAAATCAAGGTACCATTTGCTCAACTCAACAAAGCCTTTTTCCTATTATTTGGAGTCAGGATACAAGGTACCATTTGCTTAATATCACAATTCAGATTGTTACCAAATGTGTCTCATATGTGGAGATGCCAAGAAGTACCAGAATCCAAGGATTTATGTAGTGTTTGACACATGGATTGGTTCTACCATGTATATGTATATATAAAGTTCTTGAGTGGTATGAATACTGTTATCTTTGGTCCTTTTGTGTGGGTGGGTGGGGGTCAATGCTATATTTTGAAGGGTTTAAGTTATTTCTTTTTTGTGATTGGGTACCTTCATACGTCAAATTGAGTGATGCTTATATACTTATGTTGATCTCAGGTTGCCTTGGGTGATGCGTCAAATTAAGTATGTCTTGAATATTTTAAAAGTCTGATAGGTTAGCTAAAAGTTCCTCCTGCTCACCCCCTTTTATATTTATTGCTCTGACACGGGGCTGCATTATGAATTACATTTCATACCTCACTAGATTCGAGTCAAAATGACATGGTTATATCATCCTTAGAGGGCTATTATTTTTTACTTTTGTGATTGTTTTCTCTAGTTTTATCCTATTTTGGACTCCTATCTACCATGTTACTTTTTTCTATTACAGAAAACTATTGACCTTGAAAGTATTTGCGTTACTGATACGTACTTTTGTTTGTATACGATGGTCCTTGTATAATTGAAATTTTTTGACAAGACTTGAGCTCTGAGATCCTGAATCTGGTTAGTACGCATTGTGATAATGATAAGCCTTGGATTACCCATGTTGGTATATGTAGATTTGTCTTGAAAACAAGCCATTGGAGGGTGAAAACCCAAACTAGTCCCCAAACGGCCCCGCGAGAGGCACGAAGACCTCGCACGGGACCAATGTAACTTGTACGAACTGACCGCGTAGTCGCGGGCCTCCCGGTTTGAGATAATGATGGTAATTTCAAAATATGTCGATTAGACTTGAAAACAAGATGTTTGAGGGGGGAAATCCAAACCAGCCCCCAAACGACCCTATAAGAGGCACGAACACCTCGTATGGGACCAATGTAACTTATATGAACTAACCACGTAGTAGCGGGCCTCTCGATTTGAGATAATGATGATAATTTCAAAATATGTCGATTAGGCTTGAAAAGAAGCTGTTGAAGGGTAAAAACCCAAACTAACCCTCAAATGGCCCTATAAGAGGCACGAACACCTCGCACGGGAGCAATGTAACTTATACGAACTGATCGCGTAGTCGCGGGCCTCCCGATTTGAGATAATGACAATAATTTCAAAATACGTAGATTAGGCTTGAAAACAAGTCGTTTAAGGGTGAAAACCCAAACCAGCCCCCAAACGGCCCCGTAAGAGGCACGAACACCTCGCACGGGACCAATGTAACTTGTACGAACTTACCACGTAGTCGTGGGCCTCCCGGTTTGAGAATATGATGATAATTTCAAAATATGTATATTAGGCTTGAAAACAAGTCGTTGACGGGTGAAAACCCAAATCAGCCCCCAAACTGCCCCGTAAGAGGCACGAACAACTCGCACGGGACCAATGTAACTTGTACGAACTGACTGCGTAGTTGCGGGCCTCCCAGTTTGAGATAATAACGATAATTTCAAAATATGCAGATTAGGCTTGAAAACAAGCCGTTTGAGAGTGAAAATCCAAACCAGCCACTCAATGGCCCCGTAAGAGGCACGAACACCTCGCGCGGGACCAATGTAACTTGTACGAACTGACCGAGTAGTCACGGACCTCCTGGTTTGAAAATATGACGATAATTTCAAAATATGTAGATTAGGCTTGAAAACAAGCCATTGACGGGTGAAAACCCAAACCAACCCCCAAACGGCCCCGTAAGAGGTATGAACACCTCGCACGGGACCAATGTAACTTGTACGAACAGACCATGTAGTTGCTGGCCTCCCGGTTTGAGATAATGATGATAATTTCAAAATATATCGATTAGGCTTGAAAACAAGCCGTTTGAGGGTGGAAACCAAAACTAGCCCCCAAACGGCCCTATAAGAGGCACGAACACCTCGCACGGGACCAATGTAACTTGTACGTATTGACCGCATAGTCGCGGGCCTCCCGATTTGGGATGATAACGATAATTTCAAAATATGTAGATTAGGCTTGAAAACAAGCCGTTTGATGGTGAAAACCCATACCAACCCCCAAACGGCCCCGTAAGAGGCACAAACACCTCGCACGGGACCAATGTAACTTGTACGAATTGACCGCGTAGTCGTGGGTTTCTCGGTTTGAGAATTCGATGATAATTTTAAAATATGTAGATTTGGCTTGAAAACAAGCCGTTGAAGGGTGAAAACCTAAACTAACCCCCCAAACGGCCCCATGAGAGGCGTGAACACCTCGCACGGGACCAATGTAACTCGTAGGAACTGATTAGGTAGTCATAACTTGCATAAGATTTTTAATTTTAGAATATAATAATTGCAACTCCTATATGTAATTTTTTAGCTCGAGTAAGCTTTTTTTTATAAATTATTTGGTTACTAATATCGTATCTTTTTTGTATCCTATTTTTTTTGTAGGATAACGTTTTATCGTTTGCATTATTCACGTGGAACACACGAAGAACTCAATGGTTTATAAGGGGTTTATTCATGATTCTATTTTTTTGGGTTATGGTCGTGCGGACTTTTATTTTATCGTTAATTTTTATGGCCGTGCGGACTTTTGTAAGTTTATTGTTATATCTTGTGGTCATGCGGGTTTTATGTTACGCGGGTTTTATATTAGCAGGTTTTAGAATGTCCAGAAAATAGAGGAAACTCTGTCCAATTTTGTTTGGTCTGTGAACTACTAAAGACTTGTAATATTTTGAAGTTTGTATGCACATTAGTTTATCAACAACGTGCAAGATTTGCAATTTGGGAATTTTCTTGTTTTCAAATAATTTTTTTTTTCTTTCAACCAAAAATTTGGCACCGTTTAAAACCGTGCCAAAAGTGTATCAAATTTTGGCACGGTTTTGATCTGTGCCAAAAGTTTATCAAAATGTGCTCAATCTGGCACAGTTCAAAACTGTGCCAAAAGTGAGTCAGAAATATCAAATTCTGGCACAGTTTAAAAGTGAGCCAAAAGTGTTCCTGTTTGGTCAAATCTGACACACTTTTGAGTCGTACCAGAAAAAAATGGTTATTTTGGAACACCTGATTGTGGCACAGTTCAAAACCGTGCCAGATTTGATTTGACACAGTTTTAAACCGTGCCAGATTCCTGTTTTTGGTGTAGTGATAACTGATGGAATTTAAAAGCACATTTAACTTTAATTAATTAAATGGCGATGTTTTGGGTCACATATTTTCAGATGGAAAGCATTTTTTGTCCTATATCACGGGACTTACAATTTACTACCTTGAAGCACACAATTGTAAAGTGATGTGAATGGACTTGTATTGTTGGATTGTATTTTCGCACTTTGGTTGCGGGGATTATTTTGTATTTTTTGGTTTTATTGTTATTTTTCAATTAAAATTACTATTATCAGATATTATATTAAATATAGGAATTATCTTTTACTATGAGATTTATTTCTCAAATAAATTTAGTAAGGAAAATATGATTTCTAAAACATCCTCTAATCATCTTTCACATAATGTGACTTAACATTAAGTATGGTACTATATGGTGTAATAATTACATTATACAACACACACACACACACACACACACACACACACACATATATATATATATATTGTGTGTGACAAGTAATAAAATCTATATTACGCCTTTAATATAATAGTATTGGAGGAGTTAATGATCATTTAATTTATATTATCTATATTAATATAACTTTTCATTCTCCCTTATGAACTTTTCTCTCTCTCTCTCTCCACATGGGTCATTTACTGCCAGTAACCCTCCATATTTTCTCACATCCCATCCTAGAACACTTCATGCCCATCCCCTTCTTATTTAAGACTTGTTTGGGAGTTCTATTTTGGAGAGAAATGAAGGAAAAATGTGTTTCATTTCCTTCGTTTGGGTGTTAAAGTAGGAAAGAAAGTGTCTTTCTCTCATTTAGAAGTTTAAAATGAGAGAAATGAAAGGAATTTTTTTAAAAACTTTCTCTTCCTTTCTCTGCAAAATTTTCTTTCCACATAGAAAATAAATGAAAAGAAAAGAAAGTTTTTTTTAATGAATTGTACCTTTTTTTCCTTAAAAAAACTGTTTCCTCCCAAACTTCCAAATACAAGAAAGAAAGTTTTTTTCTTCTCTCTCAAACTCTTCTCTTCTATCTTATTAACTTTCCCTTCTTTTTTTTTCTCTCCTAATAAAATTTTCTCCAACAATCGATTCTTATTTGGTGACGAAAATTGATTCATCCTTATAAAGAAGATTGGCCAGATTGACCAGATTGACAAAACATATATATATATATATATATATATATATATATATATATATATATGAGACCACAATAACATATTCACCGAAATCATTTTGTTATAGTTACATATATAAATAGATAGATGTAATAAAAGACTTTCTGCATATTTATATATCCCTGTAGTTTTCAGATATTAAGTCTTACTCTAATATTCGTATGCCCACGCTCCGTTTCTTCAAAATTAACCCGGTTGGGGTTCAGGGTCATTATTATTGGCATTTAGTTTTCAGCTTTTAAATATTTTTATTTCAATTGTAAATAATTTATGTGATATCTCCGCTAGCTAAAAAAATAAATGAACCTCGATTTTACGTCTTCATTTTGTTTCAGCTGTATGTTTTTATATAGAGAGTATTATAGTATATCAAGAATTATTACATGTTGGGTATTTTACCTTTTGTCCAACCCAAGTTTGGTGTTATTTTATTTTTATTTGTGATGGCTTCAATAGGTAGTTCTATTCAGTTTTCGATTCACTGTTTAAAAACTTCACCCCTCAACACATTACCCGGTACAACATTACCCAACAAAACATATGGATAGCCAAAATCATATCATCTGCTTTACGGGATAAACTCCATCACATTCGCTGCAATCAAAAGTTGATTATCATCGGTTAAGGGTAATTTTAATGAATAATCCTATGGAATTAAAGGATATAGAGTTTATTATCATATAATTATGATATAATTGAGTCAATAATTTTTTTTTATTTGTTCGATGTTCTGTTTTCCTTTTTTTGAGAACTTTTATCTCTTTAATGTTTATGATAAGAATGTGGTGAGCATTTTTTGGTTCTACAGGGAAGTGATACAATTATGGATTTCCCCACATAAGAATTTAGTTTGCTTTATATGATGCTATTGATTTTCGCCATGGAGCTTTAGATGATGTTATTAAGTTTTCTGCTTTTGAAAGATAAGGGATGTTCCAATAAAGATTTTGTATTATGATATGTGTAGAATGTATTTGAGACTCACCAATCACACTACTTTCTAATAAATTTGGTGAGTTCTTTATCGTTCTATATAATTTCAGTTTTAAGTTGGGTTCACTAAACCCGTTTGATACAATGTTTGTTAACATTATAATGAAAACCGTTGCATTATAAATTCTCTAATATTATTTAATGAAAGGAGGATGGACTTGAAAATTACCTTTGTTCTCGAAACAGTTCATTTAGAAATAGGTTCCATAGTTTGTTATTTTTACATTATTGATAATTGAAATATAGAAAGGCTACCTCCATTATAAAAGTTAAAACAAAATGGCTATTGTATACATGTTTTTAAATATACTTGTATGTTCTTTACTTTTTTTTTAACTATTGTATTATATTTATGTATGTTCCTTACTGTTTGTGCTTTTTAATTATTGATTTATATTTTTTGATAGGATTTGATAAGTTTGCTCAAGAAAAATTGATGTAAACCTTGATGTTTACTAGAACTATGTCATGTATATGCATGAAATTTATCTTACTTTGGTTTTCCTCACTTTGTAATAATTATATAAATATTTGAAGTATTATCATATAGGTTTGGGTGCTTCATGACGAGTTTTCTATTTGTCAGCATGATCTAAAAAGTCATTATATTCATTTTTTTATTTCATAGTCGCTATTAATTTGATGGGTCGTTTTTGTATATTTATTTATAATATTTACAATTTTAACTCTATTTATCGTAATAGTTAGGATTGTTTACTATGGGTTTAAAGTTTGTAATTTACTCACCACAAAAATATCTTAATATGCTATGTTACGTTTATAGTTAATTCTTTATTTAAATATTTCTATTTTTTGTTATATTTTTAACAAATATTGTAGTACGTCCACGCATCGTGCTGGTACATGCTAATAATATAAAAAGAACCACCTAAAGTAAACAAATAATATAAAAGATGTAATTGGAACTCGTAATTATCTATTAACTATTTGGTAGAATTAAGACTAGTTTCAGCCTATAAATGTTCCAATTACTTAGTTTTTGCCATATTTTTGAGAATTAAGAGGGAAAAATCTCTCATTTAATTTGTTTTATTACTACAATAGCCTAAATACCATAGAACCCTCAAAGTTGTACATTTACCTAAATGGCGTTAGGGTTGGTGTCTACCAAATGTAGCAATAGCGGAATGCAATACGTGCGGCCTACCTCTTGGTCTAGTGATATAAAGATATTACTAGGACAGTCTTGGGGATGGATTGAGTTTGGTCACCAGTTCAATCCCTGGCACTATCATAATAATGTTTGGCGAGCAAAGGCCACGAAATGCGAATGGTAAATAGTCAAGGTATGCGTAAGCTGAAACGAACACTTTATTATATGCTAAAAAAAAGTAAAAAATATCGACCGTACTATGGTAATTAAATGGGCATATGTTGCTTGGGAGTGAACATGTGTTCATCATTTTATGCTTCACATAAGATGGTTATAATTGGTTCCATGGGGACCACCTTTGATGGAAAAATTACATATAAACAGCATCCAATTGATGTGTGTCCAGGAAGAAATAAACAAACCAATATATGACCTATTTAGTCTTTTAATAAGCAAGCAAATACTAAAACAAAGAAAAGTTTGTATTCTTTTATAATTGATACACTTGTACCCTCAAGTTGTCTTCTAAATTTGTAGGCCAGTGTCTTCAGGGTAGTTGCTGTCTTGTAGATTGTTTTCAAACCCATTTTCGGCGAGACAATCGCAGCCGTTGTTTACACCACAACCATGGGTGTGAACACATCAGAGCCGTCTGTGTATTCTCACATGGAGTCATGTGCACATATGTAGTACCAAAAGAGTGTTTTGGACTGATGTTGTAAGAGAGATCCAAATGCAAAAGCATCACTAGAAGTCAACCGAACTGTCATTTGAGATAGGGATGTTATCTTATTTCATCAAATCTCTAGAGGAGAGAGAAATTGATGTTTGTTTCTTCTTCTCCAGACCAATTCTTGTGCTTCTTCAATAGTAATTCCCTCAGATCTTTTTTACCCAAGTTTACTAGGCCAATGTTCATTGGATGATGGACAAGTAGAGGGATAAAATCTTTAGGTGCGTTTCTTGGGGTTACTTTTTTTTCTTTCATTTTCCATAAATATATTTTTTTTACTCATTTTTTCCCATCACGTTGATTGATTGTAAATATATTCTATTATAACTAGACCTACAAATTGAGGTACGAAATTATAACACAATACAAATCAACATGAAATTATTGATGAATGGATGAACCCTCCAATATGTAACTATTTGAGTTTGGTATTGACCAGCTTTATTCGTTAAAAATATATTGTTGACTTTTACAAAAGGTTTGTGTTTTATAATGTTAGTTTATATATAATGAATTTTAATAAAAGTATTGTTCACGAATTAATGAATTTAATTGGGTTTGGTAATGAGCAAAATGTGTCAACCTCTATGTGATTTTAAATGATTTATTAGTTTTATGAATAATAATTGGTAAATACAACACGGCATATTAAAATAATGGATAGGACTTGAATATGATTTCTTTTAACGATAAAAGGTCATCTATTTAGACATGAATCCGCTAAGAGCCAAATATAATAAAAATCGATGTGAGCACGACTTGATACAATTGATTAACGAGTATAATTATAACATGTAATATATCTATCATATTTTTTATCAAAAGTTTTCTTACACACTTTAAAAAATTGAATTTCATGAAAAACTAAAATGTAAAAACATGTATTGTAAAGTCACTCCTTTATTTATTTTTTCACTCATTTTGACTTCTAATCACAAAGAACAACTTTTGTTATTTTTTAAACTTACTAATTAAACGCATTTGATAGGAAATATGTCAAATGTGAAGGATATAACTTAATTGTTTGTAAAAATAGGAAAGATAAAAAGTAGTAAGTCTGCAAATTATTAATGACATGTCAAGCTAAATATTTGTCTTTTTCTAATATTTGCAGCTAATATATGTTAAATTTATTTTGATTGTGTTTTTATTTTTCAAAACTAGGTTGATAGTATAACGATCATTCTTTTTAGGTTATGATAACATCTTAACTGATATTGATTGATGTTAAAGGCAATCGAAATTTGTCTCTCAAACATTCCAAGTTAATTAAAATCTTCTTCCCAACACCAAAAAAATAAGACATCCCAATTTTCTTTTTTAACCCATTATTTTTTTTTGGGACTTTGTAAATTTAGGATCTATTGTAATATGTATTATGGAAATAGGACAACAAACATTTTATTTATAGTTTTAATCCCTATTTTTGAATAAAGCCGCTGGCGCGGACCCATATTCATAAAACGTCAACCAATCACAGCATGCCACGTGTCCCTTTATTTTGAAAATAGGGACTAAATATGGAAACGAAATGTTTGTTGTCCTATATCCATAATCAATATTATTTTAAGCCCTAAAAGTACATAACCTATTTTTTTTTTATCTCTTTAACCTTCTTCTTCTCTCAATTTAACCCTAACTTTAAACACCACTATCGTCTCTCAGCACCGCTAGATGACATATATCTAATCTGCACTGTTAAAATGCGGAACAATCCGCACAAGAGAGATAATATATATATATATATATATATATTTGCGATTTCCCTCAAATGTTTAAAGCCCCCCAAAAAATCAACCCAATTTCTTTTACCATATAAAAAAATGGTCAGCACCATACGAACCTATATTTAGGTTCGCGAGTGAGAAGGCCTCTACACACACACACACACACACACACACACACACACACACATATATATATATATATATATATATATATATATATATATATATATATATATATATTATGTTCCAATACATACTTAACCATTTTTTTTAAATAATAAAAAAAATTATTTTACTTGAAATTTTTTATTAAATTTTGTTATAGGGTATAAATGGAATGTTTAGATACCCTGTAAAAAAATCACTCTAAAAGAATTTTTTTTACTAATTCTTTAAAATTGATCCGCAACTTAGGACCTCACTAGATCCTGCTTGTAGTTTGTTGGTAGTGTTTGTGGTTGGTGATGAGTTGGTGATTTCTTTTGGTGGTTGGGTGATTGTTTGGTATATCTTTATACCGGTGGTAGTGGGTGGACATTGTGGCCGTGGTGGTGGAGTTAGTGTTAAGGTTTAAAATTTATTATGGGTGTAAAATAAAATTTTAATAATATTTTTGGAGGTTAAAATAATATTTAGATAAAATATTGTGGGTTTGACTATTATTTTTAATTTTTTTAAATAGCGGTATCCACTTTTTTGTGCCATTAGTAAAAAAAATGTTGTTTTTATGACGTGGAAAAACAAAAGTGGGGTGCTTTAATATCATCCGATAATATTAAATAAAGTGTTGTCTTTTAGGCACACTTCATTTTTATCTCCACCATCACAAGGTACTCTAAAATACAATATACATAATTTTAAAAGTGACGATGGAGAAGATAAAAAATGGGTAAGTTGAGAATCATTAGGTTTTTATTTAATTGTGTACGTTGAGAATAATATCTAAGATCATTATATATTTATTAATAAAATATGCAACGAGTTGCTCGGGCATTAATGTAAATACTTTTACTGATCTTGTCATATATATTAACATATATTGACAATGTATAAGATGTTGGAATTTCAAAATAATATAATTTCTTAATTGAATTGCATTATTGAGTTTTATTTTTGAAATATAATTTAGTATTTATATTGTGTAAGTTAGTTTTTATATTTGGTTTTCTAGTAGAGAGAGACAAAGAGAGCAAAAGTAAAATCGGTGTAAATGAAGTGGGTATGGTTTTAGTGTCCTACATAAAAACTTTACAAGAAAGTGAAAGGGTATATAACTAAAAGACAAAAGATGACTATTAGCTTCTAGTCAAAAACGATATGTTATTGTGTTTTGCGAGCACAACCAATCAAGACACGCGATGTGCGATTGGGCGCTTTGATGGCGTACTTTGCACATGCGCATCTTTGGCGGAGTGTGAGAGCCTAAAGTTTTGTTAATGTCAACCAGATCAACGGTTGTAGTTAATCGATTTGATCAAGAGATGTTATAACCCAAGCGGGATGATCTGAATCGTTAGATTGACTCACGACATTTCGTACGGGGCTATGTCCATTCGCTTATGATGAGACGCCAAATCTAGACCATGCGATCAAAGGAATTCCCAAAAGACTTGATCCAATGATTGATGAATCGCAGGGCTGAAAGGAGTTGGTTGTTCATGAACAGCCACCAAAGTGACTATAAAAAAAAATTCAGGACTCTATTTGGGGCACCGAAAATTGCTCTGTTCGCCTCTCTCCATCCTCTACCTTCTGGCATTATCAAGTTAACATTTTAGAGTGTTCTTGATTTGATCAAATCGTACATAGTTTGAATCAAATAAGAAACATCATTGCATTGTATCCTTAAGGCAAATTTCTACTTCAACTCCATTGTGTACTCGCGATTTTCATCTAGAAGGGGAGAAATATTGCCTAAAAAACAACGTTCTTAGAACATCCATTGCAATAACATGGATTCGTAATTATTATAATTTCTTCATAAATTTTCAACATAGGACCATCTTCAAGTCATTAAAGCAGTTTGCTTCATCAAAATGACGCAATATAATTTTATTCCAAAAAAAAAAATATAACCAACTTTAAGCATTGCGCATACAACCCATTCCCGCAACATTGCATTTGTCACGCTGACTAGCCTCTCGCGGTAGTCGGAATATCACGAGGAGAAGAACCATTTTCCAACGACTCTCTAAACAACTATTGTTACCTAATTATATAAATATCACTTAAACTTTACGTTTATAAACACTAATTTCATCCTCATCCTCAAACTCAATATTCTTGTTTTCAAGTTTACAAACACTTTCTTTAAAAAAAAAACTCTTAAAGGAAAACTACTAAAAAGAGCAATTCAATCAAACCTTATTCCCCAAAACCAAATACACCCTTGAAAGTCAAATACATAGGGAGAGTCACGAAAAACTTCTCGTGAAGACACGTGATTTGTATAGCATAAGAACATGCATCAAACGATTTGATTAATGGAGCGAATAAAAAATGGTCAAATGGAAGAATATTGCCTAAAAATTCAATAAGGAGAATTAATACTACTTATTTGAACTGGATAATTCAGAAAAAGAAATATCATTATGAGATTTTGTATGTTTTGTTATGTGTTATGTTAATTGTCAAGTATTGATCATTGAGATTCATGGTTTCGCAAATCTCTCCGAGCTAAATAATCTCAGTTGGACAATTCCAAATGTGAAGTAAGTATTCATATCTTATTTGTCAAATTGATTACTTGAAGTTCAATAAACCCGATTTTCTTTGTTTTCCAATTACAAAATCATTTATTTCAATGATTTTGTGTTCCAATTTCAAAATCATTGAAATGAATGATTTTTTTTTTATCATAAAAAAAAATTTCCGCCTTTTTTTACAAATATAAATTTGTAAATTAGTAATACTAATATTAGTAATTTTGACATAAGATTTTCACCATCATGCAATTTTGCAACCTCCGCGAGATGTGTACTTCTCTTTCATTGATACGCGGGTATCCAAGGTGTATTGATCTTGATCAAAATAGGGAGGAGCCTTTGACTTTTTATCTTTTCTATTTTTTGCCTTTTTTTTAAATGATAAGATGCAGGCCTGTCAATCGGGCTCTAGGAGCCGAGCTTGGGGTTGATCAGGCTCGGCTCGAGCTCAAGCTCAGCCCAAACGAGTCTGAGAGCTCAAGCTCAACTCACAAAGTATAACGAAATTCGGGCCTGATTTGAGCAGGCCTGAATTGAATATTCTAATACATATTTATTTATTTTAATAATAAATATTCATATATTCCAATACATATTTATTTATTTTAATAATAAATATTCACATTTTAGCAATAAAATTCTTATTTCAGCAATAAAAAATACATTTTAGCAATAAAAATCATATTTCAGCAATAAAATATGAATTTCAGCATTAAAAATTCATATTTCAGAACTAAAAAGGACATATTTCAGCATTAAAAAAAATATTTCAGTAATAAAAAACTTATTTCAACAAGAAAATTACCATTTCAGCACCAAAAAGTTGTTTAAACAACAATAAAATTTACATTTCAGCACCATTGCTTAGACAACATTTAGACCACAATAAATTGTAATACCCCGTACTTTTGGTTATAATTATTTTTGGGATTAATTAATTAAATGCGTATTAATTGGAAATTAATCCGGGTTAAAAATACTAACGATATGCGAGTTGGTATTTGATTATGTGCATATATGATTATATATGAATTTGGAATTATGAAATTTGTCGTGAGATTTATATACGGCATTTTAGAAATTTTGTTGAGACGCGTGGGACCGCCGCGTCACGGTGTAATATTTTGATTATAAAAGTGAATTTAAAATCTATAAACCGTATGGTCGTTTTGAGTGCGCCAACGTGTCCGGAAGGGTCGAGATAGTCAGAAAACACTACCCGGGGGTGTAGTTTGGATTCCGGGGTATTTTTAGGTCATACCGGCATCATAAAGGGTATTTTGGTAATTTTACATTTTGAGGAATTAAAAGTGACGAAAATTGGGAGTTTTAATCTGATGTGGATTTAACCCACTAAACCCACTAACCTAACCCATATTAACCCATTAAGCTACGGAGGCTATCATTAGGTTTACAACTTTCCCAAAGAAAACCCTAGCCACCTTAAGCCACTATTGGAGAAGAAGCTTGGAGAAGAGAAGAAATTCTGCAGAAACCTTCATTAACCCTACACCAAACTCAGAGACAATCAAGGCAAATGACTTTATTCCATTTAATTTCAGAGAATGTCCTTTCCATGTTAAAAATTGAAGAATTTTAATTGTTCTTGAAAGTTGAATGAAAACCCATGTTAATTGGATTTAGAACTTGAATATTGAGGACAAATCGCATGTAGAATTACATAGAGATGATTATTCTGGTATTAATGTATGTTGGTTGTAACAAAAACGGATTTAATTCGGGGATTTGATGATGATAAAGATCTAGGGTTCATGTTCTTATAAAAATTGGGGAAAAATATAGAATCTTGTGATTTAATGATGTATAGGGTGCAACAAAGCCTTAAAAGATGTTAGTTTATGACCTTAGCATGTTTTAGGATGATTAGAGAACTTAAAACATTGTTGGGACGAACTTTGGAGAAGATTTGAGGAGTAGAAATGGTGAAAAACGAAACTTAGAGAAATCTGGGACAAATCTGGCAGGTCGTTAGAAGCCCCTACCCAGGTCGTTCGAACGAACTCGTTCGAACGAGCTTCTAACGAATTGACCAGTCGCTTCTAACGAGGGGCAGTTTCGTTCGATATCTCGTTCGAACCAGATATCGTTAGAAGGTACAGTTCGTTCGAACGAACTGGAATCTCGTTCGAACAGCCTCGTTCGAACGAGACTTCTAACGAGTTGACAGTGGGATCTCGTTCGAACAGTCTCGTTCGAACGAGACTTCTAACGAGTTGACAGTTTGGTCCTTTTTGGACTGTTTTTATTTTTGGAGTCCCGTAAACTTGTTCGAGGATATAGATAACATTCCGATGATGATGTAATGATAGAATTGGGACTTTTGGATATTTATGAGAAGGAAATTATATACGAGAGTTAAATTAATTGGACGGTTTGGGTTGAGACGTGAGTGTCTACTACGACGTGAGAATAGATTATGGCGCGTATGATTATAAACCGGAATAGTATAAATCGTGATAATTATATATTGGTACGAGAATGCGATATGTACTACGATTAAACTACGGGATTACTAAGACGTGTGTTTACTTAGTATTGGTATATGAATTGTGTGTATGACATACCTACCATACTTGCTATCACGGGAGGTTTGCGTTCGCTTAGGGCCCTCTAATCCTTGTGTTGCCCGGATTTAGACTGGTTACCTTGGTGAACATAGGTCATAGAAAGACTTATTGGGATATTAATAAGTCCGCTGATCGTAGGAGCGTAGGTATGTACGTGACCTATGTGATGTGACTGTGTTCGCCTCCATTATTTGTGATGTTGTTATCTGTGAACTATTCCTGAGAGATTCGAAATATGTGATCCTTATGTACCTGATGTACCGGGATGGATAGCAGAGTATGTGTGCATTTCAGCTTAGTTCTCGGGGTGCTTGTATTGTATATTTATGTTGTGATTAATATACACTTAATTAATGAGAACCTTTATGTTAATGTTGTGAAATAATTACGGTATTGATTCGAGAAACATAACGAGTTAGCTAATAGTGATATATATACTGCATATTGAGCATCTGAGTTTATGTTAAACCCCTACTTAATTACGAGCGTTATAATGTTAATAGAACCGAGTAATAAGGGTAGGACCTATGATAGTCTAGCTAGAGATGATGTCACTTAGCTAGTGGTTTATGTCGTTGTAGATGGGTGCTTACGTTAGGAGTGCACAGTTAGACGAGAGGTAAGGATACCATGTGAGTGCACGTCCTAACATGTATTTTGCATTTAATGTTTTAAATGTTTTTAAAGCACTTGTAGGTTTTTAAAATATAACCCCACATTCGGGCTCTGACCCGTTTGCTTTTCCAATCTATTTTTCTTTGTAAAACTATTTTAGGTGCCCAGCCACAAGGACACCATGCATAGGATATTCATTCAGGTGACGAGCTGTAGCTGTTTTTGGAAGCTACAAGGATTTGCTTGTAGACGCTTCTATCACTTGGATTCCAGATTCATTATCTATCGGTTGTAGGGCATGTTGCCCATTTCTATTAGAGTTACATTTCCATTTCAGTTTTCAAACTTTGGCATGTAATGTTTTAGTATTCAGTTTACTTATCAGTTGTGGGATTTGTAGTGAGGAGTTTTTCCTCCAGACTTTATTTACGTTATATGATGGTCATTCTATTTACTTCATTATGGTGAATGGTGTTATTATTCTTTATTACACTTGTTGTATGTTAATCAGACTTTAAATAAAATTTGGCACTTACTTTTTTAAATACTAGGTGGTTAGTAATCTTTAAAATGTTTTCGACAGTGATGCTATTAACTGGACCAACTTGACATTTTGAATTAATTTAATAAAGGAGTAGCTACCCGGTATTTAATTAGTCGGGGTGTCACAGGTGGTATCAGAGCATCAGGTTCTAGTGTCCTTTAGGATCTGACGGTTATTATGTTTCCGCTACGTTTCTTTGATATAGAGCCCTATATTTTAGGACTGTTGTACTCTTTTTGTGTATGCTTCGTTCTTCAGCTATTTTAAGTTTATAAACAGCGAACTTATAAACTTTGTTCTTATTTCAGATGCATCCACGTCGTGCACGACGAGTTCCCAGGGATGCAACGCCCGAACCCCTGCCCGCTCCAGTTCAGAGCATGATGAACGCCGCTGAGGTTGCAGCTATAGTAGCCCAAGCGGTAAATGCCGCCATTGCCGTTATTCAGCAGGCACCACCTCAGGTGCTGGTTGCCGCGCCAGTACAGGCAAATGCATTCCCGTCTGCTTGGGAACGTGTACGTGACGCTTTTCAGAAAGCGCATCCGCCAGAGTTTGCAGGTAGCTCAGATGTGGTAGTCTCGAGCCAGTGGAGGAAGGTTATGAAGAGGCACTTGAGGATGTATGAGTGCACGGACGTCCAGAAGCAGGTGCTAGCTACGTTCAAGCTAGTTAGATATGCGCTACAGTGGTGGGAGTCTATTACCACCATGGAGGAGAGGGATACTCTCACGATTCAGGAGTTCTGGGTGCGGTTCGACCGTAAGTACTTTCCGTCAGCTGTTCATACGAAAATGAGGAGGATATTGATGAGTTTAAGGCAAGAGGGTAAGACTGTGGCCGAGTATGAGGCCGAGTTCACAAATCTGTTGAATATCGTTCCAGATGAGATACCAACAGAGAAGAAGAAGATTGAGAAATTCACGGACGGGTTGACTTGGAGGATCCGTCAGCATCTGCTAGGGAACCTATCGTTGTCCACCTATTCTGATGTGGTTAACGCTGCATTGTTACACTGCCAGGACCACCATTTTCATATGGCCGAGGGCAAGAGGTCGGGGAAGTCTAGCCATCAGGGCAGGACTGGAGGACATGGTGCCAACGGGGCACAATCTGGTCAGGGGCAGAGACAGAATGAGCAGGGCTCCCAGCAGGGGGATAATAAGAGGTTCCGGTCAGGGAACTACAGACAGGGACAGGAAGGTTTCCGTCAGGGCCATCAGGGTCCAAATGGTCATCAGGGCCAACAGGGGCAGAATGGGCAACAGTTTCACCAGGGCCAGCAGGGCCAAGGGAGGAACGGTAACGGCCACCAGGGCCGGGGACAGCAGGGGCAGAGAGGAGGGAACTTCCCAGGGAAGTGTTTCGTTTGTGGCAAGACTGGCCATAAGAAACAGGATTGTCCTGATAGGGGCAGGGCCCCACAGCAGCAGCAGCAGGGTGCTCGCCAGGAGCCACAAAGGCCTATGTTTCCCGCCGCCTTTCCCGCACCGCCACAGATGGCAGCATTGCCACCCATTCCAGCAGTCCCAGCTCAACAGGGGTAGCTACAGTATGGACGTGTCTACAACGCCCACCAGGCTGCAGTTCCACAGGCACCGCCCGCGATTGAGGGTACGTTTCCTATCCATGGCACTATGGGTCGGGTGTTATTTGATACGGGTGCTACACATTGTTTTATAGCTACACATTTCGCGAAAGCTTTAGGATTGTTAGCTACGGCAGAGAGCACAGTGACGTGTGTCGACTCACCATTGGGGAGTGGGTCACTTATATTCTTTATATGCCGGGGAGTGGGAGTAGGGATTGGTAGTTTGGTATTACCTACAGATATGTTGGTATTAGATATGCATGTTCACGATGTGATCATCGGTATGGATTGGCTCGTAGCTTATAGGGCCATGATTGATTGCTTCAGCGGGAGCATTGTTTTTGCCATTCCGGGGCAAGAGATGTTCGTAGTGGCGATGCCTCGCCCAGAGGGAGGATCGACCGCTCATTTGTATTACCTAGAGGAGGATACCTCTAAGGGGGTAGTGATTCCTTTAGATTCTATCCCAGTTGTCAGGGAGTATTCGGATGTGTTTCAGGAGATACCAGGCTTACCACCCAGTCGAGAGATAGACTTTGTTATAGATTTGCTACCGGGTACGAGACCTATAGCACGCGCACCGTACCGTATGGCTCCGGCAGAGATGCGAGAGCTACGGGATCAGATAGAGCAGCTGTTAGGTCAGGGCTTTATTCGCAGGAGTACCTCACCTTGGGGCGCTCCAGTTTTGTTTGTGAAGAAGAGGGACGGTTCACTGAGATTGTGTGTGGACTACCGAGAGTTGAATAAGGTCACTATACGGAATAAGTATCCGTTGCCTCGAATCGATGACTTATTCGACCAGTTGAGAGGAGCTTCTTTCTTCTCGAAGATTGATTTGAGATCGGGATACCATCAGTTACGTATCCGGGAGGAGGATGTCTCGAAGACCGCGTTCTTGTCAAGATATGGTTCTTACGAGTTTCAGGTTATGCCTTTTGGTTTGACCAACGCTCCAGCTGTGTTTATGGACTTAATGAACAGAGTGTTCAGGGATTTCCTACATCAGTTTGTCATTGTCTTCATCGATGATATTCTGGTTTACTCCCAGACAGAAGAGGAGCACGCCGAGCATTTGAGGCAGGTTTTGCAGACACTTCGTCAGAACGAGTTGTATGCAAAATATGAGAAGTGCGGGTTTTGGCTGAAGGAAGTCCAGTTTTTGGGACACATTATTTCCGACCGGGGAATATCTGTTGATCCAGGGAAGGTATCCGCGGTGAGGGAGTGGGGACAGCCCACGACACCAACAGAGATTCGTAGTTTCTTGGGTCTAGCAGGATACTACAGGAGGTTTATTCGGGGTTTCTCAGAGATAGCAGGTCCTTTGACACATCTGACTCGTAAGGGTGTGCCATACATCTGGAGTGATGCCTGTCAGTTGGCATTCGATGAACTGAAGGACAAATTGACCTCAGTACCTGTGTTAGCATTGCCGAGACCGGGAGTTGAGTATTTGGTTTACACCGACGCGTCTTTGCAAGGACTTGGAGGTGTATTGCAGCAGGAGAGACAGGCCATAGCTTATGCTTCCCGTAAGCTTAAGACTCATGAGAAGAATTACCCCACGCATGATTTGGAGTTGGCAGCAGTGGTATTTGCCCTACGGATTTGGAGACACTATCTTTTGGGGGAGAAGTTCCAACTGTTCACGGACCACAAGTCCCTACAGTACCTGTTCACGCAGAAAGAGTTGAATATGCGGCAGCGTAGGTGGCTTGAGTTTGTGAAAGACTACCAGTTCGATATCCAGTATCACCCGGGTAAGGCTAACGTGGTAGCAGACGCGTTGAGCCGTAGACCAGCAGATGAGGTGGTAGAGGTGTGGAAGGCTAAGTGGAAGGAATTGGGACACCAGGATGCAGTGGCCCGATCTTTCATGTCTGTGATGACCGTTACACCGCAGATTGTCACGAAGGTAGTGAGGGCACAGGCTAATGACTCGTTCTGTCAGGAGCAGATAGTTCGATTACTAGCAGAGGGAGCCGAGTCCTATACCGTTAGCTCAGACGGGGGATTACGCTTCAATGGGAGATTGGTAGTTCCGGAAGGGGATGAATTGCGACACGATGTAATGTCAGAGTCGCACGGCTCACGGTTCGCGGTACATCCCGGAGGGGACAAAATGTACCAAGACATGAGACACCAGTATTGGTGGAGCGGTATGAAGAGAGATATCGCTGAGTTTGTTTCGAAATGCGCCACTTGTCAGCTTGTAAAAGTGGATCATCAGAGACCAGCAGGATTGCTACAGCCGTTGGAGGTTCCGGTGTGGATGTGGGAGAGCATATCCATGGACTTTATCACGGGGTTGCCTACGTCGCAGAGGGGTCACGACTCCGTTTGGGTAATTGTGGACAGGTTATCCAAAGTCGCTCACTTTTTACCCGTAAGGACCGACTACACTACGGGACAGTATGCCCAGCTCTTCATTTCAGAGGTTGTGAGGCTTCACGGTGTGCCCCTAAATATCGTGTCTGACAGAGACAAGATATTTGTTTCGCGGTTTTGGGAGAGTTTCTAGGAGGCCATGGGCACGGAATTGCGGTTGAGTATGGCCTATCTTCCGCAGACTGATGGGCAGACCGAGCGCATAAATCAGATGTTGGAGGACATGCTACGCATGTGCATTATTGACTTTGGGGGTGGATGGGAGCAGTACCTTCCACTGGTGGAGTTTGCTTACAACAACTCCTATCAGTTCACTATTGGCATGGCTCCGTTTGAGGCATTGTACGGTAGGCCTTGTCGTTCCCCAGCATGTTGGTTAGAGGTGGGGGACAACAAACTATTTGGGCCGGAAGTGATTCAGGATACTTCGGCAAGGATTGAGTTGATTCGGAGTCGCATTCGAGTAGCTCAAGACAGGCAGAAGAGTTATGCTGATGCGAAAAGATTCTTCAGAGAGTTCCAAGTAGGGGACCAGGTTTTGCTCAGGGTATCTCCGATGAAGGGGATTATGCGTTTCGGGAAGAAAGGGAAGTTGGCACCAAGGTATGTGGGGCCATTCCCTATTATTGAGCGGATCGGACCGGTTGCGTATAGACTTGGACTACCGGAGCATTTGCATCGGATTCACGATGTGTTCCATATTTCCTCGCTGAGGAAATATCTTAGAGATAATCTGGCTCATTCTCACATTGCTGTGGAGGACATCGATCTCCAGCCGGATAGCTCCTACGAGGAGGGGCCGATTGCTATTTTGGATCGAAGCGAGAGGAAACTGCGGTCAAAGATAGTTCCGTTAGTGCGTGTTCAGTGGCGACATCACAATGTCGAGGAGTCCACATGGGAGCGCGAGGATGAGATGCGCGAACGTTATCCAGAGTTGTTTTTAGCAGGTACTTTCTAGTTTCGAATTTCGGGACGAAATTCAGTTATTAGGGGGGAAGTATGTAATACCCCGTACTTTTGGCTATAATTATTTTTGGGATTAATTAATTAAATGCGTATTAATTGAAAATTAATCCGGGTTAAAAATACTAACGAGATGCGAGTTGGTATTTGATTATGTGCATATATGATTATATATGAATTTGGAATTATGAAATTTGTCGTGAGATTTATATACGGCATTTTAGAAATTTTGTTGAGACGCGTGGGACCGCCGCGTCACGGTGTAATATTTCGATTATAAAAGTGAATTTAAAATTTATAAACCGTATGGTCGTTTTGAGTGCGCCAACGCGTCCGGAAGGGTCGAGATAGTCAGAAAACACTAGTCGGGGGTGTAGTTTGGATTCCGGGGTATTTTTAGGCCATACCGGCATCATAAAGGGTATTTTGGTCATTTTACATTTTGAGGAATTAAAAGTGACGAAAATTGGAAGTTTTAATCTGATGTGGATTTAACCCACTAAACCCACTAACCTAACCCATATTAACCCATTAAGCTACGGAGGCTATCATTAGGTTTACAACTTTCCCAAAGAAAACCCTAGCCACCTTAAGCCACCATTGGAGAAGAAGCTTGGAGAAGAGAAGAAATTCTGCAGAAACCTTCATTAACCCTACACCAAACTCAGAGACAATCAAGGCAAGTGACTTTATTCCATTTAATTTCAGAGAATGTCCTTTCCATGTTAGAAATTGAAGAATTTTAATTGTTCTTGAAAGTTGAATGAAAACCCATGTTAATTGGATTTAGAACTTGAATATTGAGGACAAATCGCATGTAGAATTACATAGAGATGATTATTCTGGTATTAATGTATGTTGGTTGTAACAAAAACGGATTTAATTCGGGGATTTGATGATGATAAAGATCTAGGGTTCATGTTCTTATAAAAATTGGGGAAAAATGTAGAATCTTGTGATTTAATGATGTATAGGGTGCAATAAAGCCTTAAAAGATGTTAGTTTATGACCTTAGCATGTTTTAGGATGATTAGAGAACTTAAAACATTGTTGGGACGAACTTTGGAGAAGATTTGAGGAGTAGAAATGGTGAAAAACGAAACTTAGAGAAATCTGGGACAAATCTGGCAGGTCGTTAGAAGCCCCTACCCAGGTCGTTCGAACGAACTCGTTAGAACGAACTCGTTCGAACGAGCTTCTAACGAATTGACCAGTCGCTTCTAACGAGGGGCAGTTTCGTTCGATATCTCGTTCGAACCAGACATCGTTAGAAGGTACAGTTCGTTCGAACGAACTGGAATCTCGTTCCAACAGCCTCGTTCGAACGAGACTTCTAACGAGTTGACAGTGGGATCTCGTTCGAACAGTCTCGTTCGAACGAGACTTCTAACGAGTTGACAGTTTGGTCCTTTTTGGACTGTTTTTATTTTTGGAGTCCCGTAAACTTGTTCGAGGATATAGATAACATTCCGATGATGATGTACTGATAGAATTGGGACTTTTGGAAATTTATGAGAAGGAAATTATATACGAGAGTTAAATTAATTGGACGGTTTGGGTTGAGACGTGAGTGTCTACTACGACGTGAGAATAGATTATGGCGCGTATGATTATAAACCGGAATAGTATAAATCGTGATAATTATATATTGGTACGAGAATGCGATATGTACTACGATTAAACTACGGGATTACTAAGACGTGTGTTTACTTAGTATTGGTATATGAATTGTGTGTATGACATACCTACCATACTTGCTATCACGGGAGGTTTGCGTTCGCTTAGGGCCCTCTAATCCTTGTGTTGCCCGGATTTAGACTGGTTACCTTGATGAACATAGGTCATAGAAAGACTTATTGGGATATTAATGAGTCCGCTGACGTAGGAGCGTAGGTATGTGCGTGACCTATGTGATGTGACTGTGTTCGCCTCCATTATTTGTGATGTTGTTATCTGTGAACTATTCCTGAGAGATTCGGAATATGTGATCCTTATGTACGTGATGTACCGGGATGGATAGCAGAGTATGTGTGCACCACAGCTTAGTTCTCGGGGTGCTTGTATTGTATATTTATGTTGTGATTAATATACACTTAATTAATGAGAACCTTCATGTTAATGTTGTGAAATAATTATGGTATTGATTCGAGAAACATAACGAGTTAGCTAATAGTGATATATATACTGCATATTGAGCATCTGAGTTTATGTTAAACCCCTGCTTAATTACGAGCGTTATAATGTTAATAGAACCGAGTAATAAGGGTAGGACCATGATAGTCTAGCTAGAGATGATGTTACTTAGCTAGTGGTTTATGTCGTTGTAGATGGGTGCTTACGTTAGGAGTGCACAGTTAGACGAGAGGTGAGGATACCATGTGAGTGCACGTCCTAACATGTATTTTGCATTTAATGTTTTAAATGTTTTTAAAGCACTTGCAGGTTTTTAAAATATAACTCCACATTCGGGCTCTGACCCGTTTGCTTTTCCAATCTATTTTTCTTTGTAAAACTATTTTAGGTGCCCAGCCACAAGGACACCATGCATAGGATATTCATTCAGGTGACGAGCTGTAGCTGTTTATGGAAGCTACAAGGATTTGCTTGTAGACGCTTCTATCACTTGGATTCCAGATTCATTATCTATCAGTTGTAGGGCATGTTGCCCATTTCTATTAGAGTTACATTTCCATTTCAGTTTTCAGACTTTGGCATGTAATGTTTTAGTATTCAGTTTACTTATCAGTTGTGGGATTTGTAGTGAGGAGTTTTTCCTCCAGACTTTATTTACGTTATGTGATGGTCATTCTATTTACTTCATTATGGTGAATGGTGTTATTATTCTTTATTACACTTGTTGTATGTTAATCAGACTTTAAATAAAATTTGGCACTTACTTTTTTAAATACTAGGTGGTTAGTAATCTTTAAAATGTTTTCGACAGTGATGCTATTAACTGGACCAACTTGACATTTTGAATTAATTTAATAAAGGAGTAGCTACCCGGTATTTAATTAGTCGGGGTGTCACATAAATAAACTTGTTAAACAATAATCTAACATTATAAATTCATGGCATATTTATTTAGGTAGAAAACCAACATCTATTTGAAATAACATATGTTTAAAAAAATAACAATAATTTCATTTTTTTTAAACGGTTTGTCGTGTTATCTATCCTATAAGTGAAATTAATGTATGTGATTCTGAGTATTATCTATATGTAATTTGGAAGCACAAGGCGAAGATAACATATTGATAACTTGTTATCTGCACATTTATTTGTTCTTTGTTCAATTTGGCTATACAACTCCTAAATATTTAGGAACAGATAACCAGTCAAAAATTTAAGAACAGATGCCCATTTATCTGCTCATGTTAATTGTTTATTCCCAGTCAAAAATTACATCATCAAAAGGGCATAAAAAACCATAAAAAAATTCTCTCTGTGTATTCTAAATACGTACTCGTGTGTTCTTTAAAAACATCTTTCAAACAAAACCATAAGAAACTTATGGAAAAAGCACTCTTAGGTCCCTCACAAATAAATTTTAAACACTAAAGGAATTTTAATAAATTTTAAAAATTTATTAAAATTCCTTTAGTGTTTAAAATTTATTTGCGAAGTACCTAATTGTAAATTGCCCAAAACTTATTTCCAACATTTAAAGCGTACACAAGTTTAACAACAAAATTGGAAGCTAAAGAATTATTCTATGTATTTTAGATACATCTTTCCAATAAAATCATAAACAACTAACCCCAAACTTTTGTATGAGACAGAAATTAGGAGCGACTATATGATACAGAAAATGGAGAGTGATAACCAGAACTTCCTTTTTTGTAACTAATCAAATTCATAAACAGCTGGAGCTTGAAAACGTACCTGTTCATCTTGAAAACAATCGGAGCTGGACAACACTTGCTTGAAAACGGTCGTATCGTATGTGAAAACGGAGAGAGATAATACATGCTTGAAAACGGCCGGCATAGAGTATATATATATATATATATATATATATATATAGAGAGAGAGAGAGAGAGAGAGAGAGTGAGTGAAAAAGAACCCTAAAATCTAAGCGTGTATGTGATATCACTGATATGATGCCTTTTCTAAAGGTAATTATTAAATCCAAGCATGTGGGATGTGTTGCCATTACTTTTATTTCTTTAGCATTAAGTCCAACATTTTGTTTACATAAGGATAAAATTATAAAAATTATGTCGTTTTAAAATATTTTTTATATATCATAGAAAATAAAATAATTTTGTATAGAGATATATATTATTTTGGGTTGAGCCTAGTTCGGAATTGAAAATGTTTCGCTTGCGCTTGGCTCAAATTGAATTTGGGTTTAATATCTCGACTCAAACTTAATAAAAGTTCGGTCCAAATTTAACGGATCGAGCGAGCAGGCTTCGGGCCTACACGACTCAATTAAAAGGCCTAATAAGATGTGGTTATTAGTATCTTAGCCAAATTCAAGTCAGAATTGGAATTAAAAATGTGTGAAGTTGAACTTCTTCATATCATATACGTTTTTTTGACAGTTTACAGCAAATGTTGAGGCACAACAATTGAGCCAAACTGGCAAATGGTAAGAGTGGCGCATATCATATGTATCCAAATATTTTTTTAAAAAGTCATATATGCTATGAGACGCTACAAAGACATAAGAAATTATTCAATCAATATAAGAATTGATTGAGTCATGGTACATAAGAAGTGATGGGTTCAATGAGTGCACTAATGATGGTGCTAGACTGTTAATCTACATATAAAAATATTAACTTGTACAGGGAACTAAAGTATTGTAATTTCAATATCGGCACATGAAATTGGAATTTGATATTAGAGTGATGTGTTTAGTTGGAGAGGTAAAATGACATAATGAGGTATGGAATTTAATATGATTGGAGTGTTGATTTAGTTAGATGTAAAATGTAAAACGGGTAAAGGACAGTGAACATGAACCAAATAAAACCACAATATTTTTGTAAAAAGGGCAGATAATTAACACTAGCTGGTATTTACTGTAGCATCTCATATGGTTGTCAGATCCGTCCTTTGGGTTGGACCCCATATATCCCGTCTCCACCGTTGGTGTTTGTCAGCCCAAATTCTCATTTTCTCAGACTCATAATGAGTTTTTATTTCTTTTTGAAAATCTTTTTTCTCTTTTGTTTTTCTGACTGAGAGGGGAAAAAGGTTTTAGTGTGGAGTCATAGAAAAACAGCTTCATTTCTGAACCCTTTTAATTCTTCTGAAAAGGTAAGACAGTTTTTCCTCTCTTTTCTCTCACTCACTCACTCACCTATTCATTTTCAATCAAATCTTACTGTTTTGTCTCACTTTTCAAGAATGCCCTTTCACTCTCAAAACCCATTTCTAAACGGTAAAACTTGGACACTTGTATCCTCACTACCCTAGTCACAACAGTATTTCTCATTGTCAACTCTCTCTCTTTCTGAGTGAAGGTTATATTTTGATGTTTATAAATGTTACATATAGACAGCTTTTTCGACTCTAGAGGGTAAATAGAGATTTGGGTTCTCATTTGTTTTAGGGATTGGGTTTACTTGAAACCACTGCCACGGATTTTCATGGCTTCTCATCAAGTAAGTTTCAGATCTGATTTTGTGTGAAACCTATGATATATATGATCCTATCGAATTAGGTCGTGGGTCTTTTTTTGTTTTTCAAGTTCTAAGATTTTAAGCTTTATTTTCCCTCTTAGATCTTTCATTGAATTATATAAGTTGGTTTGGTTGTGTGATGTGTTTGATTGCTTTTACATAGATCGTGGAAGCATGACTTTACACTATTTTATTGTGGTTGTTGGTAGCTTCTATACCCATTTTGAGTTTTATTTTTTAGAAACCATCTTAGGAAGAAATTTGTGATTGTTTTCATTTGTAATGCCCCAACTGTCCTTTTCACGTGCATTTTTTAGATTTTTGTCATCTCAAATTCATATTATGGTTTCCCACATTGTACTCTTGCTTGCATCATTTAAGGGTTTAATTTCCTTTTACTTTTTTCCTCTTGTTTGAAAAAATTGACTAGGTTTTCTTTGCCAGCATGTTGGTCTTGTTTCTCTACTTTTTGAAATGATTATGTTACATAAAAGATTCAATTTATTGATATTTTCTGTTATTTCATTCCAGTTTGGTTAGGTATGTCAGTGAGGGGATTTCATCTCTAATGAGAGTGAAGGACCCATTTAAATATGGATCTTCGGGAAGAAAGTTCAAGATTCGGGTCGTTACCAAGCACGACTTCGAGGAATCTATCTTCTTCATCCTCACAATTCTTTTCAGCAAATCAGTCACCGTTGTTCTCCCCAAGATCGTCCTCGTGTCAATTATCTGTGCATTCCAACATTCCATGTGACGGTACTAATGCACAATAACAAAAATTAATGTCCTTACTTCCATTTCGATTTTTTAAAACCCAAATTTTAACGGTTGTCAAATTTTTACCTTTTCAGATGTTTCTCTAGTAACGGCAGCGTGTAGTTCAGGTGATTTCCAGAAATTCGATCACGTTTCTACATCTACCGGCATCTCCAACAGCAACCTATCGATTCACAATATTGCCCGCGGCAATGATTATTCTAGACACCGGGAAAAACAGAAAAGGGTCGCTGGGAGAAGTCAAGTAACCTTGTATACTCCGACTTCAACATCGTATTCCTCAAACAGACTGAGGAGCTGCGACGTTTACATAGGCTTTCACGGTCGTAAACCTTTGTTGTTAAGGTTTACCAATTGGCTCCGTGCTGAATTAGAAGTTCAAGGGTTGAGTTGCTTCGTAACAGACAGGGCTAGGTGTCGGAATTCTCGAAAACACGGAATTATAGAAAAGGCAATGGACGCTTGTACTTTTGGAGTTGTAATCTTAACCAGAAAATCATTTCGCAATCCTTATACCATTGAAGAGCTGCGATTTTTCTCGAGCAAGAAGAATTTGGTTCCAGTGTACTTTGATTTGGGGCCAGATGATTGCCTTGTGAGGGATATAGTAGAGAAAAGAGGGGAGATGTGGGAAAAGAATGGAGGAGAACTGTGGCTTCTCTATGGAGGGTTGGAAAAAGAATGGAGAGATTCCATAAACGCCCTTTCTCGTGTGGATGAGTGGAAACTGGAGGCTCATGATGGTAAGTGGAGAGACTGCATATTGAGGGCAGTCACCCTCTTGGCATTGAGGTTGGGTAGGAGAAGTGTGGTGGATAGGCTTACCAAGTGGAGAGAAAAAGTGGAGAAAGAAGAATTCCCTTTCCCTCAAAATGAGAATTTTGTTGGTAGGAAGAAGGAACTCACTGAGCTAGAATTCATGCTGTTTGGTGATGTCAGCGGAGATGCAGAAAAAGACTATTTTGACCTCAAGGCCAAACCGAGGAGGAAAAATTTGACGATAGGTTGGAGTAGGAGTACTTCATTAGATGAAAAACGAAGGGAGCGGCTAACTGAGAGTAGCAAAAGGAAGGGAAAAGAACCAATCGTATGGAAGGAATCAGAAAAGGAAATTGAGATGCAAAGCACAGAGTTGGCTAAGGTTAAAACTAGTGGAAAGCACACGAGGAGAAAAAGATCTACAAAAGTTGTGTATGGTAAGGGGATTGCTTGCGTGTCAGGTGACTCGGGAATTGGCAAGACAGAGCTTCTTCTCGAGTTTGCTTATAGATTCCATCAGAGGTATAAGATGGTCTTGTGGGTAGGAGGCGAAAGCAGATATATTCGTCAAAATTATCTGAACCTGTGGTCATTTTTGGAAATTGATGTGGGGATCGAGAGTTTCCAGGAGAAGAGCAGGATAAAGAGCTTCGAAGAACAGGAAGAGGCAGCCATAGCTAGAGTTCGGAAGGAGCTTATGCGAAACATTCCGTTTTTGGTGGTGATTGATAACTTAGAGAGCGAAAAGGACTGGTGGGATCACAAACTTGTAATGGACCTTCTTCCCCGTTTTGGAGGAGAAACCCACGTTATAATATCCACTTGTCTCCCTCGCGTGTTGAACTTGGAACCCCTAAGGCTCTCTTACTTATCAGGGGTTGAAGCGATGTCTTTAATGCAGGGGAGTGTGAAAGACCACCAGATTACGGAAATCGATGTTCTTCGGATCATCGAGGAGAAACTTGGAAGGTTAACCCTAGGCCTTGCCATCGTAGGAGCTATTCTATCTGAGCTTCCGATAAATCCAAGCAGGCTGTTGGATACCATTAACAGAATGCCTTCCCGGGACATAACATGGAGTGGTAGAGAAAACCATCAATTGAGGCGAAATAATTTCTTATTGCAGCTCTTTGAGGTTTGTTTCTCAATATTCGACCACGCTGATGGTCCGAGGAGCTTGGCGACTAGAATGGTTTTGGCAAGCGGTTGGTTTGCTTCTGCTGCTATTCCGGTTTCTATTTTAGCCCTAGCCGCTCACAAGATACCTGCGAAACACAAACGCACACGGTTATGGAAAAAGATTTTACGCTCCTTAACTTGTGGGTGTACAACATCCTATGCTAGAAAATCAGAAGCGGAAGCATCCTCACTGTTGTTAAGATTTAATATCGCGAGAAGTTGTACCAAAGACGGTTATGTTCAGTTCAACCGGCTCACCAAACTTTATTCTCGCAAGCGAGGGATCACTGGGGTCGCACAAGCCATGGTTCTAGCCGTCATTAGCCGAGGGTCCATCACCCATCATGCGGATCACATATGGGCAGCATGTTTCTTGCTTTTCGGATTTGGGAAAGACCCCACAGTCGTCGAGCTGAAAGTGTCAGAATTGTTGTTTATGGTCAAAGAAGTAATTTTACCCCTGGCCATCAGGACATTCGTTACGTTCTCACGCTGCAGTGCTTCCCTAGAACTCCTTCGGTTATGTACGAATGCGTTAGAGGCGGCCGATCAAGCGCTCATCACACCAGTTGAGAAGTGGTTGGATAAGTCCCTTTGTTGGAAATCGATCCAGACGAATGCCCAGTTGAACCCTGGCCTCTGGCAGGAGCTAGCCCTATCGAGAGCCACTGTTTTGGAAATTAGGGCTAAGCTAATGCTAAGAGGAGGACAGTTTGATAGTGGGGATGATCTAATTAGAAAAGCTATTTTTATTCGAACTTCGATATGCGGGGAGGATCACCCGGACACTGTATCGGCTCGCGAAACTCTCAGCAAAGTTACAAGGCTGCTTGCTAATGTTCAGAGTTATACTTCACCATAGATTCAACATTTCTTTTTTAAGCAGAGTTTAGTTAGATTTATACAGAAGTCTGGAATAAAACTGCTTTAACCAAATCAGAGGAATCTTATACCATTATTACCTTGATGAGATGCCTTTTTGTTTCTTAATTAATTCCGTCATAATATTTATTAAATTGTTGTTTCCCTTGCCTTA